>CM045764.1:86681547-87281547 GCA_025200525.1 Camellia lanceoleosa | reverse complement strand
GGTTACTTTGACAGACTATGATTGACATGAGTTCGGAACTTTTACTTTGTGGACATTGTGACCCAAGCTTCTCATTAGAGGAAGTGGATAAGAAATAGATCCATGAGTTTACCTTCTATTTTTATGGCGAAAAGTTAGGAGCACAAAAGATTTAACTAGTTCGATAAATCTTTTATGACCTTAAGTAGTTATTCAATTGAAAGTAGTTCTTAGATTTCATTGAGCCATGATGGTCCAACAATGATCGATGAAGATCAGCAGAGGGCATGATCAATGGTCCCGAAAAGAGTTTTCCCTTACGTAGTTATTATGAGCCAAGAACTTATAGGGTTGTAAACCATGCCTAGGGTTGGCGGGTCTTTTGTTTTGAACATGATGGACATGGGTAATGCAGATTTATATGCTTTCGGATATCTGATCCTTAGGGATTGTTACGGGAGAATTCTCAATTTGTACTTTGATGACTTACATAAGGAAATATCTTATAATGATTCTAGATATGAAATTGTAAGTCCATTGACTTACCTATCGGTAAAATCTAAAGCCTTAGCTATTAGGTGAATCCTTAGATTATCTCAAAGAGAAGCAGATGACATGTATTCCTTGATCTTTTTTTTTGTTGTGGGAGCTTGAAATCGCTACATGGGCATATTTGGCATGATGAAGTGTTATCTTTTGTAGATGGTCAAGCCAGGTAGTTTAGACCCCGACCTTTGCTCGTTTAGACTATGGATATAATGCTTTCTTGGTAGTGTATAAATTTGCCTTTTGTAAGATTCAATGCGCTAGTTAAGCCCGCAACTTGAAGAATGAAATTGGTTACCAACATGTCTTTGGAGAGGTAGTTGCACAAGAGGTAGCGATCTTGAACCACTTTTTGTGAGGTGCATGGTGGATTCGTTGTATATGCTTATCAAGAGAATCTTGATAGAGCCTATGTTTGGAATCTAGAATTGCACAAATTGTGGTTGTATTGTTTTTAATCGAACACTTGTTTTTGTGAGCTTATGAGATATTGCTGCTATTATGGCTTATGCCATAATAATTAGTAGATGATGATGTCAGCAGGCAAGATTGACCCACTCACACGAGCAATCGCCATTGGCGCTTAGGAGGCGACAATGATGAGACTAGTGCTTTATTTTTATTTGGAGCCAAGAGAGTCTAAATTATCCATTATGTATGTAGCCTTAGTTGGAGCCAGATGAGGTCATATTGAAGACTAAAGATAGATGTTGGTGCCCAATTCCTATGTATTACTGGCATGGTTAACGGATCACGAGATCTTATTTAGCGTTTGAAAGGCGGCGAATAGAGAATTCATGTTAGGTGCGAGAAAGTGACTCGTGCATAAGGGCGACTAGACTAAGATTTGTCTGATGTATCGAGTATGACATCATTCTTTGGAAGAGTTACTCCTTTGTAGCATGTATTCATACTACATGTGCTTGGCAAGTAATGAGGTAAGAGAATAGATCCTACTTCCTCATGTGAGTCTTACATGTCATTATTGATATGACTTTCAATTTTCTACCCTTTTATGACCTTTGATTATGTCATAAGGTAAGGGTTTCTGATACTTCTACTTTGGTGTGTTACTGTGATCATGTATGATTTAGCCTTAAGAGCGTCATTGTGAAAGCAGTCAATCCTAAAAGTCAATCCTAAACTAAATGGCGATAGGGTGAAGGAAGATTATCTAGAAATTACACCTTTATTGTATATTCATTGGCAACTCACATACGCTCTGTATGAAAGTGGATTGAGTGTGAATATATTGCAACATTTGAGAGGGTCAAACATAATTTTTGAGGATTAGAGATGTTTTTGGGCTGGTGTAATTAAATGAGTATAGTATATGAGACATGATTTTTATTTTTAAGGTTGATGTCTCTATCTTTGGCTCTTTTAAGTTTTTAGTGTAGAGCTCCCACATGTAGGTGTTCTCGGCTACCACATGGTCCATTGGCTCATATGATGCGTGTTTGATGGATAGATTGAGATAAATGAAGTGCTTGGTGTCATGCTTAGCGCGTATTGAGTGGGAGATGTTGGAAATTAGGTCGGGTTTAGAACTTCAGTACTGATTGGGTTGCCTATGGTGGCATGACCCAAGACTATACTTGATTACAGTTTGAATAATACTAGGAATCATGAAAAAATATCATGAAATCCTTCATGAAGATTTTTCCTCCTTTGATTAGTATGTGGTGTTTTTGTATGTGTAATCTAATGGTGGAGAATCTTTCATGATCATTTTCATGATATTTTTTCATGATACTCTTGATACTCTTCTGGTTTAGACGGGCCATTTATTGCTTTTGGATCAGAGAACTTGTGTATTTAATTGTTGTTCAACTCATTTTCATCTTATTTGTTTTATTGAGTTTGTCTTTTGGGAGTTTTGGTTGTGTTTTGAGCAGGTTGAAATTAGTTTTTCAAAGTGTTGTTGCCCGAAATTTTCCTTGTTAGCTCGAGTGACCATTCCTCGCTCGGCGGTCTTTTTCGATCTGCAAAACCTCTGGAGTTTGGATTCTTCATTAGTGGTCTTTTTGCGCTCGAGTGAACTTTTCTTGATTTGAACTCTGGGAGGGTTATTGTGTGCTCGGCGGTGGTTTTTGGTCGCTCGATTAAGTGTCATTTATTGTGTACATTTGCTCAGCGACCATTCCTTTACTTGGCGATGCAATCGTATGCTCGGTCAAGAGGAAGACCTTTTTGATCACTTTTTCATCTCTTTCTCTCTCTAAACATTCCAAAAACCTTAGATCTACTCCCTCTTTCTCTCTAGTTCTTGACTTTTTGCACCAAATACTCTCAATCCGTGCATTTCCTCACCCTAGTCATTTGAAGTAAAAGATAGAGCACGTCGAGGGCTTCGTTCTAATTGGAGAAGTTAGTGTTTTTGGCTTTGTCGAGTTCTACATCTTGTTTCCTTTGGTCTTTTTCTTTGAGGTAGGGATTTCTTTGACTTTTTTTTTTTTTTAAAATGATTTTTAGCTTAGTTATTTGTCTTTTCAAAAGGGTTATGTGTTTGAGAAATTTTGGTAAAACCTCGGGCTTGGTTTGAAATAAAAAGAGGAGTTTTCCAAATTGATTCTTGAACTTGGTTGTTAGAAAATGGTAGTGGATAAGTTGTGTTGAATTGGTGGAAAGTTTTTCTCAAAATTGATTGGAAAGAAAAATGGGGTTTTAGCCCTAATTTTGGATTTGGGAATTTTGAAAGGGAAATGAGAAAATGATGTTGGATATTGTGACATTGGAAAATGGTTATGATGATGATGATGATGGTGGAGTTGGATATGTAATATCACTCCCATTGTAATTGATAGAAATGTATCTTTTGGTTGGAATTTATCTATTGTTTAGAAATATCTATTTTGGGCTATCGGTGGAAGATAGTCTTGATTGTTGTAGACATTGCATGAGGATTAGGTTGAATTGAAACTAATTTCTTATCCATTGTGCATTGTGCATCATTTTACATTGAATATTGTAAATGTAATGGTTTTGAGAAAAATAGGTGAATCTTTGCGGTGCATCTAGTTAGGGGTGTAGTTGTGATTTTATTATGTTGGCTGTGTATTCTTGGTGAAAGTCTAGAAACCAGCGGTTGGGTGTCGATCCTTGACTAGTACCTAGTAAAATGGCTTTGGTAGTGCTGTATAGCCTACTTGTAGACACATACCTAGAGATTCCCAATGTGTTGTATCCATTGCCATATTTTTACGTATAAAGTTATTTTTCATGAATTGATATATAATATGGCATTGCATTGTTTTGAGATGGAAAACAAGGAATGTTTGGAAAATAGCATGCATATGCATTCACTTTATAATTTTGTTAAGATTCATATACTATGTTAGAGTATCTTTATTGGGCTTTGGCTCACCCTATGTGAACAACTTTCAAGTGCTGATGACATGCCTCCGCCAAGAACATAGCTTGGGAGGACTCGGTGCTTGAGGCTTCTTTTTTGTAATGCCACGAAATAAATATAATAACCCATCCACAACATCAATAAGTGACAACAATGCTAAAGTAATTATCTTCCATTAGTTTCCAATTAAGTGTTACAAAGAGTAACATATCTTTGATATATATTCACAAGCCTAACCCTGAATTTATAGCATATGCTACATAATAAAGAAATAGGATGAAAGTTAAACAAATAAGAAATGCCTTAAAGGCTCACAACTTTCCAAGATGGTGCTTGGTTACAACAAAAGTGGATTTAAGTCCAATACAGTTAAAGGGCCTTGGCCTATACAAAATATATACAACAATCAACAAAATGAAGCTCTTGTTCCAAGTCCTCCCAAGCTATTTCCTTGGCGGAGGCATATCCTCAGCACCTAAAATGTTTTTCCCACATAGGGTGAGTCAAAGCCCAGTAGAGATAATCAAACATAGTAGATGAATCTTAACAAGATATAACATGAATGCATATGCAATGCTTTTGCCAAAATATTTTATATCTCTTTCCAAAACCATGCAATGCTAGGTTAATATCATAATTCATTAATTATTTCCTTTACAATAGAAAACATGGCAGTGAATCACACTCTGGGAATCTCAAAACACATACAACCTTTCACAGAAATTTCATTCGCGGGAAATTGTAAACACCCATGTAGCGTAGGCTATACAAGCACTACTACTGCCATTCCACAAAAATTTCATTCGTGGGATCAGCACCCATGTATTCACATGGTTCTTAGGACTTTCACCATGGACACTCAGGCCAACTTATTTTAATAAGACAATACACACTTCCTAGATTAACCCATTTTTCTCAAAACGATAAACATTTCCAATGTATAAGTATAAAGATAATGTTCAATGCAAATGAATGAGAAAATAGTTTGAATTCTCCTAATTCTCATGCAATTTTACAACAATCATAGCTATCCTCCTTGATAACCCAAAATAGATATTTCTAAATAGATAAACAATTATCAATAAAGATAAACTTTCTAAATTTTCACGATATGAGTGATAATACATAGCTAACTCCACCATCTTTAATATTAATCCAATTTCATGATTTCAATATCAATTCCATTATTTATACAAAATCAACATTTGAGACATTTAGGGTAAACCCCCTTTTTCTTCCAAAATCAATCCCAGGTATCAAAATCACTCACTTCATTACAACTCAACTTTATTTTCAACACCACAATCATTTCCATGAATCCATTTGAAATATCCCTCTTTTGATCTTTAACCCAAAACCCTAGATTTGTTTCAAAAATTTCCAATGTCACAATATTGTTTAGAAATAGCAAATAATTAAGTTAAAAATCATAGAACATGCGAAGAATCCCTACCTCAACCTTAAAAGATGAGAGAAAGAGTGTAGGAAACTCAAAAACGTCAAAAATCAGCTTTGCTTCGATTAAAACGAAGCCCTCATTGAGCTTTACATTTTTAACAAAGGGACATGGGTGAGGAACTCGATTGATCTAGGTGTATTTGTAGAGAAGTAGAGTTTTAGAGAGAGAGGGTGCATATCTAGGGTTTTAGAATATTTAGAGAGAGAGAAAAATGAAAAAGTGATTCAAAAGTAGTTTCTTACGATCGATATCGCACAAATTGCTCGAGCTCAAGAAGTGCCGCTTGGTGACGGACACAACAAGTTACACCACTTTCGGCGCATGAAGCCGCTCGGCGAAGAATACCAAGCCGAAGTTTCACGGACAAAGAACCACCACTTTCGAGCACAAGAGGGCTCGCTTGGCGAATGTTGCTCAAGCGTAAAATACCACTCGGTAAAAATGCCAACTCGATATCTCTGCGGACTTGAAAAAATACTAGAAGTTTACAAAGACCGCTCGAGTGCAAGAAGTGCAGCAGCGAAGGAGCACAATTCTAGGTAGCAATAGTTTGAAAAGCAAACTACCAACTTGAGCATAACCAACACATCCCAATAGCCAAACTCAAGAGAAATAAGGAGAAACAAGCCATGAACAACTATATAAGGTGTAGACACCCCATTTTTTGACCGACCTTAAGACTCGAGGCGTCACCAATTGGCGCTTGGTGATATTGCATATTGTGCTCATTACGAGGTTCTTGGCGTCATTACCGAGCCTTGCCTCCGGACTTCCGGACTCTTTTGTGCTTTACCTCGGTTTGCGAACCGGTCCGTTTTCTCCGTTTTCTCTTCCGAAGGAGAGGTCTTATGAACCATCTCTCAGTGGCCATAGGCTACGTTTCGCGGTCGTAGGCCGTTTTTCTCATTTGGAGCCCGGTTCCCGATTTTTTGGAGCCGTTGGCCGTGTGCCTCGGTTCGGGACCGCTTAACCACCTCCGTTTGCTCTGATTTTTGGTACACACCTTATTTCCTCCCTTTTGAGGGACACTGTGATCCGAGAGACCAACTTCGTGGTCAAACACCACCTCCGATGCTTAATAGTTAGTTTTCGGGGCCCCAGGCCACGCATTTCGGCCCCCGAACCTTCGTTTTGCATCCGTTTTGTTTCATTTTTGGTGGAGACCTCATTTTCATTGTTAGGAAGCTTGTAGAAGGGTGGGAGGCCAGAAATTGTTCCGAAAAGCCAGCTTTATTCCTTCATCGCTCTCCGTCGCCCGTTTTTCTTGCTAGAAAGCTGGTGTTGACCATTCGATTGTGTTGTACACACCGGGGAGGCCACCAATATGACATGGCGGCCAACAATTGTTCTGACCCTTTTGAACCCCTCTAAAAAGTTGGTTTTCTCTTTCTGGTTCACATTTTGAGGGTTTTGACCACATAGGCATGTTGTGCACACATGGGAGGCCACCAATATGGGTGGCGGCAGCTTCTTCTTGACCCTTTTGAACACAGTCGGCCGGCCGGGAGGTGGCAGTCGGCCACTGAACCCTCTGAACTGGCGGCCATGACCCTCTCACTGATTCCTTCTGTTTGCACCCTCTGTTTTCCCTAGATCTTGTATCAGGGGGTCTTTTTAGAAATTTGAATTTGATTTTCCCCCATTTCTTCCTCCTCTCCTCTATAAAACCAGCCCCCCCAGCTCATTTTCATGGGTTACAAAAATTTGTTTGGAGCTCTTGCATTAAATCTCTCTCTCTCTCTCTCTCTCTCTCTCTATTCCAACCCTCAAAACACCCTTGGTTCTTGGCCATTTCTACACATATCCATAGCACCACACCTCCACATTCCATTCCAAAAACTTGAAGGCTATTTCCAGAGGCTAGGAGCACCATTTCTTGGGCCAAAAATTTGTTGAAGACTTAGGCTACAAGGGTAAGTCTCTTTTCCTTTCTTTTGGCTCTATTTTGCATGCTTTCTTAGCCTTTTTTGCTTGCATTTTTGGGCTCTAACATGAACTGTAAATAGTCATATTTTGAGCTCATCTCCATGTTTGATCAAGGGTCTTTCTCTATTTGAGGTCTCCTCCTCACCCTTTGTGTTTAAACTCTCTTTTAGGCCTATTTTTGCATGATATTTTAGGCTTATTTTTGAGCTATTTTGGACTTGTTCATAAAATTTGAAATGTATTTTTTTGAGGCCCTCTTCAACTTTGTTGAAGGGCTCTCTTCGGTTGAGGTCATTGCTACCACTTGCCTCTTTATCCCTCTTTTAGGCCTTTTTCTTGCATGCTGATTTAGCCTCACTTTTGTTCATTTTCGAGACTTGATGTAAGTTGTAAAGTGCCTTATTTTGAGCCCCTCTTCAATTTTGTTGAAGCGCTCTTTGCCATTTGGGGCCAGATGCTGTCCTTTGTCTCTATTCTCTCTTTTAGGGCCATTTTTGCATGATAGATTAGCCCTATTTATGTTCATTTTTGAGACTTGTTATAAAATGGAAAAAGGCTTGTTTTGAAATCATCTTCATGTTTTATTAAGGGCATTTTCTTATTTGAGGTCACATGCTTCCTTGTATGCTTGATTGTCCCTTGTTTTGAGCCTTACACCTAAGCTCCAATTGCATGCTTTGTTTGGCCTTCTAGCCACTAAAATCTAGTGGATTTTTAGTGGCTAGAACACTATTTTGAGCCTCCAAATCAGAGGGGGATGACCCCCTCTCACCTTGACTTGTTTGATGGTCATTTTGGCCTTCCAAAGGGCCCCCCTCTTTGCATGCTTCTTAGCCAATTTTCAGGCCCAATTTGGTGAGTTTTGGGACTATCATATTTGATTTCCAGAGTTGTTTTGGTCATGCTTCATGTCTATTTTGTATGTGCCTAATAACTCCTTGCACGGCCCTCCAAAGGAGCTCCTCATTTTTGCACATGTTGGCTGCATTTCAGTGATTATTTGGTCATATTTCCACATGTTTTGTTCACTGATTTTTTCTGGTTTGGTGAGATTCCATGTGCTTCATATACTTGCCATGTAAACCATGTTTGCTAGTCAAAATTGCATGCTACTTTAGCCCATCTTGCTAGCACCTTTTGGCCATGCTTTGAACTAAGAAAGTTCATGTTTTGGGACTTCCTTGACTCTGTCTTCATGCTTCATGATCAAATAATGCATGCTTTGTATAGCTATAGGTCATTGCGTATGCCTAGTTTTGAGTTTCGGGGTTCATCTCATGCATCGGGTGCCATATTGCCATGTTTCGGGGCTGTTTAGCATCATATTTTAGAGCTGAAATTCACATGTTTGTATGCCATATTCCATGCCTTGTCATGCCTTGTTAGAGTGGCATTTGTGCCTTAGGATCGGTCCTCGGTTTGCGAGCATGCGTGCATGCATCTCGAGTGTCTCATTTTCATCTTATGGCCACTGATGTGAGTGTGGCTGAGGTCCACTCATGTTGGTGTAAGTCCATCATGCATTGCGTATGCCATTTCATTTCATAGCATTGCGTATGCTAGGTTGTATGTTAGAGCATCGTGTATGCCATGTTACATCGTGCATTGTGTATGCCATCTCATAGCATTGTGTATACTAGGTTGTATATTAGTTGCATTCATGCATGTCATGCATATTGCATTGTGTTTGGGGATAGGAGTTAGCCCGAGCACGGGAAACGAGGGGCGTTTTGTACTTTGAGTGACGGAACGTGTCTCAATTCTCGGTCACCGACACTCTGGATTATCCATGATGGAGTCTCGGTCTTGTCGTGTTTATGTGTGCATTCATTCCATATTGAGTCGTGCAAATCGACTCCTCGGCCATCATGTATCGAGATGCGCGATTGGTGGCACGAGGATCGAAGACTACGCTCCCTGAAGAGTAGTCAAGCATACATATGTGAAAATACATTGCCATGCCCCTTTCCTGCTCTCTGTTGTAGCAAATCGGCAAGCGGTCTTACGGGCCGTGCAATATTAGGGCTTAATTATAGCGAGAGGCTAATTGGGGCATCGCAATGGATTTCCGTGTAAAGCAACTCGAGCATGCATCATTCATTATTTGGAACAGAGTTGAGGCAGTCCATGGATTTGCGTGCCATTTATTGCTTTCCTAGATTAATTTGTTAATTAATTAGGATTTTGTACTTATTGGGACTGTATTATTTATTGGGGACTATATATTATTTATTTGGACCCTCGAGCAAGAACAATGTTGTAATAAGTGTGTGTGTGTGTGATGTATGTCTTCAACCCCCGTCTTTCTCCCTTTTATTTACGACTTATGATGGTTAGATTAGGGCATGTTTCAATTAGCATACTGATATGATAACATGTTTGCATTCATTCATTTATTTTGCATGCAAGACTCGCGCATCATACCTCACTACATTGTATTTCAATTCCAAGTTGAATACTTGTTAGCTGTGGCATTCCATATGCCATGTTTAGAATAGCCAAGCCTATCTTAGTTACATTCCTGCATGTGTTGCATTAGGCATTTCTGTATAGTTAGGATCATGCATGGATTTCTAATTAGCTTTTGTTTTGGCTTGGAGTACTCGATAAGTTTTACGCTTTAGCATCCTTGCATGTGTGTGAGTGACTGCCATGATAGCATGCTTACCATGAGGCTAATTGCTTACGTGATATAAGCACTGAATGCACTGTGGGTAAGGTTGGGTTATTTGGATTGGAACAATGCATTATTTGTGTGAGTTTTAAGCCCACTAGATAGTGGCAAAACCATCTTTTCTAAGCCCACCCGAGGGTGGCAAAATCTACATTTTAAGCCTATTTGCGAGTAGCAAACCATCTTTCAAAAACAAACATGAAACATTTTGTTCCAATTCAGGCGATCCAATCTATACTTGTATGCTGTGTGCATCACATAGTAAATCTAGGCTAATAACTGGAATAAGAATGCATAATGTTTTCAAAACTAGATATCATGGTTAGAAGAGGCCGATCTTTAATTGGGCGAGTGGGGGTGCTCACGAAGTGACCTTTGCTAATCGTACCCAAGTTCTTGAGCTAAGGCAACTTTGGTGATGACAGACACGTGGCCTTAGGCAACGAGTCAGGGTTTTCTAAATTTCCCAAAAATAAAATATTTAGGTGGCGACTCTGTATCTGGCAAAGCAGTCCATGTTTGGCACTTCTTTCAAAAATCTGTTTTCTCAAAACGATTTGCTGGATTTGGACTCTTTGGTTCAGATTAAGAACCGTGACAATTTGAGTCTTGAACTGTGGTGAGCTCGAAAATGAACGGAACGGGGGACTTATCCCCTCCCGGAGCGTTCGGGGACGTCTACATAAGGCAATGAAACCCGGATTCAAAACATCAAATAGGTTGGATCCAAACCATAATCATTATATTTTTTGGTTTTGTTTTGATATAATTATTTGTTTAAGCCTTGAGCTTTATTTGTATTGAGTTTAAACTCATTTTGTTGTAACCAAAGTATCGTCTTGGAATGTTGTAAGCCATTAGGAAATTTCTTTCAGTGATTTTAATTTCCTTTTTAGTTTTGTATCAATGCCATATGCTATAGATTCAGAATCTAAGATTGGTGAATATATATTGCATATGCTGCCTTTTCTAATGATCACAGATGTAATGAATAGAAGATATGAAATGGTTGATCAATTATAGCATTGTTATGTAATGGGTTAATGATAATTATTTCGGGGCATTACAGCCATAAGAAAAGATCTAGTCAAAGTGGACTTGGATTAACTTATCTTGGGGATAAGTGTGAATGACCTACTATCTTATCTCTTTAGGAGATAGAGTTGTGGGTGGTTATAACATTCCCATTATAATAAACATATTATATGGGTGAGACTAATTTAACCGTATGAGAAATCTGCTAGTCTTTCTCTCTTAGTCTCTCTTTTCCTTTTCTCTCTCTTTTTTCTTTCTATGGAAACATAGAACCATGCCTTTGTATTGTGAAGAGTGTGGGTAGTTCTCTAGTAATTTTACCCCACTGCTGGGAATTATTCGAAGATATCAATGGGGGCACATGATTCACTCACATGATCTATAGATTCGGTTTGAGTGTAAAAGGTATGTTTGAAACAGGTTGGTAGCTTGCTTGGTAGCATGGGATGTGTTGGTTGCGTTTGAGATAGGTTGGTAGCTTGTTTTTCAAACTGTTGCTACCCAGAATTTTGCTCATTCGCTCGAGCGACACTTCTTGTACTCGAGCGGTCTTTGTGAACTTCCAATATTTTTGCAAGTTTGTAGAGATACTAGGAGTTGGTTGCATTTGAAACAGGTTGGTAGCTTGTTTTTCAAACTGTTATTGCCTAGAATTTTGTTCCTTGGCAGGTGTCATTTCTTGAGCTCGGCGGTCTTTATCGAACTCGATTCTTTGCTTTGCAAAAATCTTGAAAAATTCTTTGCTCGAGTTCGAGTGCAAGCGAAGATTCTTGCGCTCGAGCATTGGTCTTCTGTCTGTAAAACTACTAGGAGCTTGTATTTTACGCTCAAGCAAAACTTCTTGTGCTCAAACGGTCACATCTTTTGTGTCTAAACGTTCGAGCGACACTTCTTGTGCTGGAGCGGTCTACGTGTATATCAGTCTATAAAAGTCACTTTTTATATCACTTTTTCATCTCTCTCTCTCTCTCTAAACATTTTAAAACCCTAAGTTGAGACTCTCTCTCTCTCTAAAACTCACATTCTCTATACCAATCCACCTAGATCCGTCGATCTTTTCACCTGTGTGCCTTTGTTAAAAAGGTAGAGCTTGGCGGGGGCTTTGTTCTAATCGGAGCAAGGTTGATTTTTGGCATCTTTGAGTTTCCTACACTCTCTTTTCTAGTCTTGTAAGCTTGAGGCATGGATATCTCCACTCTTTTTATGAGTTTTAACTTAGTTATTTGTTATTTTTAAACAATATTGAGATTTTGGAAGATTTGGAACAATCTAGGGTTTTGGGTAAAAATCAAATGAGAGGTTTTTCAAATGGATCTTTGAAAATAATTTTGATATAGAAAATAATGTTGAGTATGGGTTATAGTAATTATTTCGGGGCATTACAACTTGCTATTAGAGAGTATCAGGTTTGAATACTCTGGGTACGTGAGAAGTGGTTCTTACTACAATGGGTTTATCTCGCTTGATAGAGATGTTTGTATGTTTGTATATTTGTAATGCTATGTGATAACATGCTTATGTGATTATATGGATATGAGATTTAATTCTTAAGCTATTGATTGGGTCTATGGGTTTTTAGAAGTCCTATTAGAAGAGCACTTGATCACTGCTATTTCTAATTAGAACTCTGGCAATGCCGCAGGACAATCATTATCTAGGAAAGAATTTCGTATGTGTTTATGTGATTATGTGCTTATATGGAGTGAATTACTATTGTCCATTGCATTAGGACATGAGTGAGTTAGCTTTGACACATTTGTAAATGTGCTAGTCTCTTTTGTTACCTTTATTAGGACATCAGGACGTGGACATGGACATGGTGGTGGTAGGCCTAGAAGGCATAAGGTGCCATTACCAAATGAAATTGACACAAGAGGAAAGGGTTGGCGGTCAATGTGGCGAACGGTTGGTCGATTAGCTATAGGCGCTTTGGCCCGTGAGATGGTCAGAGCTTTGTAGGAATCTATGGACATTCTCAGGGCAGAGAATCAAGTCTAGGCTCAAGTTGTTGAGCATGGTTGTCTTTCTTGAAGAGGGAATTCTTCCGGTCGAATCTGGATGAATTTTTGGGTGACCCTAGGAAGCCACTGAAGACGGATGAGTGGCTAGAACAAACGGTGAAAATGTTCTAGATGCTTGACATCGAGGATGATGGGCTAAGAGTGACCTTGGCATCCTTCCAGCTGAAGGGAGATGCGGGTCAATGGTAGAAGTATGAGCGTGGGCATTAGAGTGACTTGAGAGGCCTTTGTCAATGCCTTCCAGGACAAGTTCTTGCCTCCTTGTTGGGGAGAAGTTGAGGACGGTTTACAGCTCAAGCAACTTAGTTTTCGATGGCGAGTTTGGCGACTTTCAGCCTCTCTAGATTTGCCGGAACTTCGTGGTGGTGAAGAAACGCCGTTATGTCGAGTTCGAGAAGAGATTGGGGAAGCGCTTCTTTTCAAAGTAGTTGAGTTAATGATTAGGGACTATGGACACCTTGTGGAAGCGGCTCATCTGGAGATCGTGGTTTAAGCGAGAAGGAGCGGATGAGGGGCTCTAGGAGGAGTCAAGAGGTTGGAGGGAGAATCGGGACAATAAAAGGTAGAGGAGCACTAGCCCTAGCAGTCCTAAGCGGCCTGATCTAGGTCCACCTTTCTGTCTTGAGTTGAGTTCGAGGAGAGGTAATCTAGAGGCTTCTCTTGTTATAAGTGTGGCTATTTGGGTCACAAGTCTCCAACTTACTGCGAGAGAGGAGGAGAGCAATAGTCTATACCGTTTACAGCTCATTCTTAGAGCCAAAGTCAGGGGAGAGTGCAACCGCCTATTTGTTATCAGTGTGGGTAGTCAGGGCATATGAAAAGGTTTTTCCCTCAGTTGGGTGTCACATCTAGTGCATACAGTTCGGCGAGCACAAAGTCATCCGCCTACCCGGTCGGTCGAGCCTCAAGGGCCAATTAGGGGCCTCTTTGGCCTTGGTCCTTCTTGGTTATAAAAGTGAGAGCATCCTTGTGGAGTGCGAGGTAAGTTTTTCTTGTGAGTTTAAGCACTATTTGCTATATGAGAGATAAAGTTTTACTTATTTATGCGAGGTTGTTGGGCTTAATCTATTACCTTGATGCTCTTTAGCTAAGTTTCCCTTTTGGTTGTGTGGTCAAAAATTAACACCCACAATATTAATAAAGGAAAGGAGAGTGCAAAAAGTATCAAAGCAAAATAACCGCAATCCCAACTAGGTTGGTATCGAGTCTATTGCCCTATGATTTGTTAGCACAACCGCCAAGGGTTGGAGAGAAACCAACCACAACAAGGGATAAAGGAAACATACCAAATCTATAATTATCAACAAAAATAAGCAACAACAGTACATCAACCACAATCAAAATTAAGTAGCAGAAGTACAACAACCAAATCTATAACCACAACTGTAATCCAACAACAGACTAAAGCTTTCAAAACTAGCAACAACACATGAAATTTGCTCACTTTATGCATTTCCTAACTTGATGTAGATTTGATACAAACTGATTAATTGAATAGTCTCTTCCCATTATATTAGACTTCATCCACTTGGCCACTCTAACCTTGATGAGTTCGCAAAGGACTTCAAAATTGGATTGTACCTTATTGAAGATAACTTCATTTTTGTGTTTCCACACAGACCAAAAAATTGCTATAGGTAATGCTTTCCATAATTGTAATTCCCCTTTTTTAAACTTCCACCCATTCCATCATTGCAGCAAGCTTTCCACTATGCTTGGTATAACCCACTGAACTTGCCACCATTTGATGATGCTGGACCATATTTTCCAAACAAAAGGATAGTGAATCATTATGTGGTTAAGTGATTCCTCCCCTGATCTACACAGAGCACAAAATACACCCACATTTGTAACAACCACCCCAATTTTTTTCAGATACTCAATTGTCTTAATTATCCCTTTCCATGCCAACCAAGTGAAGAATTGGGACTTTGGAGATGCTACATTATTCCATATTAAAACAAATAGAGTTTTCATTGATCCAAAATTCATCTCACACCAGTTAACCTTGAAATATCCTGAACTATTAGCTTTCCATATGATGCTATCCAAAATCTCCAAATAGAGTGCTGGCCTTGTTCCTAATTCTATCTTTATGTTTCTTAGATCCTCCTCTCCCCATGCCAATAAATTCCTTCTACAGTTGAAACACCACTCATCATAGCTGAGTTTTTTGTCCATCATCTCTTTCAATGTTACCTCTTTGTCATTTGAAATACTAAATAGCCTCAGGTATTTCTCTTTAAGGCAAAATATTCTACCCATCTCCCAAAACATAATCCTACTCCCATTTCCAATTTTAATCTCAACATTTTCCATAAAAAAATTAAGAAGCCTGGGATTTGCTTATGCTACTGATAATATATCACACCATATCCTTGAACTAGAGATATCAACCATATGGAATGAAACCATCACCCGCCAATAGAGTTATAATCACAAATCTAAATATGCTGACTGTCACGACCCAAACCTGATACCCAAAGGCTCAGCGTTGCAACAAGATGAAAATAAAATAATTCAAATAATTTTGTAGTAAATGGCATAAGCGAATAAATTAAATAAATTAAAATAAAATAATTGGGTGCGAATGTTTATTAAAAGGAAACAAACATAGTCATTTGGTCTTTTATTTTATTCTAGGTGCCCAATTAGAAATGTAGGCGAAAAAAAAAAAAAAAAAAAAAAAAGGAAAAAGGAAAAAAAAGAAGAAAACAACATGGTTTATCCCTATCTTGATCATTCTAAGTCTCATCACTGAGCAAGTATGACTATAAGCACATGGCAAAGTGAGAAATATTATACTGTGAGTATAGGGGCATAAAATGGCCATGGATAGTTATTTAAGCTAAAACATCAACATAATTTAAGTTGCATAAATAAATTATTTAAGTGGCAGAAATTGAAATACATAAATTACGTAAATAACTATAACCACAGTACATAACAGAACAAAACAAGGGTCACTGGAGTGACAATCAGAACAAGGGTCAATGGATCCATGACAAACAGAGGACCACAAGGTGGCCAAACAGGGGCCAATGGTTTATTTATGTCCCCCAAGGCGTAGGACTCCCGTGGTGGTACTTACAGAATATAATTGTTTATAAAATCTTTGTCAAATAGTTTTTAAAATTTAAACAAACATATCCGTGGGTTTCAATTCAAGCAAACAAAGTTTAGAAAATAATCCACGTAATTGAAACATTAACATAACCATAAAACAAAATTATATAAAATAAATCATGGTAACTCAAAACATTTGTAAAATATATTATGGTAACTCAAGACACATAGAAAACATATTATGTAACTCAAGGTATAATATAACTCACCTTAATTTTAATTCCTAATTTTCTCTCCAAGCCTTCGTGATCTCCCAAGACTCTTTTCTTTTCTTACCAATTCCATTGAGTCTTATGCCATCCATTGCTTCCCTTTTATACTAAGGCTTGGAGGTGACTAATCATCCTAATCAAGTGCTGATTCAAGGGTCTATTTCTATAGCCTCCACAGGTGGCAGCAACAAATCCCTCCAGCCTGCTTACGTTTCACAATAATTCTTTATTAGCCCAACTATTTATATTAATTTTATGGTTGTTTTAATTTGGCCCCAAATCAATTTTATTCGATAAATATAATGATCCCTAAAATTACTTATAATTAAAAGTTAGGTTCGCGTCTAAAAACCTCACCACTACACTATAAAACTTCACTTACCGCTTAGTAAAATATTTAATATTAAACAAGCGGTGTAGCATCTAAAAATAAACCCATAATATATAACATTAACATGCATTAACAAAAGAAAACCAATTATCATTTCACCCATCGAGTAATCTTATTAAAAGACATTACATGTAACAACGAAAATAAATGCCCTATGGACTTACATCTTTCAAGCCAACACTTGGACACAAAAGTATAGTACTAACCCATTTACACATTAAGCCCTAGGCTTGAGTTTACATGTAACATCAAATTAAAACAAAATAAATAACTAATCTAAATAGAGTCTTCAACTCCAAATCCATCAAGCTAAGTCCTTGGAGGTAGCACATCACTGAACACGAAAATGATGTTCCCCATATAGGGTGAGCCACACCCCAGTAGAAAGATACTAAACCAAATATAAGCATTGAATAAAGCAATAGCATTCAATAGATGGTTAACACAATTATCAGTTTCACTTCCCATTATTTATTCAACTTTCCATTTTTACCGTCATGGCTTAGAACCTGGCCAGACTATAACAGTGAACTACATATCACATTAACATTTATTCCATTCAATGAAACAAATGAGACTAAAGCTCATACTAAAACACTTCCATACTTCTGGTGATACACATTTTAGTCTTTGTATCAACAACATGTAAAAACACTTCAATATCAATAAGCACACATAATAGTGATGCTAATGGAGTCCATCTATCTCCTCCCAAACAAAATCCCGTTTAGAGGTCCATCCCCTATCTTCCCCTAAACCGTGGAATACATCCCCTATCTCCTCCCAAACAAAATGCATATGCAACACACAATCAATACACGTATTTTCTGTATTAATTCAATAGTCAAAATTTATGACTTAACCAAAGTGATTAGTTTCAATTTTCCCTAATCCACATGCAATGTCTACAACAATCACGACTATCCTCCACCGATAGCCCAAAACAGTTTTTTCTAAACAAGAAATAAACATATCAACAATTATAATCTCAGCAATTTAGTAGGTGAGTGATTGAAATTATCCAACTACACCATTTAAACTTATGATTGTCCAATTCCATGAATTTAACTAAATCCCCCAATTTTCCCTTAAATTAATTATACAAATTAATTTATTAAAACAATTAGGGTTTTTTCCAAAATTACCAAATAACCCCCAACATATCAAAATACCAAAACTTAGAACAAAACCTATAATATGGAGTAGGAAATCCCTACCTCGAAGCGAAGAACTCGAATGGAGAAGATGACGAAAATCCAAAGTGCTCCAAACCCAAGATTGTTCAGATTAAAAGGAAGCCCTCGACTCACTCTATCTTTTTAATAAAGGATCTAGGGTAGAAACACCCTAAAAGTAGATGAAACCTAAGAGAAAAGGTATGTGGAGGAAGAGAGAAGTCGTCCCTAGGGTTCTGGAATCAAAAAGAGGGCGAAAAAATGTTTTAAAACCCGCCGCTGCCTATTTAAACTCGACAGTCTCGCTCGAGCGAAGACTTGGTCGCTCGAGCGACCAGACACAATAAATACTCGCTCGAGCCAACAATACGATGCTTGGTGCGCAACCCGAAGCAGCTCGGCGACAGAATGCTCGCTCGAGCTAAGGACTCAAAACTCGCTCGAGCCAAGAAATACAGCTCTCAGGTCTATACTAGACGCAATCGCTCGCTCGAGCTAAGAAACCCTGGCTCGAGCCACAAGACACAAAACTCAATCCTCGCTCGAGCGACCCAACTCTCGCTCGAGCCACCAACCCAAAAGCGGGCGACAACACTTGGTTTCCGAACCCAACCAACCTGAAACATACCTGCCCAACAAATCCTATAACTCAAAAAGAAAATAACGACAACAACAATTATACAATGATAGAATCTCGGAACCTAAGTCTGGATACAATAATCAAATGGGAAAAGACCGGGGTCACTATAAGCGGTGTCCTATAATCTATCCCTTTAGCAAAGATTTCGAATATTATACTAAGGAATTGTATTTATTTATTTATTTTTAATTTAGTGTTATTATTATTTTTATTTAATATGATCATGGTAAAAATTCGGGTGCCACAATTCTCTTATCGTCAAAAGAAGTTTGTCCTCAAACTTGACATACTTTGGTTTTTGAAGAGGTATGGGTATTTGACTCACATTTGAATTTCAGTTTCCCATGTTGCTTTTTCGACACGATGGTTTCTCCATAAGACTTTTACAAGGGGTATAGTCTTGTTTCGAAGGACCTAATTACGACAATCAAGAATTTGTACTGGTTGTTCTTCATAAAAGAGTCTTCTTAAACTTCTAGGTTCTCATAATCAACAACATACTCTGGATCTCGAAGATACCACCGAAGCATTGAAACATGAAACACGTTGTGGACATTGGGCGACTTAGGTGGGCAAGCGATATGCCAGAACCAACCCTTAAAGTATCTCGAATGGCCCGATGTAACGTGGGCTTAACTTTCCTCATTTTGAAATTGAACAACCTCTCTTGTTGGTGAAATCTTTAGGAATACATGATCTCCTATTTGAAATTCTAAGTCCGTCTCAGTGTATCTGCATAGCTTTTACGGCGCTCTGGGTAGTCTTGAATTAAATGTTGGATGAGTTGAATTTTATCACTTGTGATTTGCACAATTTTGGGGCCTAATAATTTCCTCTCTCCGACTTCCGTCCAACACAGAGGTGATCGACATTTCCTTCCATCTGATTGCCTTGCAGTGCCATTCAATGCTTGCATGGTAGCTATTATTATAGGCAAACTCCACCAAGGTAGGTGATCATCCCAATTACCTTTGAGGTCTAATACACACCGTAACATATCTTCCAAAGTCTCGTCCTTTAAGATTGTCCACCGATTTGTGGGTGATAAGTAGTGCTAAACTTGAGTGGTTCCTAAAGCTTTTTACAATTTGTTCTAGAAATGACACCTGAAGCGAGGTCTCTATCGGATCTGATTGAAATTGGGGTCTATGCAAACAAATAATTTCCTTAATGTATAGAGTGGCGAACTTAGAGAGGAGTACATGATTGATTGGTAGAAAATGTGCGACTTTGTCAATCGATCTCGATAACCCATATTGCATCATTCTTGAGGTGATTAGGTAGCCCTACTGAAGTCCATAGTAATGTGCTCTCATTTCCATTCGGGAATAGGAGTGGTTGTAACATTCTGCGGTCTCGATGTTCTACTTTAACTTTGTTGATAATCACGGCATTTGGAGACATGGTTTGCTATGTCTTTCTTCATTTTCACCAAAGTCTTCCTTGATTATGATGCATTTTTATTGCGGGTGAATCGCAAACTTCGAACTATGAGCTTTGACCAATATCTTTTTCTTGAGTTCTGGAAGGTCGGGTACACAAATTCGATTTCAAAATTTTAGTATCCCATTGCTTATCGTAAAGTCAGGATTGGGCGTGCTTCTTTGCTCTTCATACTTTTTCTTCAAAAGTTTGTCTTCACTTTGACTTTGATTTCTTTAATCAACTCAGGTTCCATGACTATGTTGGCGAGCAACCCATTGATCTTGCGGGGAACGAGGGTACATGCCAAACTTTTGGTCGTCTTTCGACTCAACGTCTGCTACTACGTTAGCTTTGTCGGGATGGTGATGGATCTCTATATTGTAGTCCTTCATAAATTCTAGCTATTGTCGTTGCCTCATATTCGGTTCCTTTTGTGTAAACAGATATTTGAGACTTTTGTGATTTGTGTAAATTTGGTTACTCCATAGAGATAATGAAGCCAAATTTTGAGGGCAAAGATTATTGCGGCTAATTCCAGATCGTGGGTCAGGTAGTTCTTCTCGTGGGTCTTTAGTTGACGTGAGGCATATGCAATGACCTTTCCATTTTGCATAAGAACACAACCCAAACCATTGTATGAGGCATGAGTATAAATTATGAACCCATACATTTCTGCGAGGTGCTAGTATAGGAGTCGTCACGAGTCTGTTCTTCAATTCTTGGAAGCAACGTTCCTGCTTGTTCGTCCATTCAAAGGGTGTGTTCTTCTGAGTTAGCTAGGTCAAGGGTGATGCTATCTTTGAGAAATGTTGCACGAAGCACTGGTAATAGCCGACTAGACCCAAGCTTCAAATCTCGGACACGTTAGTAGGTCGTGGCCAATCCACGATTGCTGCAACCTTTTGGGGGTCAATTGAGATGCCATCTTTGTTAATGACGTGATCAAGGAAGTGTACACTCACTAGTGATCCAGAAGTCGCATTTCTTTAACTTGGCATAAAGCTTGTGATCAC
The DNA here is from genome assembly GCA_025200525.1 of Camellia lanceoleosa. Taxonomy (NCBI): domain Eukaryota; kingdom Viridiplantae; phylum Streptophyta; class Magnoliopsida; order Ericales; family Theaceae; genus Camellia; species Camellia lanceoleosa. The sequence goes on along the minus strand of CM045764.1, from coordinate 87,260,570 downwards.
ATAGTGTCTGTAGAACTCTTTGCAAGTTGTGTTCATGATTTTCTGGAGATTTAGAGTATATGAGAATGTCGTCAATAAAGACAACGAAGAACTCATCAAGATTGGGTTTGAACACTTGATTCATGAGGTCCATGAAGGCCGTTGGAGCGTTTGCGATGCCAAATGGCATGACGAGAAACTCGTAGTGCCCGTAACGAGTTCTGAAGGTAGTCTTTTCGATACTTTTCATTTTGACTTTTAGTTGATGGTAACCAGAATGCAAGACAAATTTTAAGAATACTTGGGCGCCTTGCAGTTGATCAAAGAAGTCGTCAATTCATGGCAGAGGGTATCGATTTTTGATGGTGACTTTGTTTAGCTCTCGGTAATCGATGCATAACCTCATTGTGCCATCCTTTTTCTTTACGAATAGTACTGGAGCTCCCCAAGGTGAGGTACTAGGCCGAATGAAACCTTTGTCCAGAGTTCTTAGAGTTGAGTCTTTAGCTCTTTTAATTCTGTCATGGACATATGGTAAGGAGCTTTTGAGATTGGTTGTGTACCAGGTTGGATTTCAATAGTGAATTTGATTTCTTGATCAACCAGGGTGCCAGGTAGGTCTTCAGGAAATACATCTGGGAATTCTCAAACCACAGGGATTACATCAAGTGTGGGGGCCTCTTGTTGAGTATTGATCACATAATAGATACAACCACAACAACCTTTTCTTAGAAGTCGTTGGGCTGTCATGAAGGATTTAACAGATGGAGGAGGAGAGACTCCAGTTCTTTCGAAGACAAGCTCGAGTTGGTCTGGTGACCGGAGGAAGACCTTTTTGGCTTCACAATCAATAGAGCCATGGTTGGAAGCTAACCAATCCATTCCTAAGATCACATCAAAGGTACTAATGCAGAGGGGAGTAAAGTCTACGTGTAAGGTTTCTCCTTTTAAGGATATAGTACAAGATTTGTAAACATCAGCACTAAAGGTGGAGTTTCCAGAAGGAAAAGACACAGATAGTATGTATCCTAAGGGTTCGGGTGTTGGTGCCAACTTGATAGCAAAGTGTGGTGTAACAAAAGAATAAGTTGAACCAGAGTCAAAGAGAACATGGGCTAAGTGACCACAAACAGAAAGTGTACCTGACACAACATTCTTAGTAACTTCCGGGTTTCTAGGCACCAGGGCAAAGGCTCTTCCTTGGCGTTTTTGGTCCTTTCTCACTCTTCCAGGTACTGTGGGTTTTTTGGATTAGTTTAAGCGAGGGGTTTGGGTAGCAAGCTTGGGACAATCTCTCAGTAAGTGGCCAACTTGGCCGCATCTAAAGCATGCTCCCATGTCTCGACGACATTATCCCCAATGAGTCTTTCCACAAGTAGAGCAAGTTGGAATGGCACCACCTTTAGGATTCGTAGGACCTTGATTGTTTGAATTGGTTGAACTGGTTGTGCCCGTATTTACCTTTTTGGGAGGCGTAACACCGGGTCTTCTATTATCTCTTTCCCAAAATCGCTTCCTTTGGCTTGGTTCCCCAGAGCACAAGGCTTTAATTCCTTTTTCTGCAATGTATGCTTGATCTACCACTGCCGCATAGGTTGGTAGTTTCAAAACCTCCAACCTGTCCTTGATTTTAGCATCCAATCCTGCTTTAAATTTCCTGACTTTTCGAGCTTTGGTAGGGATGACATATGTGGCAAATCGAGCCAGTTGCGTGAACTTGCTCTCGTATTCGGCCACTGTCATGGTTCCTTGCCTTAGATGTATGAATTCCGATGCCTTTTGTTTCCGCAGCGAATCTGGAAAGTATTTTTCATAGAATACCTCCAAGAATCTGGCCCAAGTCACAATATCTTCTTTCTCCAGGGTAAGTAGCCACTATTCTTGTGCATCGTCTTTAAAGGTGAAGGTGGCAAAAGTCACCTTCTGCCTTTCTGTGCAAGGTAGCACGTTGAAACTTTTCTTCATATCTCTGACCCAAGCTTCTGCCACCAGTGGGTTTGTACTGCCAGTGAATATGGTAGGTTTCAAGTCCGGGAACTGTTTTATTGTTGTTGGTTATTCTCGTTGTTCAGGCAATCCGCTATTAATGTTGGTTTGTAGGGCTCGTAGAAAACTAGTAACTGCTTTTTCCATGATTTGCTCCATTGGATCAGTACCACTGACCGATGATCTGGTTCTATTTCCATCATTAGCCATTACTACAAGGTGAAAACGGTTAGTGAACTCCATTTTTTTTTTCTTTCTTTTTTGAATCACTTAGTATACATTTAATTATCTATGGTTCACAAGATACTATAACAGTACATATCATAATATCATATCTATGATTGATAACAGTACATATGTCATTTTTACTTATGCAAAAGAAAATAAATTAGTACAACGTGCTTAAAATATAGTTAGAGTTAGTGTCTAATCCTATTAATACAAAAACAGAAGGATGAGACTGATCATTGTCAGCTCCAAAAAAAAAAAAAGATCGGCAACATCTCTCGATCATGCTTCTAGAATAGGTCACTGAGCCTCCATGAAAACTGGCTCTGGAAGACTGGGCCGTGGAACAGCCATGGGAACTCCTGTTGCATGAGGACTCAAACTCCCATCCACTAAGCTCAATCCCAAAATAGCGCCAAACTACCTGAACCGTGTAGACCGTTACACTGTGGTCATATCCTCAAAACTGCTGCCCAGTGAGCCGCACATGTATCTCTAAGTATGTGGTACTGTTAGTGTAGTCCACAGTTGGGGTCTGGACAATGTGTTGTGAAGGAGGTGTAGTAGTGCGAATGTGGCTGCTAGGGTATATATTCCCTCTCCTCTCGGCAAAGCCTGGGGGTAAGGAAACAACCAAGAAATGCGGATGTACCAATCCAACGACATGCGTCGGCCCAATGTATCTCTCTTGGGTGCTAGCCCGGCTAAGTCTCCAAAACGGGTAGTCCTCGTCAGGGTCGGCCTGCAAATATACTGGCCTCCCCACGAGTCGGTCAAGGTTAGGGTGGGTCTGTCCAATAGTTCTTTCTGAGTCCCTCTATCCCTCCAATAAGTTAGGGGCCATATGCGCTCCCTGGGGCTCAAACCAAATCAATTCTTCCCGGTGTGCCATGTCCTACAACACAGGAAAACTTAGCCTACTGAATATTTATTTAAATCACGTTGGACACAATATTTTATTTATTTATTTTATATTATGGCAATATATATATATATATAATTAAACAATTATGATGTTGGACAAAATATAGTATTTATTTATTTTTATTTTTATTTTATGACAATATATATATATATATTTATTAATTGACACTCAGGGTTTTATTTATTTATTTTTTTTTTGTAAAAGCTTTGATACCACTTTTGTCACAACCCAAACTCGGTATCCAAAGGCTTGGCGTCGCAACAAGATGAAAATAAAATAATTCAAATAATTTTGTAGTCGTAGCACAAGCGGATAAATAAAATAAATTAAAATAAAATAATTGGGTATCGAATGTTTATTAAAAGGAAACAAACATAGTCATTTAGGCTTTTATTTTATTCCAGGTGTCCAATTAGAAATGTAGACAGTACAAAAAAAAAAAAAAAAAAGGAAAAAAGAAGAAGAAAACACTGTGGTTTATCCCCCATCGTGATCCTTCTAAGTCTCGTTACCTGAAAGGGGTAATAGCTATAAGCACATGGCAGAGTGAGAAATATTATACTGTGAGTATAGAGGCACAAAATAGTCATGGATAGTTATTTAAGCTAAAATATTAACGTAATTTAAGTTGCATAAATAAATTATTTAAGTGGCAGAAATTGAAAAACATAAATTACGTAAATAACTATAACCACGGTACAGAACAGAATAGAACATGGGTCACTGGAGTGACAATCAGAACAGGGGTTAATGGATCCATGACAAACAGAGGACCACAAGGTGGCCAAACAGGGGCCAATGGTTTATTTATATTGCCCAAGGCGTGGGACTCCTGTGGTGGTACTTATAGAACAGAATTGTTTATAAAATCTTTGTCAAATAATTTTTAAAATTTAAACAAATATATCCATGGGTTTCAATTCAAACAAATAAAGTTCAGAAAATAATCCACGTAATTGAAACATTAACATAATCATAAAACATAAATTATATAAAATAAATCGTGGTAACTCAAAAATTTGTAAAATATATTATGGTAACTCAAGACATATAGAAAACATATTATGGTAACTTAGGCCCCGTTTGTTTTCAGAGGTAGAATGAAGGGGATTCATAGTGAGTGGATTAATAGTGAGGGGATTGTTAGTGAGGGAATTGATAGTGAGGGGATTAAGTAAAATTGTATTTGTTTTGATGATAGTTGTCAGTATAGGAATTGTTAAATTATTTTTATATAAAATAAGAAAACAAATAAAAAATATAAAAAATTAAACACTAATATTTAAAAAAAATTCCCAATATATAAAAAATAAAAATAAAATAAAAATTTTTAATCCCCTCACTATTTTTCTAATACCATCTCCACCTCCATCTCAATCCCCTTTCCAACCTCCATCTATATCACCTCCTCCATCCTAATCCCCTTCCTAACTTTACAAACAAACACAACACTAAATAACTCCACCTCCATCCTAATCCCCTCCCATCTAACCCCAAAACAAACGGGGCCTCAAGGTATAATATAACTCACCTTAATTTTAATTCCTAATTTTCTCTCCAAGCCTTCGTGATCTCCCAAGACTCTCTTCTTTTCTTACCAATTCCGTTGAGTCCTATGCCATCCATTGCTTTTGTAACACCCGCATTCTTTAATCCATTGGAGTGTGTTTTTAATTCCCTTATTTTTATCTTTTTGGGAGTCTTTGGAGTTGTTGAATGTTGGTCATGGAGGAGTGTGATCTAATTTAAACTCGTTGGGTTTGTTTGTTTGCGCTTGTGCTTGTCAAAAAGTTGTTTGGAAACTTAGAAATCCCATTCTGGGGTCGACACCAGCCTTTCTAAGGGTCGACCCTTACTTGTTGGTGAAGTTTCTAGAAATGTTGCTAGAAAATAGGGTAGACACCAGTCTGGGGAGGGTCGACCCTCTTATGTTGCAGAATTTGTGCGTTAATTGCTGGAAAATAGGGTCGACCCCCTCTTGTCTAAGGGTCGACCCCCCTTGCTTGTGCTAGATTGTCTTTTCTACATAGAGGTGACCCCCACTTGAAGGTCGACCCTGTGTGTATGTGTTTTTTTTGTTTTTTTTGTTTTCAGTTTTGGGGTTTGAATGGGCCCTACCTTTGGGGGATTTTGGACCTATTATTTAATTGACCTTAGGGCTACTTTTCTACTACTACAAATAGGCTCCAAACATGGTTTCATTTCACTTTTCTCCTCTTTCCTCTCTCTCAAACCGTGAGTTCTCCTCTCTCTCTCTAAACTCAAGCTTTTGGCACTTTGATCTCTAGATCTACTCACCTAGAGTGATCTTCTCACCTTGGTCCTTTGAGAAAAAGTGTAGATCTCGTCGGGCTTCCTTTTTGATGCGAATGGTTTGTGGTTTAAATGCGCCATTGATTTTGGGTTGTTATCTCTTGGCTTCAAGAGGTAGCGGTTTCTGGTTCTCTTTCAATACCCTCGTTTATGGATAGATTTGTGGTATTTTCGTTATATAAACACAAAAGTATATATTTTTATGCATATTGTGATGAATCACGAGATTGGGGGTTAGGGTTTGAAGAGAGTTGGGTTTATTTGTTGGGTTATTATCTTGGGTCTTGAGTTTGGGTGTAAAAGTAATAGAACGGTTGGAATAAAATGTGTTTTGTGAAAAGCTTTAACTTCTCTTAAAAAAACCCTAGTTTGGCTCATGAAGATGGTTAATGGTTTTGCTTCAATTAATAGTAGAATCATGAAATTAAGGTGTTAAATTACACATGTACAAGTTTAATTGAAATTTTAAAGAATTTGAGAAATGTATGTAAAATTTGCGATTGAACTCATAATGTTGATGTCTTATATTATGTTATAATGTAGACAAACTTGGGGAAAAGGAAATTACTAATGTTATGGATGGTATGAGCTTTGTGTTGAAGTGGTTGTGTTGAATCTTGTTGTGTGCTATGTGAGTGGTATTGGGTTATGTTGTGTTGAGTTGGTTGAGTTGTGTTGTGTGGAATTGAGTTGTGTTGAGCTGAGTTGGGTTATGTTGTGTTGAGTTGAGTTGTGCTGGGTTGTGTTGTGGATTGTACCCGTGCGGGGAGTTGAAAAATGGTTTTTTGGTGCCCACGACCGTTCGTATTATAGCCGGTAAATGTGAGGGATTGTTTTAAAAATTGAAGAAATGGTTTTTCGGTGCCCACGACTGTCCGTATAATAGTTAGTAAATGTGGGGGTGGTTTGAATTCAAGGTGCCCAATTGCCCTGTCTAGGCTTATCGTTGGACGAATGTGGGAAAAGTGTTTTTGGGTGTCCACACAGTCTTGCCGTATTGTAGTCGGCGAAAGTGGAAAAATGATTTTTGGGTGTCCACACAGTCCTGCCGTATTGTAGATGGCAAAAGTAGAAAAACGGATGGTTTTCGAAAATGTTTTGGGTGCCCACGTCTTGCCGTATAATAGCCGGCAAATGTGGGGGATGGTTTTAAAAAGTTGAAAATGGTTTTCGGAAAAAGATATGATTTTTGAGAGTTCACTTCCTGCCGTATAATAGCCGACAAAAGGTGGAAAGTGCTATGAATTGGGTGCCCGCTATCCCGCCGTATCAAGCCGACAAAAGATGGAATGTGTTGTGAAGTGTGTTGAGGTCAGTGATGATATATGTGACTTGTGATGAACTTGTGAAATTACCATTTGATGTGTAAATTGGTATGGAATGGAAGTGCATATAGAAATTATTTGAAAAGAATGGATAATGAAATGGTAATTGGATAAGGGGTTAGTGATAAAGAACTCACTGGGTTGTTTGTATCTATAAGGAAAGATTAAGAGTTTTGCTTTGTGATTAATTGAGAAATTGAATTAAAAAGGGTTTATTATCCTTGTGATATGTTGAGTTATAATTGATAATACAAATGTTAATGTGGTGTAATTGTTTTTGGATTTCTTCGTTAAAAAGTTATAGCAATTCAGGATTGACAAATGGGAATGGAGTGTATGAGGGTTGTTTTGAGTATTGAGGGAACTTGAAGTTGAGGTTATAAAGTTATAATAAATGTAACTAGTAAAAGGGAGAATGGGAATAAAAGAGGAATGTTAAGATGGAAATTTAATAAGGAATATTTTGGAATGGGTTAATAAATATAAAATGATGTGGTTTCTTAAACATATTTGTTTCCAAAAAGGATTTATGGCTTTTTGACAAAAGGATAGTTTTGATGGTCGAAGGTTTTCCTAAATGTTCAAATAATTTGAGAAAAAGATACTCGTATGATATTTTGAAATTGCAAAGCGTCACCTACTATATGGTATCACCGCATACATGATCATTTCTATCTATAGGATGGTTATTGCTTTAGAACTATGAGATTCCTCTTGGGCAATTGTGCTCACCCTCGTTGTTTTCCTTTTTTTTTCTGAGAAGAGAATTAGGATTGATTTGTTGAAGGATTAGGAAGTTCATGTAGATATTGTGTGCAATCTCTTTGTACTTTGATGTTTGTATTTATTTATTTGTAACTCTGTAGCCGGAGCTTGGTATGTATTATTATTATTGTTGTTGTATTCATCATGAGAGAGAACATGTACTATTATGTTTCTATTACTCAAGGGTAATAGATATTTTTAATTAAAAAAAAATGGACCTAAATTTCAGGCTCTTGGTAATATTTTTGAGTAATTAAAATTTGGGTGCGTGACAGCTTCCATTTTATACTTAGGCTTGGAGGTGACTAATCATCCTAATCAAGTGCTGATTCAAGGGTCTATTCCTATGGCTTCCACAAGTGGCAGCAACAAATCCCTCCAGCCAGCTGCTTACGTTTCACTATAATTCTTTATTGGCCCAACTATTTATATTAATTTTATGGTTGTTTTAATTTGGCTCCAAATCAATTTTATTCAATAAATATAATGATCCCTAAAATTACATATAATTAAAAGTTAGGTTCGCGTCTAAAAACCTCACCACCACACTATAAAACTTCACTTACCGCTTACTAAAATATTTAATATTAAACATGCGATGTCCCATAATCTATCCCTTTAGCAAAGATTTCGAATATTATACTAAGAAATTGTATTTATTTATTTTTTTAATTTTTTTTAATATTAATATGATCATGGTAAAAATTAAGATTGCCACATTGGTATTAGATAATTATGACTCTAGAAGCGGTTTAAATGCTTGGAACTCATACATACATATCATATGGTTCCAAATCCTCAAATTAGTGCCCTTTGATTTCCAAGAACCGATTATGAGTGTTGTGAATTTTCATCATTAGTTGGTGAATTTTTTATTTTATTTTCTACATGAGTATATCGTTTATCTATTTTAGTCTTGATGGCCCTCATCCCCCCTCCCCAAATAAACAAACAAATAATTTATTTATATTATTAATATTTTATTTTATATAGTTTGACACTTTTAAAAAGAGTTAATTACCAAAAGTCTGTCTACATATTTGGTGGTAGCTTAGGTCCTATCAAAAAGTTTTTGAACCAAGAAGTCCCATTTATAGGTAAAAAGACGTTTTGCCCTTTAATCCCAAAACTAATAATGTTCTCAATTTCAAAATTGAGAATGTTCTTAATTTTCAAAACAGATAATGATTTCAGTATATAATTATCAAAATTAAGAAATTTCTGTTTGGCTTTTGAGAAAAGTATGGGATTGAAAAGAAAGATAACTCTGCGAACCTGACACATTAGATTGCTGAATTGAGTTTTTTTTCATGATTAAAATTGAGAATATTATAAATTGAGAATATTCTCAATTTCAAAAAACTGAGAATGTTCTTTAAAAAGAGCTTCTGAACCTAGAGAGAACTAAACAATACAAATTGAAGAATTTGGAATCCCAACAAGATCTAAACTGTGGGCAATATGATTTAGGCACTAGTATTGCAACAGTTACAAATTTGAAGTCACCTAGACTTCAAATTTAGGCCTATTTAGTCTCTTCTGCTACAATCTCTGCAATGAAGAGATCAAAGCATAGCCATGAGGGAAAAAATAGAGTTCCTCGCCGAATTGACGATTATAGCTTCTTTGAGGCACAAGAATTTGGTTAAGCTCCAAGGCTGGTGTGTTGAAAAAGATAAATTGTTGCTTGTTTATGAGTTCATGCTCAATAGGAGTCTTGATCAGGTTCTATACGATCAATCCGGGCGTGGTAATTTGTTGAAATGGGTACATAGATACAATATTGCAGTTGGGTTTGCCTCTGTTCATAACAAGAACAATTCGACAAAGACCTAGCAAATGAAATGACGAAGCAGAAGTATGCAAAGACACAGCCTTTGGCACATTTTCGGGGGAGACCAGAACAACCTCTACGGTAGATATCTTGGCAGTGATCGGTGAGCTAATGCGAAACACTCTGTGGCCATCACTTGCACCATTGTTGAATGCTTTAGAGAGAAAAAAACTAGTGAGAGAGAGAGAGAAGATTGATTAAAGTGAGGTTTGGATGTGTTGCCTCTAAATTGAGCTTTCTTTGGAGAAATCGCTGATGAATTTAGTGGAGAGGCAAGGGGGTTTGGATGGGTAAATTGGTCTATTAAAAATTAATGGGACTTGAAGGAGCAAATAATTTTATCTAGGACCTAATGGATTATAAGTTCACAAAATGGGACTTGTATGTAAATGCCCCTTTAAAAAATCAAAGACCCATCATATAATAAAACAATTTAATACTATGGTTACACCATGTTAATGATATTAAATTAAAAAAAAAAAATTAATTACCTTCTTTTGTATATGTGACAAGGTAATTATATTTTGAGAACGAAACTCACCCTGCGCATATAGGTTTATTATTAGTATTTGTCAATGGTGACATGATTGTGATATTAATTTTTACTCATCAAATAAGGGTGTTCATGTTGGAAAAATGATGGTTTTTTAGTGATTTTAATGCAATATTAAAGTGGGTGCCAATCCTCAATTGAGGTGGAGTAAAGTGGGTCAAGATTCTTTATAGTGAGATCTTTAAACCACAAAAAGAATGATAAAAAACCGTTGTGTGTGTTTGGTTTGAGTTTTTTTGATTAAGTTTTTTGGAAATTGAGTTTTTATTTTTACGTATTTTTTGTTTTTAGTAAATATTTTTAAAATTTTGAGCATTTTTTTCTTACTTTTTTAGATGCACCTTACTTAGATATATTTAAAAAGTAAAAAGCTTATGAAAAAATATTTTAAAAATTAATAAATACATAAAAATACAAAAAATATACTAAATTCTCGTATTTTTTTTTGTATTTTTGGTATTTAGTGTATTTTTAAATGATTTTTTTTCAGAAAAATTATACGTTTATATGTATTTATGTTAGGTGTGTCTAAAAATTAAAAAAAAATTCTTAAAATATTAAAAAAATTCAATAAAAACAAAAAAACACTAAAAACAAAAAGTAAAATTTTCTAAAAAGTGTTTTTGGAAAACCAAAAACATGCAAAGTGAATTAAGATTTGAAGGAGAAATTGACTCATTAAGTTAGCCTCATGATAGAAGTGTTGGAAAAGGTGGCTGCAGAATTATATACATTACATGTGTATAAAATGGGTGTAACTCCTCTATAATGATGATGGATTAAAGCCATCATTTGGGAGTTTTGCAAAATTAAGTCTTGTCATCAATTGAGAATTTTGCAAAATTAAATTTCTTGCAGTTGTTGTAAGAGCCTTTTCATCTCTCCCTCTATGTGTATAAAAAGAGACCCTCCGCTTCATTCTTCAACACAAGAAATTTTGCTATCTTTGTGTGTTGAGAGAATTTTGCTATCTTATAATTTGCATAGTCTTTAATTTTCTAAATTTTTAGTTTAATAGAATTATTTACATGTTAATTACTATAGAATTATTTGCATGTTAATTGCTAGAATAATTTACATGTTTACTACATGTTCGTTGCATTGGAAAATTTTTCATATAATTCTTGTCTATTCAATTCATTTATAACTCATGGCAATTAATTTAATTTATTTATTTGGAGTTATAAGTTTAAATGTTTATTGTGAATTGATTTCATTCATAACTCATGACTACTAAATTTTAATTTTGTAACTTGTCTATATTTATTTACTTGTTTATTGTGTAAATTAAATTGTAAATTTAATTTTGGAGTTTTAGTTGTGTAATAATTTCATACAACTGATGGGTATTAAATTTTTAATTTTAATTTAATTCTTAGAGTTATAGTTTTATTTTGTAACTCTTGCCAGTTAAAAGTGTTAATTGTATATTTATTTACATAATTATTGTATTAAAATTTCATATAACTTTTGTCAATTAAGTCTATTTAATTTTTAGAGTCATAAGGTTTGTAATTTATTTGAGAGTTATAAGTTTAATTGTATAGCTTGTCTAGCATTTTAATTTTATTTATTTTTTCTATTTAATTAATTTATTGCTTTTACAGTTTCATTCAATTATTTGCTTTGTATTTTGTTGTGATTTTCTACTAACTTCCTTTGCAGGAATACTTATGTGCAAGGGAATGGGAAAAAAAAAATACATATCCAAATGAGTACAATTTGGGATTGCAATAAAAAATTTGGACTACTAACCTTTTTGAACAGAAATACCTATGCAAGGAAAGGAGTTTAGAAAATGGATAATCCTATTTGGATTGGTTTACATTTGTTTAGTGAAGTAATTTTTTACTTGGGTTTAGTTGGTTTTTACCAATTGTGTGAAAGCAAGTTTTATTTGCTTGTATTGTTAGAAGCATTTAATTTGCTTAATCATTGTTGTAGCAATTTTTTACATTGCTTGTAATTTGGTTAGCAATTTTTAAATTGCTTGTAAGTTTGGAACTTAGTTTGGTTTTCTATAATAGAAACCAAAGTATTTAGCTTTGGCTAAAGAGTAGTTCTTATTTGTTTAGAAATGACAACTAAGACGGATTTGGTTTCAAACCTTTGGGGTTTGAGGAAGTCTTTGGGTTTAATAATTTTCTTCCCAAAGTGTTTGTCATGACCCGAACCCGCCCCTAAAAGTTTGGGTTATAATCGGCCAGTAATTTGTAGATTATCAAAGGTGTCAAACGATCATACAGAATATTTTTGCTAATGGGGCCATAAACGGAAGCATATAATAAAGAGAAATCCATTGAGCTGTGCCAACAATGAGTAAAATCATAGAGTTAACCACGTAACACAATAATACATATATATGCCCATCAAAAATATAAGAGCCAGAGGAAAATTGTACATGATGTTTACAATCCAAGACCATGAACGCAAAAACATAATAGGGTCAAAGTGTGGTGTCAATCAAGACAAAACTTTGTCTCAGAGGCATGACTCGATTGGGTCACAAAAGGCTCTGAAGTTGACTCTAGGGTGTGCTCCATATTCTTGATCACCTACATGTGCATACATAAAATTGGATGAGCGAAGCTCAATGAGTAATAATACAGTAAAGCATTGTAAGTAGATGATTATAAGGTTCTCTCAATATCCATAATCATATAAACCAAGCGGCCTTGGGGCCCAAGCATATAACAAGTGGCCTCGGGCCCAATCGTATATCAAGTGGCCTCGGGCCCAATCATATAACTAGCAACCTCAAACCCAATCATATAACAAGTGGCCTCTGGCCCAATCATTTATCAAGCGGCCTCGGGCCCAATTATTTAACAAATGGCCTCGGGCCCAATTATTTAATAAGCGGCCTCGGACCCAATCATTTAACAAGCGGCCTCGGGCTCAATCATTTATCAAGCGGCCTCAGGCCCAATCATTTAACACATGTCATATAATATCAATGAAGTTTCATCATTTCCAATCAATTCATAATGTTGGCACCAATCACCATTCATGGTTCAAGATACGTAACAAAGAGTATAAGTGTACTATATTACTACTCACAGTGTGTTTGGTCTTGCGGCGTTGCCTCCAGCACACGACTTATACAAACACATGTCACATACACAGTCGATAAATCATTTGTTTCTATTCGTACACTTTTCTTTTATTTCTCTCAAGTATTTAATGATAATCTTCTCTACATGTGAACCACGTACAAAGCATGTTCCAAAGATATACTTTAAATGACCTTAAATGTTCATGACTTAAGTTAATGTTTCCTACAATAATTTCATATGTTTTTCATTGAACATATCATGTTTACTTATTTAAGATTTAAGAAAATAGCAAGAAATGAAAGGAAACTAAGTTAGGGTAGGAAATGACATGAAACGATTAAAAGAAAATAAACAGCCTTCACTAATTTGAGAATATCTATTTATGTATTTAGAATTTGGATGTGAGACTACCACCATTCAAAACTAGACTTCGAGAGCTTGAATTTAGGCTCAAGACTTGCTTAAAACGGAGTTCGGATGAAGGAGATATGCTTTTTTGAAGTTGGGTTGAAACAGGGGTTCCGCACGTGCGGAAGTCTTCACCGCTTGTGTGGCCCAAATCCACTCGAGCGCCCAAGGAGTAGAATGAAAACCTCTTTTTTTTTTTCATATTCCACTTGTGCAGTGCTCGTGGCGGCTTGTGCGGTCTGGGCAAAATCAGACAGTCCGAAAATGGTTCAAAGATGCAAACTTCCTAAACTTATTTCCAAGTCCAAATTCATGTAAAAATAACTCAAAAACATGATATATAAGTATGATACAAGTGCAATTCCATATTAAACATATCAACCTTGAATCAACAACAAATTCATGGACTCATCTCTTTTCTATATTCATACATTACATAAACAAATTCAAAATACATGATCCATGAGCAATCTTTCAACAAATCTTGTTTTCATGAATTATCTAGGGTTTGTTTCATGGGTCAATCACAAGAGTGAACTTAAATCAAAGAAAGATGGAGAGATTAGGGTTCAATTTCATACCTTTAGCTCAAGCCACCACACAACTCAAAACCCTAGCTCAAAATTCCTAATTTCTTTATGATTTCAAGACAAAGATGAGTTAGAAGCAAAGTTTGTAAGTAAATTTCCATATCTTAACTCAAATGAAGAACAAAAAGCTAAACATATATACTTAACTCAAAATCTTAATTTATTCATTATGAATCATATTTTTTCAAAATCTCACCAAAGGTTCTAAAAACCATGCTAATCATAGCTATGAAGTCGGTTTTTGTTTATCACGCCTCTACGGCCTTCAATTTCAGTTCAAAGTTTCAATTGCAACAGGTAATCTTACTTTCAACATATATTTTTCTAAATTCACATATTTCCCATACTCAAACTTGCAAATTTATATGAAACACATAATCACATATATAATTAAGCATAGTACGGGTTTAGTTATCACAGTGTTGGAAAACCAAGTGTTTTGGTTTTGAGAAAAGAAATCAAATTTTAGCTTTAGCTAAAATATTTCTGATTTTATTTAGAAATAATGAGCTCAGTTCCGGGAGTACTGGTTAACTTTTAGGAGTGGTGTAATTTTGGTAGCAAATTTTATTTGCTTGGGAATTGGTTTGTTTTAACTTTGTTTATCCCTTTGAAAACTTAATTCTAATTTTTTCCCCATGGACTAGAAGTCAATATGCTCTTGAAAGTTTTGTCTAAGGTCAATTGGGTTTTAAGTGGAACCAGTGTGACCTCTCCAGTCTTCCTGGAAACGTTCGTGACCATGTTCGATTATAGGGTAAGTGGTGAGATCAGTTTTGAATTAAATTTCAAATTTTGAATTTAATTTCAAATTTTGAATTTTCTAGTGTTAAGTTTAGTACCTGGAAAAATAGAATAGTGAATTCCTGTTATGATTTTTCAGAAATGGCTTCAAGAGGTGACAACCAAAATGTTGTTCCACTTGCCAACCTTAAGCCTTGCGAGGTTCTTAAAGGAAGATCTAGAGAGATCAAGTGTGATTAAAGGAAATCACGAGATTGCATGATAAATCTCTGAATTTATTAGAAGCAATTAGTATGTTATCCTTGTGTCAATTATAACATGCATGATTGTTATGTGATTTTGCTTAAAAATAAAGATGAGACAACCTATTAGGGTGGGTGAATGTATTTTTTGAATTTTTATAATTCTAAATATATTCTTAAATTGGTGGCACCTAGTGAGTGCAATATCACTGATCACAAAGATAGGAAATTGGTGGTTTTTAGGAGGTGTTAGACCACTGGCTACACAATTATGAGATTGTGCTTCCTAGTAGTAAATAGATTACTGATCATATGTTAAGATATAATGGTTCCTAGTAATAAAAAAGTCTACTGATCATATGCCAAGACATGATAATTCCTAGTAATGAAATGGTCTACTGATCCTATGTCAAGACATTGTGATTCCTAGTAGTGGAATGACTACTGATCACATGTCAAAACATTGTGATTCCTAGTAGTGGAGAGTCTACTGACCATATGATGAGAAATGAGTGATTCCTAGTGATAAAACTACTGGCCATGTTATGAAGTTTTGAATAGTAGATTATTGATCACTAGGTTTGTGATTCCAAATAGTAAGGCTATTGACTTCAGAGTGACATGTTGGACCAAACTTGTTTTGGTGACTTGAAATCGAGAAAGACCTAATTCGATTAATGACGGTCTGGGAATATGTTCTCTGTGATATGATTATGAGAGCCTCATAATCATTGTGACACAAGGAATTGTTTAAAGACTTTGTATAAATTTTTAAAAAAGGCCAAAAGCCTTTATATAAATTCTACAAATGTGGAGGTGTCATGCAAAAGATAGTAATACCTAAACCCAAGAGGGTTAGGATAAGCCTAAAAATCCGTTGACTGTTTATTTAACGGTTATACACAATATAACAGTGCATATCGATTTCTTGTGTTGAAGTATGCTATTCTAGATATACACAAGAATATTATCATGGAATCCAGAAATGCATCTTTCTTTAAAAATGTATTACCTTGTCGTGTCCAAGAAGGGGTTTTGAGTTCCATGAAAGAGGTTGAAGGTTACAATGATCACATAGATGATCAAGTAAATGATCAAGTTGATGATCAAGCTGAGGAAGTAGATGAGCCAAGAAGGGGTAAAAGGGGTAGGCGCAAAGTCCTTTAGTCCAGACTTCTTAACTTATATGTTAGAGGGAGAACCTTGAACTTTCAATGAAGTTGTGACTTCATCTGAAAGTCCTTTGTGGAAAGAAGCAATTAAGAGTGAGATTGATTTCATCTTACAAAACCATACTTGGGAGTTGGTTGATCTAACCCCAGGCAGTAAGGCCTTGGGGAGCAAGTGGATCTTTAGAATAAAGATGAAAGCAGATGAATCAATTAATAAGTATAAAACTAGGCTAGTTATCAAAGGATACAAGAAGTGAGAATGCTTGGATTACTTTGATACGTATTCACCTGTGACAAGGATTACATTCATTCGCATGATGATTGCGATAGCAGCTTTACATAGTTTGGAAATACATCAGATGGATGTAAAGAAAACTTTCTTAAATGGAGATTCGAATAAAGAAATCTACACGGAGCAACCATTGCTACAAAAATAGTTAAAGATCACACTTTGACAAATGAAACTATCTCATTTTTATAGGAAGTATGATACAAAAATAAATAAATAAATAAATTGATATTTTAATCACACTTAATTTGAGTGAGTGTGATATTATTTATTTTTAATCTCATTTTTTAAGTAAGTGTGATTATATCTTCTTTTTTTTTTTTTTAAATCACATTTTCTAAATAAGTGTGATTGTATGTTGTTTATACAAATAGTCTTCTAATATGCCATAAAATATATTTTTTAAGGTTTGACATGAAAATCCTAAATTAGTTAAATAATCATTTATTTTGATTTCACAGAAGGCTAACAATATTATACTCAAAGTTAATAAAATCATGCAACACTAACCCTTTTGAAGGTTTCACAATGATACCTCAACTTGGTTCAAACATGAGTTATTAACCATGAAACAAAGTATGAATAGGAATTTAACTTAACACATTTAAAACATGGATTTTAATGGAGCATTAATTTCATGGATTGAAATATATAAAACCACTCATGAATACAAAACTAACTCAAGAATCATACTATTAGTTAAAAATAGAAACCTTAGCATGCTTCTAATGAAGATGTGAGAAGACCCTTACCTTTACTTGAAGCTTTGATTCACAAGGAGGAGGGAAAAGATAGAGTTGATGGTTGGACTGGTGCAAGTAAACCCCAGGCCTCAAGAACATGCCAAACCTTCAAAGTGTTCTTCAATTTTCTTTCAAAACTCAATCAAAACCCTCTATTTAACCTCACAAGTGACACCATGTCCTTGGTAGTGGTGAGTCTGCTGCAGTTTTGGGCTAGGACTTGTATGAAAATGCTAGAATAAAGAATTTGGAATGCCACCCCAATTGCAATTTTGTGGTCTATTTGCAAATTGAGAAAAGATGTTGTGTTTAATGGGGTGTTGCCAAATCTGGAGGAAGTCTGTGAGCTTATAAAAGAAAGAATTGCAACGTGGGTAAAGGATTCATCTCCTGTTATGGTGTTGTCTGTCAATGATTTGGTGTTTAATCTTCATCAAGTCAGATTTTGCATTATTTCCTTATTTATATCGTTTCCTTATTTATATCATTTCCTAAATTATATCATTTACATAAACTCCAATCTTACTTTTAATCACATATTAATTAATAAAAAAAAATGACACTACTACAAAAATAGTTAAAGATCACACTTTGACAAATGAAACTATCTCATTTTTATTGTAAGTGTGATAAAAAAAAATTAGATTGATATTTCAATCACACTTAATTTGAGTGAGTGTGATAATATTTGTTTTTAATCTCAGTTTTAAAATAAATGTGATTATATCTTTTTTTTTTTTTTATTATCACATTTTCTAAGTAAGTGTGATTGTATGTTGTTTACACTAATAGTCTTCTAATATGCCATAAAATATATTTTTTAATGTTTGACATGAAAATCCTAAATTAATTGAATAATCATTTATTTTGATTTCACAGAAGGCTAACAATATTGTACTCAAATTTAATAAAATCATGCAACACTAACCCTTTTGAAGGTTTCATAGTGATAGCTTAGCTTAGTTCAAACTTGAGTTATTAACTACGAAACAAAGTATGAATAGGAATTTAGCTTAACACATTCAAAACATGGATTTTAATAGAGCATTAATTTCATGGATTGAAATATATAAAACTACTCATGAATACAAAAATAACTCAAGAATCATGCTATTAGTTAAAAATAGAAACCCTAGCATGCTTCTAATGAAGATGTGAGAAGACCCTTACCTTTACTTGAAGCTTTGATTCACAAGGAGGAGGGAAAAGATAGAGTTGATGGTTGGAATGGTGCAAGTAAACCCCAAGCCTCAAGAACACGCCAAACCTTCAAAGTGTTCTTCAATTTTCTTTCAAAACTCAATCAAAACCCTCTATTTAACCTCACAAGTGACACCATGTCCTTGATAGTGGTGAGTCTGTTGTAGTTTTGGGCTGGGACTCGTATGAAAATGCTAGAATAAAAATTTGGAATGCCACCCCAATTGCAATTTTGTGGTCTATTTGGAAATTGAGAAATGATGTTGTGTTTAATGGGGTGCAGCCAAATGTGGAGGAAGTCTGTGAGCTTATAAAAGTAAGAATTGTAACGTGGGTAAAGGATTCATCTCCTGCTATGGTGCTTTCTGTCAATGATTTGGTGTTTAATTCTCATCAAGTCAGATTTTGCACTATTTCCTTATTTATATCGTTTCATTATTTATATCGTTTCTTAAATTGTATTGTTTACATGAACTCCAAACTTACTTTTAATCGCGTATTAATCAATAAACAAAATGACACTACTACAAAAATAGTTAAAGATCACAGTTTGACAAATGAAACCATCTCATTTTTGTTGGAAGTCTGATAAAAAAAAAAAAAAGATTGATATTTTAATCACACTTAATTTGAGTGAGGGTGATAATATTTATTTTTAATCTCATTTTTTAAATAAGTGTGATTGTATCTTCGTTTTTTTAATCACATTTTCTATATACTAATAGTCTTCTAATATGCTATAAAATATATTTTTTAATGTTTGACATGAAAATCCTAAATTAATTAAATAATCATTTATTTTTATTTCATAGAAGGCTAACAATATTGTACTCAAAGTTTATAAAATCATGCAACACTAACCCTTTTGAAGGTTTCATAGTGATACCTCAACTTAGTTCAAACATTAGTTATTAACCATGAAACAAAGTATGAATAGGAATTTAACTTAACACATTCAAAACATGTATTTTATTGGAGCATTAATTTCATGGATTGAAATATATAGAACTACTCATGAATACAAAACTAACTCAAGAATCATGCTATTAGTTAAAAATAGAAACCCTAGCATGCTTCTAATGATGATGTGAGAAGACCCTTACCTTTACTTGAAGCTTTGATTCACAAGGAGGAGGAAAAATATAGAGTGGATGGTTAGAATGGTTCAAGTAAACCTGAAGCCTCAATAACACACCAAACCTTCAAAGTGTTCTTCAATATTTTTTCAAAACTCAATCAAACCCTCTATTTAACCTCACAAGTGACACCGTGTCCTGGGTAGTGGTGAGTCTACTGTAGTTTTGAGCTGGGACTCGTATAAAAAAGCAAGAATAAAGAATTTGGAATGCCACCCCAATTGCAATTTTGTGGTATATTTGGAAATTGAGAAAAGTTGTTATGTTTAATGGGGTGTAGCCAAATATGGAGAAAGTTTGTGAGCTTATAAAAGTAAGAATTGCAACGTGGGTAAAGGATTCATCTCCTGCTATGGTGTTGTCTGTAAATGATTTGGTGTTTAATCTTCATCAAGTCAAATTTTGCATTATTTCCATATTTATATCATTTCCTAAATTGTATCGTTTACATAAACTCCAATCTTACTTTTAATCACATATTAATCAATAAACAAAATGACACTACTACAAAAATAGTTAAAGATCACACTTTGACAAATGAAAGTATCTCATTTTTATTGGCAGTGTGATAAAAAAGATTAGATTGATATTTTAATCGCACTTAATATGAGTGAGTGTGATAATATTTATTTTTTATCTCATTTTTTAAATAAGTGTGATTATATCTTCTTTTTTTTAATCATATTTTCTAAGTAAATGTGATTGTATGTTGTTTGTACTAATAGTCTTCTAATATGCCATAGAATATATTTTTTAATGTTTGACATGAAAATCCTAAATTAATTGAATAGTCATTTATTTTGATTTCATAGAAGGCTAACAATATTGTACTCAAAGTTTATAAAATCATGCAACACTAACCCTTTTGAAGGTTTCATAGTGATACCTCAACTTAGTTCAGAAATGAGTTATTAACCATGAAACAAAGTATGAATAGGAATTTAACTTAGCACATTCAAAACATCGATTTTAATGAAGCATTAATTTCATAGATTGAAATATATAAAACTACTCATGAATACAAAACTAACTCAGAAATCATGATATTAGTTAGAAATAGAAATCTTAGCATGCTTCTAATGTAGATGTGAGAAGACCGTTACCTTTACTTGAAGCTTTGATTCACAAGGAGGAGGAAAAGATAGAGTTGATGGTTGGAATGGTGCATGGAAACCCCAAGCCTCAAGAACATGCCAAACCTTCACAGTGTTCTTCAATATTCTTTCAAAACTCAATCAAAACCCTCTATTTAACCTCCCAAGTGACACCATGTCCTGGGTAGTGGTGAGTCTGCTGTAGTTTTGGGCTCGGACTCATATGAAAAAGCTAGAATAAAGAATTTGGAATGCCACATGTACGGGAAAGAAATACACCTTCTCGTATAATCCTGTTGATCAAGTCTGCGTTCCTCTGTACGTCGTCGTTTTACTTCCTGCAAACACAAACGTGAAATTTGGCGGGTGTGTCTTGGGAAACCTCTCCGATGCCTAAGTCAGTAAGCAAGACAAGAAGGCAAAAGCTCTATGTATTCAGGGAGCAAAAGTTGCATTACCTTTTCACAGGTGATATTGGTGAGCTTATATAGGTTTCGCATGGCACAATCCTGGTAGGACTCTAACTCCTCCATGCAGAGTCCTCCTAGGACTCATACTCCTGGAAGATAATGCTTATCCTCCAACACCCCCATCACTGCTTAAACCAAGTGAGATGGCTCTTCTTATGGCCGGACTACTCCTGGACCGAAGTAACCATCAATTCGGCCCTCACCTTACTCTCCCTTACCTCGGCTTTCCCATACTAAGACCGAGCTATCCATAAGGGGAGTTAAAGCCGAGCTATCTTTAGAACCACGACTTACTTCGGTTTCTCATACGCTATAACCGAAGTAACTATCGAAGACCGAAACCTCCGTGCTACTCCAGTCAACCGGAGTAGAGCTAAGTCCTTCTGAGACCGGTCTAACCATCACGGCTGTGTGACCTTACTTCTCCAAACCGGAATAACCTACAGGGCCTTTCCACTCGGCCCTTTTCATTTCGGCCCTAAGGCCCAATACCCAGCTCGGCCCAATTGTATATAAATTACCCTCTCAATTGCCCCTTAATTCCATCTGCACAGCATGATAGGGATTACCTGTCTTCGAACCGAACTAAAGTTTTAGCTTTTCCAGCCGAGCTACAATCCTTTAGCTACTCCGGCCGAACTAAAAACCTTTTTAACTTCTCTAGCCGAGCTAAGTTTAAGCTGAGCTAATCACGTCTGGTCAAACGTCTCTTCAGTCACAGCAACTGAAGCGTTCCACATTCCAATGACACGTGGCAAGCCCCTATTGGCCATTCACAGTTGTTGCGCCGCCCTCGTACTCTGAAATTTTTTTGAATAGTCCCGCGTTTTTTCCCTCCTTCCACTTACACAAAACAAACCCTCTCTGTCTCCTCAAAAATTACTTGCCTTACTATTCACTCTCTCTTTATTCTGAGCTTCCCAATCTTGTTCTTACTCCTTCACTGTTCTTCAACCCCATACCTCTGAAACTCTCGTTTTTGCTGCTGTTGGCTTCAATCCAGTTCCTCCGCTTCTCTACCAGGTAAACACACGAATCTGTTCTAGTTTTCCTTTGTTTCCTGTTTTATACGTTTTTGCAAAACACTCCTATGTTGCAAGTTTAATATTTTCTGGAAAAACTAGTCTATAAACTGTTAGAACTTCATAAGATAATCAATAGAATGCCATTTCGATCTTTATACATGCCCCAACCGAAGTAGAACACTGTTTGTGATGTATGTAAAGATATAGGTGAACTGAAATCGAACTAGGACTTGCGCCCATCAAAGTAGTTCCAATAGGTCACCAACTGATCCACAATAGCCGAAACAAAACCCACCGAACTAGAAACCATAGCACTCGACCGAGCTAAAACTTCAGGGGCCATGCCAGCATTCTTAGTTCCTAAACCGAACTTAGAAAGCTGCCCCTTGACGTTCAGCCGGAATAACAAAACCAAAAGTAGAACCGAGCTAACAGCCTTGCCAAAACCGAGATAACACGCTCCTCTATGAAAGCAGGGTAGATCCATGACAATCCATCTAGCCAGTAAGGCTTCCTTTCCTTGTTTTGTTTTTATAGCACGATTGGCGATCTGTATAACACCTTGTTTTTCCACTTTGCGGACTTAGGTTGCCCGGCTACTTCCTCCGTGCGCTCAGCAGGCTCCAGAGTCCAAATCTAACCAAACTAAATTATTTATAAGTTATCCATTAAATGAAATCTGATTTTTGGTAGAAACCCCGGTGACTTAGCCAAATTGAAAAGGATTACAACATCCCAACGATGTAAACCTCACCCTAGCAACGGATGTAGATCCTTGGGACAACAAAGGCTTCGTCCTTTACCCTCAATCCATAATAGAAACGGACTCGATTCGGTCCAACCCCTAATATGTGAATTCTTAAGACAAACCAGGACTATGCCCCACCGGTGTCCACTAACACATACCGAATAATCATGGGTATAGCGCCTTGAACCACCAAACGGTCTAAGCCTAGGTTTGGCGAGATCTACACCAATACTCCATAGGATCAAAAAGCGAAATTTGGTGTTACTACTTGAGAGTATCTGGTGCGAGAAAATAATAAAACACACGCCGGACAAAGACCTAAACGATGATGACTTCTTCTGGGTCTCGGGGAATTTTGAAGACCTTGAAGCCCAAATTCCTGGCCGAAGAATAAACTGGAAAAAGGGAGTGCCCGGTATACATACTTCGGTTACATTTCACATTTTTTCCTCTTTTCTTTATTTCGGCTTTCTGCTATGGACCGAACTAACACTTATTTCTTGTTGCAGATAAAGCCCATCTTCTTTCAAACTACGGGCACCCCAACCTCGGTCTTCTGCGTGCCGCACTAAGAGTAAAGGAGAGAAGTTGGGCAAAGCTTCTAGACTTCGAACCGACATACCGTTATCTGGAGTCGTCAGCGAGATATGAGACTTCCTACTTGAAGAAGCACGAGCAGGACCCTTCCCTGCCTCAGATCAACCTTGTTCCACTCACAGCCGAGCAAGAAATGGCTAAGAAGAACAGATTGAAGGCCCTCTTAACCGAAACAACCCCAGCCGAAGTACAGGAAACCGGCCGTGCCACTAAGACCGTGGTGGCGCTCCTATCTCAACGGCCGTCTTCATCACGTCCAAGCAAATGCGCCCGGACTAGCCAAACCGAGCCGCGTCTTGCTGATGAAGACGAGACCGTCCCGCCACCAAGTCCTCCACCAAGCCCTCAGCCAAGTCTCCAACCGGAACCCACCGACCGAACTGCTTCCCCCAAGTGGACTCCTGTACTCACCTTCAATGACCGAGACATCACCGCGTCTGATTCGGTGGTCTCAGAGAAGGACCATCAGATGGCTTTCAATTTGGCCAAGGGTGTGTGCCTCCCCAAAGACATGGAGCACCACTACAAACAGCTCAACACCGAGCTAAAGTCAATCCGGTCCTCCACTAAGTCTATGATCCTGGTAAACAGTATTCCTCTCCATGTAAGATTTTTTTTCCCAACTTGGAGTCCGGCTAACGTTACTTCTCCTTTGCAGGCCATCCAGAAAAACCAAGTCACTCACAGGAGGGTCATGGAGCTTAGGAGGAGTACCAGGGAGGCCATGGCTGAGGCCGAACTTAAGACGGCCGAACTGGAGGAGGCGAAGACACAACTGGGCGAGCTTCGAGAAAGCAGTCGGTGGCCGAGACCGCCATTCCGGTCGAGCCCAAAAAGAAAAAAGTTGCCATCGAGGCTAAAGATAGATCCCTACATATCTTGGCCGTAATTGAGAAGAAAAAAGACGCCGAGATAAACCAGTGGAAGGGTGAGGTGAAGAAGGCCGAGAAGCGGGGCTCCAAGGAAGCGAAGGCCTACACCACTGCAATGCATGACCAAAGATCTCTTTTTCAAGTCTTGGTGGAGGTCTGCGGTGGAGAAGCTTCGGTTATCGTCGGACAAGCGTCTGGCGCTCCACCGTACTCCATTCGACTTCACTCTCTGTCTGTTGCCGATCTGAAAAAATCTTTCTTGAGGGGTCCGGTGATGATGACGATGATGATGATGATGATGATGATGAGGAGCCATCTCTCATTCCGGTTGTCAACGAACAGCAAAAGAATCAAACAGTTCGGTCTAAGCCAGTTATAGAAGATCCTACTCTGAGGCTGCGGTAACCGAAGTTGAGTTGACACGAACTCCCTCATCAAACCGTGCTCCCCTCTGACACCGGACTCCAGGCGAATGCTGATACAGATTTTGATGCTGAGCTTGATGCACTTCTTGGTTGATTTTATTTTATTTTATTTTATTTTATTTTTTTTTTCTGTTGTATTTGAACTTTTTTGTAACCAAGCTGCAGCCCCTTAAATGTACTTGTTCTGTGCTTCAATGAAAAAATCTTTCTTCAACTCTTGTTTCGGTTTTGTAAATGTATGACTTCATTTGTAATGATTTTTGCATGAGCGTGATTCGGTTTACCTATCTACCTTACTAGCCAACCACTCTTTAGCTGGTATAACTTACTTCGGCTGAAGAGTACAAAGTGTTGGTTTATTCCGGCCGACCACTCTCCAGCCATACACTTACCTCGACTGAAGAGTGCAAAGAGTTGGTTTATTCTGGCCAACCACTCTTCAGCCGATATAACTTACTTCGGCTGAAGAGTACAAAGAGTTGGTTTAATCCGATAACCACTCTTGACCAATATAACTTACTTAATTTGAAGAGTACAAAGAGTTGGTTTAATCGACCAACCACTCTTGACCATGCACTTACTTCGGCTGAAAAGTACAAAGAGTTGGTTTAATCCAGCCAACCACTCTTCAGCCAATATAACTTACTTCGGCTGAAGAGTACAAAGAGTTGGTTTAATCCAGCCAACCACTCTTTAGCCATACACTTACTTAGGCTGAAGAGTATAGAGAGTTGGTTTAATCCAGCCAACCTCTAGGTTGGTTTTTCCAGCCAACCTAGAATATAGTGTTTGGTTATTCCGACCAAACGTCCTGTAGCTTGAATCCTTATCCTGGGCTTAGGAGGGGTGTTGGTTTAATCCAGCCAACCTCTAAGTTGGTTTTTCCGGCCAACTTAGAATATAGTGTTTGGCTATTTCGACCGAACGTCCTGCAGCCTGGATCCTTATCCTGGGCTTAGGAGGGGTCATAGTTGGTTTGATCCGGCCAACTATGTTTACAATGCTACTAACTTACAAAAGTTACTTTCAACGGAAAATAAATATACTGAAGAAGAATAGACTCGTTTTATTGAAGAAGTAGAAAATTACACATACTTAAAAGGAAAAAAAGCTAAAAGTAAAATAACTTAAGATTGACAGTGTTCCATGGCCTAGGAATTGCTTTGCCATCCTCATCTTCCAAGTGGTATGCCCCTTTGCCTGCTAATCCGACCACTTTGTAAGGACCTTCCCAGTTAGGCCCTAACTTGCCATCTCCTGGAACCAATGTGTTGCCCATAACTTTGCGAAGTACCCAATCGCCGATCTTGAATTGCCTTGGATGCACCGTCTTGTTATACTTCCTAGATAGTTCTTGTTGGTAGGAGGCGATGTGAACCAATGCTCTGTCTCTTCTTTCTTCTGCAAGGTCAAGTTCAATGCTATAACCGCCATTTAAGTGCGGATCAAAATTTTCGCTCCGTATGGTAGAGTCCGACTTCTAATGGGATATTGGCTTCCATGCCATAGGCTAAGGAGAATGGAGTTTCTCTGTTGACCGCCGTGGTGTGGTGCGATAAGCCCATAAAATATGAGGGAGCTCTTCTGCCCACTTGCCTTTGGCTTTTTCCAACCTTTTCTTCAATCCGTCCAACACTACCTTGTTTGATGCCTCGGCTTGACCGTTTGCTTGGGGATCTGCCGGTGTAGGGTGTAGAATTCTATCTTGTATTCTTCGCAAAGCCTCTGAAAATTCTGCCGTCAAGCCGAGTGCCATTATGCGAGATCGTGCTTTTGGTATGCCAAAGCGAGTAATGATGTTCCGCCGGAAAAACTTCTTCACATCTTTTTCCTTGATCGGCCAAAGGCTTCCACCCACTTTGTGAAGTAGTCTATTCTTAAGAAAGAACTTCTTGTTGCTGGTCTTTGTTGGAAGTGGACCTACTATGTCTAAGCCCACATTGCGAAAGGCCATGGACTAGTCAAAGGTAGGAGTTCTCTGGCGAGGTTGGTGTATTTGATCATAAACTTGACACTTTTCGCATTTTTTGACATACTTCTCTGAATCTGCTTGCATGTATGGCCACCAGTATCCTTGTGAAATAGCTCGGTATGCCAATGATCTTCCTCCTTGATGGCTGCCACATACCCCCTCATGTATTTCGAACAGGAATGCTTCCACCTTGCTAGGGTGGACACACTTTAAGTAAGGTCCTGTGAACGACTTCTTGTACAATGCCAAAGATGGAGAAAGCCAAAACCGCTGCGACTTTGCTCTTATTCTGTTGGCTTCTTTCTTTTCTTTTGGGAGGGTGCCGTCCTTTAGGAATAGTATGATGGGATCCATCCAAGAAGGGCCTGACTCTGCACAACATACCTCTTCAGCTTCTGGGTCTTTAATGCTTGGTCTAGGCAGATAGTCGATTAGTAGTGGATGGGGAATGGAGGTGTATACGCCATTGGTAGCTTCTTGAGTTAAATGTCTGCTCTGCTTTGTTTTCCTCTCTGCCAATCTGTTCTATCCTCTACTTGAACTTCTTTATCTCTGTTACGACCAAGTCTTGGTACTTGGCCATCCTATCATCCTTTGCCTCATAGTCGCCAGATATTTGGTTTACCACCAGCTGCGAGTCGCTGTAAACCATTAGCTCGGTGGCTTTCATGTAGAATGCCGACTTGAGACCG
Organism: Camellia lanceoleosa; assembly: GCA_025200525.1. Taxonomy (NCBI): domain Eukaryota; kingdom Viridiplantae; phylum Streptophyta; class Magnoliopsida; order Ericales; family Theaceae; genus Camellia; species Camellia lanceoleosa. The sequence goes on along the minus strand of CM045764.1, from coordinate 87,233,187 downwards.
GCTAGAAGGGCTTCATACTCTACTTCGTTATTTGATGCTGGGAAGCCAAGGTTGATTGCTTGCTCCACTACTAGGCCGTCTGGAGAGATGAGGACTATGCCAAGTCTGCTCCATGCCTATTGGATGCTCCATCCACGAAGAGCTTCACATCTCTCCAACGAACAACTTCCGGTGGAGGGATCGGATGAGGTCTTGGGATCTTCCGTTCTTTGGTGGCTTCTTGAGTCGATGCTTCTTGTCTGCCCTTTTTCTCTGTTTGCACCAAGTCTTTGTTTGTCGGTGAGTCGACTTGGTGTAGCATGGTTCACTTCTTCCTCCTTTCTTTACTTTGGTCGCCTTGGGGCTTGGTGAGCAACGATTACTAGGGGTTGCGTTATTAGGTGTCAACCTCCATCCCTAGTTAATTTGTTTCGGTCTCGGTCAAGCGATGTGATGACTTCGGTGAACTCTGCGACAAAATCTGCTAGTGCACGAGCCTTTATTGCGGTTACGGGTTGGAACTTGATGTCGTCTTGTCCCAATTCTCACCCACTTCAAAATTCGCCCAGAAAAGTTCGCCCTTTCGAATAAAGCCTTGAGTGGGAAGGCTGTGAGAACAACTATGGTGTGGGCGTGAAAGTAATGTGACAATTTCCTTGAAGCCATCATCAAGGCCAATGCCAGTTTCTCCAGTGGCAAGTACCTTGTTTCGGCGCCCAGTAACGTCTTACTGACATAATAGATGGGCAAGTGTTGGATTCCTTCTGCGCGGACCAACACCGCACTAATCGCATGCTGCGATATTGCCAAGTAGAGGAAGAGTTCTTCTCCAGGTATTAGGGTGACAAGTAGTGGTGGAGAAGACATATATTCCTTTAAATTCTCCAGAGCTCGGTCGCATTCTTCGTCCCATTCAAACTTGGCTTTTAATGACTGAAAGAATGGACGCAATCTGTCTGAAGATCGGCTGATGAATCGGTTAAGCGCTGCCGCCATGCCGGTGAGATGCTGCACTTCCTTCGCTGAGTTGGGCCTTTCTAACTCCTGAATTGCTTTGATTTGGGAGGGGTCTGCCTCAATACCCCGGTTGGTCACCAGGAAACCTAGAAACTTGCCAGACCCTACACCGAAGGCGCACTTAGAAGCGTTAAGGCGCAGCTTGTGTTTCTTCAGGATCTGGAACATCTCATCTAGGTTCTTTAGATGGTCATCCGCATCCTTGCTTTTGACCACCATATCGTCGATGTAAGCCTCCATTGTTTTGCCTAACAATGGTTCGAACATCTTTGTGACCATTCTCTGGAATGTCGCCCCTGTGTTCTTTAGGCCAAAGGGCATGACCTTGTAGCAGTATAGTCCTCTTGGCGTGGTGAAAGATGTTACTTCCTGATCCGGTTAGGTGCATGGCTGTCGATGGTAGCCTCTGTATCGTCAAGGAAGCTAAACTGTGCCGTGCCGGTATTAGGTCCTCCACCAATTGATCTATCCTTGGTAGGGAAGGCGTCCTTTGGGCATGCTTTGTTGGCCGAATCTTATGTCAGCATAAGCAGCGTCACTTGCCATTTTTCTTTGGCACCACGACTGTGTTTGAGATCCACTTGGGGTAATGTACCTCTCTGATTGCTCCTACCTCCAGAACGTTACCTACTTCCTCTGCCACTATCTCTGCGTGGTGGAGTGCCGATCTGCGCGTGCGTTGAATCACCGGTCTGGCAGATGGGTGGACATTGAGTTGGTGGCAGATGAGGTTTGGATCAATGCCTGGCATGTCGTAAGGCGTCCAGGCAAACACCTCGATGTTGGAGGTCAGGAATTCCACAACCTCCAACCTCTGTATTGGATAACGACGAACCGAGCAAAAAGAACTTCTCCGGGTTCTTTTCATCGATTCTTACCTCCACCAAGTCTTCCACCGCCTTCTGATCAGCTGCTTTGCCAACCTCTGCGAACAGTTCATTACTCTCAGGTTCTTCAACCGAATGAACGTACCCTTTGGCAGCGCGGTTGCCATTCGTTGTGACGAAGCATTGTTTGGACATAATCTGGTCCCTATATACTTCTTCAATTATTCCGTTGTCGTTGGGAAACCGCATCACTTGGTGGTAGGAGGATGCCACCGAGCGCATGGCGTGCAACCATGTTCTGCCTAAGATGATGTTATAGGTGGAGGGGACCTTCAGCACCCAGAACTCCATTTGCTTCGTCACACTTCCTGCCTTGACTGGAAGGATGATTTTGCCGACTGTCCACTCCGGCATAGAATTGAATCCAATCAAAGGGGATACGGCAGGGGCTAAATCCTTGTCTTGAAGCTTCAGTTGCTTGAAGGTTTCATAGTACATGATTTCGCATGAACTACCTTGGTCAATCAGAATCGCAGCGTCAAAATCCTTGACTCGAGTGACGACCAAGGCATCATTGTGAGGGCAATAAATCCTTGCCAAGTCTTTATCCGAAAAAGACATGACATTTGTGGCCTCTGTCTTGCCCTTCTTAACAACCGGTTGGGCGCTTAGCACCTCCCTTAAGTGCTCAGCCTTTTTGATTGAACCTCTACGCTCGCGCCTGCGCTCGGGTTCAAAGACTCCATGTATTCGTTGATGGCGCCTTGAAATTTGGCGTCGTCGGCATCCCATTGGGGTTGTTGTGGTCTGAAATTTGTTGCGCCTCCTCTATGTATTTGTCCAGGTGGCCTGCTGCCACCAATTCTTCCAGATGCTGCCTCAATGGCGTGCAATTCTCAGTGCGGTGCCCCTTTTCTTTGTGGAAGGTGCATCTGGATCTGTCATCATAGTCCTTTTGGGCCTCGCCTAGCAGGCAGCCACTTGGCGAAAGGCTCGTCTCGAATCTCACTAAGTATCTGATAGATCGGTTTCTTGAATCTGTGGTAATGGCGGTCGCGGACTCTCAACCATCTCTTGTCTGGTCTTCGCCATTGTCCCTCTGCCTCGTCTGTTTCGGTTTTGGCGATCTACGCATTGACCTTTCTTTGAGGTCTTCTTCTCGATGTTGTGGTCGCGCTAGTTTTGCTTTGCACGAGTGCTATCCTCTTCCACGATGTCTTGATGCACTCTCTCCATCGAGGCCTCCATAGTAAGGGGTGGCGTCATGGTGATAGAGTTCTCGATTTGTTCATTGGAAGGCCTCTTTTGTATTCTTGCGATGGCGAGGTTAGTTGGGCAGTCCCCAATCTGGTTGAATGTCTCCCAGTACCGATTGTTGTATGACCTCAAGGTCTCCTTGTCGCCCATGTCGATGGAAGTGGTAGTCGATCTCCAGGGGTTTTTGTGTTTGTTACGAACCGTGTTACAAGCGCCTCGACCAATTCGCCCGAGGAGGCTATGCTGCCCTCTGGAAGCTTCTCAAACCAAGTCAAACCAAGTTCGCCGAGGCTAGAAGGGAATAGGATGCACATCAAGGCCTCGTTCATGGGTATCTGACCATGACTGGCGAAAGTGGCTTAAGTGCGTGTAGGGGTCGTCTTCCCTCATCGTTGTGAATTTAAGTGTAGGAAGCCCTACGGAAGAAGCGCGTTCTCTATTCTTTGGGACAAATGGTGAGGTCTGCGGCCTCGCCAATGCCTTATCCTTGGTTCTTATGCTAGCGGCATTGGCATTCAACCTCGATGCTTCCATGCGTCAGGAATAACTTGCGCAAAGGCGGGAACCTGTGTGGATCGCGCTTTGGCGTCCTCCTTCCATCGTGCCTTCTCTTCTAGCATGGATCGTGGGTCGGACGACACAGGTAATTCCGTCTGTCTAGACCTCGTCTGGTGCGTATGTGAGGGCTAATAGGTGCTTCCCTCAGTGTATGACCTCTCAGACCTCGTTTTCTCGGACACAGGTAGCGAGTCTGGAGGATACGGATCGTGTGTCACCTGTCCTGAGGCTTCTATTATCTGGTTGGAAGGGCGTAGAATTCCTACTACGACCCTCTGAGTGGCGAGGGGGCGTCTTCTTGTTGCACCCCTCTCCTGTCGCCACTTCTTTACCCTTCATCTGGCGCTTTAAGGATTCCATGTTCGCCGCCATCTTACGGATCAATTCGTCTTGTTCTCTAACGCGATCCTCCAAAATTTGAGGATCAACTCTGCGCCTTTGCCTTTCTGGGCTTTGCAAACGAGAGGGATGAGGGCTATTGTTTAGCCGACCCCTCGCATCCCTCACAGGTTGTGTCTTTGTGGCTCCGGATCCGCCATGGGAAGCGACCAAGGGTAGGCCTTCTCGCCTTGCACCCCATCCCGGACTTTGTCGTCGACTGACGGACTAAGGTAACTCTTCATTATTCGCCATTGATGTTCGAGAGAAAGCTTGATCAAGAGGTTGTTCTCGTCTGTCTTCCCACAGATGGCGCCAATTGTACGGGAAAGAAATACACCTTATCGTATAATCCTGTTGATCAAGTCTGCGTTCCTCTGTACGTCGTCGTTTTACTTTCTGCAAACACCAACGTGGTGGCGGTGGTGTGTGCCGGAAACCTCTCCGATGCCTAAGTCAGTAAGCAAGACAAGAAGGCAAAAGCTCTATGTATTCAGGGAGCAAAAGTTGCATTACCTTTTCACAGGTGATATTGGTGAGCTTATATAGGTTTTGCATGGCACAATCCTGGTAGGACTCTAACTCCTCCATGCAGAGTCCTCTTAGGACTCATACTCCTGGAAGATAATGCTTATCCTCCAACACCCCCATCACTGCTTAAACAAAGTGAGATGGCTCTTCTTATGGCCGGACTACTCCTGGACCGAAGTAACCATCAATTCGGCCCTCACCTTACTCTCCCTTACCTCGGCTTTCCCATACTAAGACCGAGCTATCCATAAGGGAAGTTAAAACCGAGCTATCTTTAGAACCACGACTTACTTCGGTTTCTCATACGCTATAACCGAAGTAACTATCGAAGACCGAAACCTCCGTGCTACTCCAGTCAACCGGAGTAGAGCTAAGTCCTTCCGAGACCGGTCTAACCATCACGGCTGTGTGACCGGTCTATCTTCAAAGTTACTTCTCCAAACCGGAATAACCTACAGGGCCTTTCCACTCGGCCCTTTTCATTTCGGCCCTAAGGCCCAATACCCAGCTCGGCCCAATTGTATATAAATTACCCTCTCACCACCCCAATTTTAATTTTGTGGTCTATTTTGAAATTGAGAAAAGATGTTATATTTAATGAGGTGCAACCAAATCTGGCGAAAGTCTGTAAGCTTATAAAAGTAAGAATTGCAATGTGGGTAAAGGATTCGTCTCCTACTATGGTGTTTTCTATCAATGACTTGGTGTTTAATCTTCATCAAGTCAGATTTTGCATTATTTTCTTATTTATATCGTTTCCTAAATTGTATCATTTACATAAACTCCAATCTTACTTTTAATCGCATATTAATCAATAAACAAAATAACACTATTACAAAAATAGTTAAAAATCACACTTTGACAATTGAAACTATCTCATTTTTATTTGAAGTGTAAGAAAAAAAAAAAAAATAGATTGATATTTTAATCACACTTAATTTGAGTGAGTGTGATAATATTTATTTTTAATCTCATTTTTTAAATAAGTGTGATTATATTTTCTTTTTTTAATCACCTTTTCTAAATAAGTGTGATTGTATGTATTTTTTTAATTTTTGTTTTATATAAAATAATTTCCTAATTCGTAAAAATTCAAACCGTCTACCCATGACTTCTTTTTTTTTTTTTCTTTTTCCCCCCTCCTATTGCGCAGTAGAGCAGCCCACACACTTACATACACTCTCACTCACACCCAATCAATTATCAAATTAAACCCTAACACCTCTAAACATCTCATCATATTCACATATTGGTAAAAAACATTTGTCCCACCTCTTGCTTCTCCACCACACCGATTGCCATTGTCGTCGCCTCTATTAGCCTTGCCGGTCACCGCCGCCACTAATAGCCTTGCCGGGCACCGCTACATCTTCTTCGCTCGCCGGTTTGGTACGTGTTTTCTCTTTGCTCTCTTTTTACCGTCTCTTTCTCTTATTCTCTGTTTTGGGTTTCTTTGTAGTGTTTTTTTGACGAAATGGGTCTCTACATTTGACTCTTTTGCTTATTGATTTGGTGTTTTTGTGTTTTCTAGAATTTGGAAAGAGAAGATACATATTTTTTCCCTTGTATTGGACACATGGTTTGTAATGGATTTTCAATCTTATTTAAATCTAAGATTTGTAATGGATTTTGAAGAGATATATTCAAATCTGAGTTTTGAAAATTGCTGCAATTTTTTTTTTCGAATCTGAGTTTTTTTTTTACTCTCTATTTTTCTGGAAAAAAGAATGCTCTGCTTATTTTTCCACTCTGTTTTGTGTGTTGGATCAAATGATGCGTAATCATTCTAGAACATCATGTGAAGATGATTTCATTTTGGGGACCTAACTGTGGCACCCACTAAAACACCAAACAAATGTTATGAGCCAAAAAAAAAAAGTATTTGAAAAAAAAGAAGAAGAAGCATGTTATATATGCACATGCAAGCTCTAATGATGGTGCTTTTGCATTTTTGAATAGAAGAACCAAAGATTGAGATTTTACTAGACTGTGATTGTATAATTTGTTTGGATTGTTGGATTTTTAGTTTATTAGTTTGTCAATGTGTTAGATGAATGGACATCTATTTTAATTTTGATTATTTTAGTTAATTTATAAATTAGGTTTTTTTATTTAAATATTTGATTTAAGCTTATTAGTTTGGGTGTTTGTGGTTTCTTTTAAAATGTGATTGTTTTCAAAAGGATCTTGTTTTATACATGTACCAGTGAATAGATATATTTCCTTCATCAAACACTATAATTTATTTGATTGATTGATTTTCACAACTCAGTAATAAAAATATATTGTACATTCCTCCAGGTGATTTCAATTTTGAAAGGGTAGCAGATTTTAATGACAACAAGTGCTGAAAATGCTAGATTTAAGTAGCACTTGTCTTGTACAAATTTTTGTTCAATGAAACTTTAAATTTTTTTTTTTATCGTTCTTTTTAATATTTGTTCTTGCATAATATTTATTTATTGCATAACTCTTATTGTTATTTACTTTTTGTTTATTTTTATTTGTGTTTCTTGCTAAATTGATGTTAAAGATAGTTTATCGTATAAGATAAATCATGCCATACTAATTTTCTTCAAAAATCTCTTTCTCTCAAATGGTAAAAATTCTATGCAAACTGTTTCATATGTATGTTTTGTATATTTTAAATAGTCTCCTAAATTAACTTGGGGTTTGTTGGGATACTTTTGGTATTGTAAATGTGTTGTCTTTGTTATTTCTCACAAGCACATATGATTTTGGTTTATTGTAACAACCCTCACTTTGATTTAGTCATATTTGCATACATTCATGTATGATCTTGTCTTGCTATGCTGTTTTGCAAAGTTTTGCCTTGTCTTGTTTTGTTTGAGACTTGCCTTGTTTTGTTTAAGCGTTGCTTGCATGATTTTGTTCATTGCTTGGTGTGTGTCCGAGGTCATCTTGAGCTTAGTTCACCTTTGAACCTTTGTACTTAGAACCATTTGGAACCACTTGGTTGACCTCCATCTCCACCCTAGCATGTAGCCGAGATGTCACTTTTGGTAGGGTGTTTTGCATCTAGTGATCTTTGTCCTTGGGCGGTATGGCCTAGACGAGGTGTGGCACATCCAGGCCAAGGTGTGGCACAGCTTAGTCAAGTGTCGTCCTCCCTAGCCGATGTCTTTGTTACCCTGTCGCCGAAGCTTTGTCTTTAGCCGATGTCATTGCTTGCCGATGTGTCTTGTCACCTAGCTTGTTGGTTACGCTTTGTCAGAGACTTGTCTTATCAATCAGTCACTTTTGAGTTGAACCAACCCGGTAGTGCCACGTGTCCAGTGAGTGTTAAGGCAGTAGCGGACTTAGAAACAAAATCATTTTGTCTCAAATCTTTGTTTTTAGAGAGAGAAGCTCTAGAGGAAGAAGGAAGGAGTTTAGAGTGAGAAAGTAGAGTTCCGAGCTTGATCTTCGAGGATCGAACCGTTAGATTTGAGTTTTGAGGTTAGATTCTTGCTCTGCTCTAGTTATTCTTATTGACTATCAAGCTGCATTGCATGATTGAATTCGTTTTGCCCACTATGCATTGATTTGAAGTTGGTTTTTGAAGAGAAAATAATGTTCATGTGTTCTTGAAGAAAAGTCTCGTTTTGATCCGAAAGTTTGGAACAAGAATTATGTTTTTGTGTTTGTTCTTGCATGATCTTCTTGTATGGGTACCCAGGTCCATGTTTTTGGAACTCTTAGCATGAAATCTCAGTTTTGAATAAACGAGTTATGATTCTAGCATGCATGTTCTTGATGTTCTTGATGATCTTGTTCTTTGCATTCTTCAAGGGGGAAACACAGGTTTTCCTAATTTCGTTTTTGAATGTGGCCATCAGGACCACACCTCGGCAAGGAGGTGCGGGACCTCGGCTAGACCTGGATGGTACCCTGTGAGTTTTCATGAGGTGGAAAACAGTGTCTTGACTCCCAGCATGTTTTGTTTTGTTATTTACTTAGATTCGGTGAGAGAGTGCCGAGATCACTTGCATGCATGTAAAGCTTGTTTTGAGAATGTGATTTGCCATGTGATTGTAGGACTTTGACCTTCGCTTTGAGCCTACACCCGAGAAGATCTAGGTGAGTGGTATTTTTAATAAAGCTATGTTATATTGTTTTGATAAATCTTGTTTTGCTTTGTTTCGACGAAAGTATTTGTTAAGCATGAATGATTAGCTCCACTTTGATGTATCAAGTATAAGCTTTGTTCGATGTCCTCTTTGAGAAGTCCCTTGTGCAGGAGGACTCTAAACTTTCGCAACACTAAGTATAAAAGGATATGGTCCTTTCTTGGAATGACTATCGTGTTAAAAGCGGACTCTGAGCCTAAGTAACACAAGATCCATCGTGTTAAAAAGAGCTACGGGCTTAAGTAACACAAGTCCCTTGTCTTTGGAGGACTATAAACTTCGCGATACCTTTGACTAATCGATTACGGATCGTGCGGTTTTTGTTACGCCCTTTGACGGTTTATGCGTGGATTGGTTTGTTCGGAAAGCTTGATTTGTGTTTTGCCAATGCCAGTAAGCATCCCTTGAGACTTGTAAGACTTGATAGATGAATACGGTTCGTCTCTTGATTTGATAAAGTTTTGATGTGTTTTGCTCGGAAAGGATCTCGGCTAATATTCGTATGGTTTTGGCATGTATTGTTTTGAAAAGACTTCGGCTATTATTCATGCAAAACCTTTATTACTTGTACCATTCACTGAGTATCCAAGCTCACCCTCTCTATATATATGTAGGTGATGAGCAGGACGGCGACGACGCCTAGATATGTTTTGCAAGCTTGTTTTGGATTCCGCTCACATCGGCTTGACTCATATTTATGTCGGCTTTGTTTTGTGTTCATGTCGGCAATGTTGCATTTACGTCGACAAATCTTGAAAATCATGCTTCTTGGCTTGTACTCGTTTTGTTTTGTGTATGTCGGCTTGAGAAGCCTTTTGATCAAGATGTAACTTGTATTTTGTTTATTAAGGACTGGATGAGGAACCATATTGTACATGTCATTCCATTCGAACTATGCACAGCCCTTGTGGACTACTTGTATTTTGATTTATTGCTTCCGCATTTGTGAGCCCCGTATATTATACTCTGATTGTATTTGATCTTTGTAAGTTGGCCTTCGGTAACCACGGGTTACTGGCCATCACGGCACCATTCTTCTAGGGACGGTTTGGGGTCGTGACATTTATTTTTCTTGATTTTTAAATATTCAACTTTTTGGTTTATTATTTTTATGTTTATTGTCGATGTTGACTATCTAAATCTCTTTGACATGTTAGTGGGACTATTCTTAATTTGTTATAAACCAAAAGCATTGCTTTTGAAGATATTTTTTCAAGATACTATAGCACATATCTTTCCATCAATGCTATTGAAACTTTAATTCATCACATTAGCTAATTCTTGACAATACAATTAAATCATGATGAGTGTGACACCAACTAAACATTGATCTTTGAAATAATTTTATAGTTTACAATCCAATTCCAACTTAGCTATTATTATGGGTAAATTACACTTTGCACCTACACTTTACACAAAATCACTTTAGTCCCTACATCAAATTGTGACACTTTGCACCCCTGCACTTTTGGTCAAGTGTCATATTGGCCCTTCTATTAATAATGGGGCTAACAGAAGTTATTCTTTAGGAAGCTAAGTGTCACAATTTTGATGTGTAGGGACTAAAGTGGGATTTTGTGTAAAGTGCAGGGGTGCAAAGTGTACTTTATCCTCACATGTTTTTCATGTGACTAACCTCTGTTAACAATGAGGCTAATAGAAGAGTCAAAGTGACACTTGACCAAAAGTGCAGGGGGTTAAGTGTCACAATTTGATGTGTAGGGGCCAAAGTGGGATTTGATGTATAGTGCAGGGGTGCAAAGTGTAATTTACCCTATTATTATTTTTCAATTAATAATATTTTAATTTTTGTAATATGATATATCATATCAAAAGCTTTGTTCAAATAGCTGTCATATTCCAAATTTCAATTTTTTTGCTTCTCTAATTATAGAAAACTTAGCAGATCAATTTGTTTATTTCTTCCATGAAATTATTAAGTTCACGATAACTACTAAAACAACTCTGCCTTAAGCACATGCATATTTATGGTAGAGAAAAGTAATTTTCATTGTTGATTTTGGTTAATTTGTCATCATGCTTCACCTATATATGATTCAATTACTTTCTTTTGTTGAGTTTTCATCGAGTAAAAAATTTAAAACTATGCTTTTGGAATTCTTGATTTTCTTATTAATGAAAATCATAATGCCATAGATGATTTGAATCTGATATTATTGATCAGCATTTGGTTGATCATATCATACGACGTAAATGAACAGGTGTTGTTCTCTCTCTCTCTCTCTCTCTCTCTCTCTCTCTCTCTCTATATTCATTGTAATAAAATCTAGGAATAGAAATATTCATTTGAAGTTCACTTGCACATACAGGAAATAATTTTCTTTGCCAAGAAGATACACCATCAGATTCACCAATAAGGAAGCTGATTGCGTCAGAAATTTGTGTCAGCTAAATTTCCCCTCCTTTTTGCATTTCCATTTGATGCAATTCAATTATTTTGAGCACATATATATATATATATATATATTTATTGGAACTTGAGAGTTGGCCTAAATAATATGCATTTTGGTTGGGATTGCTAATGAAAATTTATGGCCTGTAGCTTTAGCTTTTTGTTTGTGGATTTGATTCTGACTTATGAGTGTTTGTATATTGGTTTTCTTAAAGATAATGTGTTATGTATATTAAATATAATAACTTATTTTATTGATTTTAGTTACTCATGAATATTTGTTATTGTTGAATGCATTCCTTCAACTTACCAGGTTTATATAGGGTGACTTGTTTTTTTGGAATTTTTTTCCCCTCACCAATAAGAAAATTTGAGAATATATTTTGTGGTTGATGGGCAGGGCACCATAAAGAGCTTTCTCTGTGTGTGTGTGTGTGTGTGTGTGGTTGATGGGCAGGGCACCATAAAGAGTGCTCTCTCTCTCTCTCTCTGGAAGAGTGTAAATGCATGTTTTTTGATTCATTTTCTTACACTATGTTTTTCTTTTCTTGCTATAGAGTTTCTTATAGTTGAGGAAGAACAAAACAAATGGTAAATCTCCATTGGTCTATAATTTGCTAGCTTTGTAGCTTCTGTGTAATCTGTACCCAAAAAATTTACCTATTTAATTTCTTTAATTTTTCTTAATTCTTTTATTGGTAGGTTAAAAAATGATGGTGGCAACTTTCATGTTCCACTAACAGACAAGTTAATTCCAAATATTTCAGTTCTTAAAGATCTTGTACTGATATTTGGAAATGTTGCAGTTCTCAATAGCAATCATGATGTAAAGATAGTAGAATTTTTGTCATAAATAAGAAGAAGAAGCATGTGCGAACTAGATTTGTTCTATAGGCTCTGATTGTAATGAAGAAAGCTGATGATGTTTTGTATTTCTTTTTGGTAAAGATAGAGGCATTTGTTTTTTGATGGTTGCAAAGGTCTTCTAGTTAAGTTCTTCTAAAAAATTAGAAGCTGTGAAAGAGTATGGTTCTCTTATCCAGAACATGGACCTTTTGACATTCTAATGTAGGTTGGGTTTGTTGTATCATCTATATAACAAGGGAAGACTCTAGATGAGACATTTGACCTAGATGTCACCATGGATGATTGAGATTAGTTCTAGAGTAGAAACTGATATGTAGCATAGCTTATATATAGTTCTTTCCTTAATCCACCTCTTGATCTTTACCTTTGTTATGTAGCATAGCTTATATATAGTTCTTTCTAATGTAGTAAATTTTAGTGTCCTAACTAATATAATTACAACTTTTATTATTTATTTAGCCTCTTTTGTATTCAGTTTGGTGTTAAAAAGTCTTCCAATTTGGTAATATAATTTTAATGGGTTTAACTCAATTCCTATGTTTGATTAGTCTGTTATATATTTATTTTTATTTTGTATTGGCAAAGAAAATTTGAGAGTTACATTGAAAATTAGAGCAAAGTTAGAGAGATCAATTGAAAATCTATGACTTCTTCATAGATTGTTCTCTCGCTCTCTGTGATTGTATAGATGTGAATTTCTATGTTTTTAGATGTCACTCGTTGGGTTAAGGTTTGCAAGTCCTATCGGGTTAAAGAAACTAAAAACATTTTAGTAGTTTGTGTTAATGACTTGCTATTTAATATTCATCAAGAAATTAATTTATTTTATGTGAAATAGGGATAGGCCAATCAATTTATTAATTTTTCATTTTGAAGCAGGTGCACCTTGAGGTTGAAAGTACTCGATGAAAGATCAAGCTCTATGATTATATTGTAGATGGGTGGTCATTCTCTTCTCTTAAGTAGGTAATTTTTAATATTTTTGGTTTATGTACTTAAATTAATGAATTTTATAGCTTGTTTGGCTTGAGGCTTGGGTAGCCTTGTTTTTTGTGTGCTTGTTTATAGCTTGTTTGGCTTGATGAAGTGTGAGTTGAGTGGATTAATTTCATCCTAAAGAATATCAGTTGAAATCCAACATGTAAGTATGATATAACAATCAAAGTCTAAGTGTGGAATTCCCCAGATTATTCAATTTGTTAGCTGACAAGGATGGCATTTTGTTTGATTTTTTCCATAGAAAGGGAGTGGATAGTGATTGGAAACTTGCATTTAGAAGGCCTCTTTTTGCTTGGGAAGAGGAGGAGGTGCAGAAACTTAATGGCCTGTTGCAGAATGCACCTAATCTAAATGAAGGGATTGAAGACTCTTGTTCTTGGTTAGCTCATTCTTCTGGAACTTTTACTATGGCATCAATCTGGAAGTGGGTGGAAGCATGTAAAGAGCCAGCTATTATAGTTACTAAAAGCATTTGGAATAATTTAGCTCCTTCCAAAGTACAATTTCTGAGCTGGTTAGCTTGGAGAGGTAGGATTAAATCCTTATAGTTTTTGCAAAGGATTGGTGTATTGAGTTTAAATGTCAATACACTATGTGTGTTCTGTAAATCTGAGGTGGAGTCTTTGAATCATGTTCTACTTCACTATTCTAAGATCTGGAGATTTAGGCCAGTATTGTGCATTGGTGGAATTTGAGTTAGGTTATTCCTGGTTCAGTGGAGGCATTATTACATTGGTGGTTAGGTACAAACATGAAGAAAAAGGTGAAGGAGATTTGGAAGACAATTCCTCTAGCAGTCATGTGGTCAGTGTGGAAAATCAGGAATGAGTGCTTATTTAATGAGACATAACCAGATTTGGCTATTTTGGAAGAGTTGGTTAAGGTCAGAGTTTCTATGTGGGCATTTTTCCTTCTGAAGGAATTTAAGTACTCAGTGCAAGATGTTATTTATAACTTTGAAGCGGTGCATTCTTGTTTATAGTAAGAGTGTCGCAGTGCACTCTTTGTTTGAATTGCTTCTTCTTTGAAAGGTGTGGCACATGGGTGTTTTGATCTGCTGCTGCTGTGGCCTACTGCTGTTTTGTTGTCTATTACAATTTATAACCTGGAACTATTGGTAAGGTGTGGCATAGGGGTGTATTGATCTGTTGTTGTGGCATACTGCTATTTAGATACTGCACTGTTTTTCTTTTCTGGTTTGATGCACTGCTGCTAGTTTTTGCTGATAATGGTCTCTGTTGCTGTTGATTTATTGTTCTGGTGCTGTGCTTTTTGTTTGATTGTTGTTAGTAATGGTTGGAGTGCTATTTGGAAAGGTGTAGCACATGGGTGTTTTGATTTGCTGCTATTGTGGCTGCAATGTTGCCTACTGCTATTTTGTTGTTTGCTGCTTTATGTCACAGGGGAGCTTTGAACTACTTGCTGATGTATTGTTTTGGTGGACTGCAAAGGGTTTTGTTTCAAAGGGATTTTGGTACCTCCAGCAGAGGGGTTTCTTGCTAAATGGTGTTCAAGGGGAGTGTTTTGTTGAAGGGGATATTCTCAACTCAGATGTTGCAAGGGGAGTTAATAGTTGGGTGGAATTAACAGTTCAAGGGGTGATTTTTGTCATTGGTTAATCCTTAGAAATGTGTTTTGTCGTGATTTTTGTCATTGGTTGATCCTTTGTGCTTGCTATGCTAAAACTGATAGGTTGAGCTCATGAGCTAAAACTGTGCTAAGCTGTGCTGGTGTTTTACGTCATGCTAAGATGAGCTAATGTTAGTTTTGATCTGAGCATGGCTGTTGTTACTGGCTTGTTTTGATGTTCTACCTCTTGTTAGTTATATTGGTTTGTTTTGAGTGCCTTCTTTGTTAGTTATGTTGGTTTGTTTTGTTACGCCTCTTAGTTTGGTTGTAGTTAGGCTGGGTAGTTATGTTGTGCTATTTTTTTTTGTTGAGTTTGCATCTTGGTAGGTGATCTGAGCATGGTATGGTGATACCTGCTTTGATATGTTGGCTTGTAGCTTCATGACAACATTGGTTTGATCTAGCATCGGTATTTGTTATTCTTTGTGGTGTCTTGGTTTGTTTCTTTCGTTGGTTCCTCATTAACTTTGGAGGTGCTAGCAAATGATAGGATGGGCTTTTTGATGCCAACCTAGTTGGGATGATTTAGCTCATTGTGATACTCTTGCACTTTCTGTTTCTTTATTGGTGTATTTTGTTTTGTACCTTGTACTTGATCCTTTTATCAATAAAGTCTCTTTTTTACCGATAAAAAAAAAAAAAAAAAACTTATGTTCTTCAAATTGCTAATAAACAATTTCTTTAGTTGGTAAGGAATACATAGGGTGTGTTTGGTTTGGTTTTGGGAGATAAATTTTTTAAAAAAATCTTGAGGAAAGTGTCATGACCTGAACTCATCCTTAAAGGTTAGGATCATAACCGGCCAGTAATTGTTAGATTACTTACGACCTCAGACAGAAAATAAATTTTAATTAATCATATGGGACCAAAAGTAGAAGCAAAAGATAATATTTGTCCAATGAGCTTGTGCATAAATAGAATGAACAAAAACTTTTCTTATATTAATAACTCACATGAAACATGCCCACATAAAAGACATTATATGTCTAGATCCATTCAACACCATAATTATGCAAAGCCATAGCTTATATACCGATAAGGTCAAACATGACCGTCAAAAGAAGACAAAACGGTCAAAATAAAAGTTCTAAGACTAAGGCCTCGTTCATGAAGCGACCTTGGTTGACTCCTTGGGACTTGGTTTGTCAAAGCTCACTAGGGCTAGGGATGGATATCTCACTGCTCACCTACATACATATAAATAAGGAGTGAGCCAATACCCAGTGAATAATACCAAAGTAAAGGAGTTCATTTAATCACAATTCATAACTAAACTTGTTGATTGAAGCCAACACAAAACGACTTCGGGTCCATCATTTCATATATCGCATTTCCAAAACAACCTTTGGTCCATCACGTGTAAAACGTCCTTAGGTCCAATTCTTAGGCAAAATGACCTTTGGTCTGTTATATGCAAAACGACCTCGGGTCCATTCAATCCATATTCACATTTGTGCGCACTTAGTTCCATTATCATGTTCAAGTTCACCTTTGCATTCAAAATGACCTTAAGTCCAATCGACTCCTTATTCAAACGGCTTTTGGCCCATTCGATAGCTTTACAAAACGGCCTTAGGCCCATTCAACAATCATACCTTAGGCCCATTTAACAATCTTACAAAATGGCTTTAGGCCCAGTCGATATTCTCATTGAATAATCTGAACGGCCTTGGGCTTATTTCATATTCATATATCAATTACTTCACGTATTGCATTTCAAATTGAGTGACTAGAACACTCATTCATAGTATCAAATCAGAAATTCAGAAGCTTACCACATAGGTACTATTTAGTAAATAATGCATACATGAAAATATCTTTACTAAGATATTACTCACAGTGTTCTGGTGCTTGATTCGTTCTTGCACTTGACAATACATAATTCATAACACATGGGGTCATAATACAATTCAATCCATTCTTTAATTTGCTTAATGTTCTTACGCTTCTTCCATGTCCTTTAATTCATTTAGGATGCTCAATATGTGCCTAAGAATGCTTAGAAATGAAAGAGAATGGAATTTGGAGCATAAAACAGTTTTTCAAAGTTCCTGAAACAGGGTCCTCCGCTCGAGCATAGCTTTTCTCGCTCGAGCGGACCCCTTTGATCTGCAAAAGTACTGGTTGTCTCATTTTTGCGCTCGAGCGTGACTTTGGTCGCTCGAGCCAAGAGGCAAAACATGTGAGTGGGCGCTAAAGCGCAATTCTTCTCGCTCGAGCACAATTCTTCTCGCTCGAGTGGACATCAATGTCTGCAAAACTCATAGGAGCTTGATTTTTACGTTTGAGCGACACTTTCCTTGGTCAAGCGGATATGATGAATTCTGGAATTTCCAGAATTGTATTTGAAGCTCAAACTTGATGTTCAAAGGTCCAAAGCTCGTGTTTTTGGTACAAAAACATAGAAAGAGATTATATAGCATGAGAACATAGGTAATTTGAGACCAATTGTCCAAAACCATGATCCAATTCTCAAGTCATTTCATATTCTTCTTGACAACTTCAAAACACATGCACCAAGCTTCATAACTACATGGATTATGCATGCATGTGTAATATAGACTCTAATACCATTTCAAATAGTAAAAATGATGCTCAAAATCATGTTGCTTAACAAACTTGTGCATGCGTGAGCACTTTGGTACCAAATTCTTCATATTAAGTTTGTATTCTACAAAAATTCACCAATTCTTCTTGAATACACACATTTATGAACTTTTCACGAATTAGAGTCCAAATACTCACTTGGAGCCTTCAATCCTTCTAACTTTATCAAATTCTTGAGCCTAGCTTCCCAATTCTTCAACCTTAAAGTCAATTGTCTACGAATTTGGTCTCTCTTTCTCTCTCTCTCTCTCTCTCTCTCTCTCTCTCTCTAAATCAAGTGTTTTCCCTCTCTAAAGTGTATAGACTCAGCCAATAGGTGAGAAATGAGCTCAATGATATGAGCTAAGGCCTTAATTAGCACATATATGGGTTTCACTAATCATATTGACTAATCAAGGCTGAGGCCTAATCAAATGAACTTAATTAAATCGAATTAAATTTCATTGTAGGTTCTAAAAATTAGGCTAATCGCAATAACACAATCAATTTTGATTTTTGTCAACTCTACGTTCTTCAATTTAAATTTTATAACAGAAAATCAAACATATTTTCCTATGGTGAACAGATAGAAATTCAAAAACACATATAGTCATATAATTAGCATTCAAAATTATAACAAGCTCATAATTATAAGCATAATTAAGATTAATTAGCATAACATAGAGTAGGGTTGTCACAGAAAGAGTTTAGAAATTTTTTTGATTTGTTTGGTTGTATATTTTGGAAATAGTTTTGGAGTATGGGAGTTTGGAATGATTTGATATCTTGTTATAGTTGAGTAGATGTGTGTGTGAGAAAGAATGATTGAGAAGAAGTGATGAGAGAGAAAAAGTGATTGATTGATGTATAGGAGATAAAAAGTGATTTTGGAAATTTTTTTCCAAAATCACTAAACCAAACAAAATTTTAAAAAAATTTCTCAAAAATTTGTTTCTCAAAAACAAACCAAACAAGGCCATAATCACTTCAAGATTTCATTTTGGATTTGTTGATTCTATGTATATTTGGTTTTATGACTTTAAAATATCTGGTCATGTATTTAAGATTGTCATTTTGGATTTATTGATTCTATGTATATGTCATATATATATGGTAATCCAAACATTTAATACTAGTAACAATAAAAATGGTTATTTCTTTTCTATTGATGCAGGAGATGAAGAGTCAGTGTGATAAGAAAATGTCCGACTTTATCTTTTGTAAGACTAGAACAATCTTTTCAAATAATTAGTTTATTCATACGCTTCTAGTGGTTTCTGAATTAATTTGTGTTTTCATTTTTCAAGTTAGAAATTTTTTAGAGAGATGCAAAATATGGTCAAAGAATTTAAGAACTTAGTTTTTCAAGTTTTTTATTTTTATTTTTTAGCATATGTAAGCACAGTTTAAAACTTTTTATTTAATTCCTTTGTATATATTTTTGAACATATTTAACTTTCATTTATAAAATATATGATATTATTCCATTCAATGTGTAGTTGTGATTCAAAGTTTAGTATATAGTATGCATTATATTCTTCAAATGCGTACAAAATAATATTGATTATTCTTCAAATATGTTGAACTCTTTTTTATCTCACACATTACTTGGTGATGAGAAATGCATATAACGTGTAATCTTATCTCATTATTAATCACATGTTTTATTAAATATTAATCACACTTAAAATTTGTGATCTAAATGTTTATTATCATAGGTTTTATTAGTTATTAATCACACTTAAAATATGTGATCTAAATGTTTATTATCACAACGGGTAATATTAGTTATTAATCACACTTAAAAGATGTGATATAAATGTTATTAATCACACTTAAAAATGTGATCTAAATGTTATTAATCACACTTAAGCGTGTGCTTAAAATGAACATTTTAATCACACTCCCAAATATCACATTTTGACAAAACTTAAAAAGCGTGATTAAATAATATAGATCACACAAAAAAAGTGTGATCTTTATCTGTTTTTGTAGTAGTGAACCCGAGGGGTTTTTAGCTCCAGAACAAAATAAAAAGTCGTAATCTTGTCAAATTAGTGTATGGTTTGAAGCAAGCTCCTAAGCAATGGCATGAGAAGTTTGACAACGTTATGTTGTCAAATGGATTTAGAATCAATGAGTGCGACAAGTACGTATATGTTAAAGACACTGACAGATGCTATGTCATTTTGTGTCTATACGTAGATGACATACTCATTATTGGTAGTAATGATGAAATGATTAGAACTACCAAGAGATTGTTAAACTCCAAGTTTGACATGAACGATATGAGCCTTGCAGATGTCATTCGAGGCATTAAGATTATCAGAACATTTAGGGGTATTGTACTTTCTCAGTCTCACTATGTTGAGAGAATACTTGAGAAATTTGGTAAATCAAATACAAGTATGTCTAGGACACTAGTAGACTTGAGTCTACACTTGACCAAGAATAATGATGAGAGTGTCTCTCAGTTAGAATATTCTCTGGTCACTGGAAGTTTGATGTATCTGTTGAGTTGTACAAGGCCGGATATAACCTAATCAGTTAGCAAGCTTAATAAATACATGAGTAATCCGAATGCTACTCATTGGAGGGACATTATGCGGGTGTTAGGTTATCTACGCTACACCTAGAGTTATGGGCTGCACTATACCAGATACCCAGTGGTACTAGAAGGGTATAGTGACGCTAATTAGATATCTGATATAAAAGACTCCAAATCCACTAGTGGTTATGTGTTTACCCTAGAAGAGGCAGCCGTGTCTTGGGAATCTTCCAAGCAAACATGTATATCGATATCAACAATGGAATCTGAGTTTATTGTTTTGGATAAAGCAGCTGAAGAAATTGAATGGCTTCGCCAGTTCATTGAGAATGTTCCATGTTAGTGAAACCATGCGACCATTTGTATTCATTGTGACAGCCAATCGGCTATTAGATGGGCACAGAGTAATATGTATAATGGAACGTCTAAACATATTCATCATAGACATAATTCCATACGACAATTATTCTCGAATGGAGTTGTCACTTTAAACTATGTAAAGTCTCAGGACAACATGGCGGATCCACTAACTAAAGGGTTAAATTGAGTGTTAGTAGAGAAGTCGTTAGAAGGAATGGGGGTTAAGGCTTTTAGTGTAAGGTGTTACTGGAATGGAAACCTAACCTAGTTGATTGGAAATCCCAAGATCTAAGTTCAATAGGACAACCTAATTGCGTATAACGGTGGTATGTCACTGAAGAGGTAAAACCTCCAGCCGTTCTTTTTATCAGTGATACCTACAAGTGTTGAGGTTAAGCTGAGCTTTTAATGACTCTAGTGTGTTGAGCGTTTGAGCTAAGTATAGCAGGATACTCAAGTAGAGTCACCTATGTGAGTGTGAAGTGGGGCCGTTTCTATAAGAATTGACAAGGCCTAATTCTTTAAACCACTCACTGAACCAAGCTAGTGTTCCAAGGCCAAATTGAACACAATAATGAGAACAGAACAATGGTTAAAGTAATTCAGGCCTGTTGTCTTAGTTTACGTAAATGGCAGAACACTTCAAGACTTCGTGTTCACTGGACAACCAGTAAATCCGATAGATTTCACTAGAAGGGGTTCAAAGCCAAAAGGTACCCATTCCGATGCCGAGGTTATTTCGTTGCACTCTCTCTGAGCCTTTGTTGTTAAGCGTTGTCCGTTTGTTGTTATTCGGTGAATTTTTATTCATGTAGTATATTGTTGGAAAAATGATGATTTTTTGGTGACTTTAATGTAATATTAAAGTGGGTGCCAATCCTCAATTGAGGTGGAGTAAAGTGAGTCTAGATTCTTTGTAGTGAGATCTTTACACCATAAAAAGAATGA
Organism: Camellia lanceoleosa; assembly: GCA_025200525.1. Lineage (NCBI taxonomy): Eukaryota > Viridiplantae > Streptophyta > Magnoliopsida > Ericales > Theaceae > Camellia > Camellia lanceoleosa. The sequence continues at coordinate 87,212,160 of CM045764.1, read as the reverse complement.
CAAAAAATCATTAAGATTTGAATGAAAAATTAACTTATTAAGTTAGCCTCATAATAGAGGTGCTGGAAAAGATGCTGCAGAATTATACACATTACATATGTGTGTGAAATGAGTGTAACTCCTCTATAATGATAATGGATTAAAGTCATAAATTGGGAGTTTTGCAAAATTAAGTCTTACCATCAATTAGGAGTGTTGCAAAATTAAATCTCTTGTATTTGTTGCAAGAACTTTTTTCTCTCTCCCTCCATGTGACCATCTCATTCATTCTTCAACACAAGAAATTTTGCTATCTTTGTGTGTTCAGAATTTTTCTTCTAAGTTTTATATTCTTCCTAGTGAGAGGGTGCTGCCTTAGTTTTGTTCGCCGAGGCTACGCAGTTGATGCTTTTGTTGTAGCTAGTTTAACCGTCGTATCTGCAGTTGATGCTTTTGTTGTAGCTAGTTTAATCGTCGTATCTTGGGAGACAGATATTGAAGAAACCTCTAGCACCCAATTGGTGAGACAGCAAATCTGTTTTAAGGACATTGTCTAGTACAGGCTTCGCTTTGCTTTTCTTTGCTATTTTATTTTATTATGAATTTCTATAAATTCTAACATGTTCTTGTTCTGAAATTTCAATTATGAATCTATTTATTTTTATTTAATTACACAATATGTACAATAGTACATTCATTAGAAATCTACTGTTTGAGAAGTTTAAATCACTCTGTTGAGTGAATATTTGTGAAAAATAATTTTTGAATTTTTTATTTTTGGTGTTGCTTGTCTTTAGTGAATTTTTTTTATAAATATTTTAAGCAATTTTTGTTTTTAAATTTCTAGATTCACTTAATTCTAGATACACTTCAAAAGTAAAATATTTGTGATTTAAAAAAAAATATTAAATGCAAAAAAAAAAAAAAATTACTACATTTTTCACAAATATTTTTATATTTTAGATGCATCTAAAAAAATGACTAAAATATAAATATAAAAAAAAAATTCACTAAAGACAAAAAAAAAAAGTAGACAAAACTCAATTTTTATTTTTATTTTTATTTTTTAATAGTAGAACTTAAGCTTATGAAGTGATCTCATTTATAAAAATATTCTGGAGTAATGAGTACATTCATGTGTATGGCATAAAATGTTTTGATATCAATAAAGTCATGAATGGAGTAATCTGAAATATTGGTAGAGGATTTCACCCAATAGGAGACTTTAATTAATCTTCACCAATTCCCTGACTTCGCACCAATTGGATTCTTTCCCATTGAATACTTTGTCATTTCTTGATATCCAGATAGTCTATATCAGTGGAAGGAGTAGAGCTTCCCATAAGATCATTGACACTTCTAAATCAATCTACACCATGGAACTTACAATATGGATGCATAAAAAATAAAAAATAAAAGGCAAAAAGAAAAGTTTGGAAATTTCAAATAACATCCTAGAAAAATAACAGTAGCAATCTAAGCTTTATTATTTTCAAAGCATATCATTTTGAAAAAAACAAAATTCTTCGACTTTTATAGATACTATGGCCTTATTAAGGAAATTGGCTATTTTAGTACGCTATTTAAATTTTTAACTATTTTAGTAGGCTAAATTTTTTGTGTTTGGAAAGATGATTGTATTTTTTTGTGATTAGATGTGATATTTGTAAGAAATAAAATAAAATGATTATGGGTTTAATATAACATTTTATTTTATTGATTATTTTAACTTATTTTGTCTTTTTGTAAATTCTAGTAAAATAATAATAATAATAATAAATTAAAAAAAAAAAAAGGGCCAAAAACTCACTTTCTCCTCATAATCTTAGTGGATTCATTATTCCATGCCAAGCAAAATTGACAATTATTTTATGGATTTTCCACTTGGCTCCAAAGAATGGATTCTAATTTTGTTAAGATGAATGTCCTTGCTGCTGTATAGGGCTGTGGATCCATATATTGACCACTCAATTTCCCATATCAGCGTGAAACTAAAATTAACTATCTCAATCACTCTGCAATAAGAAATGAAAATGAGAAAAATTCCCACTAGATTACTTGTTCTTCTTCATAGGATATACCATTTGTTGCGTGTATTTTCTACAGTTTCCTTCGTGCTGATAAATTCCGTGCATGCAGCAGCACAGATTTCATCTCATGGGTCTAACGTATGTGAATTGATAACAGAAAAAGGCAATACTAATAGGGAGCAAAGTGATATCTCTTGTGAACACTATTTATCAAGAATAATTTTCTAAACTTGATTGCTTTCGAAAGAAAGGACTGTTGAAGATTATCAAATTTCATATTTCAGATTTTAATGTCAGATTGTTTAGAGTAATTGTAATGGTGGTGACTATAGCTGCGAAAATTAAGATTGTAGAATAGAAAAAACAGATAAAAACACGCAACATATATAAATTTACGTGATTCACCCCAAAAGAAGGGTTACAGCCACGGAGTCACTATGGTAATCTTTAAGATAATTCCATACTCAATCTTACATACCCCAAGTCATTTCTACTACCACATCATACTTACAGACCTCCAAAAAATGTGTTAGACAACATCTCAATTTTACTCTCTTGCAAAGGTAGCTGTTCACCCTTCGATAAATCTTTAACAAATGAGTCTACCCAATAATTGCTGTCGAAAACATGATCCCCATCGTCATCTACTGCATGTTGGTAACTTCCAAGACTTGTAGCTATAGTTTCACCCATTGACCAGCCATCAGATGCAGTAGCAGGATCTTGCATCCTACTTGGTTGATCCAGTTTTGGAAATTTGGCCACATTTTCTAATTCAATTCAAGACAGGCCAAGAACAGATCCTGATTTGAATGCACCACTAAAATCAGGATTACCAGAGGTGGTGACATCGCCAATCTATCGGTGTCTGTCTTGCATTCTTCATTATGGCTTGTTGTATGTTTGCTTTTGTTGTTGATCAGCTGTTCCTGTTCAAGTAGCCATTGTTCATCATCACAGACACTTGGGTCAATAATATACTTCAAAGCTTCATCATCAATGCAGGTCGGTCATTTCCAGGAGTTGTATCTATGTTTTCACCATCTTGCATCACGGTCGGTTCATCTACTCCTAGAAATTTGGCCAAATTATCTAATTCCAATTTGAAGATAGAGCTATCTTTCTGTTCAACTTCTTTTGGTACTGCTGGTTTGTCCAATGCATCATCATTGAAGCCAAAACGAAAACCAGAATTACTAGGTTGATTACATTCTTCATCAGATCTTCTTGCCCTTTTGTTGTTGTTCAAATACCCATAGTTGATCAGCTGATCATCATCACAGACAATCGTTTCGACTCCTTGTTCACTATCATCCCCTGTCGTTGCTCGCTTTGTAACTCGCCTTTTCCTTTGTATAATACATAGTACATAGTCCTTCAACTGTATTACCAAATGCAAATACAAATATGTTTAGAGACTGATCCTTTCGTATGTAATTATATACTGATGAAACAAAATAAAAATAAACAATAGATATTGGTTGAAAGGGAAGTAAATATCATTATGAACAAAAGAATTCTCAGATATTTTTTAAATATATATATATATATATTTTTTGGTAACTAATTAATTATCATTTTGTTTCTTAGAAACAAGCTTATGTTAAATCAACATTAGTTGGTAATTTAGTTATTAAAATTACAATACAAGCGAATCAGTTTTGAATATGATTTTAAAACAATCAATCAATAAACAATTAAGATTTTACAGGATAACTATGTCTATGAAACATATATAACTTACAGATAATTGAAAGGGAAATATTACAATGTGTTCCCTTAAAAAGGTACACATCATAAAATAAAATAAAAATTCGTAGCTCTTATGATTAAAGTTACGAATATTGGTATAGAAGTTACAATTTTTATAATGAAAGTTATCAAAGAAAAGTCATATTTTTTGTAGTAAAAATTACGAATAGCGAAGTTATAGTATGCATTCTTAAAATTACAATTAGAAAAATTATGTTTTTGTGGTAGGTAACTAAGTTAATTTTTTGTGTTAAGAAAAATTAGAATTGTTTACATTAAGACCCTGTAATTGTTAATAAATATCACACTACAAGAAAAATCATCATTGGCGACTAAAGTATTGAAATTAGGTAAGCTGAAAGTGGAACAAATGGCGACTAAACTGGTTTTGGTGGCAAAAATCAACACTTTTCGACTAAAATGAATTAATGCTTGAATATATACGATTTTAGCACCTACCACTAATTTTAATTTAACCTTGTATTTATACTGACAAAAAAATTATTAGTAGCCCAGAAATCATAGACTTGGCGACTGATTTCATTAGTTAATTAAGCCAAAAGTGGTTAAAATTTTTTTTATAAATAGTTTTTTTACATAAATTATATTTAATTAAATTAATTATATTTATATTTATTGGTTTGTATTAATACGAAAATATATTATATAAATAATTTATATTGCAAATATATTCATGTGATGTTGAAGTGGCAAAGTGGAGGTGTGTTGCAAAAGGGCTGCATGTGGGCTAGGTTGGGCAGTTCGAAACTTCGGGAGAAGCAAAAAAAGGAGTTTTTTTTTGAATAACACCTTTGGCGACTAAAATATTAGTCGCCAAAAGTGGTGATTTTAGCGACTAAGCCGTTTAGTCGGCGTTTGAGTACGTATTGGCGACTAAAGTTTAGTCGGTAAATGTATTATTTTCCCAAGTGAAAAACCCTATTGGCGACTAATTTATTAGTCGGGAAAAACCTATTTTTGGCGACTAAAAAAGGTTTAGTGTAATTCCCTCCGACCACATATAGGCGGCGAATGTGGCGACTAAAAAATTTGTCGGGGAAGGTCAAATTTGGACTTTCGGCGACTAAAAATAGACTTTGGCGACTAAAAATTTAGTGGCAAAAAGTCGACCCCTATAGTGTCATTTTACCTTTTTATTTATAAACCCATGCGTATTGACCTTTAATTATAAATATGCATTATTTTTACTTTACCCAAATCACTTTCAAGAGTGGTTATTTGAACAATTTTTGTAATTAAGAGATCAACATGTATTAATTTATAAATGAGATAAAATAATATTTATTAATAATTAAAAAAAATCTTAATGTAATTAACCTAAAAGTTATAGTTCTTGTACAAGTTACATGCCATAATGACCTTTTGGGGTTCACGTGATAGAAAACACAACCAAGAAAAAATCTAGACTCTAAAATAATATTGATTGATTTAGAATAATGGTTCTAGTTTGCCCTAATATTTCATGTCTTCTCTTGAACAACAACAAAGAGACCACCATATACACGTAACTAACACACAACAGTTAATGAAACTGAACAGAAAAACAAAGATTTTTAAAGTAAATACAATCAAATTAATAAGAGTTTGAGAGATCATAAACTTACTTTGAGATCATTAATACGTGCGAGCGAAGCACCATCAAGACTGTATTCCTTCATGTTCCATGCACCGTGTTCGCCAGAACGTTCTTTGTTCTCATAATCCAAACTTCGCTTGCCTCCGATAACTCTTCCATGCTGATCCTCAATAGGCTTCGCCGCATCGATCGCTTTCCACGTACCCATTTTACCCACCGTCCGATCAATTCTCTTCCCCTTTCCAGACTTCTTCTTCAACTGTGTGAACACGTAGAGATTGGTTTTCACAGTGTTGCATATGTTGGACATTTGTTTTTCATCGTAGACGTCGCATTCGATCACATGTCCTTGCATGGGTAATGGTTGGTTAATAACCTTGTTTAGCAGATAATACTCAATCAACTCTATATCGCTAGGTTTAAATTTATATCCGACACCAAACTCCATTGCCATTGTTACTCAGGTAGAGAGAGAGAGGAATGATCGTTGTTACAGGTAGAGAGAGAGAGAGAAAGAGGTGGGGCAATGATCGTTGTTACAGGTAGAGAGAGAGAACATAACAGACCAGACACAGAGAGAGGGCAATGATCGTTGGGGATGAAAAATGAAGTGTTTTTGTTTTAGGTGGACTCTCCCCGCGGACTTTGAGGTATGTTAAATTACAAATACATTCATAAAATTTGTTTAAATTGCTTGTCTTTTATAATTTTAAAAATTTTATTTGAGATTTTTAATTTTATAATAAATTATTCATTTTATTGATAAATTATCAAATTAATTAATAATTTTTAATGATATTAAAAATATATTTTAATTAATAATTCATATAATTTTATTATTATATAGGAGAACAGTTATGAATTTTATTTTTTCAATTAATTCTATTAAATAAAAAAATTCTAACAATAAAATATTTGTAATTTTTCAAATCATAAGAAACAATTTGTATTTTAAGCAAATCTCAGAAGATATATTTGTAATTTACCCAAACCTAAAATAAAAAAGGATAAATTACACAAACCTCCCTTACTGTTTGCAAAAAAAAAATTATATGTATATATATAATTTGACCTCCATTTTGGCGTAGCTAAAATAATCGAAATTAATGTAGATAATAAGCCGACAAAAATAAATAAAAACAAATATATATTTTGAGGAAAATTCTTTGGTGTGCAATGTATACCATATGCAACCCTACTATAAAATTACATAAATTTCACGAACTTACATAAGTAATCTTATAAAAATGTGTAAATTAAATACAAATTCACGTAAGTCTAGTGTTTTCACGAACTTATGTAAATTTATGTTCAATTTATACATTTTTATAAGACTACTTATGTAATTCCATAAAAATTTATGTAATTTTGTAGTAAGATTGCATACACTAAAGCATTTCCCTACATTTTAACAAAAAATAGATGACAATAACATCATTTTTTTATTCATACAATGAATTAATGACGAAAAATGACTTACCTATTTTGTAAATTAAATCCTCAAGAGAGGTCCTCGTAATTATAATAAAAGTGTGGAATGAATTGTATTTTTTTCTAATCCTTAATGTATTATACCCAATTAAAATAACATTATTTTTTAAAATATATATATATATATATGTGGTCCACCATCAGTAAATTATCATTTACACCGTTCCTTTTGTTGTGCCTTATTCGTAAATTTTATACAACAAAAATTAAATTGATTTGTTTATGATTTTATTAAATTATTTTTGAAATTATTATTATTATTTTTTAATCGGCAAAGAAAAAGAAACTTTATTAAAGAAGCAAAAGCTAAAACAACAATAAAGGAAAAAAGAGGATGAGTGCAAAAAGCATTATAGCGAGCCGAATCAATCCCAATTAGGTTGGCACCAATAGGGCTACCCAATCATATGCTAGCACACCATCAAGAGTCGATGAGGAACCAACCACTAACACTCAAAACAACCTCACCCAAGTAGGTGCTAACCAGATCTAATACATACCACAAGAACAACAACAAACTAAACCAACCACACTACAACAGGACAACAACAAAATCAGCTGCAGCAGCCCACACAACCCAGCAACAACCAAAACAGCAGATAATGGACATTAGCATCAGACCATAAACAGATCTTCTATTTTCACTGCAGCATCCAACACTACTGGGATCACAGTAGCAGCAGAGGCAAGGACTGAGGAGCACAAAGTCAGCAGAAAACAGAATAGACCGCACAACATTACTCTGCAGCCGAGGCAAAAACACCCAGCAGCAGTCCACCCCAGACCCAAATTAACAGATATCAGCAGTAGAATTGATAACAGACCAAACCAGACCCCAGCAGCAGTCCACCCCAGACCAAACCAGAATTTATAACTTAACAGATAACACCTATAGCAAAATCTGAGCTGATATAGATTAAACAAAATGTCATTAACTGAGAGGGGCAAACCTGTGCATGATGCTTTGAGCCAAATTGCAATTGTCACTTATTGAGGGGAGTCTAGCAGCCCAACATAGCAGCCTAACATAACACCATGGCAGACCAACATATCAGATTAACATCCACAGATCAAGTCATTGTCTCTTCCTAATGACACCCACCCAGACTTTGCAACATTCTCCTCCTAAACAAAACCAATCTGCTTTCATTTTCCCCCAATGAGCACCATCGCAGCAGCTATGGACTGATGAACCAAAAGACCCGTAAGACTGATGAAACCAATCTGCAAACTCTGTCATGAAGACCCCTCACAGATCAGATTTAGCAGCCATATCAGATCAACAATCCACAGATGATTAAAAACCAGCAGCCTCCATACTCAAGCAGCCAGCTTCAGAAACTCCCAGCCAGAACAGAAATCCCACGAAACAGATCCAAAACTGACAGAGCATACTGTGCAAATACCAAAAAAAAAAGCAGAACACCAAAAAAACACCAGCACCAGCATACTTATTAGCAATTCAGCATCCTTAGGCCCCTTTATCTACACACAGTTGCAGACCTTCTTCAGGTTATATAACACGTCGTGCACCGAGTAATTAAACTCTTTCAAGGAAGAAACAGCCCACATAGCCACTCTGGTTTTTACCAGATCAGCCAAATCATTCAAGGGTGGTTGTGCTTCATTAAATATGCACTCATTCCTGAGTTTCCATACAGACCACATTACTGCCAATGGTATCATCTTCCAGATCTCCTTAACCTTTTTCTTCATTTTTGGACCTAACCAGCAGTGAAGTACTGCCTCCACTGAACCAGGAGTAGCCCAACTCAGGTTCCACCAACTCACAATACTGGCACATATTCTCCAGATCTTAGGACAGTGAAGGAGGACATGGTTTAAAGACTCCACCTCAGATTTACAAAACACACACAGTGCACTAACATTAGAATTCAATACTCCAATCCTTTGAAGAAACTCAGAGGACTTAATCCTACCTCTCCAAGCCAACCAGCTAAGAAACTGCACTTTGGGAGGAGCTAAGTTATTCCAAATGCTTTTAGTGATTGTGATAGTTGGCCCTTTACATGCTACCACCCACTTCCAGATTAATGATACATTAAAGACTCCAGAAGGGTGCGCTAACCAAGAGCAATAGTCTTCAACCCCATCATTTAATGTAGGAGCACTCTGTAACAAATCATTAAGTTTCAACACTTCCTCCTCTTCCCAAGCAAGAAGAGGCCTTCTAAAATCAATATTCCAGGCTGAACCCACACCTCTGCTATGAACATACTCAAACAGAGTGCCATCCTTTTCAATTGACAAGGAAAATAATCTGGGAAATACCTCATTCAGACTTTGATTGTTAATCCACCTATCAATCCAGAACCGCACTCTTCTACCATTTCCAACAATTACCTTAAAATTTTGCAAAAAGAAATCTCGCAAGTCAGGATTTTCTACAGCCACTGACAGTACACCCTTCCACAAATTTGACATGGGTAGAGACTCTCCTAAAAATGGGCTCCATCTGCCACCCAAACCTCCATACTTACTGCATACTACTTGTTTCCATAAAGCTGAATCCTCTTTGCCATATCTCCACCACCATTTAATTAAGAGGCACTCATTAACTTGACTTAGATTTCTCACACCTAGCCCACCTTGATCTTTGCTTAGACAAATCTCCTTCCATCTAACTAGGTGCACTTTTTTCCGGATTTCAGAGCCTCCCCAAAGAAAATTGGCTTGAATTTTGTCTAGTGATTGTGCAATCCCCACTGGTAGCTTGAAGATGGATAGGAAATAGACTGGCAAGCTTGTCAAAACAGACTTTATCAGTGTTAATCTTCCTGCAAAAGACAAATACCTTATCTTCCAAGAAGCTAGCTTGCTCTTGAACTTATCCACTACTGGTTTTCATGAGCTTTTTCTTCTTGGATTTGCTCCTAATGGAAGTCCTAGATAGTTTAAAGGCAACTTTTGGCTGAGGCAGTTAAGTTTCTTTGCAAAGACCTTCACTAAGTCATCCTGAATACCCACCCCACACACTTTGCTTTTATGGAAATTTATTTTGAGTCCTGACATCACCTCGAAGCATCTTAAGATCCTTTTCAAAGCAACAATTTCTTCCCAATCAGCTTCACAAAATATAATAGTATCATCAGCAAGTTGCAAGTGTGATAGTTTTAACTCATTTGACCCTACTGTGACTCCTTTGATCAAACTCTCTTCTTTGGCTCTTTCCATAAGGATATTAAGGCCCTCGGCTACAATGTTAAAGAGGAAAGGTGAAAGTGGGTCGCCTTGCCTAAGGCCTTTCATAGGGGAAAACTCTGAAGTAGGTGATCCATTAATTAGTACTGAAATTCTAGCTGTAGATATGCACGTCTTTATCCAACCCACCCATTTCTCACCAAAACCAAAATTGGCCATCATTGAATACAAAAACTCCCAATTTACTGAGTCATATGCCTTTTCAAAGTCCAATTTTAGTATGATTCCTTTCTTTTTTGACCTTCTCCACCAATCCACCACCTCATTGGCAATTAGAACTCCATCTAGAATGTATCTTCCACTTAGAAATGCCGTTTGAACTTCACTAATGATCTTGGGTAAGACCTGCCTCAACCTTTTTGATAAGACTTTGGCAATTATTTTGTACATGGAGCTAACCAAACTGATTGGCCCATAGTCACTTAGACCCACTAGATTTTCCTTCTTAGGAATTAAGGTAATAAATGAACTATTCACTCCTTTGGCCAACTTACCATTGGAGTGGAACTCATTCATCATTTGCACAATCTCCTCTTTCATGATGTCCCAGCATTTTTGGATACACTTTAGATTAAAACCATCCGGCCCCGGGGCTTTATTACCATCACAATCGTTGATTGCTGCCCAAATTTCATCCTCTAAAAAATCTGCCTCCAATACTTCAGTTGAATCTGTTTGACTAAGTGAGGCAAAAACACCTGACAACTTTGGTCTACACCTCCATCCTTCAGTGAACAACTGACTGAAATGACTAACCACAGCCTGTTTAATCATCCCAGGCTGATCATGCAGTACTCCATTCTCATGAACTGAGTTCAATAAGTTTTTCCTTTGCCTTTTACTTGCCATTATATGAAACAATCTGGTATTTTTATCCCTATTTTCAGCCCAAACCATTCTAGATTTTTGATGCCACAACCATTCATTTTTCTTGCTCAAATCCCAGGCTAAACTTCTAACTTCTGCCATTCTTTTAATCTCAAAGTCATGGAGAATCCTTTCTTCAGCTTTTAAATCCCATTTATGAATTTCATCCTCTGCTTGTTTCAGCTGCTCATCAAGGTTACCAAACACCTCGCAGTTCCACCTTCTTAGATGTACTCTCAGATTTCCAGCTTTTCAATAGCTTATAATCGCCCACCCAACCTGTGTTCCTACCCAACAATTCTTGATCGCTCTTTGAATTTAGGGTGCAAGCACCATGCATTTATGAATCTAAATGGTTTTGGACCCCAATCCCGCCCATCTTCCATGAGGAGTATTGGGCAATGGTCAGAAATGCTACGAGGTAGCCCCCACTGTTTCAACTTTAATCTTTCCAACCACCTAGGATCTAGAAGGAATCTATCAATCCTACTCCATCTATCTCCATCCAACGCATTACACCACGTGAAATTTCTGCCTAGCATTGGTATATCAACTAGTTCCAACTTATCAATCAATTCATTGAAGTCCTTCATCCCTCTTTCCCTTCTAGAGCATCCTTTTCTTTCACTCATGAATCTTATTTCGTTAAAATCTCCACCTATACACCAGGGACTTGAGAAAGCTGGTTTAAGCTGGGCTAAAGAATACCATAACTGTCTTCTTTTCAACACATCATTGGGTGCATAAATATTTATAATCACACAACTGAAAGTATGAAGACCCATACCTGATAAAAGTATGAAATTTCTGTTGCTGCAACACTCCTTTAGTTCAAAAATTTGTGGATTCCACAAGCACAGCAAACCACCAGCACTTCTTTCAGCCCCCACCTCCATGCTCTTTAGCTCCTCCCATGGCCATAATGACTTAAGGAACATTTCGTCTATTTTACTCCTCTTTGTCTCCTGCAGCAGCAGGACATCAATCTTCCTCTCCCTCACTAAGTTTTTAATTTTTCTTCTCTTTTCAGGTCTTCGCAGACCTCTAACATTCCAGGATAGAATAATCATACAGAAATTGTTCACAGGTCCCAAAACCCCCTCTTCTTTTCCTGACCGGGCCTAAGGAGTAATGCCCTCCCCATCAATTCTCTCCAGGTCCTTCTCTTCAAGTTCAATTAATTTGCTGATCACCTCCTGCTCTTTACCTTCACAGTTCAAGCCTAGAATTTTGCCGACTTCCATAGTAGCTTGGGCTTCACTTAGGAACTTATTCCTTCTTCTTGAGTTAATACTCTGCTCAACTGACAGTGATATTGCAGCTGCTGCTACTCTAAAAATAGCTCATTTTCAAAAACAGTTGCTGGTCCTTGTTTCTTTATGCTGGTCATTCCTCAGGTCAACTCCTTTCTTCTTTCTACTGCTCATCACTGATTTTGTAATCTGTCCCTTCCTTGATGTTGTGCCTATTTCTACCCCTTTTTTCTGCAGCTGGAAGTAGATCATGAGGCCTAAATTGAGTTTGGGCTATATAGTCACTTAGATTTGAGGGGTCAGTTATGGGCCCAGCTGCCAATACCCCAGCCTGAGGAACTTTCAAAATCACCTCTAAGTTTAACTTGGGCCTTGGACTCTCAGGCCCATTAGTGCTTCGGATGATCTCAGGGTTGCATATAGGCCCATCAACAATTTGAATTTCATTTCTTGGAATTTCCACTTACACCTGGTTAGCCCCTTCTACCTACCTCTCTGACATTCGGATTACCCATGACACCCACAGTTTCTTTTATGGCTGATGCAGATAACCACTCATTACTCTTCTCTTTTGCCCCTAAAACTCTCTCCACCATGTCCTGTCCACCATTTCTTGACAGCTGATCCACTTTCTCTTGACCCATAGATTCAGTGCCCATATTGTCCAAACAAAAGCTTTTGTAATGGCATGGTTGTACTGCTGCTGGGAGTTCTTCACACACTCTAACTGGGAAAATATTCCCATTACATTCAACATTAACCACCTCATTTATGAACTCCAATCGATTGGTGATTATTCTTACCTTCCCACTTTGAAACGAACTCTGACTGTGAATATCTTCATCTAACTGAACAACCTCACCCCACACCTTGCCAATGTCACTGAATGTAGTAACATTCCACAAGTTGAATGGAACACCTACACATGTTAACCACATACATCTTTTTTGTGCAATGAAATTTCCTTTCTCCCAATCTGTAACAAAATCGCAGCAGTGGACCATCCACTCTTCTATCTTTGGCCTTTCCTCCTTTTTATGATGTTGTGATTTGAAGGTTAGCACAGCTAGCCTTCATCCCCCAACTATGACTTTTACATCCTTTGCGCCTCTTCTAGCAACCTCCTCCTTAAACTCATTAAATGATAGAAGAGATTTAAGTTTGACTATAATACTGTCATAAAGCCACCCATTTCCAGTTTCATATGCCTTGACAGTAAGCTTTGCCTTTCCAGCACTACCTCTATTCTGTACTACTTCTGCAAAAGATCTTCTGCCTACACTTTCCATCCTTTGTTGCACGAAACTCCTCTGAAATTATTTTTGAAATTATACTTACCTTTTTTTTATTTTTCTTTTTTAAACAAATATAATAAAATAATGTAATTTTATTATTGAAACAATATTTTATTTCATAAATGATCTGTACATAAAATTTTACAAAACAAACAATTTAGATTATCAAAATATGACCTATAGTAATCTTCACAGCCCCAACAAAAACCTTCTGTCCATTGTCAACTAGTGATAATCTGGATTGAGATCCCCACCATTATTATATGATTATAATTGAGGATTTTCATTACATTATCTAAGGATTTGTAAGAATTTTTTAAAAATTTATCACTATTTTAAATTTAGAACAAATCCTTATGAACCCTTCAATAATGTAATAGAAATCATTCATTAAAATTTTAAAATAGAAAGGATCACAATTTAGTAGTCCTACCCCTCTCTATATATATATATATATATATGATGGGCATAGCCCCAAATAAGTGGCCCAATGGGCTGTCCAAACAATTCCTAACCCAACTTAGGCCCAAGGGCCAGACAAGAAGAAGACGCCAGAAAGGTATGAAAGAAATCAATATATATACAAGTAATCACTCTCTCTCTGGGAGATCATCTACTTCTTCCTCCTGAAGCTAAAAGCTTCCATTTTATATACTAGAGACCTCCTCTAACTTAAACATCGGAGGGTCCTCCAGAAGGAACCCCACCTCCGGGTTCCTTCTTGACGGACTTGGTGCAGGTACAACTGGGAAGACGAAGTCCAATCATCCTGTGGAGCTCCGGGCCCTGTCCGACCCAAAGCCTCAGCCAGACTGAGCACTACTCAAAGCCTCAGCCAGACTGAGCACTACTCAAAGCCTCAGCCAGCCTGAGCACGAAGACCTCAGCCAGACTGAGCATTACTTAAAGCCTCAGCCAGACTGAGCACTACTCAAAGCCTCAGCCAACTGAGCCACGAGACCTCGGCCCGGCTGAGGCATTACTTAAAGCCTCGGCCCGAAAGGCACTACTCAAAGCCTCGGCCCAGTGAGCACTACTCAAAGCCTCGGCCGGCTGAGCGAAGACCTCGGCCCAGACCGACCATTACTTAAAGCCTCGGCCAGGTGAAGCACTACTCAAAGCCTCAGCCAGCCTGAGCACGAAGACCTCAGCCAGACTGAGCATTACTTAAAGCCTCGGCCCGGCTGAGCCACGAGACCTCGGCCGGTGGGCATTACTTAGCCTCGGCCAGGCACTACTCAAAGCCTCGAAAGACTACTCAAAGCCTCGGCCCGGCTGAGACCTCGAGACCTCGGCCGAAGGCACTTAAAGCCTCAGCCAGCCTGAGCACGAAGACCTCAGCTGGCCTGAGCATTACATAAAGCCTCAGCCAGACTGAGCATGTGAGCACGAAGACCTCGGCCAGACCGAGTTACATAAAGCCTCAGCCAGACTGAGCATGTGAGCATGAAGACCTCGGCCAGACCGAGTTACATAAAGCCTCAGCCAGACTGAGCATGAAGACCTTGGCCAAACCGAGTGTGTCCAAGCACGCTCACGCAACAACCAAGCCCTCCAAGGCACTACAAGAAGGGCCCCAGCCGAGCCTCCTAACCCAAACAATCCATCTCCATACTTCACGAAGAAACGCCGACAGCGTTAACCACTTGATTGAGCAAAACCAAGCCATGTTCCAACAAGAACTACCAGTTTCTACCCCTCCCCCTCTACAAATCGTCTATCAGAATTAGGATCAAGTCCAAACAGCCGTCCTCAGCAACAATAGGGACCGTTTCTTCCACCACTGGCTCCGCGAGCAATAGACCATCTCAAATCCATCGGCCCATTGCCAAAGAGCACTGGCCGACCACCAAAGTACTCCGCCAACCTCCAAAATTGCTCGGCCGACCTCCAAGGCTTCCAATAGTCATCGGCCGACCTCCAAAAATTAGCCGACCTCCAAGACTTCCAACAGTCATAGTCCACCCGTCATCACGACCTCCAAAACCATTAGTCGATCCCAACGCGCTCAAGAACCGAGTGAGACCCTACGGGCTAAACAAACTCAACAAGACTGGGTCTAATTCTACAAGTAAGGTATTTAACTTCTTCTACATCGGCTGACCGTCCGAAGCCTCAGTTAAACTGAGCCCAAATACCTTAGCTAGACTGAGTGTACGAAAGACTCCCAGACCGAGCACCCACAGAGCCTCAGCCAGCCTGAGCACATCAAGATCTCGGCCAGACCGAACACCAAAAAGCCTCAGTCAAACTGAGTACAAACTTACGGTACGAGCTAATCCATCAGCCGACTGCCCAGGTCCTCGACTGACCTTCCAAAGGCCTCAGCCTCGGTTGCATTGCTCTACACAAGGGCTAGCACTTTACATTCCTCACAATTTTGCACATGCCGACTCCTCTCGGCGCACGCAGTCTGTGCCGCTTTGCGCCGGCCCAAAATCTCCAACTTTACTCCCTTTAACTCTCACTGCGCCTTGCCCAGTTGGTTTTTGAGCGGTTCTACCTCTATCGCAGCACCCACGTATTTGCACAATAAATTTGGCCACCGCCGCCCTGCCTCCTTCCGTGACTTGGGGGACTACTTTACTCTTTCTTATTCCCTTCGTTGGACTAAAGCTGCACTCGGGAATAGGGGACTACTGATGGGCATAGCCCCAAATAAGTGGCCCAATGGGCTGTCCAAACAATTCCTAACCCAACTTAGGCCCAAGGGCCAGACAAGAAGAAGACGCCAGAAAGGTATGAAAGAAATCAATATATATACAAGTAATCACTCTCTCTCTGGGAGATCATCTACTTCTTCCTCCTGAAGCTAAAAGCTTCCATTTTATATACTAGAGACCTCCTCTAACTTAAACATCGGAGGGTCCTCCAGAAGGAACCCCACCTCCGGGTTCCTTCTTGACGGACTTGGTGCAGGTACAACTGGGAAGACGAAGTCCAATCATCCTGTGGAGCTCCGGGCCCTGTCCGACCCATTCCTCCTCCGACAAAACTGGTATCATCAATATATAATACTACTTTTGGTGGAGAGGCTCTTACTTTCTTTCCTTTTTTTTTTTTTTTGGGTTTTTTTCGGTTTAATATTTAAATTACAAGATCTTATAGGAACCAAATATAAAAAAACCAAAAAGAACTCAGAGTTTGAAATCAAGAGTGAAGATTCATTGGTGGTTCGGTCTCTTGATAACAACTTTAATTATACACCATTACCATTTATTTGATATTTTGGCAGAGTTTCTTATAGTCCATAGACTTTTCCTTAAATTACCCTCCACATTTATTAACTCTTAAAAGATTTTTATTTTTTTTATTTCTCAAACCTTTTAAAATTGTTAATTAATTTTTTCCATTTGTCAAATCGCCTGAAAATTTAAATAGAAAATTATAAATTATTACATTTATAACCACCACTAATATATTGTAGACCCTGAAATCACGCGAACATTACAAATCAATGAATAATGAGTATTAAATCAAGCAAAAATATACATACCTAGATTTTTTGTTAAAAATTTTACCTAAAAAAGTAAAGAGCGTTTGAAAATTAATTGATATATTGTAAGGCTCATACATAAAATGAATAATCATTCATTAATATTTCTTATAAAAAAAAAATTGAATAAAAAATTTGTGCATAAAATATTATAATTAAAATAAAGTTTTACAGTGCTAAACATCTAAATTTACAATGGCTATGGTTCTCAGTTTGTTTCAATATAATTTCTATGTTACCACTTGCCACTTCTAGGATGGAGAAGTATGGGGTAAAGTTGGGAGGATGCAAACCAATCGTCAAGGAGAGACACATAGGTCGTAGATCAAACTCAAGGGGTGAAGTCCATAATGTTTTTGTTTAAAATTTACCAGACTCAATGCATCCAAAAGGGCTTTACGATCTGTTCACAAACTTTGAGGTAGTCATAGATAGCAAGAGGAGGCAATCAACAGGAACATGGTTCAGTTTTGTTCGATATGATTGTCCGATAACTTGAAATGGCACTCCAAAAGCACACGATACCTGTGACGACGAGTTTTGAAGGTTAAACGAGTGATTTTGCAAAGAATAAAAGCAAAGTCAAACCAAAAGATGATTTTCATTATCTAGCACCGGTGGAAACAGGAAAATGGTTGATGAGAATGGAAGCACCTAGCACAAAAGGGATGTCTTATGCGAAGTTGTGACAGAGGTAAAGTAACAAGTGGAAATCTATCTTAATGAAAGTTGAGGAGTATGGAAATGGTGGTTGTGTGGTAGTGTGATAGTAAAACTTTGGTCACATTATCAATGCTCTGATCTTAAAGAGGATTTGCATAACAAAGATATGTATGATGTGCAAGTGAAGGATGGTGATGGGAGAGTTGCATACTTACTGTTAACTTCACCAAAGGTCATAAACTGTTGGTTTTATACAAAATCAAAAAAACTAAGGATAATGAAAGAAGCTAATTTTTGAGACTGCAGAATGTTAAATTTTATTAAGCAACAAGCTGTTTATTTATACAGCATAATGAAAACTGAATTTGCAGAAAAATCTGCTACATGTTGATCATAACAGCTAAATGCCTAAAAATTAGCATGAGGAAATCTTCATAATCCTAAAGAATAGCAACAACTAAAACTGATTCAGTCAATCCTAAAGAATAGCAAATCAAACTGATTCAGCTTCATGGGTCATGCCAGTCAATACTCCTCCTTGACTCTGGAGCTGTATACACCAAGCTTCTACCTCAAGAATTCATATCTAATCTTTCGAAGTGCCTTTGTTAGGATGTCAGCACTTTGATTCTCTGTTTTGCAGTAGATCAGCTGCACTTCTCCTTCCCTTTGCACCTCTCTTAGCAGATAAAACTTTATCTTCAAGTGTTTTGTTTTGCCATGGAACACTGGATTACTAGTAATTGAAATTGCAGCTTGGTTATCCACAAATATTTGTGTGCTTTCTTGTTGTTCCATATGCAAATCTGTCATAAGTTTCCTGATCCAAAGGGCTTGATTCACAGGCGAAGAATGACTACATATTTTGCTTCTGCTGTGGATTGAGCTATGACTTCTTGCTTCTTAGAACACCATGAAAAAATTCCAGAACCAAAGCTAAAATAGTAACCTGAGGTGCTTCTCATATCATCAACACATCCAGCCTAGTCACTATCAGAATAACCATGGAGATTGAAGTTTTTAACTTGACTGAACCTTATTCCAGAATCAATTGTGCCCTTAACATATCTAAGAATTTTTTGTCGCTTGAAAATGAATTTCACTAGCACAAAGGTATATACCTTGATAGCAAACTCACTGCATGCATGATATCCGCCCGGTTGCGATTAAATACATTAGGTAGCCTATTAGGCTCTGTGACCTTTCATTCACCTTTTCACTCCATCTTCTTTGCAAAACTTCTCCTTTTGATTCATTGGAGTTGCAGTTGGCTTGCACTCTTGCATGTTGAATTTCTTGAGGATTTCCTTTGCATATTTATCTTTGGCATAGAAAAATTTCAGTTTGCTTTTGGTGTACCTGCCTACCAAGGAAGAATGTCATCCTCCCAAGGTCTGTTATTTCAAAGACATCTTTCATTTCTTCTTTAAACTTGTCAATCAACTCCTTACTACTTCCTGTAACAAGTAGATCATCAACATACAGAGATACTACAAGTATTTCATCATCAGCCTTCTTGATATATAAAGTAGATTCACTCAGACTTTTTTCAAAGCCTAAGTTCACTAAGTGTGCATCAATTCTGCTATACCAAGACCTTGGTGCCTATTTTAAACCATACAGGGCTTTTTTCAGTCGACATACCTTCTCCTCTTGTCCTTGAAAAGCAAACCCTTCAGGTTGCTCCACAAAAATTTCTTCCTCCAAGTATCCATTCAAAAAAGCTGACTTGACATCCATTTGGTGTATAACCCAGCCTTTTTGTGCAGCAAGAGCCAGCAACATCCTTATGCTATCCAACCTTGCAACTGGAGCAAAAGTTTTAGAAAAATCTACCCCAAACATCTGGGCATATCCCTTGACAAGTCTTGCCTTGTGCTTGTTTACAAAACCATCAGGATTGAGTTTGGTTCTGTAAACCCACTTGACTCCTATAGCTTTCTTGTGTTTAGGTCTGTCTAACAACTCCCATGTCTGGTTCTTTTCAATCATCTTTAGCTCCTCCTTCATTGCAGCTACCCACTTCTAATCAATTGCAGCTTCTTCATACCCTGCAGGCTCCATTACCGCAACATTACACCTCTGATAAATGTCAGAGAGTGATTTGGTTCCTCTAACAGGTTCATCATCCACATCATTATTCTCCTCCTGAATCTCAAGTTTCTTGTCATTCTCCCAACTCCAGTTATCTAACTCAAGAAACTGAACATCCCTGCTGACAATTACTTTGTTACTTTGTGGTAAGTAAATCCTATAGGCCTTTGAAATTGAGCTATAGCCTACAAAAATCCCAGATTCTGCTTTCTTGTCCAACTTGTCTTTCTTAACTTGAGGGATATAAGAGAAACATAGGCAACCAAATGTCTTCAAATTAAGCAACTTAGGTTTGTAGCCATACCGTGCTTCAAATGGAGTCTTTTTCTGCAAAGCTTTTGTTGGCAATCTGTTTAGCAGAAAAACTGCTGTATTTACAGCCTTGGCCCAAAATTTCTTTGGCAGCCCTTTGTCATGAAGCAAGCACCTTGTCATCTCCATAATTGTCCAGTTTTTCCTCTCCACAACGCCATTCTATTGAGGAGTGTAAGGTGCTGTCAACTGATGTTCGATGCCTGCATCTTCACAAAACTTGTTAAATTTTCCAGAGGTATATTCAGTTCCATTATCAGACCTGATCACCTGCATTTTGCATCCGCTTTGAGTTTCAACCCAAGCTTTAAACTTCCAGAAGATGTCAACAACCTTAGATTTAAGCTTCATAAAATAAATCCAGCACATTCTTGAGTGATCGTCAATTAAAGCAATATAATACTTACTGCCATTCAATGATGGTGTTTTCTTTGGTCCTCTCACATCTGTGTGTATTAATTGTAGCCGCTGTGTAGCCCTCCAGGCCTTGTTTTGTGGAAAAGGAAGCCTGGTTTGCTTCCCATATTGACAGGCAGCACATTTAGGAGGCTCCTCCTCTAATTCAGGCAAGCCTTTCGCTAGATTGTTCTTCTTCATGAAAAGTAGAGCGGCATGATGGAAATGCCCCAATCTCTTGTGCCAAAGCATCAGTATATCATCTTTATGTACAAAGACGCTTCCTCTTTCATCAAGTCCAATGCAAAGCTTTTGCCTTTCATTTGAACTTTGAACACCTCTATGCCTTTTGTATCTTTAATCACACAGTTTTTGTCTTCAAACAGCACCTTATAGCCTTTTTCCAACAACTGAGTAACACTCAAAAGATTTTGATTAATTTCAGGAACATATAAAACATCAGAAATTAATTTCAAACCTGTGCAGCCTTCAATTGCTACTGTTCCTTTGCCTTTTACTGCAATATGTGCTCCATTTCCAATTCTGACTTTAGAAATAGCAGTCTTGTCAAGCTCTCTGAAAAGCTCTCGATCATAAGTCATGTGGTTTGTACAACCACTATCTATAAGCCAGCTTTCTGTGGAGCTGTTGGTGGCAAAGCATGATACCACAAACAACTGCTCTTCTTGAGGTTGATCCTCTGCAGCCTTGGCTTCTCCTTGTTGCTGTTGAGTCTTGCATATTCTTTCCATGTGCCCTAACTAACCACATTTGTGACATCTTGCATCTGGCTTCCACCAACACTTATGCTGTGGATGATTTGTTTTTTTGCAGTAGGGGCAAGGTGGAAAGACTTGAGTGTTGCTGCTTTGGTTATGTTTGTTGTTGCTTGCATAACCTCCAGGCTGCTTGTTTTTGTTCTGCCTTTTTTTTGTTTTTGCCACCATTATTGTTCCGTGATTTGGCTTGAAAAGAACCCTCCACAGATCTTTCTTGCCTCATAAGCCTCCTTTGTTCTTGTACCTGCAGTGCATTCAACAATTCTGCCAAGGTAATGTTTGACATATCTTTTGAGTTTTCCAGAGATGAAATTGTGGCCTCAAACTTTTCAGGAATTGTGACTAGGATCTTTTGAACAATTCTAGAATCAGAAAAATCAGTACCAAGGAGTCTTACTTTGTTGACAATGCCATAAAATTTTTCAGAATATTCCTTGATTGTTTCTGATTCTTTCATCTTTTGCATCTCAAATTCTCGAATCAAATTCAGCACTTGCATCCCTTTGATCCATGCATTTCCTTCGTATTCTTGCTTCAAAAAATCCCAAATTTCCTTGGCTGTTTTTAGCGTCATTATTCTGGTAAAAATGTTTGATGAGACTGCTGCAAACAAGGTTGCCCTTGCTTTTGATTTTCTTTGCTTCTTCTCTTTTTGATTTTTGATTTGTGCAAGAGTTGGATTGCCTGGCAGAGGTGGAACTTCATATACTTGTTCAGCAGCTTTCCATAGATCATTAGCATCAAGATAGGCTTCCATTCTAGTAGCCCACACCTGATAATTTGTTCAATCAAACACTGGAGGTGCAATTGCAGTGAATGAATTTTCTGAATTCATTGTGTTTGAACTCTCTTACAGGTCCCTTAAGATTATAGCTTTGATACCAATCTGTTGGTTTTATAGGAAATCAAAAAAACTAAGGATAATGAAAGAGGCTAATTTTTGAGACTGTAGAATGTTAAATTTTATTGAGCAACAAGCTGTTTATTTATACAGCATAATGAAAACTGAATTTGCAGAAAAATATGCTACATGTTGATCATAACAGCTAAATGCCTAAAAATTAGCATGAGGAAATCTTCATAATCCTAAAGAATAGCAACAACTAAAACTGATTCAGTCAATCCTAAAGAACAGCAAATCAAACTGATTTAGCTTCATGGGTCATGCCAGTCAATATAAACAGAGGCATGAAGAACCGTAAAGATTGGGTCCACGAATGGTGTGAATAGATGGTGGAATGGAGAAAGGGACTAAAGATTGAGCAAGAAAGATATATAGGCCTGAACTAATATGGTTTGCCACCTAATCCTTGGAACTCGGCTAACTTCATCAAGATTGGGGAGATATAGGGTAAGGTCATGGAGATCAATGAGAGCACCATCAAGATGTCATCCTTGGCATGTGGTAAAATAAGGATCCTTACATCACACATGGAGATGATCAATAGTGTAGTAAACCTTGAATGTAAAGGAAATATACACTCAATCAGAGTGAGTGAAGAGCTTGGTCCTTACTTGGACTATGTCTCGGGACATAGTAACAAGGAGAGGGATAAATCTGTCAACGGCATCACCGGAGGTGATCAAATTTCAAATTGTTGTAGAGGAAGGAAGATGTGAATGACATGATGCAACAAAAGGATGAGATGGCATATGAAAAGGATGTGTCACAAATTGTAAATGGAAATGACAGAATTGAAGCGGAGTTTGAGAACGTAGATAATAGTCTTTTTGCTATCTTTATAGTAAACGAGACCTGCAGCATCATGGGAACTAGAGCAGAAGAGGGTCAGTGCACGAGGCTTAAGGGAAGCATGCTAAACACTTCAGTTGATTGCATTGCCAGTAAAACTCAAAATGATAATGACAATATGGGCTAAGGTGGACTGTAGGAAAAAAATCAAGAAGAAATAGCCGAGATCAGATAGAGGAAGTGGAAAAATTGAAGGTGGCTTAGGCTCTGATGGGCTTATGAGAAGTTTAAGTGAAAATGAACCTCCAAAGCCCAGCATTAATTTAGAAATAGTATTTGATCAAGCCTAATTTGATGGTCTGTTGAAAGGCATGAATTGGGGCATGTCTAAATCAATTGGGTTGGGTCCTAGTTATAGTAATTGTGCAGAGTTACATGACTGGTTTGTTGAGATCTCGAATTCATCACATCTTCAAACCCAGGTAGAAAATGAAAAGGATATTAATGAGGTCAAAAATGAAAGAGAAAGTCAAAGCAATCAAGATGATGAACCTAGTAAGATAATAGAAGGCAAGAAGAGTAAAGGTAAAAGAAGGAAAAACCAAAGGAAAATAGTAATGAAAACTGGGTTTCAAAGAGGGGCCATTTTTAGAGCAGTTGCAGCTGCAATTTCTTCATCACTATCTCAAAACAGTAGATCAAGCAAACATAATATGTTATTAAAGGAGGCTCAAGCTACTATACGACTTGGAAAAGATCTGGGTATTGATTTTGAAAGAAAAGATGATGAAGTTATGAAGAAAATCGTTGAAATGGAGGAGAATGTCATGGAGCAGGTTGCTGAACAGAGTAAAGGTGCTGGGGCTTAGATTAGCATCAAGGGAGGCTCAAGAGTGAAAAGTAAGTTTTTATAAAGATTCTTTCTTGGAACATTAGGGGCCTTTGTAGGCTTGAAAATAGGAGGAGAGTTAAAGAAGTTATCAAAGAAAGAAAAGTGCATATGGTGTTGTTGCAAGAAACAAAAAAGGCAAATTCTTCAGATCAGTTTGTGAAATCTATCTGGCCTTATGACCTAGTTGATTTCATGAATATGGATGCTGAAGGGAGTGTTGGAGGCCTTTTATGTGTTTGGAAGCCTGAAGTCTTCTCCTTAGTTGATTGCTGCTATAACAGGAACTTCATTGTACTATCAGGTACTTTATTTAATAGCTTGGAGTGTGATTGTGAATGTATATTGTAATAACCCTCGTACCGATTACTGAATAACCACCGAATTAGATACTGATCACTGATAAACTGAACTGCTAATGACTGATAAGTGAACTGGATGAACTACTGAACAAACTGAATGAAATCAAACCTAAATCGAATGAGTTTGTCTATTTAATTACATTTCTAATCTGTTTGATTCCATGATTATCTGTTTGACTTTATGTGTTTAAATTGCTAATTGAAGGCCTTATCGGCGGCCGAATTAGAAACCGTTTGAAGTATTGGAATCAGCCTAATATTTGTGATTTTATGGTATTTTTATCTGAAAATTGATTAGGAATGATTAAATTAGATTAAATTGAGTTAATTGAGAACTTGGGCTTATTTACCAACTTGCCACCATAGTGGACTATTGTTTATGATTTCCTAGAGCCTTATGCACTTCACCTAAAACATTTGCTCAGCCTTTCTTTCACACTCTTAGCCGACCAACACAAGAAGATAGATAGAGAGAGAGTTCATTGAGAGAGAATTTATCTCAAATTGTTGAAATTGCTTGGGAATTGCTTAGAATTGAGCCATAGATTGCATCTTGAGCTTGTTCTTCTTGAAATCAAGACTTAGGTAAGAACTATAACCTTTCCAATGTTGATTTTATGTTGTCTCTTGCATCATCCATGCCAATTGTTGAGTTAGGGTGCTAAGAGGTTGATTCATGCTAGAATTCATGCATGTATGTTGAATTTGTGGACTTTTGAGGTTGAATTCTTGAAGAATCATACATGCATGATCATGTTTATATTATAGTCCATGTTTCCACTTCATTTTCCAACTATTGAGCTCTTTGGAGCAAGATTTAAAGATTGAAATTGGTTTAAAACCCATGCATCACATGTTACATATTGCTCTTAAAAATGGGTTTGAAATTGTATTTAATTGACTCACCTTTGGGGCTTAAATTCTCAAATTGGCTTTTGAAACTTGTTATTTATTGAGTTGGGATGTATTCCCCAGAATTTGGGCCCAAGAGGTCGAGTTTTGAGTGTTGGAACACTTGGCTTGAGTTAAGGCAAATCTGAAAATTCCAGATCTGGCTACTTCGCACGAGCGACCAAGGTTCCCTCCGAGCTACGCTCGAGCGAGATATTGGTGGCTCGAGCGTAAAAATCGAACATCCAGTACTTTTACTGTTTTCATCAGACCGCTCGAGCGAAGGAAGGCTCGCTCGAGCGAACCCTTTGATTTTGGAAGCTCGCTCGAGCGAGCATCGAGCGAGCATCGCGTAAAAATTGAGCATCCGATTTTTCTTGTTTCATCGAGCTGAAGGAAGGATTGTTCGCTCGGCGAAGCCTTTGATTTTGCAAACTCGCTCGAGCGAAGGAAGGCTCGCCGGCGAGACCCTGCTTTCACAACTTTTGAAAAGTGCCTTCCAATCAGTATTTTTGCATCCTCATCTCATCCTAGGCATTCTTAGGCCTAGTTTAATGCATCTTAATGAGGATTTATACATAGAACCACACCGAGGGAATTTAGAGATTTAATTATCATCCTTTCCAATGTAAACTTAGTGTGTGTTCTATTGATTGTTGTTAGGGTTGACTCTGGGGACGCTCTAGCTATCGATAGCCCAATCACGTGAGTAGAGATGTGTAAAGATATGTTCAAAATGGTTATCTTTTGAATCATGTTCTTGAATCATTTCTTGAATCGATGTTATTTATCGAATGAATGTATGTCCTATTTCTCACATCATTGTGGCATCCTTAGCACCTCATTATTGGTATTCTGAGCTCTGTCGGTTTCCTTGTGGAACCATCTTGTTTCTTGAATGATTGGCCATCATTCTTGTTGGGTCTATTAAGGCCGGTCCTTTTGGACCCTCTTGTTTTAGGCTATTGGATGTACCACATATGGTGATTGATTGAAATCTTGAAAATGAAACTCTTGTTTAATGAATTGATTTCATTTACCGCAAGGACATTCATTCATAACCTCTTTCGCTTTTTGTTATTCACGGGCTTTAGCTCCTTTGTTATATATATATAGGTTCTCGGCCGCCGCATCAAGCTAGGAGCGTGGGATTGGTCCCCGATTTTGTCGGCCAACCTATGTGCCTCACTTTGTGAGGTTCGAGGCCATGCCATGGCTTGGGGTGTTTTGTGTCCCCACTAGTCTCCTCTTGTTTTGTCTTTGTTATTGAGGATTGAGTTCCGTCTTGAATGTCTGTAATGATTGTATATCTTGTCTTGATGCGAATGCATAAATGTATGAAAAATGTTTTTGACATACAGATTTTCACAGCTCAATGGACACTAGTTATTTACTGTATTGGCTTCCGCCAGGCCCTGTACTCTGATTGATTGTATTACTGTTCAGTAGGCCTTTGGTAATCTCGGATTACTGGCCGGTTACGGTACTAAACCCATAGGGCCGGGTTTGGGTCGTGACATATATGCACCTAATGATGTGATTGATAGGAGAAGCTTATAGGCATCTTTGATCGATCTTAAGGTTGTTTTCCCTAAACCGTGGTGTATAGGGGGGACTTTAATGAAATAAATTCAATAGATAAAAGGAAGGGTTGTGTAAAAAGGGATAGGGGAATGACAAATTTTGGTAATTTCATGAGTAGCCTTGGACTGATTGATTTACCTATTTTGGGAAGAAAATTTACATGGTGTAATTCAATGGAAAGAGAGAGATGAAGCAGGTTAGACAGGTTCCTTATTGGGCCAGAATGGTTGGAATGGTTTAGATACAAACTTTGGAGTCTACCTAGATCCATCTCAAATCATTGTCCAATTTTCCTAATGGAGGATGACATAAATTGGGGCCCAAAGCCTTTTAGATTCATCAATGCTTGGGCATCTCACCTCTCTTTTCTAAATGAAGTGAAGAAAGTATGTGAGGGTACTCAGTTGGAAGGTTGGGTAGGTGTAATAACTCCGATCCACAATTAGCCACTAATCGGTAGTTAAGGATGTTAATTAAGTGAATAAAATAAATTATGGTTTATTATGTGATTTGCATGATATTTGGCTTACTATCTGTTACTTGTAGGAATATCTGTTTGGAATTCCACTTTAATATGTAAATTGAAAGCCTTATCGGCATTCGAAACCGAAATTGACTACACCGATATGTTATTTGGAATTTTTAGAACCTCATGGCAAATTTTATTAAAAATTGATTCAGTCTGATTCGTTAAGTCGCGTTTGGCAAGCCTTATGTTCTAATTAATGTGTTTTAGCACCATAAGCTTATATGAGCCTAATAAGCTCATTTGAACTCATTTTGTTTCATCTCCCTTGAGTGGAAAAATTTGAGGTTTTCTTTTAGAGAGAGAGTATGAGCAATTCTAGAGAGAGAGATGAAGGAATTGAAGGAGAATTGAAGACCTTGGCTTAGATTCATCAAAACTAAGCTAGAGCTAGATTAATTCAAGACTATAGATATGAATTCAACCCCTAAATTATGAACCTAAGTTATCAACATGAAGATTATGTATTTAAGGGTGTGTATTGAGCTTAGAAGGAAGATTTGAGTGGCGATTCATGCATGCATGTACATTTTCTTACAAATTGAGCATGATTTCCATGAAACCTCTCTTGCATGTTTGAAATTCATCTCCATTTGGGGAAATCATTAAGTTTCAAGTTGTTTTGTAGTGTTTGATCATGTTTTGAGAAGTTTGATACAAGAAAAATTCATGCATGTTGTGTTCATGAACATTCATCATGTTTTACGTTGAAATTGTGAGTTTTTAACAAACCCTTGGGCCATGATTTTATGAAATAATCCTAAATTCTTCATGTTTTACAAGTTTACTATGTTATCTCAAGTTTTGGGGCCCAAGAGATGTGTTTTGAAGGTTAGAATTCGAGTTTTGAGCTTGAAGGTGCAATCTGGAAATTCCAGAATTTGCATCCACGCTCGATCTTCGGTGTTCACGCTCGAGCGACCACTCTGAATGCGTGCACTCCGCTCGAGTGACCAAAAGTCCGCTCGAGCGTGAATTGCAAGCTCCCAGAAGTTTCATGTCTTTTACAGATCGCTCGAGAGAAGGAATGTGCGCTTAAGCGACCATTCACGTTTTGTATGTCCGCTTGAGCGAGGAAACCTACGCTCGAGCGTGAACCTTATTTTCAAAAATTTGACTAAGTTTTTCAAGGCA
This sequence comes from Camellia lanceoleosa, assembly GCA_025200525.1. NCBI lineage: Eukaryota > Viridiplantae > Streptophyta > Magnoliopsida > Ericales > Theaceae > Camellia > Camellia lanceoleosa. The sequence continues at coordinate 87,183,855 of CM045764.1, read as the reverse complement.
TGTTTTGGCATCCTCATTGCATCTTAGGCATTCCTAAGCCTTAATTAAGCCATAGTAATGAGGTTATGGATTAGAAACACACTAAGGAATGAATATACTAAGTTATGAGATTCAAGAGTGTGCTTTGAGCAATGTGTTAAGGAAGAACAAGAATCAATATGATGTAAGCTAAGCCATGTTGGCCACATGAATGTGTAATGATAAGACATGCTTGTGTTATGTATTTTGTGATTGTAGGTCAAGACTCGAGGATTGATTGACCACTTACTGGAACCACTGTGAGTAACATTATTGTAAAGATATGTTCATATAAATTATGTTCCAAATGAAATATGATAAGTTCTGATTTCTGAAATGATATCTGTTTTCATGAACGAATATTCCAAGTTTGAAATCTATTATGGTATCCATAGATAATCCCAAGTCATGGGGGACGGCATGAAAATGCGGGTCCATGACATATAAGTTTACGAGATCTCGTTAGCTACTTCATTGTGGTGATATGTATTTAATCGGTATCCAGAACCGATTACTCTAGTCGGAAGACATTCTGTGATGTGTTCTATGGGATGTACCATTATTATGTTCTGATATGAAAATGATTATGCTTTGGTCTGTTTTCTGTTTATGATATATTCGGATTTCGTTCATCAAACCCTTTACCTTAATGTTATTCATTGGGCTTTAGCTCATTGTGTGTATATATATGTATAGGTGAGCATTCTAGAGCCCGAGCCTGAAGGCTTTTGTCTGGATCTGTGTTCTGTTGTCAGCCAACCATTGTGCCTCACGTGGAGGTTCCCGAAGCGTCCTGTGTTTAAGTTCTGTGGTTTCTGTTTATTTAAGACTTGATTTGATGTCGTTGGCTATACTTAAAATACTGTAATGTGTGTGGGTATAATGTATGACTACCGGTTATGTATATAAAGTTTTAAATATTCTGTTTCATATAAGTCAGCACAGCTCATTGGACAACTATAATTATGTATTTGCTTCTTCTAGCCCCTTAATTTAGTTAATCTGTTCAGAGGCCTTCGGTAGTCCAAGGATTACTGGCCGGTTACGATGCTAAACCTATAGGGGCGGGTTTGGGTCGTGACAGCAGGTTACAAATTGAAAATTAAATTGAAGGCACTTAAACAATCTATAAAGAAATGGAATTCTAAAGTGTTTGGGAATATAGATTCTAAACTGAAGCAAGCCGAAGAGAACTTACATGCAATAGATCTAATTGCTAAGAGTAGAGATCTGGATGAGGATGAAGGTAGGAGGAGAAGAGATGTGAGGGGAGAAGTGTGGAAGCTCAGAAAGATGATGGAAAGAGTTTGGCTATAGAAGTCAAGGCCAAATTGGAATCTAAAGGGAGATAAAATAAAATAAAAAAATACAATTTTTTTTCACATCATAGCTACTAAAATACAGAACACCAATGTAATTGATTCTATGATAGTTGTTAGGTTTTGTTTCTTGGCAATCCCATTTGACAAAACTCCTTTGAGTTGTAATTTTATTCGCATTTTTATTTCAGTGAGCCTATGAGTTGTTAGATACGAATCCAACCCAAATTGTGCTTTGCAGAGAAGTTTATGGTGTTTAATTCTTTCAAGATTGCCACTTCATTGATTATAACGGGGATTGAGTTGCCCAGTCAGCTCACGAGGTTAAAGGCGCGCCTTGGCGGTCTGAGGCGCCATCAGAGAGGTCGAGGCGGCGCCCATAAATGCAAAAATGCATTTCCAGTTGCTCGTCTGGCCGAGGACATTCCCCTTCGGCGGAGAATCTTTGAGTTTCAGAAGTTTATTTACCTGCAAAAATACTAGCTGTTGTTTTTTCCCGCTCGAGCGGAACTTTCCGTGCTCGAGCATAGGTCCGCTCGAGTGGCCAATCTGACGCTCGAGCGGAGATCGCGGGACAGTTTTCTATAAATACGTGTTTCAGTCCAAATCTAGGATTACGCCTCCAGATCTTCTTCTTGGGTTCTAGGGTTTATATCTGGGGCTATTTTACTAGTTTTCTTTGATGTTTCATTGAGTATTCAACTCATGGTTTAAGAAGCATACATCAAAGGTTTGTTTGTTTATTCTACACAAAAGAGAGAGTTGTTCTTCGGTGGATTCTGAGGAATTCGAGCCTGAAGCTTTGGTGGATTCTGGAGTGGCTCATTGTAGACACCCCATTTTTGACCGTCTTCAAGACTTGGACGTCATCGTTTGAACACTCGATGATTATCCATGTTCGTGTTCGTCTTGAGTTTTCGGAGGTTTCGACTACGCGCCTTGCCTCAAGACCTCTCGACTTATTTGTTTTGTGCTTGGTTGTGGACCAAGCACTTAGGTTTTTGCCTCTGAGGGTAGGAAATGGCTTGTTGGCCACCCCCAAACCCCACCGGCCTCGGCTTGAGGCCACCGGCCCTGTTTTCTTGCTACTGGCCAAAAGTGTTGGCTGGTCGGCAATGTCTTTGGTCGGCCGGCCATTGTTTTGGTCGATCGGTCACGTTTTCTGGCTGAGACCCTTGTTTTAGCTTCTTGAGGAAGCTTGAACCTTTTGAACCCTTTGTTTTAGCTTCTTAAGGAAGCTTGAACCTTTTGAACCCTTGGTTTTTAGCTTCTTGAGGAAGCTTGAACCTTTTGAACCTTTGCTCTAGCTTCTCCAAGAAGCTTGACCTTTTTTTAGCTTTTCCAAGAAGCTTGAACCTTTTTTTAGCTTCTTGAAGAAGCTTGACCCTTTTGGTCCATGCTTCTAGGAGAAGCTTGAACCCTTCTAAGCTTCCAAGAGAAGCTTGGCCTTTGCTCTAAGCTTCTAGGAGAAGCTTGACCCTTTTTGCTCTAGCTTCCTCAAGAAGCTTGGACCTTTGCACAAGCTTCTTGAAGAAGCTTGGACCTTTGTTCCTTTATAAGAGAGGCTCTCCCTTTCCTTTAGAAGGGTTCCAAAATTTTTGCTAAGGCATACACATATATCTCTCTTTGTCTCTACACTTAGGCTTAGAAAGAGTGAAGTTCTTGGCCCCTTTGCACACCAACTCTTAGCCTAACACCTCCATCATCAACCTAAGGATCTTGGAGGCCATTTTCAGAGGTTGAATGTCTGGTTTTTTGGTCTCAAAGCCGCTGGTTTTGCTGAAGCTACAAGGGTAACACACTATTCCCTCTTTTAAGCTTTATTTCGCTCCATATTTTATTGAAAAAAGTCTTATTTTGAGCTCCTTTTGAAGTTTGTTTAAGTCACTTTTGTGTTTGGGGTTGTTTACCCCCCCATAGGCCTTGTTTGGCCTCTTTTTTGTGCCTTTTTTGTGAGCTTCGGGACCACCTTATATTGGCCATCTCACCACTGAAATCCCTTTGGATTTCAGTGATGGGGATGATGTTTTGAGGTTCTAAGAAGGAGAGGGCCATCCCCTCTCCTTATTGTCTTGCTTACTTGCATTTTTGGCCTTACAAAGGAGCCCGTATTTTCATACTTCTTGAGCATGTTTTAGGCCATTTTTGGTGGGTTTTAAGACCTGCATAACCTCTGTCCAGAGGTGGTTTTGTCATATTGGGTATCTATCTTGCATGTGTAGAATAACCCTCTTCATAGCCTATCAAAGTAGCACCTCATTCTTGCATGTATTGGACACATTTCAGTGGGTATTTGGTCATATTTTGGCATGCCATGAATTTATTTTTGGCTGGTTTGGTGGTCCCTCATATGCTCCATATGCTTGTAGTGTAAACCATGCTTACTAGCTCACATTGCATGTTATTTTGGCCCTCCATTCTAGCATATTTTGGCCATGCCTTAAACTGATTTTGTCCTTGTTTTGGGCTACCTTAGCTCTGTTTTTAGGCCTCTTGGTCGATTGGTGCTTGCCATGTATGCTTGTAGTGTAATAGCTATGCCTAGCTTTGAGTTTTGAACACTCTTGCATGCCTAACTTGAAGTATTTGCATGTTTCGGGACCATCTTGTATGCTATTTCAGAGCTAGAATTTGTGTCATTGTATGCCATATGTCATCCCTTGCCATGCTTTGGTAGAGTGGCATTTGATGCCTTAGGTTCGGTCCCTTGCATTGGGCATGTTTGCATGAATGTTCTTGCCTAATTTCAATTGTGTTTGGCCACTGATTTTGGCATGCTTGAGAGCTACCCATGTTAGTGTAAGTCCATCTCATCATGTTGTTGCATGCTTGTTTCATTTTGCATGTTGTTGCATGTTATACATGTCCACATGTTTTCTTTTAGGTTGCATGCCTATTGCATATTGCATGTTAACATGCTCATGTTGCATTAGATTTGTTGCATACTTGAGTTATTTGCATGCTTGTTTGCTTGCCTAGGTTGCATTGCATTGTGTGTGCATCCTTTGCCTCTTGATCAATTATGATAGAGGCTGGGGCCCTTTATGTGTTTTGTGCATTTCATTCCATATCGAATTGCACATTCGGCTCCTTTGGCCATCATGCATTGAAATGCGTGATTGATGGCCCGAGGGTCGAAAACCATACTCCCTTGAGCTCTTGACATGATAGGGAGGGAGGTTGTGCAAACATTGCCTTGAAAATGCATCGCCATGCTTTGTTTGTCCTCTGCTGCTGCAAAACAGGTTTCTGCAGGAAGAGTTGGCCGACTGACTACATTCATTGCCGGTCGGCTATGCATTGTTGGCCGAGAGCATAATTTTTGGTCGATCAGCTGTTTCACTTGGCCGGTGGTCCCATATCATGGCCGATGGCCTCTCAGCATGTCCTCAAGATGTTTCAAAGGTGTCACAAAGGTTGGCATAGTTTTCAAGAGAGTAGAGCAGTATAAACAGAGACAACTCTGGCATGGCGATGGATTTCCGAGCAAAGTCGACCGAGCATGCGTGCATCCCTCTTCCTGAGGCTGTTTCACTACTTTAGTAGATTAAGTGATTTGTTAATTAGTTAAGTGGTTTTGTAATTAATTAGCTCGTAAGTTAGTTAATTAGGTGATTTATATTATTCTTTCGGACCCTCCGAAAGAGGGCAATGTTGTAATAAGTGTGCATGCGTGTGATGCATGTCTTCCAATCCCACGTCTTTCTCCCTTTTATTTACCAGCTTATAATGGTTAGTTTTAGGGCATGTTTCAATTAGCATCTATATGTTCGCATGTTTGCATTCATTCATCTGTCTTGCATGTACCGGGCTCGGCGCATCATACTAACTGCATTGTATTTCAATTTCAAGTTGAATACGAGTTAGCTGTAGCATCATCATATGCCATCTTAGAATAGCTGAGCCTATCTTAGTTGCATTCTTGTATGTGTTGCATTAGGCATCTCAGCATAGTTAGGATTCATGCATGATTTCTAATTAGCTTCTTTCTTTGGCTCGGAGTACTCGGTAAGTATTTATGCTTTAGCATCCTTGCATGCGTGTGAGTCACTGCCATGATAGCATGCTTACCATGAGGCTATGTGCTTATGTGATATAACTGCCTGAATGCCTGTGGGTGAAGGTTGGGTTATTTGGATTGGAATAATTCATCTCTTGCGAGTTTTAAGCTCACTTGAGAGTGGCAAAATTATGTTTTCTAAGCCCACCTGAGGGTGGAAAATCCACATTTTAGCCTACTTACGAGTAGCAAACCGCTTTAAAAAACAAACATGAAATGTTTTGTTCCAACTTAGGTGATCCAGTCTATACTTGTATGCTGCGCGCATCACATAGTAATTCTAGGCTAATAACCGGAATAAGAGCACATAATGTTTTCAAAACTCGATATTATGGTTAGTAGAGGCCGATCTTTGATCGGGCGGCGAGTGCTCACAGTGACCTTCAATCGTACCCAAGTTCTCGCCGAGGCAACTTTGGTGATAGCGGACATGTGGCCTTGAGCAGCGAGTCAAGATTTCCTAAATTCTCCCCAAAATAAATATTTAGGTGGTCAGAGAAGCGTCCCCGACGCAGCTGCGGGAGGATGAGTCTCCGTTCGTTCATTTTGGGCTCACTCTGATTCAGACTCTAATTGTCACGGTTAAATCGAACTAAAGAGTCCAAATCCGCAAATCGCGTTTTGAGAAAAGCAGATTTTTTTAAGAAGTGCCAAACATGGATGCTTTGCGGAATCTGAGTCGCCACCTAAATATTTTATTTTAGAAAATTTAGGAAACCCTGACTTGTTGCCTAAGGCCACGTGTCTGTCATCACCAAAGTTGCCTCAGCTCGGGAACTTGGGTACGATTAGGGAAGGTCACTTCGTGAGCACCCTCGCCGAAAAGATCGGCCTCTACTAACCATGATATCTAGTTTTGAAAACATTATGCATTCTTATTCCGGTTATTAGCCTAGATTTACTATGTAATGCGCACAGCATACAAGTATAGACCGGGTCGTCTGAATTGGAACAAAACATTTCATGTTTGTTTTTGAAAGATGATTTGCTACTCGTAAGTAGGCTTAAAATGCAAATTTTGCCACCCTCAGGTGGGCTTAGAAAAGATGGTTTTACTACTGTCTAGTGGGCTTAAAACTCACAGTCAATGCATTGTTCCAATACAAATAACCTAACCTTCACCCATAGGCATTCAAGCAGATATATCACATAAGCAAATAGCCTCATGGTAAGCATGCTATCATGGCAGTCACTCACACACATGCAAGGATGCTAAAGCGTAAAACTTACCGAGTACTTCAAGCCAAAACAAAAGCTAATTAGAAATCCATGCATGATCCTAACTATACAGAAATGCCTAATGCAACACATGCAAAAATGCAACTAATATAGGCTTGGCTATTCTAAACATGGCATATGGAATGCTACAGCTAACAAGTATTCAACTTGGAATTGAAATACAATGCAGTGAGTTATGATGCGCCGAGCCCAGTGCATGCAAAACAGATGAATGAATGCAAACATGCTATCATACTGTATGCTAATTGAAACATGCCCTAATCTAACCATCATAAGCTGGTAAATAAAAGGGAGAAAGACGTGGGGTTGGAAGACATACATCACACGCACGCACACTTAATTACAATATTGCCCTCCCCCGGAGGGTCCGAATAAATAATATACAGTCCGAATAAGTACAAAATCCTAATTAATTAAAAAATTAATCTAGGAAAGCAGTAAATTGGCATGCAAGCCAGGGACTGCCTCGACTCTGCTCCGGATGATAAATGATGCATGTTCGGGTTGCCTTGCGTGGAAATCCATTGCGATGCCCTAATTAGCCTTTGTTTACAATTAAGCTCAGAATATTGCATGAAGCTCCAAAAGATTGCCGGTTTCTGATTTGCTGCAACAGAGAGCAACAAAGGGGCATGGCAATGTATTTTCACATATGTATGCATTTCTCGATCCTCGTGCCACCAATCACGCATCTCGATGCATGATGGCCGAGGAGTCGAATTGCACGACTCAATATGAGATGAATGCACGTAAAACACAACAATACCTAAACTCCATCATGGTTAATCCGGAGTGTCGGCGACTGGGAATTGAGACACGTTCAGTCACTCGGAGTACGAAACGTCCCTCGTTTCCCGTGCTCAGGCTAATTCCTACCCCGAACACAATGCAATATGCATGTCATGCATGAATGCAACTAATATATAACGTAGCATACACAATGCTATGAAATGGCATACACAATGCTCGATGTGACATGACATACACGATGCTCTAACATGCAGCCTAGTATGCGCAATGCTATGAATTGAAATGGCATACACAATGCATAATGGACTTACACCAACATGAGTGGATCTCAGCCACACTCACATCAGTGGCCATGAGATGAAAATGAGACACTCGAGATGCGTGCACACATGCACGCAAATCGAGGACCGATCCTAAGGCACAAATGCCACTCTAACAAGGCATGGCAAGGCATGAATCATGGCATACAAGCATGTGAATTTCAGTACTGAAATGTGATGCAAAATGACCCCGAAACATGGAAACATGGCACTCGATGCATGGAACGGTCCCGAAACACAAAACTAGGCACATGTATTGACCTATAGCTATACAAAGCATGCATTATTTGATCATGAAGCATAAAGACAGAACCAAGGCAGTCTCAAAACATGAACATTTCTAGTTCAAAGCATGGCCAAAAGATGCTAGCAAGATGGACTAAAATAGCATGCAACTTTGACTAGCAAACATGATTTACATGGCATGTATATGAAGCAAGTGAGAACTCATCAAACCAGCAAAAATCAGTGAATAAAATATGCCAAAACATGCCCAAATAACCTCTGAAATGCAACCAACACATGCACAAATGATGGGTTCTTTTGGAAGGCATACAAAGGGGTTATTAAGCACATGCATCAAGGACACTTAGCATGGCACAAAAAACTCTTGAAATCAAATATGATAGCTCCAAAACTCACCAAATTGACCCCGAAATGTGACTAAGAAGCATGCAAGGAAGGGTCCCTTTGGAAGGCCAAAATGCCCATCAAACAAGTTAAGGTGAGAGGGGGTCATCCCTCTCTGATTTGGAGGCTCAAAACAGTGTGTTAGCCACTGAAAATCCACTGGATTTCAGTGGCTAGATGACCAAACAAAGCATGCAACAAGAGTTTAGGTGTAGGGCTCAAAATAAGAGACAATCAACCATACAAGGAGGCATATGATCTCAAAAAAAAAATGGGACCTCAAACAAACTTTAAGATGAGATTAAAACAAGATATTTTTCAGTTTATGACAACTCTCAAAAATGAACACAAGTAGGGCTAATCTATTATGCAAAAATGACCCTAAAAGAGAGATTAGTGACAAGGGACAGTAGCTGGCCCCAAATAGTAAAGAACCCTTCAACAAAGTTGAAGAGGGGATAAAAATAAGGCACTTTATAGTTTATATCAAGTCTCGAAAATAAGCACAAGTAGGGCTAAACTATCATGCAAAAATGGGCCTACAAAGAGAGATAGGAGACAAGTGGTAGTAGATGGCCTCAAAAAGAGGAGAGCCCTTCAACAAAGTTGAATAGGGGCTCAAAATGAATCACTTTACAGTTTGGTTCGAAGCCCAAAAATGCTTACAAACAGGGCTAACATATCATGCAAGAAATAGCCATAAAAGAGGGATAAAGGGAAAGGGGTAACAGGTGGCTTCAAATAGAGAAAAACCCTTGATCAAACATGAATATGAGCTCAAAATATGACTATTTCTAGTTTGTGTCAGAGCCCAAAAATGCTTGCAAGTATGGCTTATAAATGAACCAAGAAAAGACTAGAAAAGGGGGAAAAAAGACTCACCCCTTGAAAAGTAGCAAACCAGTAGCTTTTGGACCAAATTTCTGAGCTTCCAACCTCTGGAAATCAGCCTCAAAGTGTGGGAATGGAGGATGGAGGTGTGGTGCTATGGGGTGTAGGGTAAATGGTGCAAGAAGCTTAGGGTTTTGGAGCTTGGAAGAGAGGGAGATGGAGGTTGTATGTATAATGCTCCAAACAATTTTTTTGTAACCCTTTAAAATGGGTGTGGGGGTGCTGGTTATATAGGGAGAGGAGTGGAGGAAAGGGGGGGAAAATCAAATTCAAATTTCCTCCCCAAAAGGGCGAATCCGGGCAAGGGGGGAAAACAGAGGTACAAGCAGAGGAACCAGGAGAGAGGATTCTGGCCGACCAGGTTCAGAGGGTTTAGGTGGCCGGCCGGCTACCTCCCCTAGCTGGCCGGTCAGGGTTAAAAGGGTCAAGAGGATTTGTTGGCTAGCCACCCCAAAAAGATAGCCTCCGTGTGTGCACAACCTATGTGAAGAAAAACCAGGAAATGTGACCCAGGAGAGAGAAAAACCCACTTTTTAGAGGGGTTCAAAAGGGTCAGGAAGAGTTAATGGCCGACCAAGTCATATTGGTGGCCTCCCAGGTGTGTACAACACAGTGGTGTGGTGAAAAGTCAAAAAAAGTGGCCTACGGATGGAAAAAGTCAGCTTTCTAGTGAAGAAAAGCAGGCGATAAAAGCGATGAAGGAATAAAGCTGGTCTTCAAAACAATTGCTGGCCTCCCACCCTTCTATGACCTTTCTCACAATGAAAATAAGGTCTCTGCCAAAAATGAACCCAAACCGCTGTAAAATCAAGGTTCGGTGGCCAAAACGCTGCATGCCAAAAGCCTTTGATTAAGCCTGGGAGGTGGCGTTCGACCACAAAGTTGGTCTCTTGAGCCACAGTGTCCCTCAAAAGGGAGTAAATAGGGTGTGTGCTAAAAACCAGAGCAAACGGAGGTGGTTAAGTGGTCCCGAACCAAGGCACACGTCTGATGGCTCTGAAAACCGGGAACCGGGCTCCAAACGGGAAGAATGGCCTACGACCACGAAATGTAGCCTATGGCCACTAAGAGATGATCTATGAGACCTCTCCCTCCCTTTTGGAAGAGAAAATGAAGAAAACAAGGCCTGGTTCGCAAACCGAGACAAGGCACAAAAGAGTCCGGAAGTCCAGAGGCAAGGCTCGCAACCGAGATTCCGTAACTTCAGAACAAGCACAATATGCAACATCACCAAGCGCTCAGTTGGTGATGTCTAAGTCTTAAGGTCGGTCAAAAATGGGGTGTCTACAGTGGCGACTCTATATCTGGTAAAGCAGTCCATGTTTGGCACTTCTTTCAAAAAATTTGTTTTAAAAAACGATTTGCTGGATTTGGACTCTTTGATGATTCATTGGTCTTGCATTACACTCTGTGAGATTAGATATAGGACCGTGACATTGAGTTCGAACTATAGTGAGCCTAATGAACAAAACGGGATTCCTTCCCGGGACGTTCGGGGACGTCCACACTCATCGTCAAGACAATTCTGAGGTGAAGACGGGGTTGGAAGAGGCACATAGGGGTTGGTTCAATTCGGGCGTGGATTCGCTAGGTAATTGAGAGTATACCTATGTAATTCCTTTATATCTTCTTAGTGGATTGTTTTCTGGCTGTTGCCCTTAGTTTTTTTTTATCACAATTGGAGGTATTCCAATTGTGGGTTTTCCACGTAAAATCGTTGTGTCGATTTGTCTTGATTATTTGATTGGGATTGTTGTTTTCTTCTTAAAATTGATACATAATCACAAATCAACATCTAGTGGATTTCTAGATTTTTCAAATGGGGAATTAGTGAAGGAACCTATTGAGGTTAAACAAGGTAAGTATGATCACTTCAAGATAAGTTTTTAAGAGCAATGGAAGTATAGACCCAAGCTATTGGGCCTATTTAATGTGATTGAACAGAGCTAGCATTTCAGCTATTTGGATGTGAAATTTTCTGAACATAAAATTTGGGCAATAGTGGCAGAATGTAATGGTAATAAGGCACCTGGGCCTGATGGGTTTAACATGACTTGCTATCAAAAAGGGTGGAGATTTATGAAAGATGATATCCTCACTTTTATGAAGGAATTTTATGTTAACAGGCTTAAATAACTCCTTTATTACATTGGTCCCTAAAAAAGACAATTCCATAAGTACTCAAGACTACAAGCCTATTAGTCTTATAAACTCCACTTACAAAAACATATCCAAGGTGCTTGCTAATAGATTAAAAAAAAAAAATTTCTTGTTGTTATAGATAATGCTCAATCTACATTTCTAGGGGAAGGAATAGTTTGGATGGTGTATTGATAGCCAATGAGGTGGTGGATTGGTGGAAAAAATAAAGAAGAAAGGGTCTGATATTAAAGTTGGATTTCCAAAAAGCATATGACACAGTTAATTGGAACTATCTCCTCCAAATGCTATCAAATTTTGGGTTTGGTGCGAAGTGGGTGAATTGAATTCTTACCTGCATTTCTTCAGCAAAAGTTTCTGTGTTGGTAAATGGCTCACCCACACCTGAATTTTTCCCTCAAAAAGGGCTTAGGCAAGGTGATCCATTATCACATTTCCTATTTAATGTGGTGGCTAAGGGTTTGAACCTAGTACTTGTAAGAGCAAAAGAGTTAGGCTTGATCAAAGGAATAATCATTGGGTCCAATGCCATCAACATTTCCTATCTCCAGTTCGCGAATGACACAATTATCTTCTGTGAAGCTGAGTGGTCTGAAGTGTTAATTGTGAAGAGAATACTTAGATGCTTTGAGATTATTTCTAGGTTGAAGATTAACTTTCACAAAAGTGTTGTTTGTGGAGTAGGGATATCTGATGAAATTGTGAAAAACTTTGCTTCAAGGTTGAATTGTACATATCAGAAGCTTCCATTGAAGTATCTTGGATTGCCATTAGAGCTAACCCATCAAGGAGGAAACATGGAAGCCTATGGTGGACAATTTTAAGAACAAACTAACGAGGTTGGAAGATGAGGTTCTTTGTCTTTAGTGGCGAGTAACACTAATCAAATTTGTCCTATCTTCACTACCTGTATATTATATGTCTCTATTTAGGCTGCCTAGAAGTGTGGCAAAAGAGTTAGACAAGATACAAACAACTTTCTTGTGGGGAGATTCTGACGTGAAGAAGAAAGTTCACTTAGTAAAATGGAAGGATTTAACCATGGATAAAAAGCAAGGTGGGTTGGGAATAAGAAATTTAAGAGTAATGAATAATAGCCTACTTGCTAAGTGCTAGTGGAGGTTTCGGAAGGAAGACAATTTATTATGGAAACAAATCATCTGCAGCAAATATAAGTCTTAGGGGGGTAGATGGTTTCCATTTCACGTGGAGGCAAATAATATCTCAAGAGTATGGAGGGACATTCTTCTTGTTAGTGATTCTAATAGCAGTTTGTTTAATTATTATTTGGAAAATGTTGAAATCAAGATTAGTAATGGTGAAAGAATCAGCTTCTGGATTGATAATTGGATGGGAACCAGGTGTTTGAAGTCCTAATTTCTTAGACTTTACTACTTATCAGTGGAAAGAGTCATAGCCTTGAAAATGCAGTTGATTAGGGCTAAAAATTAGAACAATTGGGAACTCAGTTTCAGAAGGCCTTTATTAGCATCGGAGGAAGATGAACTGCAGCGACTAAGGGTTGTTTTAGGTGAAGGCCCTGCATTGAGATTGGAATCAAATGATATGATATGGTGGAAAGCTGATCCTTCAGGTATGTTTAGTGTCAAAAGTACTGTTAAATGGTGTGAACCTTCGAATGGACCTACTTTGAAATTTCTTGACTTGATTTGGCATAATCCCTCTCCTCCTAAAGCCCAATTCTTCTCTTGGTTGGCTTAGAAAAGGAGGATAAAGACCTCTAACTACTTACATAGAATTGGCATTCTCAGTAAGGAAGTCAGTTCTGACTATGTGTTTTGTCACTCTGTGATTGAATCACTTAATCATGTTTTGTTGATTTGCCCCTTTGCTTGGAAAGTTTGGTCCACCATAATCAAGTGGTGGGGTTTGCATTGGGTCTTCCCTAGCTCAATGGACATGCTAATGCACTGATGGATGGATTGGAAATTTAGAAAAAAAGGAAAAGCAAATTTGGAGATCAATCTTAATTCTTTGGTTTATGGTCCCTTTGGAAATGCAAGAATGATTATTTGTTCAATGGGCTGTAACCTACCTGTGAAGATCTTTGTGAGCTAATTAAAGTTAGATTGGCCCTTTGGATGAAAACTCACTCATTTGGGCAAGGGTACACAATGAATGAGTTTGTGTTTACTATTCATCAAGTTAGAACTTGCATTTAGTGTGCCTGGTAGGTCTACGCACACTAATTATGCTCTGCTAACAATTATTCTCTATTGCTGGTCCTATTTTTGTAGGGTTGCTGCTGATTTTGTTTCAGGTTTTGTATGGGAAGAAACTAGCTTCAAAGTCTTGGTAGTTGATAAAAAGGAGAGGTGGATGAACTGATATGTTGGCTGAAGGTGGATGAACTGATATGTTGAATCATTATCTTGATATGTTGGACTGCCATGTTGTGCTAATGTTGTAGAGGAGTTTCTTCTGTTATTTTGGTTGGTTGCTCACCAACTTTGGGGGTGCTAAGAAATGATAGGATGGGCTTTTTGATGCCAACATAATTGTGATGATTTATTTTATTGTGATACTTTTGCACTTGTCTCTCTTTATTGATGTATTTTTTTTTTATACCCTGTACTTTGCCCTTACATCAATAAAGTTTCTTTTTTGCCGATCAAAATTTTTTTACAATGGGCTCAATATAATAGTGTAAAATTTACTCATGTGATTAGTTTATGGTGAATTGCCAAATGAGTCAGGTTCGTTAATTAAGATCTTTATTAATTTATTATCTTAGATTTATTTTGTTTTCTAAATGAACTAATGAGAGAGTGAAACCTTGGATAATAAAATAATTTCAATGCCTACAAAATTAAAGGAAAAAAGAAAAAAAGAAAAAGTAGTAGAATATATCAGTGACAACAAAGTCATATATTACGTCATTTAAACCCTATCTGTCACGCCCCAATTTTTCATACCCAAATGATAATACAATAATCATGGTTCTTTAAAGTAAAACTAAACGTAAATCTTCACGCTTGCAATACATGATACAAATAATCCTCATGTGATACTGCATTCACCTCAAATCAAGATAACATAAACAAATAAATACCCTCATGGGGTTACAAGTTTCCAAGGCTTAGGCTCGGTTACACAAATTGGTTATTCAAACCCACACAAGTATAGCCCTTGGCTTACAAAACAGAGTCACACAAAATGAGAGCATTGTGCTCTCTTTACACACACTTCCTCGCCCTTAGTTAGGCGGAATCACCACATCATTTCTTGCAAAAAAATCCCGTAGGGTGAGCATAAAGCTCAGTAGGAAATTCTTAACAAAGTATATACATTTTATACAAGTCTCAAGAGATGAATGCACATGCCATGCTATGTCTTATTGCAAATAAATCACATCTTCATCTTTTAAAAATCATTATGCTCAATGACGCCATGCAATACTATTGTTCAAAACCTAACAATTTAATTCATGGGCCGGTAAATACAACTCTGATAATTCCTAGGTATGTGTCTGCAAGTAGCCTATACAAGTACTGTCATTTTTACCGGTATTAACCGGAAGGCTCGACACCTATCTGTGCGGGTTTTTCAGTCTTTCACCTGGAACACTCAGGCCAACTTATCAATCTCATCTACACCACATTGCAAGACTTACCACCGTATTTACCCAAAAAACCATTTCATGAAAACTTGTTTCACGACATTTTTTTCTCAATGCAAGTTTTCCAATCAAAATTTCAAAGCTTCTCATTATTAAACAAATTGATATGCAAATGTAATGATAATCAATGGAATGCAACATTTCTTCCATGTTCAATTCTTCCACAAACCTTACCATTGTGATCAAAATTCCAATTCCTCTTTCCAATGCCATTTCACAAGATGAATATATATATACACTTATATTTCAATTCATCCAAGGGACAACGTATTTTCTACACTTTGAGCATTCTCAACAACTTAGCCATTTCAAGACTGTAACAACATTTCTTTGTTTTAGAACAACATTTCCAAAATCACAATTCTCATACTTCATGAAACTCATCATTTATTTGAATACAATTACAACTTTTATAAAGCATTCACTTATTTGACGTCCAAGGTAAATATGACCTTTTCTTCCATAGTTTTTCAACATCTTTCTTTTCTCACCAAAATCATTCCTCTCCAAAATACTTGAAGAAATCTCATCAAAAACATCATTCATCTATCAATATAGTTCGAAGCCCTCAATTTCTATTTTAAAAGAAACAAAAGTAAACCCACTTGTCTTCTTGAATCAATAACCAATTTTTAAAAGCTATCAAAGGAGGGTTTCGAAAATCGTCTAGATCTTGCAAAAAAACATATATATAACTCAAAGAAAATCCCTACCTTGAGTATTGAAGAAGAATAGAGATGAAACCCCAAAATCAACAAGGCCCAAACTCAATCTTCACCGCACACAAAGAAGCCCTTGAGATGTTAACCAACTTTGATGAAGAACTTAGATCTAAATCCCAATGGATTTGAAGAAATCAAAGATCTTGTGAGGTTTTTGGTAGGAAATGTAGAGAGAAGGAAGAGGAGATGTTTTTAGAGAGAGAGATATATACAAAAGTGATACAACTTCAACCTAAAAAGAGAAGAAAAAAGAAAAAATTTCGGATCCACCTACCTCCCGCACGTGCGGCCCTTTTCCCCTGCACTTCACTCCCACACCTGCCTTTTTAGCAGTGTGCAAGCTGTCATACCCTGAAAACCACACGTGCGGCTTACCCTCTTGCACGTGCGCCCCTCTCCCGCACGTGTGGCCCAAGTCCCCGCACGTGCGGCCCTGGTCCTTAGCCCATAAATCTTTCAGTTCAACTCCCGACGCTTCGGACCGACCTTGCACGTTTCGGAACAAATGAAACTCAACACCAGAATAAACAACAAACAATAACTTTTGAGAAAAACATTTGAATACAACAACCTCAAACAATCAACAAGACTCCAAGTCGAAACGAACGCTCTAACAAGTGTAAACCCGAAGGTAAACAAAGGGGAACAAGAAACACATAACAAAATCGGTCGTCACACTATCCAAGTGTGAAAGAAAGATTCCAATAAGATCTTAATGTAAGTTCAAAAAATAAAATAAAATCTTAATGCTCCCACCCTATATCCAAGTGTGGAAGAAAGATTCTAATAAAATTTTTAATGCTCCCACCTTATGACGAAATCATTTTATTTGCCATTAGATTTGGAATTTACTAAACAAAAAAGTTAGGGTCTCAAAATTTGAGATTCAGAAATTGGTACGTGTGTTAGAGATTGAATTGATGAAATATGTGGTTTACATATGAAATGAATCGAGGCATTGATGTGAAATTTTACATAATTTCTAAAATTTTATATTTGAGTCCTTAGCATTACTATTTACTTAAAGGTGATTGTGAAACTTTGATGTCTTATTTATAATCATTTGTAAACTTATTAGTGATAGTAGAATGATGCCTCGATCCTATTGACGTATTGCGAAAATTCTTATACTTTTTCCTTCTTGTGTAATTAGAAAATTGGCAACTAACCACAAACTGAAAGCAATAATATGATTGAAAAATTAAAGGCACAAAAACAATCACAAAATATCAAATTTACATGATATGGTAAAACATGCTTGCGTCCGTGGGTCTAACTCCGAATCAATTTTCACTATAAAATAATGGGGTTACAATGGTTTGTTTTTGGTCATAACTAAAGGGTCTACAATCATCAAGATATATTCTTGGATCATCAACAATACTTATATCATCACTATAAAGGTGGTTTCAATAAAATCGACAAAAGATAAAGTTTATGTCTTACCAAAGTAGATATCCGAAACTACCAATCCAAGAGAGTTATGATAAGATCCACTCTGGTCAAAATGTAGAGCTCGTTTTCATGAACAATCTATTGAAATTTCATCAAAATTGAATAAAAAATGACCATTCAATCCTGATTTGGACTATGAAAGAAAACATTTCTCCTCCCTTTATTCTCTCTCTGCACTTTACTGCTACTGCTGTGTTTTTAATTTAAGGAAAAATATACGGGTAATCATATTACCTAATGCGGAAACAGTTTGGATCAGATGCTTGAATTACAAGCCTTGTCTAGAAAATCCCTTATCAATTAAGAAGCTACTAGAGTTTCTCAATATTTATCCACACTCTAAATTCCAAGGCTTTCAAGATGGTAGCCTCATGATAGATGAATAGAGAGAGAGAACTTATTATTTTTGGTGTGTTTACACAATGTTGAGCATGAGCCCTTATATAGTCATATATGGAAAACCATGTGTACCTTATGGTTAGGCCACACCATATGTACTACATGTCCAAGACCATGTGTCCCTCATGGTTAGGCCATGTGTGGACAGACCATATGTACCATGTGGCCTTCAAAGTTAGGTCACACCATGTGTACCACATGGTTTCCAACATCTCCCACTCATCCACACATCCACATCATGTGTTATATGCTCAATCATCACTTCTCAATCTCTCATTCAATCCACCTTTCATACGAAAAAATAGAGCGTGCAACCTGATAAAAAGGTATAAGGTAGGAAAGCTATATTAAGTCACCATAAACTAACATAGCATATCACTCGAAATATCTCTTCTACACCCCAGATTCATTGGATCACACCAAATCAAACATTTAAAAACCCCTCACGAGTCATAACTCATAAACATACTTGACGTCAACACTGTACATGTACTCATGATTATATCGTGATTTCAAATTCGACACAATCACCTAGACAATGGGCTACAATAGAAGGGTATGATTTCCAACAATCTTTCCTAACCACTCATGTCAATTCACTAAAACTTGACCGCTTTCCTAGACATAGTCCTCTAGATTGTATTCATCATGACCCTCGGATGACATGCCAAAGTAACGACATCAAGTCATCACTTCATGACATAGTTCTAGGTTCAAGGGTATAAAGTAGGCCTATTATTGGCCTAACAGGGCTCACAAAGTGCTAGAGCAGGGATCCATCTAGCCACTCCCTTAAGTGGTCGACGGTAGCACATACAGTATGATATATATGCTACGGTGGAGCTCCCACTAAATTGGGTTTGCCACTCTCTAACACCATACAAATCTTAGTCTAGTCACTATACAAGTGCCTAATCTGAGTTTCTTAGCATATTCGCTCATCAAGCGCTTATCTAAGACCTCACATTTGGCTATATTCAGGCTTCATAAAGCTGTGGATAACTTTATGTTTGAATTTTTTAAAGTCTCATCTTAGCCAATGCTAAGGCGACATCTTATAATAATAAATCAGTTTTGTTCACTTCTCAAAGTACAAAACATTTACCCCGCTCGCTCTCTAAGCGACAAGATAATTAATGTCTCATCTCGCTCACTCTACAAGCACCGGGGTGATCACTAGTGTAAAAAAACCGATCTAAGCCTGGTGACATCATATACAATGTGTGCTAATAGTATCAGTTACGCCATAAAACCATATGAATAAATAATAATTATGCATAAGATACTCAAAAATATCTAACAAAGTTAATGAGGTATCCACAAAAACATCAAATCCTACGAAGTCCTAAGCTCCTAACATGAGTTTGGAAAACGTCTCTAGCAGTGGCTTTAGTAAGTGGATCAACCACCATCCTGCTAGTGGAGATAGACTGTAGGACTACCTCCCCTCGTGCAACCACATCTCAAATAAAGTGAAATTGAATGTTGATGTGTTTGATTCTACCATGATACTTGGGATCCTTAGAATATGTCAAAGCTGCCATATTGTCAACATAGATCACAATGGCTTCATCTGCAAGAGCCGTGATCCCAAGGCACTGAAGGAATCTCCTCAACCAAACAGCCTCTTATACTATTGCTAAACAAGCAACATACTCAGACTCCATTGTGGACAAAGCAATGCATGATTGCTTCTTACTACACCAAGAAATAGCTGCTCCACTAAGTAGAAACGAATAACCAGTGGTAGACTTGCACTCATCTTTATCAGCAGCCCAGTTTGCGTCACTATATCCCTTTAGTCTCAAATCTTCACCTGTAGCTCAACTTTTCGTGCTCCTTTCGGAAGGCGAATAGCCCTATAGTTCGGACTCTTGTGTGTGGTTTTGAATCTAATCTCACAACTACAATGTGAAATAGATAAACACCGAAGAGTCCAAATTCGACAATTCTTTTTGAAAAATTGATGTTTTGAATAAAATGCAAAAAATGGACTGTTTTGCCTAATTTCAGAGTCACCACCTAAATATTTTTGAAAAATTTAGGAAATCTAAGACTTATGCCAAAGGCCATTAGTTCGTTATCACCAAAGTGTCTCGGCTCGGGAACTTAGGTACGAGAGGGGAAGGTCATGGATTGAGCACCCCACTCGCCCGATCAAAAATCGACCTCTACTAATCATGATATGATTCTTATTTATATTATATGCTCTTATTCCGATTTATTAGCTATATTACTATGTGATACGTACGCAAGGTATAGACTAATTTGCAAGAATTGGAACACTTGATCTCATGTTTTGTTTCAAAATTGTTTTGTGAATTTGCCACTTGAAAAAGTGGGCTAAAATGGACATTTGATCAAACCATCCCAGTTCAAGCAACTAGCCTTCATCCACAAGCATTCAAACAATTATATCATTTAAGCACTAGTCTCATGGCAAGCATGCTATCATGGCAGCACTAACATTCAATGCAATATGCTAAAGTAAGTAAATGCTCACCTAGTACTCCAAGCCAAAAAGGTGAAAGAGTTAGAAAAATACATAATCCTAACTATGCAATATAACTAATGCAACGCACACATTATGTATTTATGGACTCAACTATGAGCATGGCATCTAATTTCATTCAAGATAGGTGAGAAAGCACATAGTCAAGTAATGAATTCAAACACTGATATTGGGTTAGCATGATGAGCCGAACCTTGGATGCATGTAAGACAATGGATGCGAGGTATGGAGTATGCTAATTAAACGTGATGTCTCTAAACTAACCATCGTAAGCAAGTAAGTAAAAAGGAGAAAGGCGTGGGGTTGGAAGACATACAACTTATTACAACATTGCCCTCGTTCAAGAGGGTGCGAATCAAAGTTTGAAAGTCCGAATTAAACTACTTATTACAAAACTGAATGAATAAATTAAAGCATTAACTAGCTAATTAGGCTATTACAACAAGGGTAACCATGGTAAGTAAACTAACTATCTAAGTTAATTAACTATAATAATTACAAATGAACAATAATTAATTAATTACAAAACTAATAAATTAATTAATTACAACAATGCATGGAGCATTAATACACAAGGGTTGCATGCACAAGGTCCCAGAACAGCATTGTCTGCCTTGGCTTGCTCTATTTCATATTCAGCCACTGCCTTCTATTTTTTGCAAAAATACATTACTGATCAAACATTGAGGACCGGCTGGCTCTTTTTGAAGCCCAGCAGGGCCTAAAGAAGGCCAATCGTGCCTCAATTTCATGTAAAATGCTATTTTGTGCTCTGAAGTGAAAATAGTGCAGACAGAGTGTTCTGGACTCTGTTTGTCCCTCCTATACTTCTCTGTCATGGAAAAGCCTTGAGAGAAGGTTATAATTGTTTCTAAAACCATCAATTAGCAAATTGATTGCTTGATGATCTCAGGCACAATTTTGGACAAAAATCAATAAATGAAATGAACAACAACCACCCCTCCATCCTATCATGGAGTGAACTCAAAGACGGAGGTTGAGACACTTCAAGATCTATCAAAACATCATGAATTGATGTAAGACAACTCTTGACATAATAGATTCGGCATAAGGTCTGGCTGAATCCCAAGCAATATAAATCATTTTCTTTATGTGGGTTGGTTCATTTTAAGTCAAATTCATTAGCCTTTACCATCCTTTAATCCATTAAGTCCAAGATGATTATTACGTCCACTAAGGATTATGTCCACTAAGTGAGAAAAATGTCAAGCGGGAGGTGATTCTCAACATGAAAAAGAGACTAAACCATTGGCAATGAACCTCCGCAGAGATTAAGCCATTAAGTGTAAATCGCTAGTTCACGTTTTGAATAACCGTCAACTGATTGAAACAACTATCAAATGAAAGCGATGAATAGCAAATTGATTATTAAAATGAGGTTCTTAAACATGGAAATGAGTTGAAGAAAAGCTTAGAACAATGGACAACAAGCCATGTAGGCATACTTATGAGACAACAACTAAACTAATCAAATCATGAACTATTTTAAATAACTTAAGACAACCCTAAGACAGCCCTAAACAGATGAAATACAGTGGCTAAAAAAAGCATGAAAAGAGTCTAAAAAGCTAAACAACAAAGAGAGGAAACAATGCTAGTAAGTAAGAACAAGGAGGGTTGGTTAATCCCTCCACTTTTGAAACCTCAAAGCATGATTTTTAGCCCTTTTTTAACTCTGAAAATTAGTGTAGAGATCAAAGAAAAAGAGTGTAAAAGTAAGGGTTTGAGTTATAGGTAAAGGCGTAGAAAGAGTGTAAACTCTCTCTATCCTTTTAGTAGCTCTCCAAGCCCAAACTTAAACACTTAGAATAGAATCAAAGAAACATGAAACTACAAGAACTAGGTAGCAAATGAAAGAACAAGAAGTAAAAGATAGGATAACAAGCTTATACCTCTCAAAGAAGTTAGCTTTTGCTTGTGATTCAAACTAAGTTCAATACACTCTCAAGCTTGAATTATGGTGTTCAAGGCTTAACCAAGGTTCCTAAGCTAAGGTGTGAGAGTGTATATGATGTATGGATATACGTTCAAGGTGTTAGGCTAGCTCAAAGTGTTGCTTGCACAAGAAGAAGGAAAAGAGGGAGCTCTCAAGGTGGTATATAGGCTTTTTTGAAATTCTTTAACCCTCAAAACATAAATATATGGTTGTTTTTATAGAATTTGCGCCAAAAATATCATAAATATCTTCAAAAATGGACAGCTGGCAGCCTCTCGCCCAGAATAGTGTTTCTTGCTACCAAGGCCCAGCTGACCCTCAATAGCCACGGTCGGCCCTCAATAAGGCACGGCCAGGTATTAATGCATTCCCCTGTTTTTTTGTTTCAGCCTCAGCATGGGGTGGCACAATGTGTAAAAATAGATTTCTTGTGTATAATCAATGGGAATATGGGAGGCATGGGGTTGTTTCGGAGCTTTAAACATGGCCCCTTCATTGAAACCTTGAACCACGCATAACACCACTTTCATCATCGAGTGTACCAGACAAAGCGCTCAAGCCTTGCGGGCGATCAAAAATGGGGTGTCCACACCACCTTTATAGCAAAGAATGAGATCCATCGTCCCACAAAGATAGCGAAAAATCCTCTTTACTACTTGCTAATGAACAAGTCCTAGGTTACTCTGGTAACGACTGACCAATCCCACAACAAAACATATGTTTGGTCGAGTATACATCATAACGTACATCAGACTACCAACTGCACTCGCATAGAGAACTTTTGCCATTTATTTCTTTCCTCATCTGTCTTAGGGCAAAAGTCAATGCTCAGATTACGTCCCTTCTCAATTGAAGTGTCAATGGGTTTGGAATAATGCATACGAAACTATTCTAAGACCCTCTTAATATAAGTTTCTGGAGACAAACCAAGAAGCCTCTTAGAGCGATCTCTTGAGATCTTAACTCCGAGCACATAATTTGTATCTCCCATGTCCTTCATTTCAAAAGTAGAGGACAGCCATTCTTGAGTGGTGACAATTATCTCCATGTCATTTCCAGCAAACAAAATGTCATCAACATACAATGATAGGATAAGGAAACTCTTTCTTGATCGTTTGACATACACGCAATGGTTTTCCTCCATCATCTTAAACCTAGTTGAAACGATGGCTTTATGGAATCTAAAGTACCATGGTCTAGATGATTGCTTTAAGCCATAAATGGAATGTTTGAGGCGACATACTTTGCGCTCTTGTCTATTGACTTCAAAGCCTACTAGTTGATCCATATAGATCTCCTCATCTAGTTCTCTATTGAGAAAGTGTTAACATCCATTTGGAAAAGTTCTAAATCCAAATGCACGACAATAGCTAGAATTAGGCAAATAGAGGCAAATCTCACCACCAGGGAGAATGTCTTATCATAATCTATACCCTCTCTTTGGGTATAGCCCTTCACTACAAGACGTGCTTTGTCCTTATCGATTGATCCATCAATCTTGCGCTAAATTTTTAAAACCCATTTGTTACCAATGGTCTTGCGCCCAAGTGGAAGGTCGACCAACTCCCAAACTTGATTCCGAGCCATAGAACTCATTTCATCCTTCATAGCCGCTATCCACTCATAAGTATTAGGTGAAACTAATGCCTCCTCATAGGAAGCACGCTCATCAAAATCCAACGGAGTACAAATGAATGATTCCCCCTTTATCTCATAACAAAAACGAGAAATGGTTCCACGTTCACTTCTATGTAACTGTGATCCTAATGAGTCATTTTCTAGTGGAACACTCTCACTAGGAGTTAAATCACTCCCACTATCTTTGGTGATTTCAGGACAAGTCTCTAATTCTCCACCCTCACCAAAAGATCATGTGATTTCCTCAAAATCCTGCAACTCAAATAGTGCAAGATCTTTCTTTACTTCACCAATACTAGGAAATTCATTCTCAATGAAATTGATATCTCACGACTCATTTTCAGTCATTTTACCATTAGGGTGTTCACCATACATCACATATTTGAGCATTCTGAGTATCTCACAAACACTTGCTTATTTGCCCTAAGGCCCAACTTTTTGTGCTTATGAGAAGTACTATGAACAAAACCCACACAACTCCAAGGCTGCAAATGCTCCAAATTTGATTTTGTGCCTTTCCATAATTCATGTGGAGTTATTAGAACTGACTTTGAAGGCGCACGGTTAAGGATGTAGGCATTAGTCAAAAGAGCATCCCCCCAAAAAGATATAGGGAGGTTGACTTACACCATCATCAATCTAACCATTTCAAGTAATTTACATGGACCAAGATAATTTAATTCGTACCCCTAGTACGATGGTTATTAGAGTTGTACACTTTATAATTCAATCAATACAATTTGATATGAGTGTGAATCATGTGATTAAATTGTGGTTTTCTATAATTCAGTTATATTTTTGTCTTTTTATTTGCGTAACAAGTAAAATGGTGTCATTTCTATCTCTATCAAGAAATAAGAGATGAATTAAACATCAATATATGTGATTATATAAATAATTTAATTATATTAATATTTACTTTATAAAACTCTATGCCCATATTTAGTTATATAAATATATAAAATTAACATCATATTAAATAAAATGAAGCTTACAATTCACAATTTATTATTTTAGGAAAACTATTATACGAGTCATAATTTGATAACTATGCACTTGAACATAGACCCCCACATAACTCATCGCCACAGAGCAAAGAACAGAGATTCAAATATCAGAGCAATCATTTCTCCAAACATCCCAGCAAAAATTGTTCATGCATTCAAAAGGTATAAATCTGGTTGTGCTTGGTTGGAAAATTTAATGAGAGAAATTGAAAAAGAAAAGAAAATGTAATCTCACTTTTGGTTTGAATATATTGAAAAACACAGCAGAAAATAAAGTGAGAGAGAAATACAATTCCACTTTTTGTGTTTTGGATTCACTTAAGCTCTTTTCTTTTTTCATTTCTCAACTCAACCAAACATAACTTGAAATTCGAATCCTATTAATTCTTTCTCATTTTCTTTCTACTCCCCTTTCCCTTTTCATTTTTCTCATAAAATCCTCCAACCAAACACAATCTAAAGATTTAGGGTTTTTTCCAAAAGCTTATCAGCTTTCGATAAACTTTCCATCTTCCAATGGATAAAATCCATCTACTGAAGTCCTACAAAATCGATCCATATAGTTTCAAAAAACCAACAATCTATCGGAATGATTCTAGCAAAATCATGAATTACCTCATTAAATTATCAGAACTGATTGTGAAGATAGAAAAACAATTCCACAATTTTTATAGCACAATTCAAGTGATTTTTCTCCCCAAACAAACAAGCACATATAATAATAGTTACAACTTCTAATATAAAATATAAAAATATAGAATCAGATCAATTGCATCCATTGATGGATTATATTAAAGATCAATAACAGTATGTTTAAGAGTTTCAATACCATACACTTGTTCTTTGGAACTCAAGGGTCAGTTGGTGAACAGTAAACACAGCTGAAGAATTTCAAACTAGGTATGCTGATAAGTTGACAGATTTTTTCCTAGCATTGAAAAAGAAAAGTTCTAAAATACTAGACTCACAATCCATGCATAAGAAGCTTGTTATCCCTTTAGAGAACATGCTCCTCACTAAAACATTGCATCTAAACAATAATCCTATTCTTGCTAAACCATACTTCAAGCATGATAAGAGGTCTTTCCTCCATTTTAGTCACCTTGCTTTGGATGCTTATCCAAACGTAACCAAGGCAACACGACTTTTAGGAATAGTGTTTTTATTAAGTGCAATGTTACATGGACTGGGTTACGAGTATTATTGACTGCGGGTATATGTTCAAGTGTCAAACCTTCATAAACTTAAATCTTGGGACATGTATTCAAAAATTGAATATATCTACTACTATTATAAAAGTGTGAAGAATTGTCATATTTTCTACATTTTACGTATCTTGAAATACCCTCCAAAACTTATTAAATATCAAACATCAACCTATATCTACCAAACAACCAAACACCTTTTAAAATTCAAATACATTCAAATATGGGTACACCTTCAAACAGCATAATATGATTATTTTTTTAATCATTTTACTACTATCACCTATTCAAATATCAACACCATCAAATATCATAATATGATTTTTTTTGTTTTTTTTAAAAATAATTTCACTATTGTTGCATGTTCAATATTTGTCTTTTTCATTACCTTCTCATAAACAGTGAGTGAGAAATTTTGTGAGATTCAAATCAAGAAAAATCATGAAAATATATAAAGAAAATAAATATTTTTTGCAATTGATCTACTTTGAATGAATAGTGATGATTCAAAGTGATGTTGCTGGTAAACTGATAACTCTTGGATTGTTGTTTTTAATTGGATTCTGTGTATTAATAATAGACTTTATTTCGAAGGGTTCGGAACAATCACCGGTCACAATCTACTACAACACTTTCACAAATAATAATCGACTTTGCTCTGGAGGGTTCAGAACTACTCTTTTTCATAATCTAAAATAGATTCTACAATCAGTATTACCCACTCTGAGGCACTAAAACTTGCTTCTGAATATCATACATATTTTTTACTGTTAGACAATCTTCACTGTATTTAATGAAATAAATTCTGTTTGTGTACTAAACAAGAAACGGAATATAGAAGAAATAAAAGAAATGAGAGAGTTTGTTTGATTACAAAAATCAAACCGGAAAATGAAATAAAATAAAACAGATTTTTATTTTGTTACAAAAACAAAATGAAAATCTGAAACAGAAAAAATAATAAAACAGAAAATAAATTAATTACTTACCAAATTAATTTCTTAAACAAATTTTCTGATCAAGTCCAGTGTTTAACACTATATCCTCAAGACATATTCGTCTTAGTTCATCATCAGTAAAATCCCGTTGGTTGAGACCATTACTAGTCTCTTGTATTTGATTGTCATTAGTCTCTTTACTTTGTGTACAATCATAAGTTCTTTTCTGTGAACTTAATTTCTATCATTTCTTGTAAGGAAAGACATGTTCAAGAAACACAGCATTCCTTGACTTTATAATAGTGTTCACATTTATATCAGATATTTCTGATTTATAAGTCAGAAACCGATATGCACTATTATTCTGAGCATAACCAACAAACACACAATCTACTGTTTTTGGTCCTATCTTAGTCTTTTTAGGAACAAGAACTTCAACTTTTGCCAAACACCCCCATGCTTTTTAAGTATTTGTAGGAAGGCGGTCGACCTTTTTACAATTCATAAGAAGTGTTGTTGGTTTTCTTGTGGGGTATTATGTTAAGAACATAATTAGCAGACAATATTGCTTTCCCCTCTCCCTCCCCCCACAAGTTCTATAGTAAACTTGAACTTAGTAACATGACATTCATCATTTCTTTTAGGGTTCTATTCTTCCTTTCAGCAATTCCATTTTGCTGTGGAGAATAGGGTGCTATATTTTGGTGAATAATGCCATGTTGCGCACAAAATTCATTTAATGGTGTATCATATTCATCACCCCTATCACTTCTAACCATTTTAATGGTTTTTCCAAGTTGATTTTCAACTTCAGTTTTGTAGAGTTTAAATATTTCTAAGTCTTCATCTTTGCTTCTAAGTAAGTATACATAACAATATCTTGTGCAATCATCGATAAATGTTATGAAATACTTTTTGCCTCATCTAGTTTGAACAAATTTAAGATCACATACATCTATATGAATTAATTCTAGAGGTTCGGTTTTTCTTTCGACCGATTTAAATGGAGCCTTACTTAGTTTTGCTTTTACGCAAATCTCACATTTGTGATTAGGATCAATTTCAAACTTTGGTATATAATATAAACCAACTAATCTAAGCAAAGCATCAAAATTTACATGTCCTAATCTACCATGCCATAAATTCAACTCAAGAATATAAGCAAAAGATGTGTTATTCTCATTAATAGCAAGTTTTGGTACAACCGTCATTACATTAAACTTGAAGAGACCATCACTCATGTATCCCTTACCAACATACATACTACTCTTTGTTAATACAAATTTATCAAACTTAAATACAAGCCTAAAACCATTTTTACTTAACAAAGATCCAGTAACTAAATTCTTTCAGATGTCTGGTACATGCAATATGTTGTTGAGGGTAAATTCCTTCCCTGATGTCATCTTTAAGATCACTTTTCCTTGCCTAGCCATAGTAGAAGTAGAAGAATTTCCCTTGAAAAGTTGTTCACCATTTGTAGCCTCATTATAAGTAGTGAACATCTTCTTGTCTGCACAAATGTGACGAGTTGCCCTAGTGTCAACCTACCATTCCTTGGGATTTCCAACCAAATTAGCCTCAGACACCACATCGGAGAGATTGATGTCATTTACCCCGTCAAGGATGTAATCAAGTTCTGTCACATTGGCTTGATTGGTAGTCATCTTGCTTGTACTTTTGCGATTCTTCTTAGGGTTGTGGCAATTAGAAGCTCGATGTCCGGTCTTGCCACAGCTATAGCATTTGCCTTTGAACTTTTTATTGCCATTGTTATCGCCTTGTTTAGGACCATCTCCAGTAAACTTTTTCTTTTTGTTTTGTGGTTTGTGCACTTATTCAACCACATTAGCCTTAGACTCAATGGAATTTTTACCATTCCTCTTTTTAGCTTTTCGGGTATCTTCCTCAATTCTCAATCTTACAATCAATTCATCTATGGCCATCTCCTTGCGTTTATATTTTAAATAATTTTTCAAATCTTTCAAGCCGGTGGTAACTTTTCCACTAAAGCAGCGACTTGGAAAGACTCGCTAAGAGACATACCTTCAAAATGAATATCATGCAAAATTATTTAAAAATTTTGAACTTGAGAAATTATCGTTTAGGAGTCTACCATAACGAAATCCAGAAATTTACCGACAACAAATTTCTTTATGCCGGCATCCTCTGTCTTCTATTTTTTCTCCAAAGAACCCCATAATTCTTTTGCTATTTTTAGAGGGCTATAAACATTATACAACATGTTGTCAAGGCCATTGAGGATGTAACTTCTGCACAGGAAATCAGAATGCTTCCAAGCGTCTACAGCGGCAACAACTTGCCGATCACTTTCATCCTCTCTAAGTACTGGAGCCTCTTCACGGAGAAACCAAGCCAAATTTAGAGTTGTAAGATAGAACAACATTTTTTGCTACCATCTCTTAAACTCAATGCCATTAATTTTTTTCGATTTTTCTCCATGATTTATCAGAACTTGAACATGGTTCTGGATAGGGACCGAAGTCGTTGTAACAATCGAATTTGGAGTACCACTTTCAGCAGCCATAATATCTAATTATAAAAATCGAAAAAAATCAAAACACAAATTAATTTTTTAGTTACTAAAACCAGAAAATAAATTATAACACAAAATAATTTTATTTTCCTTGTTACTAAAACTAGAAAAATAAAATACCACAATAATTTTTTGTAACACAAATTAATATTCTGCAATTATTAATGACATCAATATATTACTACTAGTTGTCAAAGAAAATAAACAGTATATTACTACTATTTGTCAAACAGTAAATTACTACTATTTGTATTTTCCAACCAGAATATCACTTTGTGAAAGCACAAAAAAATAAATACAATGAAGACACCAAAAATTAGTTTGTCTTAAGATTGTTAGACAATCTTTACTGTACTTAATGAAATAAATTATGTTTGTGTACTAAACAACAAACAGAATACAGACGAAATAAAAGAAATGAAAGAGTTTGTTTGATTACAAAAATCAAACAAGAAAATAAAATAAAATAAAATAAAATAAAACAAAACATATTTTTATTTTGTTACAAAAACAAAATGAAATTCTGGAACAGAAAAAATAATAAAATAGAAAATAAATTAATTACTTACTAAATTAATTTCTTGAACAAATTTTCTGATCAAGTCCAGTGTTTAACATTGTGTCCTTAAGATAGATTCGTCCTTTCCACGGTATTTTCAGATTGTGGACATCTATCTCCCAAGATAAAATGATCAACAACAAACAGTAGCAGCACTACAAACTGTTTGCACAACGAACACACTTTGTGTTTACACTCTTTTTTACAATAAAATAATGCAGTAAAATGTAGAGAGAAATTGCAGAATATTTTGGACGAAAATTAAAGTGAAAACATCAAATGAGGGGCAGCCTATTTATAGATGGAGTGGTGGCTGTTTAATTTGAATTAAACAAGTACAGATTTGAATGAACAAGTATGGTACATGTTCGGTTTGAATAAACAGATACAAATCTGTTGGGTTTAAATTTTGAACAGATAAAATGTGATACCCCTGTTCTGAAATATGCTAATTGGTCCTTAATTTGAATATGATTACGTGTTTAACATGATTTAGTGTGCTATTATGTTAATGTGTGTGTGGTTCTGAGTTTTATCTGTTCACTGTAGGAATACCTGTTTGAATGATCCACTTCGAAAATTAAATTGAGGGCTTTATCGGCCACAGAACCCGAAATTGATCACGCTACTGTGATCGGCATAATTTTTAGAGCCTACGATGAAATTTAATTAGAAATTGATTCTAGTCAGATTAAACTGATTAAATTGTTGAATTAGTGCCAATTATCCCTTATTATTATATTGAGTTAGTGGGAATTGGTGTATAATAGCACTACACCTCTTATTCTTTCCTCATGACCTCATTTGGTGATGAACTCAAAGAGAAAATAAGAGAGATCGGCTAGAGAGGAAAAACGGGCAAGTTGGGTGTTTGGCTCAAATTTGTGAAGAATTAGAGGATTGAACTCAAGAAATTGCTATAATTTGGAAGATTGAACCTCTAGGTAAGCTTTTGGTCTTGAATTCATGAGCTTAATGTTGTAAATTGTGAATTCAAGTTTGATTAATGATCAAGAATAAAAACCATGTTACAAATGATGAAATTGAAGCTAATGTGTACATGCATGCATAGAATCACCATGTTTTAGCATAATCAAGCATGTATCAAGTTGAATATGGAAATATGAACATTGAATCTTACATGCAAGTAGAGTTTTGTTGTTTTTCTTGATTATGACCATCATTAGTGCCATTTGGGAGAGAATTGAGGTCAAAATACCACTTGCATGTTTGATTATTGGAAGTATGGAGATTATATGAAGTTTGAATGCATGAGCCTTGATCATACAAGGAAGTGTTGTATAATTTGAGAATTGAACCACGATTTTGAGTAAATAACTTCATGTTAATCGTGTACTCATGTTGTATAGTGTAATTGCATGTTTGAGAGTCAAAATTATGAGTTTTGAACCTTTGAATGTCGAAAATGAACTCAGGGAATCATTCTGGAAAACCCAGAATTTATGGTGTTCGCTCGGCGGAGAAACGCCCTTCGGCGAATCGAGCTCGGCATTTTCTGCGGACATGGTTCCTTTCGGCGAGGAAGTTGGCCTTCGGCGAGGAGCTATGTAGTCGAAATCGCTCGGCCGGTTGAGTTAACCTTCGGCGGGAATTGAAGGTAACGATACTTTTGCGACGAGGTCCGCTCGGCGAGAAGTCCACGCTCGGCGGGGACTTTTTACGAAATCTGTTTTTGCATTACGTATTACATTTCCGTTCTCTTTCACTTGCAAGCACTCCTAGGCATATGTTAAGCATTGTAAATGAGATAAAGAGATAAGAGTGAAGCCTAAAGAGGAATATGTGAATTGAAGAACGGGTTGAATTGTTAGTGACCCTTTTTGTGTTCATGAAATGTGTAGGGTCGAGCTCCAGGGTGGATCCACAAGCCGATCACTGTGAGTAATATCTTATTAAGATATCTGAAATATACTGTTGTCCCAACTGTCTATGTAAGTTATGTAATTCATTAGTTTGAACAACGGACAACGATTGATATGATTGACATGATTGATTGGGCCAAAGGCCGATTGATATGACTGAATGGACCAAAGGTGGATTGATATGATTGAATGGGCCAAAGGCCGATTGACACGATTGAATGGGCCAAAGGCGATTGACCTGATTGATTGGGCCAAAAGGCGATTAATCTGATGATTGGGCCAAAGGCGATTGACATGATTGATTGGGCCAATGGCGATTGATCTGATTGATTGGGCCAAAGGCGATAGATATGATAGATTGGGCGAAGGCGATTGACATGAATGATTAGGCGAAGGCCGATCAGTTAGACGGTGGAATTGATATAAAGGATTGGGCCAAAGGCCGTTTGCTGAACTGTTTCAATAATTGGTTATGTATTTTACTTATTTGATATTATTCACTGGGCATTCGCTCACGCTCATTGATGTACATGTAGGTGAGCCAAGGGCGTCAAAACCGATCCGTAACATTGTGAAAAGATCGAGTTTTGAAGAGTCACCCAAAAGTCTCACGCCGAGGCCGACCGCCTTTTTGTCACTTTGGTCTAAGCTGTTATGTTGGCAAGGTCTTTGCACATGTTTGTATATAGTATCTTGGGTTGACTTACTGTTGTGTGATCCTGTATGTACAGTGTTTTGGATCAGTACATGATCTGGTGTGAGTTATTAGCATATGAATGTCTGAAATGTTATGGTGTGCATATAAACACAGCTCTATGGACAGTTTTAAATCGCTTCCGATTGGCCCCTTCTTACTCTGATGAGTTTAACTTTACTAGTTTGAGGCCGTAGGTAATCTCAGGATTACTGGCCGGTTATGGCCTTAACCCTAGGGGCGGGTTCGGGTCATGACATAAAACCTATATTGAACAAATTTGAATATGTCCGGATGGGGAAAATAAAACCGGAGCCAATTTTTGAAATTAATTTTTGAAATTCAAATTCCAAAAAATTAGAATTTAATTTTAGAAAATGAAATTCAAATGTTTTTGGCTCAAAAAGATAGGTATTGGGTTGGACAAGCCCACGCACCCGCATCCAAGCCTAGCCGACAGGACTGACGGACGGCGGCGCGCGTGTGTTTATTTTGGGTCCAATGGGTCTAGTCCACTTTACTCATAACCTCTATCTCTACAAAACTTGGGTGCCGCTTGGGGCCTACCCTAAGTTCCAACCCCAAGCCTTATAAATCCACTCAAAGTTTCCCACTAAATCAATGTGAGACAAGCCTTTATTCAAATATTTAGGAAATTTCACCAAAAACATCATTTCCATGGAACTTTCTTTGGCTTCAATTTCCTATTCACCCGATAATAGTTTTGAGCAACCAAATATATCACGTGAATCATAACACGACATAGAACGCGTTACCACTTAGACCCGCCAAATTTGGCGCATGGATCCCACCTAAAAAATAGACTAAAGTTGAGGAAAAATCTAATTTCCAAAACCATTTCTAACATTTACAAGGTTATACAAGATGAATGACAAAGATTGCACATCTAGGAAGATTCTAATAGAATAAGTACAAAATGACGAAAATCAATATGAAATGAAAAATAGCAATATAACAAATTTCCAAAGTTTAACTTCAAAGAGGATCAAAGTAGAGAATAAATGAATTTTATTAAAATATTTTAGTTTTCAATTTCCTTACTTATTTTATTTCAAAATAATAACAATATTACAATATTAGTTAGATATTTTATTTCTTCACCTTTAATAATAATAATATTACTATGTTAGTTGGATGTTTTATTTTTTCACCTTTTAATTACCAAGTGATTTTTATATAGATACATATAATATAACAAACAATATGGTGAATTATATATTTAATAATAATAATTCTAATAATGTGATATGAACTATAATTATTTTTTGTGATTGGTTTCAATCTACTTCCAAAATTTTAGTACTTAAACATTAACATAAAAATATAGGATAATATGTGAAATGTTTATGCTAATTTTTATTCTTTTATGGGTTGTTTCGGATATTTTAAATAAGTGCACTTTTTAACTTTTTATAAAATATAGGTTGAGTTTGAAGTGATGTGGTAGAGAGGTGATATAACTTAAATAAGATAATGTGACTTAAATAAAATAATGACTTTTTGACTTTTTAAGGGATGCCAAACCTAACCTTAATATCCACTCATGCGGTGCCAATGCGATTATTACAAAAAGGTAAAACATAAAAAGCTAAAAACTATTATTAAAAAAAAAAAAATTACCACATGCACATGCAACGCACGTGTTACTCTACTAGTGTATATATATATATATATAAAATATCTATGAGTACGAGAAACGTCATGGATACATATACATTGCATATTGAAGGATTGGAAACAACCACAAAATATCAAGGCCTTCAGCTGCAACTAAGCAAGTAGTAGAAGGGATTATGGACAGGACATCATAATGTTAATAATTAATTTGATTCCTTACCTTGTTACGAGGAAGGACGGAATTATGAGAAAATTATAAGGGGTCATGATGTCTGTTTTTTTTTTATATAAATATTATTGCTTGTTATAAAACTTTAAACATATATATATATATATCATTTTATATATAAAATGATCCCCAGTATAAAAAAATATCATTTTTCTATCATCTTAAATTTTCTTTCTATTTTACATCAAAAAATACAAAATTATTCATCCTATAAAAAATTGCTTCTATGATATTTAATTATATATATATATATATTAGGGGTGCAACTCGAGCGGGTTCAGTCGGGTTGGAAGGTTATCCAAGCCCAGCTCAAGTTGTACTGAAACCTGTCCAGGCCCACCCAGGCCCGAATTATAACCCGAGGTTGCCTGCCCAAGCCTGACCCGAGTTAAACCCGAATTGTCCAAATTGTAAATGAATTTCAAATTTTTTTTTTAGCTACATTATTAAATTATTAAAATTTGACTCTATTTATATTTTTTTTAATATAGAAAATCATTAATACCACCAAAACAAATAATTTATATAATGTAATAGAGATACCGCTATGATAGTCCTTATAATTTATGAGTGAAAATATAATATAAAAAAAATAAGATTTTATATTATTCGTATATATAATATATATTCAATAATAATTTAATAATCTAAATTACTTTAATATCATGTAATGACTAATAATTAATATGTATATTTAATATTTTTATGTATCTATATATGTATAATTCAAGTTTCGGATTGCTCGGATTGTTTGACGTCTTTGTCCAAACCCGTCCAAATTTAATTCGGACTTTTAAAATTTTGCCCAAATCCGTACTGAATTCAAAAATATCTTGTCCAAGTCCTAAAAAAATTTCGAATTGGGTTCGGATTACTCAGGTTGAACCCGCCCAAGTTATACCCTTAATATATATATATATATAATTTATATATCATATATACATACATATATATTTTGTATATATGATAAAAAAAAATTATTTTTCTTTTGATCCTTCCGATAATAAAATCCTCGTTCTGTCCCAGGGTACAAGTGACCTCAGATTAGGGTTGATGCTACCTTTGGATGAACGAAGCAACTAATCCAAATTCTATACGACAGAACACTATAGAATAGAACCACTTTCGTTTTCTTTTTTTGTTTCCATTTTTCATAAAAGGAAGAAAACTTGTTTGGTAACTTCATTTTTTTTTTAACAAAAACAAAAAACAAAAAACAAAAAACAAAAAAGAAAGAAAAAACACTTTCTAAGAAAGACTAGTTATTTTCGATTTTTCAAAAATCTATATTCATACAAAAATGAAAATAATGGATTTTTTAAACTTCCCATTGTTTTTGTTTCTGAAAACACAACATGCAACATAAAAACAATAACAAACAAGCCCTCAGATTCTACGTACTAGTAGGCATGCAAGTAGAAATATGGTGCACTAGATAAGCTGACCAACAGGATTGGGTTTTAGGAAATTCACCTTAGAAGGATGACAAGGGCCTGCCAGAAAGGGGTCCCCATGGCCCACACTAATTTTGAGGTCTTCAGGAGTTTGTTCAGAGTGGTCTTCTTGAAAACTACTCTAAGATGTGCTCATGAATCAAGACAACAAGGTGAACAATAATGTTGGTTCTGCTTTCTGCAATACATTGCTATGCATTTTCTAACAAATTTTTAGTTCCGTCTTAATTAGGTTAAACATTTCATATTCAACCATAGAAGCACACTTGAGAACAATTTCGGCAAAGGCATATCTACTCATTCACTTGTTCGACTTTAACAATCTAAATTATAATACATAATCGAGATACTGGGTAGTGAAATAGAAAATGAAAATAATGTGCTACATTTTAATAAGATATACCAAAGTTGTCCTTAGAAATGAGAGAGTTGCTCAAGCTTACGAGCACAGAAAAATTTGGCGTCCTTTGCCACTAGATTCAATTTCTTCACTTTTCCTCTTCAATCAATGAAACCAACATTGCTTAATTTCAATTGCTGGCGACTCTAGTAGATGAACCATCTTCATCTGTTTTATCAGATTCCCTACAGAAAGCAACAAATGGGATCAAATGAACCCTGGTGGACACAACATATTACTATTGCATGCATTTATGCATCCTCTTAAATGGAAAAAGAAACCTGAACCGTTGAGCTAATTCTGGATCTACAATGAAAAGCTAAACAAAGAGGAGATAGATTGAATTTTTTTTTTTTTTTTTTTTTTTTTTAATGGTTAGCAGCAAACAAAGATTTTATTAAGGCACAAAGCCAAAAGAAGGGAGGATAAGGCATCCTCTAAAAAAGAGTACCAAATAATAAAAAGAGGCAAAACCCAAAATGATGAAAGACGCTACATATCACAAATTGACACCCAATCCGCTGCAATAAAAAATAGAGGAATTCCTTTAAACAAAGGACTCCCGGACACCCAAAACGATACACCAAATGTCGAACTTTATCCCATAAAAAATCAACATCCCGAGATACTTATTCGAAGACGCGCCTATTTCTCTCCAACCAAATGACCCAAAAAATCACAAAGACAGCACAAAGCCAAAGCATCTTGACCCTCTTCAACCTGCCCAATACTTGAAAATCAATTAAAGTCATTTGTGCACCCTCTTTTGGAGCCACTCACATAACATTCCCCAAACAAAACAATCTTTGCCACAAGGTCGTTGCCACGAGACAATGCAGAAATAAATGATCCAAAGATTCACCAAAGAGGAGATAGATATCATGCCGGTGTCATGAAAAGAGAGATCATAATATGCCAGGTTTCTAATAATGGAAAACTTTGTGTTCACTTATGTTATATCTAGGGAAATTATTTTAAAATTTGAAAACAGTAACACAAAGTATAGATAAAAATGTGAGCACGACAGCAGCTGTGATTCTAGCCAATATGGACTCTTCTTCATTTGTTCTATAACAGGATATCTTTCTTCGCCATTGTAACAGCTTAATATCAGCAACTTTAAGCACCTTTACTGCATCTACACTCTAGATTATATCATAGATCACCATATAATGACACTAGGTAATGACGTATTACATAACAAGAGGCAATAAAAGTACTTCAACCCCACAAATAGTCAAGCAGGTGAATAGAAGTTCTATGAAAGTGAATCATGCAAGCAAATTTAGACCAGGACTCACCACAGCACTTCAACATTGCTTTTGAAGTAGGGAGTACATGTGCCCCAACTAAAGCAGACCAATGTTGGGAATCCAAATACAGAATGTTGGTGATCTTCTAACCAAGATTTAGATTCAGGATCTAAAGACATAAATAAGAGTCATGATCACAAGGAAATACTCATTTGAAATTTGATAAACCAAACATAAATGAAAGGAAGTCAAAACATTTTTTACCCCCAGGATAACCGGATCCAAACTTTCTATGCATGTTTTCAGCAGTTTCATCAAGCACCCAATCCCTCAAGGCTCGGTATCTTGTGACCTGAAAGTTGAAACATGTATTACAAATCATCTAAGAAGACATAAACTGTGAAAGCCAACAAAAATGAGAATTAATCAGCTTTGCAACAATGCTTGCTCCACTTACAACCGGATAAAGACTATCAGCTTTCTTTGCAACCACAAATTTGATAGATGGGAATCGTTCAAACAATCTAACTCTATACTTCTCTGGATCTCCCACAGTATCCACATAAACCTGTAACACTTCCAAACATAAATTCCCCATGACCTGATCCAGCCCACTGATGAATTAAAAACAGAAAGGTTCAAACATCTTTTTGATGCCAAGACCTCCTCCTTACAAATGTTTTTGGGTTTCGCCTAGTTACACAACTATCGTTTCTTTCCCATTATTTTTTCTACATACATGCATACATCTTTTGTTTTTCAATTTAGACCCTTTAGATTGAAGAACAATGAAGCATGGGAATTTGAGAGGGATATATTCCATATAACATTTTACAAGTGCTACTAGGCTTTTTCCGGAACACACAGAAACTTAATAAATTCAGAACATTTACACCACCAAGAGATGAAAGAAACCATAGGAAACTTCCACTAAGAATACATTATATCTACATTAGTCTTCCTATTAGATCAAGTGTTCATCTATTATGGACTCTTTCATTCAGAAACTGTGGTTCTTTCCTTAATGTAACCTTGAAACAATAGCTGAAGAAATATAATCTATCAAATTTACAACATTCTTATTTCTAGGTTAAATGACATCTATCACCCTACAACTCCAAGTTCAAGAATCTAACAACTTGATCTTGTTCCTCCATTAGGTTTGTGCTAAGGATTAAGGATGTGATTATGTTGAACTTGAATATCCAAACATTTCCTCAAGGGAAAATTACGAAATAGATAGGGAATTTTTTTATTTTACCTCAGTTAGAAGAACCCCCATGTTCAGGACCCTACTGACAAGGCCCATTGTAGAATTATGTGAGATTTCATTACGGTTTATCTTATTCCTGTGTAAGATCAAACAGGAGGAATCATGTTAGAAAACTGCTTCACTGGAACAAAATGACATGAAGAAAAAAGTTGGTCACTAACTTCTGTAACATTTTAGCTGAGAGCTCCCTTGGATCAATCACATCAGCAGCCCATCCAATTGATTCATCAGCCTTCAAATTTTCAAATAATTCCTCCCTCTTTTCTTCTTTCAGTGTTTTTGAATCTGCATAAAATAAGAGATCAGAAATTCCATCGAGTGGGAGAAATGCTAGTGTGTCTTATACTATATTTAGTGAGGGGAAAGAGCTATTAGTTATCACTGAGGAATAAATGAATGAAAGCATACAGTGAGTCTAAGACCTGATTCCTCCTTTCATACTAAAGTCCAAGAGTGCAAGATTCCTACAAGCAAAATTGTCGCTTCATCAATTTGGTGCTAAAGCATCAACCCATCTAATTTTTAAGTCATCAAAAACAAAAATAAAGCGCAAAACAATAACTTTTCATTCAGTATAAAATTTATTTCCAGAAGCATAGAACAGAGCTAGCATTGGATCAGTACAAGTGTTGTTGAGGAATAAACAAGGTTTTAAAAAGCGGCCGCAACCGTTACGTAACGCCGTTACATAACGGTTGCAGTGGTTACGGCCGCCCGTTACGGCTGCTTTTGCAGTGTGATTGAGATTCACAGAT
Organism: Camellia lanceoleosa; assembly: GCA_025200525.1. NCBI lineage: Eukaryota > Viridiplantae > Streptophyta > Magnoliopsida > Ericales > Theaceae > Camellia > Camellia lanceoleosa. The sequence continues at coordinate 87,144,300 of CM045764.1, read as the reverse complement.
GTGTCGGCCGTAGCGGTCGTAACGGTGCCGTAACAGCCATAGCGGTCGTAACGGTTCTGAATTGCTTTTTTCGAAAAAACACACCAAAAAAAAAAAAACTGAAAATGGGAGAAAAGGGATAGAGAGAAGAGGGAAGATAAAGAGAGAAAATGAAGGCGCAAGAGAGAAAAGGGAAGATGAAGAACATGGTATTGATTTATTAAAACTGTAAGACCTATGCTATTCTATTCAACTGCTATATATCTTTAAAATGTTGTAATAACTCCCTGCCCTGCTTCTTTCTATCCCGTTCTTTTACTCGCTTTCTTTATTTGTACATAAACATCATATTTATTTTTCATCATAGTTATGCTTTGCATCCATGTTTCATGCATCTTGATTCGGCTAAGTTTGCATTTGTAGATTTAATCAATTCCTATGTGATTATGTGCGCTACCTCATGTTCTTGAGATGATTCACATATCATATTTTAGAAGCCAAATCTCTAGTTGCATCTCATGAGTGAATTGCATTAGGATTTTGTATATAGGATCATGCATATTTTACTAACTTTGTTTTGTAGCTTGTTCGTGGGACGTCAAACATGTAAGTTTTTATGCTTTAGCATCCCGTTTGTGTGTGTTTTTCTTACTATGTCTAGCATTCTACCATGAGGCTATTTGCTTATGTGATATAACTCTATGCGTGCCAGTGGATGGAAGTTGTGTCGTTTAATTTGGAATGATGTTGATTTTTCATGCTTGTAAACTCAATTTATTTGGGTTGTACATCGTCAAAACTCTTTCAAAATACGTGATATCAAATTATTCCAAAATGAATGGCATAGTCTATACTTGTATGCTTCACATAGTAAATATTAGGATTTATTAACTAATCAGAACATGAACATATAAAGAAAATAAAAGTCATATCATGGTTTAGTAGAGGCCGATCTTTTGATCGGGTAAGTGGGGGTGCTCATTATTGACCTTCCCCTCTCATACCTAAGGTTCTGAGCCAAGTATTCTTGGTTACGACGAACAGTGGCCTTGGCACTGAGTCATGGGTTTCCTAATTTCTCAAAATATTAGGTGGCGACTCTGAGATCTGATCACGCAGTCCATTTTTGACAAAATTGCAATAAAATGGATTTTCAATAAAAGTTGTCAAATCTAGACTCTCATCTACGTTTCACATTGCACTTGTGAGACTAGATCAAAGAGATCTCGGGGGTCCGAACTGTTTAACGTGCGCGGGTACGCCCCGGGCATGTTACACTTTGGAAGTTAAGTCTTGTGCTTGAGGATCAATCTGGAAATTCTAAATTTTTAATCCACGCTCGAGCGGAGGACTTCATGCTCAAGCGTACAATCTGAGTACATGCACTTCCACTCAAGTGTCGAGGGTCACGCTCGAGCGTGAAATGCATATGCCCAGAAGTTCATGTATTTTGCAGTCCGCTCGAGCGAGATAATCTGCGTTCGAGCGAGGGTCTGAGTCTCACGCTCGATCGTGGATCGAGTGTCCATCGAGCGTGAAAAACGTGCAACCAATACTTTTTCATGAGTTTGAAGTCCGCTCGAGTGAGGGAAGTCACGCTCGAGCGGAGCCTCTTTGTCTGCATGTCCGCTCGAGCGGGGAAAGCCACTCTCGAGTGAGACCCCTGCTTTCAGCAAATTTTGAAAAAGTGTTTTAAAGTACATTTTTGCATCCTCATTCCATCCTAGGTATTCTTAGGCCAAGTTTAAGGCATCTTAATGAGGGTAATGTTATAGAACCACACCAAGTCAAGTTAAGGGGCTAAATTATTAATCCCAAGTGTGTAACTTAGCATGTGTGTGTTCGTTCTGCAACTGTGTAGGGTTGGCACCCGAGGACGCTAACTAGCCTGTCGGTAGCCCAGTAATCTGTAAGTAATAATGTTGTAAAGATATGTTTAATTCTAATTATTTTCTAAACGATCGACTGTACTGCTTTCTGAAGTAACATTGTTTACTAAATGAATGTTTGTCCTATTTGTGAACTGTACTCGTGGCATCCATAGCAACTTACTGTTACTATACTGTTATTGTTACTGTTACAGAGATCTCTATCAGTTCCAATGTTGGGAACTACTACTGTTTACTGTTCTGATGGCCATCAACTGACTATTTGGTCTATTAAGACCTACTGTACTGTTTTGCTATTGGATGTACCACATATGATTGTCATGATTTCTAAATGACTAATACGGCATGAAATGTGAGCCACTAATTGAATAACTGATTTATTGATGCAAACGACTGTTTTAATTAATGAAAGGATATTCATTCTTAACCCCTTTACGCATTCGTTATTCACTAGGTTTTAGCTCACTATTTATATTTATATGTAGGTGTCCAGGTACTGGACCGAAGCTAGGAGCGTTTTGACTATTTATATTGGACGAAGTCTATTTATATTTATATTTATATGTAGGTGTCAAGTTAAGCTCACGTTTTGTCAAGCCAACCATTATGCCTCATTTCGAGGTTTTGACTTCGTCCAAGCCAAGGCTGTGTTGGGGTGTTTCAGATTCACCCCCTTGTCTCTGTTTTGTACTGACTAAATTAGACTTGACTGTACAGTTATGGTGAAGGGATTTGGTCCCTAACCTGGATGTATGTATATATGTTTTGGTTATGAATGTGGACTAGTTCATAAAAGTCTTTTTCCATTCAGATTTTTCACAGCTCGTTGGATATCTTTTATTTACTGTTTGGCTTCCGCCAGCCCCTTACTTTGTATTACTGTCATTACTGTTAAGCAGGCCTATGGTAATCACGGATTACTGGCTAGTTGCGATGCTAAACCCATAGGGGCGGGTTTGGATTGTGACAGGAATGGAATTTGTTTGGGGAGGGAATGGAATTTGTTCGGGGAGGAAATGGAACAGTGAGTAGTTATATGGGAATTATGGATCAAAATGGCTCTTACACACTACAACATATAAGAGTTTTAGAGACCAAATATTTTAGTCTCTAAAAGTGAAAATTTTGTTACAAAAGACATTTAGGGACCAATTTCCATGGTCACGAGGATATTCACTAAAAGGTCGTCCTGAAAAGTAAAAAACAAGGCATTTAGCGACAAAATTTTGAAAATTTTACTAATAAATAGACTTTTAGGGACAAAATAATTTGGTCTCAAGATGGTTTATTTTTTGAGACAAAAAATTTGGTCCAAAAAGGATAATAATTCATCACTAATGTCGAATTTTTGTTGCTAAAAATATAATGACACTTTTCGCAACAAAATTATTTGGTCCCTAAAAAATAATTTTGTCCCTAAATTTTGGTCTCTAAAATCTTAATTTTTTGTGGTGACATGAGAAATTCTAGCATTGTTTATGCCCTTGAGGAAGAGTTTACCAACCTCACTGATTTACAGAATGCATCTCAGGTTCTCAGAGTGAACCTGAGATACTAGTGCAGGACATTCTTACTAACCTAGATTGGGTATATCTTAACAGAGATGGAAAACTCTGAAGAGCAGGAAAGGTTGGAAATGGAGGAGGCATGTCATTCTTTTGCACATGTCTGTATGTAGTCACTCTTCCTTCTGTTTATTTTACATATTACTTTTTTCCCTTTACTTTTTGGCCTTATTTGATTGGAAGGATTAATAGTGAGAGGATTAATAATTCTGTAGAGTAGCATAGGACTATGAATATCACACCTCCCTCAGTACTGAGTATCCCGCATTTTTGTTGGATTTGCTGTCCACTGGATAATTCAGACAGAAAATTGCAATTCAACATTGGAATATGAGTCCCAAGAATTTGTAATCCCTCAATCCTATACTTTAGTCCGGCCAATCCAATAGGCTCTTTGGGTTGGAAGTTAAAAAATGAAATGTGGTTTGTTATTTGCAGATTAATGAAAGGGTGGAGAAAGATTCTAGTTTTTGGGATGATATATATTGCAATGCTCGAAAAGTTGAAAAACTTAAGTTTGAAGCAAATGAAAGGGATGAATGAGAGCTGAAAAGGACATGCCAGGCATTATGCATATATCAGATATATAATGGAGCTGGGGCCTGGCACTTTCTACACCATGGTTCTTTGTACCATGGTTTAAGTCTTGTGAGTTCTCCTGACTTTGACTTACAAAAGTTTTTTTATTTAATTTCATCAATATTAGTTACTTTTCTTTTTCTTGTTTTCTTTTCTTTTATTTTTTATTTTTTATTTTTATTTTTTATTTTTATAACTATCTATACCCAATATCATATCACACTTCCTTTCACTTTATGTAACTATGCACTTTGTTACCTATCTACACTGGACAAACTTGTTTTAGATGGTAATGCCACCTAGTTTGTGCATTAACCCCAAGAAGTTATTTTTTGTTTGTGACCAGTCCAAACTTCAATGTTGCTTCTTTGGGGTTATTTAATTCCACTCTGTAGTTTAGCATTTGGCACTGGTTTCTGTATTTATTTTTACATAAGCTATTATTACCTATGTAGAAAACCTGTATCCCTACCGCTGATCTTTAGTTCAAACATGCTTTCAAATTTTGTTCCTTATTAATGTGTAGATTATTGCTTCTGATCATCCTATATTATGGCAGTCCACAAGAGCACAAAGATTGAGATTACTGGTCCCGCCTAGAGAGAAATGGACCTCCTTTCACACTTTAAGGGCTCCAACCAGGAAGGAGAAACCTCTATCAAGGTGCCATCTTTGTCAAGGCCACCCAATGAAACGAACCCCAAACCCAATAACACAACATGCTAGATACACAAATAGACATACGAGTGTAATACATACACTTAATCCAATCAACACAATAACGACCACTAATAGTTAAAACATTAACCAGTTCTTGCAAAAAGTGCTTCGTGCACCATTGTTCAACAACGGGTTTTCATTTATTTCCAAAACATTTCCAAAATACAATATGAGGTATTAATCATCACAACCACAATTAGCTAATGGTTACCGTTCACCTAAACTATCTATCCAACAACACAAAAATCAAATTGTCTATTCACACTATCCACTAATAAACCACAACAAATAGATAGCTACGATTAACTGCCAATAACCCACAACACATCACCCTGCATCACATTGTTCACACTACAATAGTACCCGTAGCATCTATTAGGCAACAATCAATACCATCCTCCACCAATGGCTAATGACAGAACTCTAAGAGACCAATTGCATAATCAAAAGCATAAAGACCAAATGACATACCAATTTCTTCCAAATTCTCATTTTCTTTAGTAAAAGATGTTAGATAATGTCTCAATGGGACCACATAATTAAATGTGGTGTTATCATTTATAAGAAGCCTTCAATTTAAGTGATTCAATTTAGTTAATAGGCTTAAGGGTATATGTGTTATGGACCTAATGTGTAGATACTAGTTGTATAATTTCTATTTCTATGAGGGGCAGAAATAGAAATTAAAACATATTGGTTAAAGTTGGTTTTCATTCCTTTTGAACTTCTACAACCTTTCAGTTTTGAAAACCAATAAATAGAAATTAAAACCAATAATGGTTAAAGTTGGTTTTCATTCCTTTTGAACTTCCACAACCTTTCGGTTTGAAAACCAATTACAACATTTAAAGGTTATGGTCCCTATTCCTTCCCAAGTGGAAAAAGAACACGCCATTTTTCTAAATCCTCTCAAGGAGAAACATAAGGCACCAAAGGGAAAGGATTAGAAGGCAATAACATAATCAATAACAAAGAGTCTATTGATAATCACGCTTAGTTTAACCGTTCATCAATGGATTCGTATGTCATTTTGTCTTGATTTCTTGATAATACACATGGTAAATGATCCAAGTGTAAGGTTTATGTTCAAATTTATGTTGACAATTGGTATCGAGCCAACATATCATGTGTCTTATCGTAATTGATATGCTTTATTCATTCTATTTAGTTTCTGGAATCGATTCAATTTTCTTATGGATGTAAATTCTGTTTTTCTGTTTTGTTACGTGAAAATGGCAATCTGTTTTTCGGAATTGTAAATGATTCGTGGGCGCTTTTTTTTTTCTCAAATGGATGAACATCATGTATTTATATATATAGATATATCTTGCGATTTGATCGGTTTAATTTTGAACATCATAAAAAAAAAACTATTTATTTTGGACCCGTCAATTCTATTTATATATGTATGTATATAATTGGGATTCTTCGATTATATAACATATACGGGGTCACAAATTTAGAAATCTTTAAATTTAATGTAATTTCATACAACGCTCTGAAATTTATTTTTCAAACATTCTCAATATAAGGCAATTCAAACACGATGTCACAAAAGTGTTCTCTCTTTTCTAGATTGTTTTATATGGTATGTTTTGATGATCATGTCTGTGTATCTCATGCGGCTATTTATCGGACCAAAGACATGATTAAGACTTGGCAATTACACACACATTTTGTGGTGATAAACATGTGTCAATTGTCAAGAAAACCTAATGTGAATAATAAATCCATCAAAAGATAGATTTGTTATTTGACATAACTTATTGTCAATGTTTGATCATTACATCAAGAATACCACTTACAGTTAATATCACTACCCAAAGGCTTGGTATTAATGTTGTGCTAGGTATCTTGAGATGTTGTCATTAAATTAATTTATTTAGAGATTATCTGTTTGGTAACTTAATGTGAGCATAATTGTTTATTCCTTTTATTTTCTTTTCTATTCAGCTTTAATGTCGACTACTTCAATCTCTGCCAACATGAACAATGTTCCAATGTTAAATGGAACAAACTTTAAGGACTGGAAAGAGAACATATTGATTGTTCTCGGCTGCATGGACATAGACTTGGCATTAAGGATGCCAAAACCGAATGCTCTCACTGCATAAAGTACTCCTGAGGAAATTGTGTATTTTGAAAAGTGGGATCGTTCTAACAGGCTAAGTCTTATGATCATGAAGCGTGGGATTCCAGAAGTCTTTCGGGGTACAATAACAGAGGATGTTACCATTGCCGGTGAATTTCTTTCAGAAATTCAAAAGCGTTTTGCTAAAAATTTTGGATCCTCAACCAGACAATGTTGTTCAAGATAATATAGTTCAAACCCCCATTCAAGATGAGGTAATTGTTCCTGAGGAACAAACTCTACAACCTCAACCTCAAGAATACATGCCATTAGGGCGACCCACAAGAGAAAGGAGATTTGCACTTTCAGATGATTATATTGTATATCTCCAGGAACATGAGGTAGAAAATGGAATGTCGAAAGATGATCCAATCAACTTTCGTCAAGCCATGGAAAGTTCCAACTCTCATAAGTGGATAGAAGCCATGAATGAAGAATATAAGTCTATGCAAGACAATAAAGTTTGGGAACTTGTCTCATTACCAGTTGGTGCGAAGCCCGTAGGTTATAAATGGATATTTAAAACCAAAAGGGATTCAAATGGTAATGTGGAGAGGTATAAGGCACGTATTGTAGCCAAAGGCTTTACTCAAAAAGAAAGAATTGACTTTAAATAAACTTTCTCTCCAGTTTCTTCGAAAGATTCTTTTAGGACAATTATGGCGCTTGTTGCATATTTTGATCTTGAGTTGCATCAGATGGATGTCAAAATAGCTTTTCTTAATGGTGACATTAAAGAAACAATTTATATGGTGCGAGAAAACTTTGTGTCGGAGACCCAAAGAATATGGTTTGCAAATTGACTAAATCCATCTATGGACTCAAACAAGCTTCTCGTCTGGTACTTCAAATTTCATCAAGTTCTCACTTATGGTTTTGAAACTAACGTTGTTGATGAATGTGGGTATCATAAGTTCAGTGGGAGTAAACACATATTTTTGGTTTTATATGTTGACGACATATTGCTTGCCACAAATGATATAAACTTATTGCATGACACCAAGAGATTTCTATCTAAGAATTTTGAAATGAAAGATCTTGGTGATGCTTCCTTTGTATTAGGAATCGAAATACACCGAGATCGTTCTCGGGGTATTCTGGATTATCACAAAGGAGCTATATCGAAAAAGTACTCAATAGATTTGGCATGCAAAATTGTAAATCAGGTGAAACCCCGGTTGCTAAGGGAGACAAGTTTAGTCTCAGCCAATGCCCGAAGAACAGTCTTGAAATTCAAGAAATGCAGAAGATTCCTTATGCCTCGGCTGTAGGGAGTCTAATGTATGCTCAAGTATGTACGCGTCCGGATATTGCATTTATAGTTGGCATGTTAGGCAGATATTTAAGTAATCCTGGCATGGATCATTGGAAAGCAGTCAAGCGTGTTATGCGATATTTACAGAGAACAAAGGAATATATGCTCACATATAAGAGATCGGATAAGTTAGAGGTCATTGGATATTCCGACTCGATTTTCTTTGGATGCCAAGACAGAGGAAATCCACATCAAAGCTATATTTATCTTAGTTGGCGAAGCAATTTCTTAGAGGTTCTGCAGCGACGCTCATAGCTTCATCCACCATGGCCGCAGAATTTGTAGCATGTTATGAGGCATCAAACCAAGGGATATGGTCATGAATTTTGTCACCGGGTTGCGTATTTTGGAAGGCACGAAAGACCACTTAAGTTATATTGTGACAATAAGTCTGCGGCTTTATATTCCAATAACAACAGAGTTCGACAAAATCAAAACATATTGATATCAAGTTCCTAGTTGTAAAAGAAAGAGTGCAGAGTGACATGATTTCCATAGAGCACATTGGGACAAACTCCATGATAGCGGATCCACTTACGAAGGACTACCACCAAGGTCTTTTATGAGCACATGCTTCGGATGGGTGTTGTTCTATTTGAGAACATTCTGGTTTAGTGGGAGTTTGTATTTATATTACTGCTTTATGTCAGCCTTGAGTTTTATCTATGTAATTAGATTAATTTCTGCAGAAATGAAATATTCAGTTTATTACGCTCTGTTACGTATTGTGAAGTATTGATCTCAATAAAGTTAAGTAGGACCAGTTGGAAATAGGCATGTATGGATCACATTACATGTAATTTCCATACTACGCATCCATGATTGATCTATGTCATGTAGCTGTATTAGTATACGTGACCATTGGTGGGTCGAGTTACGATTGATGTAACGAAAACCGCTTTGATCCTATATTAATATAGTTAATGGACAAGATTGTTTGGATACCCTCAAGTTATGATAACAAATTTCTGAGCTCACTAAAGTTAAACACATTTTTCAGGATACATATGTGGTCCAGTGGGAGATTGTTAGATAATGTCTCAATGGGACCACATAATTAAATGTGGTGTTATCATTTATAAGAAGCCTACAATTTAAGTGATTCAATTTAGTTAATAGGCTTAAGGGTATATGTGTTATGGACCTAATGTGTAGATACTAGTTGTATAATTTCTATTTCTATGAGGGGCAGAAATAGAAATTAAAACATATTGGTTAAAGTTGGTTTTCATTCATTTTGAACTTTCACAACCTTTCAGTTTTGAAAACTAATAAATAGAAATTAAAACCAATAATGGTTAAAGTTGGTTTTCATTCCTTTTGAACTTCCACAACCTTTCAGTTTTGAAAACCAATTACAACCTTTAAAAGGTTATGATCCCTATTCCTTCCCAAGTGGAAAAAGAACACTGCCATTTTTCTAAATCCTCTCAAGGAGAAACATAAGGCACCAAAGGGGAAAGGATTAGAAGGCAATAACATAATCAATAACAAAGAGTCTATTGATAATCACGTTTCCGTTTAACCGTTCATCAATGGATTCAAGTATGTCATTTTGTCTTGATTTCTTGATAATACACATGGTAAATGATCCGAAGTGTAAGGTTTATGTTTTGAAATTTATGTTGACAAAAGAGATAATCAACCACACTTTGTTTTCAAAACCAATTCTCACTATTCCAACGTCCAATATCATTAACCAAAACCCCAACTCATGAGCAACCCAACATAACCCAATTTCCAACTCAACACTAAACATTCTCTTTACCATTCTAAAATCCACAAATTAAACACCAAGTCTTCCAATCCCACACCTGAAACATGTTCATACATTCCATACTCAAAACATAAATATAAATCCATAACCCCAACTCTAAATCCCAAACCAACCCTTATGCTTTTATATAAAATCAAATATAATGATTATACTTTTAATGCAATAAAAGTACCACATATCTCTTTGAGGTATTGCAAAGAAACTCAAGAATCCATACCTCTTGAAGTGAAGAGGAGAAATGCCGAAAATTCATCAGCAACCTGATCCGTTCAGCTATCGAAGCTCTCACGACCCTCTACATTTTGGTCTATGGAACTAAGGTGAAATTTTGAGCGGAAAGAGATGAAATCCAAGCTTAAAGGCTTAGGATTTTCGGACATGGAGAAAAGAGAGAGAACAGAGAGAGAAAAATGATCTAGATTTTATCCAAAAAGTGACTTTTAAAGTGCTGATCCCAAATAGACTGCTCAAGTGATGAAACTTGCGCTCGAGCGTCAAAGACACAAGACTGCTTGAACGATGAAGCCTTCGCTCGAGTGCAGAATGCGAACTCCCAAAAGTTTAGACCAACAAAATTATTGGATTATTCACCAAAAAAAAAAAAAAAAATTTATTGGATGACCCGCAAGACCGCTCGAGCGATCAATTTGTCGCTCGAGTGATGAAGAAGAAAAACTTGCAAGTTGTTACATTTTTTGGTTGACACATGCTCTGATGGTATTCTTCTGATTTCTACTCGACATATATGTTTTGTGGATTGGAGAACCTTGATAGAACTTTGATAGGGTTCTGTAGTATTTGAACCCTGATATTTCAAGCGGCTCTAAACATGTACACGATGGGGATTTGAGGCAATTCCCAGGTTTAATTACGATAGGGGTTACATATATGATGTTAGCTTTTGAAGATTTTGGATTTGTCAGAAGAAAATAAAAGGAAAGTAAAAGCAAAAGAAATAAGGAAATGAAATGATAGAAGATAAAAATTTATGATTTAATGCTGAAAAATCCCATTTTGGTGACTTTGTAAAATTAAGTCTCACTTTCAAGTTTTTTAGTAAGTCATATTTTTTAATTGTTAGCATTTTCTAGAGATATTCATCCTTGAATCGAAGTATTAGTTGAAACATGGATCACGCTTTTGCAAGTTGGTGTCAACTGGTTTGTTTGTATTCAAAACTTTAAAATAACATAATTTTAAGGGTAAACTACCAATAGGTCCTACTTTGGAGACTTATTACCCAATAGGTTCTATTTTGGAGACTTATTACCCATTAAGTCCTATTGATAAATTTATCTAATAAATTTATCAGTCTTTTATTTTTATGAATAAATTTATAGTGATAAATTTATCAGTCTCTTTGTTTTTATGAATAAATTTTTAGTGATAAATTTACCACTCTCTTAGTTTTATAGTGTTAAATTTATTAGTTAGGACCTGTAAGTAAATAAGTTTAGTTAATAGGACTAATTGGTAAGTACCTCTAATTTTAACTATATACATTTGCTTTTGATAAAATTGATATTTTTGAAAGTTATTTGTGAAAATCAACATACATATTAAATATAAAATTATGTATAAAACAAAACAAAATTTGATTTTGCTTTCACAAAATTGAGAAGTTTGTGAATTTTCTTACTTTATTTATTTATTTATTTATTTTATTTTTTTCCCAAATATGAGTAACTTCATTGATAAAAAAATAAAAATACAAGAGCTGTGAATTTTTCTTTCTCACTTTGTGTGTGTTTTTGATAGAGATTTTCCAATTGACATAGGTGAATATTTTTAAAATGTGAAAATTTTCAACTTCTTGAATTTCTATGAAAAATCTTAAATTCATAATTTTCCAAATTTCTTTCAAAATTATGAAATTTCAACCAATTAATTTTTTCATTTAACAAATGGAGACTTCAAAATTTGAAATTGAGAATTCTGTAAGTTGGCAACAATTTTGAAACTGAAAGGGATCTTTGGACACAAAAGCCATACTACACCCTTCCTAAGGGGTAATAATGCCAAGTCTTAATATAAGCGTCATTGATTGTTATCAATTGAACACTCCAACCACTAGTAAGGATTTCCTATCTCCAAATATTCCTGTCCTCCTATCTCAAATCACTCACAATCATTAAATTATATAAGAATCTCAAGACATATTCAATGGTTATAAGTGATTTGGGACAGGAGAATAAAAATATTTGGAGACAAGGGATCCTTGAGCTCCAACCACTGGTTCCATTAGTAGCATTGGAATTATTTAAAGTTCTATGGTGCTACTATAATAACCTCTTGTACAAATAGATCAACAATGACGTATATTTGCTTCCCCAATGACTTCTATTTAAAATGATTACATTTAAAAAAATTCATAAGTTAAAGTTGGAGAAATTTCAACACAATTAACACGTGTAGGAAGGGCTCTTCACTCGCCAATTCACATCTGCAAAAATAAATAAACACAATTAATTAGAAAGAACAATACAATTATATTAATTAAAATACTGAGTCATTCTAATCTCACAAGATAGTAGTCAACAAAACTTTTTTGAGCCTTTTAACAAAATAAATTTTATCAATTTAAATTTGAGCCTTTTAACCCCCAAAAAAAAAAAAAAAAAAAACCTCAGAGTTTGAGCCTTTTAACAAATTAAATTTTATTAATTTAAATCTTAATATTTTAATTTAAACTATTGGCCTATTATTGTTAAGTAAAATCGACAGAAAAATAGTATTTTAATTATTAAACTCAATGTAAATATGCGTAAAATGTCTAAAATATCATTTTTATTGAGTTTAATAACTAAAATTCACATGTTTCGAACAATTTTACTTAACACAAATACAAAAATATTTTAAATTAAAAACAAATCAAAAATTTAGAATTTAAATTAATAAAATTAAAAAGCCAGGGTTTATTTTGTTATAAACCCTAGGTTATTTTTTTGGGAAATTTTTTTGCAGGTCCCTGGTATTAACATTTTACAACATAAATGACACTTAATATTTTCATAATGTCTAAGGTCCCTCAAGTTGATCCACAGAAAATTGGTCCAGAGAAAATTCACGTCACAGAGAAATTTCCCACTGTGTGTTTGATGCTTGTTTGTTTTCTCTCTTTGATTGTTCCTGCATCCATGTCCATTAAATTTTGTCTACAGTACCCAGGTTAACTGTGTCATGACTTTTTATGCATTTCAGTTTCTAGGATGTCATCTGGCACGCAATGCACTAATCTTTTTTGACTCGTATTGGAACAACTTGAAAGAAGTTTTATTTTTTCCTTTAGTTATTTATTTGTTTAGTTTATGATATTTGAGATCAAACTCTAGGGTGCAGAAATTTCAGATTTGAGGTTGCAGAGTTTGTGTTTTGCCATTACTTTTCCATTCTTAGTTGGAATTTATACCAAAAAGAGTTTATATACATATCTCAGTGACCATACATATCTATTTGGTCAATCCAAACCACAGGATTTCTCTGGATCAACCTAGAGAAATTTCAGTTCAAGCCAGAGAGTTGAACCCAGAGAAATTCTGAATTTTCTCTGGAACTATAAAACTCTAATTTGATCAATTTGCCAATTGAAATACTTGGAGGGACTCTTTCTTGAAAGTGATAAGGAAGGCGAAGATGGCAGTGAAGAAAGGAGTGGTGGAGCCAATGGCTTGGTTGAAGGAGACAGGTAGGTAGCGAAGAGAGATATTGCCGAAGACGACGGAGAAGCAGAAAATGGCAGAGAGAGCATGGGAGAAAAAAACGTCAAGGCTGGTTATGCTTCTCACAAGTGCCTATGTGTTGCTTATGAGAATCTCAGGGCTTCTCAAGAAGAGTTCTTCAAGAATCGAAACACTATTATAGAGCATCAATATGATTCGAAGCAGTTGAAGACCAGAGAGAATGAGGAAGACAATAGATATGTGATTGAAACCCTAAGGTAATAGACATATATATATATTAGGGAAGTGGCGATAGAACCCATACAACAAGCACAAAGTCTTGTTTTTCGTCGTTTACTAGCGTTGGGGATGGTGATAGAATATCCGGTATGTGAATCGAAATAGACGTTCTGTTAATCAAATTTCTCTGATATATGTTTAGGAACTTTAGATATAAAAAAATAATTTTGTAGATATCTGTCATTACGAACAGTGAGAAGGGACCCCAGACTAATTTTTTCTATTTTTTTATGTTATTTTTTATAATTTCTTCTAAAATTATTTACCCGTTTAGAATGAATTATCATTCTATCCTAAAAAGTAAATAATTTCACCTAAAACTGGTAGTAATTTTTACACTTCCTCTTGTATTTAAACTATTATGTTCTTAGTTTAAATCTTAAAATTAGATAAATTATGAAAAATTATCACTTAATTATTAGAAGTTAAAAGTATTTTAATATAAAATTTAAAAATTCAAGAATCACAGGCCTCGTTTGGGAACAGGCTAATTTAGTAACTTTTTGACTAATTGGCTAAAAAGGTTGGTAAAAAAAACTTGTATGTTTGGGATGACTTTTTGGCTAATTACGAAAAGATGTGTAAAAAGTAGAGAGAAAAGGGAATCTTTGACTTTTTGGTATGGGTTGTTGACTTTTTGGCTAAAAAGGTAACTTTTTGGCTAATTAACTAATTTAGCCACTCTCCAAACGGAAACTAGAGCAAAGTCGACAGGCTTAAATAAAAAATAAAAAATAAAAAATAAATTAGAAGGACTAATTGACAATTTACTTATTTTTCAATTAAAGAGGATAAATAAAAATAGTTGAGTGGCGGGCGTCCGTGTAATTAATTGTGGAGTTTTTTTGTCTCCTAAATCCTCTTCCTCCCGCGCCCCTGTTTCTGCCTGGTAGGGTTTTTACGCCATTTCAAAACCTCTCTCTCTCTCTCTCTCTCTTTCTCTCTCCATCAAGGTAACACTCACTCTCACTCTCACTCTCTACTCTCTGGTTTAGCTCTTTCTGTATCTATTGCCCATTGTAATTTTCTTCATTTTCGCATTTCTAGTTCTGTTCTACTCATTTCGCACTGACTTCAATGGTTTTTTTTTTTTTTTTAGAATTTTCTTTGTTTGGTAGCTGAGAAAATGTGAGAAAGAGGGGAAAATAGAAAAGAAAATAAAGTGTTGTCCTTTTGTGCCATCATGCTACTGCGGTTTCTAAGAGAGTGAAAACCTTTTCAATAGTTTCCATTGTGCTTAATTGGGTGAAAATATCTGTCTGCCTCTGTCTATCAAGTTGTGTAATTAGTTATTGAAGAATCTGAGAACCAAAATTTTGATTTCAATTCTTTGCTCGTGCTGAATTTTTAGAAATTGTTGGGCTTTTTACGTGAAATGCGTGTTGGGTTGCTTTGTTTGTGATGACGATTTACCGGGTGGTAGTGACTTAATGCATTTGAGGATTTTGGCTAGCTGAAGAACTGGACCTCAAATTCTCCAAACTTTAATCTTTAATTGTTGCCTTGCCTTTGTTGCACTACAATGTAATACATTTTTCCAAGTTGTAGGCTTTCTTTAAATGCTTAAATTTAGAACACTATTGTGATATGCTCAAATTTCATATTTGCTATGTTGGATCCCAGATGGGAGTGGGCTGTAAAATCTGGTTTATGTGAAATCTTGGGTTTGCTTCTTAACACCTGCCTTTTCTTGAGGTTTTTGTTTTTGTTTTTGTCTTCTTTTTTTTTTTGATCTCCGAAGTTCTAACCTGTACTGAGTTTTTTAAAGTGAAAATCTATGTCAATATGTGGGCATTTATGTAATTCTAGCTTGGCTATGGAATTAACAAGAAGTTCATATTAACAAGATCCTGACATAAAGGCCTCTACTTTGATTGTGTTACATGTAGGTTTGTATCTTGTGGGCTGGTGGTTTTTTCAACAATATGCATGCAGTTAAGGGTGGCTGGGTTGGGCAGCCATTTGCCCTTGCTAAGTGCAATGACTCTGCAGAGAAGAAATCACGGATTCGGCGTTCAAAAGAGGAGAGGAAAGCACTGGCTGAGTCTTTTATAAAGAAGTAATTGCTCATAGTTTCTCTTGCTTATTAAATTCATAATTTTTTTTTTTTTTTTTACCCTCTTTCATGGTTTGCAGGCAATTAGCTAAAATGAATGGCAACAGCTGCATCCTTATCATCCCATTCCTCTCCTTTACCTTTAGTTTATATTCGTCTCTTTTGTATCTATGTATGTCTGTATGTTATTTGCCAAAAGTGTTAAATGAAGTCTTCTAAGGATTCCCCAATTAAATCAATCATTTTGTTATCTAATATACTTCAGAAGAACATGACAATGTAATTTGTCCTTTTGAACTCTTTCCAGGATGTTTTTAACCTACAAGCCAACTTTTAGAATAATTCTAATCTTTGGCTAGATGAGCATTTTAAATAGAAGCAGATGCTTGTGTTGGAATTTTATATTTATAGTGTGCTTAACTAACATGAACTACATAGTTGATTCATATATGAACATACATGAATTTAGCCATCACTTCCATTTGAAAACCAAATTTAGAGAAACGGTTTAATAGGCTTTGGTTCTTTTGTAGATATAATTGGTTCATTTATTGATAAGGAGTTTACCGTAGTGTATTCAAGTTCAAGCAGATTGGTTATATGATTATGCCTATAGAGGTGGTTGGTATACTTTGCAACGCGCACCAATAAAAAGATTATTAAATAGTAAATGGAAACATTGTTAATTTCATCTTGATATTCTATCATGATTGGAAGGTTGACTGTAGTAGTTTGTAACAGTGAATGTCTTATGCCAGATGGCTGGCTATTATATGGTGTAATGAGCAATAAAATCTGGACCAATTATACCCCTTTCCTTGTTTACTTCCATTTAAAAAATAATAATAATTTGAACTTAAATTTCGGGAGTTATTGCTTGGCAGAATGGTAAAAACTTGTGGATGTTAAGTGTAAAGGGCAGCCATTTCATGCGAATAATGCCTAAATTTAGATCTCTGCCTGATGTACACCTTTTAGCACCCTGCACTGATGGTACCAATGGTCAGTTTTTTTTTTTTATGTTGTTGTTGTTGTAGTTGCTATGATTAGACTTCTTTTTAGTGTAAGTTTTCATATTTTACTAAAATTTTGGGTGGGTCAAACCAAACCTCTACACGCACGCAGATATACTGAAATTTCAATTTTCTAATGGCTATTAAACTCTCAAGTTTCTATTTGTAGTTAATTGAAGGAAGTATTTCAAGCCCTGATGTACCACTTATTTGGTATGTTGCTTGCAGATATCAGAAATTAAACAATGGGAATTTTCCATCTCTCAATCTCACACACAAGGAAGTTGGTGGGTCTTTCTACACAGTGCGGGAAATTGTCCGAGAGATAATCCAAGAAAATAAGGTGTTGGGTCCTTCGAAGTTGACTCCAGAAGAGCATGATAGGTTTTTAAAACAATATCCATTGGGATCAATTTCCATTGAACCTGAAACTGATTTATCATCATCAAATGAGTCTGATATGTTAACTCATTATTTACCCTATCGCAATTGTGATACAAGTGAAGAATTGGTTTTGAACTCTATTGTGCAGTGTACTGAACCTGAACATCAGAGATTTAATGACGGAATCATTATAAATGGGTCTAGTAAGGAAGTTGAAAAGAAAGAAGAATATGATAAAGCAATATATACAAACTCGCAAGCTAGAGAAAGTCTGGAACTGGAGGAAAATGTAGCAGAACTAGAATCATCTAAAACAAAAGTGACTCATGTAGCAGCAGATGTAAAGGTAGAGACGTTTCCACTAATGTCTGGTTCTAGGATAGCTTATGGGTTGGATGAAATATCAAGTGAACCAAGTGAGTCAACTGGAACTTTGGAAAAAGAAATTGAAAATTTGGAAATGGAGGCAGGCAACAACAATTCTGTAGTAGATGGGATGAACTTTCCAGAAAGCTCTTCTGGTTTGGAGCAGGAAAAAGCTGAGCCAAACCTTGCAGATCCATTATTGGAAAAAGGCTGTGCTTTGGTGGACGAGAAACCAGTCGAAAATCTTGAAGCTCCATTATTGGAAAATTCAAATGGCTCTACAACCAAAGAAGGCATTGTTCTTGATATTAATGATGGCACTGACTGTGAAGTTAAAGATGCCTTGACTCGTGGTATTAAGGTAAGTTTTTTTCGTTGACATTGCTTGTGCGAATAATATGTCTGCATCCATGATGCTGCTACCCTTTACCTCCATTTTTAATAAATCTTTCCCCTTAAGGGTTAGGTCTGAGTTAAGTAACCAAATAGCAGAGCAGGTGCAGGAGTGTGAGTGGGAGTGAGAGCATTAGAGCAACCTTTGTCAAAACAACTTAAGGTTGTGTTCGGAGCATGGATTTTTGGGAAGAAATTTGGAAAGAGAAAGGAAAAAAGTATGCGAAATGTATTTATTTCTTTCACATTTCACTTACCTTTTTTCTTTCATTTTTCAAATCCCTACTCAAATCCATGTTCCAAACCTATGAAGCACGGACACCTCTTCGAAGGTGACGTACAAGTGTTTAACACATGACAGACACGGACAAGCTTTGGACACGTGCTGCAAACACGTTGGGACACACTGAAGACCATTTTTTTCAAAAAATAAAATAAAATTGATCAATTAGTTAATTATTATTATTTTTTTAATTCTAAAATAGCATACCTAATCTAAGGTTGATAAATTTGACAAAATAAATATTAAATATTTAAAAATATGACATATAATAAATATATAAAATTATATGTTTTGCATGTGTCCCCAACATGGCGTGTCTTACATTTTTTGAAAATTTGTGTGTCCGAGTGTCCATGTCTTGTTTGTGTTCGTGTATGTGCTTCTTAGCTCCAAACACATAAGAGCGGGAGCACCTTCAGAGCATGTATATTTTTATTTTAAAATAAATATATATACTTGTATAAATATATTTATTTGAATTGTTTTTATCTTTCACTATTAATTTTTTTTTTAATATTTTTTTAAATTAATTATATTTGGTGAGGTCAAAGAATACACAATATATCTAATAAATGAAGTAGTTCGCCAATTACTGTGGAAGTGCTTTCTTAGTTCAGTGGTATAAATCGGAGATCTCTTGATGGCTGGTCGGTTGCTCAAGCCTTCCTAGCAGCATCCTTTCACTTGGTGAACAATTGCATGCAAATGACCATATGCTAAGTGCACTTGTGTCAACATTTCAATGGTCAAAGATGAAGTCATCTTTGATCCACGAGTTTGACCAGATCAATCCGTGGATTTGATAAGAATTGACTAACAATCCACCAATCTGCGGGCCAGAGCGCGGTCTGCCGCTCCACCTAGATGGATTAGGTGACTTAGGGTTTTGTTTTAGAATGTGTACTGTGGAATGTGGCTTAGGTAGTCTCCACTTGACTCAATATCAGCAATATGATTTGATATAATGAGTGAAGCGAGAAGAAGGATCTCATGTAAAATATCACAAGCAGTAGGAATAGGCTTGACATGTTGAAACAATGAGTACAACAAACAATTAAATGCATGTAAAAAATTATTCAAAAGGTCATATGAAGAACAGAAATGCTGGGTCACCATATTAGTATTGCTTGAATTTGATATCAATGTCATAGTTCTATTGCGTCTATTTAAGAAGAAAAACATGATTATAGTCGATGGCTGGCTTTCAAATTTGTAGCTTTTCTTCTGGCAAAGTATTTTTTGGCTTTCATTTAGATGCTTTTAACTGATTTTTTATTTTAAACCAAAAAATTTTTGAAATGGTGTTTATGCCCTATCTAGACTTTTTGTTTCCTTGTCTTGTTTTTTTTTTTCCCCTTTTATTTGGTGGTTTTTAATTTGGTAAGAAAATAATTTATGTAAATATTTTCCACTTGTACTGATTATCTTTTTTGGAAAAACTGTCATTTTCACTTTTGGCAATACCACAAGTGGGGTCAAAGTGAAAATGCCTCAATCATAAGTGGTAAAAGTTGTTTCCCATACTTCTTTGGTTTTTTTGTTATTCTGATTGCAAACCTGTCTGCAAAAGAAGTAATTAAGTTTTGATGTTGTAATTCCATGGTATGTTTTATCCTTTATACATCATAGGTTTGTTTTTCAAATTTTGATGCTTTTACCATATGAACTCTTTCTCAAGTGATGTAGATTGGGTTTAGAGCAACATATCAATATGTTACATGCAGTAGCTGAATGCCATTTTTCTTCTATGATTTAAAATCTTGAAGACTAATTTAGGGTTCGTTTGGTTTAGTTTTAGAATTATGATTTGAGTGTGGAGTTGTGTTTTGAGTTTTGAGTTTTTGAAT
Organism: Camellia lanceoleosa; assembly: GCA_025200525.1. Taxonomy (NCBI): domain Eukaryota; kingdom Viridiplantae; phylum Streptophyta; class Magnoliopsida; order Ericales; family Theaceae; genus Camellia; species Camellia lanceoleosa. The sequence goes on along the minus strand of CM045764.1, from coordinate 87,124,044 downwards.
CATGATTTAAAAAGAGAATTTATTTGATTATGAATTTTGAAAATAGTTTTGAGATGATTTGTAATTTTTTTTAATTTATTTTTTGATTGATTGATGTATTGAATGTGAGAGAATGTGAGAGGAGAGATGAGAGAGGAGAGAGAAAAAGTGAGTGATTGATTGATTGATTAATAATAATATAAAAAAAAAAGAAAAAGGAGAGAAGCGAGGAGTTTTGAAAGTAATTTTAAGTTGTATTTTAAAAATATGTTTGGTTAATATGTTTCATCCAAATCATGATTTAAAAATAGAGTTGAGTTTTGAAAAGTAAACCAAACGCTACCTTAATTTTTTATGGGAGTTTTATTTGCATTATGCTAGAGGCTGAACACCATTTTCTTTTAAAAAATATGTATAAGAACATAAACCCAATTTTAGGGTTGGTTGGTCTCTATATTTGTTTTCACTTGATGGTTGGACCAGAGATGAGTCCATATTTTAAAATATCTTTTGCATCCAAAATCTACTTGGTTGTTCCCGCAATTATTTATGGCTCGTGTTTGCATATCAAGTTATCAAGCATATGTTGAACCTATTACTCTGACTAACCTTTTTTGTATTTGAATAATTGATTACTTGTGTGTGTAAATCATGATGTTAATTATGGATGTATTCAGCATGTAGGTTGCTTTGTTCATTGTTTTGGCGGCTTGGATATGGTTTAGCCAGTATTATGCTCCCGCTGTCCTGCTCTACTGTCTCACTCTATCAATACTAGCTCTACCTTGTGCCTAGCTTTTACATCAATTTTGTTTTTTGATTTGCTGGTCAATATCCATTTGTTCTTGTTACCCGGGCAACATTTGACAGTACTCTTTTTAAACAAGAATTAGATGGCGAATTCTAGTGCATTCACTGTGACACTGTTTCTTTTGAATGGCTTTTGCAGCCTATAGATGCTCTCGATGGCATCCATGCCCAGAATCTCAATGGTACTACTTCAAGTTCCAGCGAGCAGTCAATTTCCATGGAGGCAATATTAACCAAAAACAACCCGAACATCCAACATGGTGGCAACTCCCCGAAAGGAAGCAATCCAACATTGGACAGAATGAATCTGTAAGTATCTCTGGTAACCCTAACTTTAGAACCTGTCACAATGTGAATTGAAAACTCAAAAGCCAATGAATTTGCAAAATTCATCTTCTATATGGTTCTTTAGTGATCAATGATATTCATCGTTGTCTTTGGGCAGTGAATCATGGGAAGAGACCTTGGGAAAACCTGCCAAGCCAGAAACTAATCCGCTTTTGGCATTTTTTAAGTCATTCGTTGCTGTGTTTGTGAAGTTTTGGTCGGAATAAAGTCTCTGTATTCCTTTTAGTTTCTCTGCCCAGGAATGGATTAAGAGTTCTGTACCTACTGAAGCAGTGTTTTTCCATATATCAGAAAATGTTGCTGTTCCAATTGGAAAAGTCTTTGCACACCAAACTGAAAAATATACCGACATTTTACAAGTTGGTGTCTGCCAGTGTGGCCCCACCGACGAGTGAGGTGTCGGTACACTTTCACTTTCAGTATACTTTTCTCGGTGCATATAGTATTAATCATTCCAATTAGATCCTAATGTTTCTCTTTCCATGTTCTGATGGAATTCATGTTGTCAAGGTAAGTACTTATTGTTATAGAGAATGTTTGAAGCTTTTGTCGAATAATTAGAGTGAGAATTTATGCCAAACGTTGAAGTGTGATGGTGTATCCTGTATGATAGGGGCAAATGGTAGTCAAATGATCGGCTGAAATTGATCTTTTAGCCCTAATTTTTGTTTTGTTTTATTTAGTTTTTTCTCCTGAAATTTGTTCTTTTTAATTGGAAAAATGAAGTGAAGCTGTGTGTGATCTATAGAAACACATGAACCTCTAAAAGAAATGGAGAGCATGTTTTCATCTCTCTCTCTCTCTGTTGATCAAACCTCTTCCTTTTAGGGCTCTTTTGGGAAAGGAAGAAAAACTCTGGGATGCGTTTTTGCTCATTTGGGAAGTGCCAAAAAGTGGGTTGAAAAATTACGTAATTACCTTCAATGTTTATATTTTGTGAGTTTGGATAAAATGTAATTTTTTAAGTTGGGTGATGATATTTTAGTCATTTTAGTGTGATGTGACATCATAAATAAATATTAATCCAAAAAAAAAAATAACTTTTTACTAACTTTTCAAATCACTTTTAAAAAGCTTGGTTAAAAGCAAAAAAGTTGTTTTTTACCATCTTTTCAAAATACAACCTAATAGTATGATCAAAACTTTCGTTTAATGGTGCGAGACAAAATGATTAATGTTGTGTTTGGTTGGAAGATTTGGAAGAGAAAAAAGAAAATATGTGTAAAATGTAGGTATATTTTATTTATATTTCGGCCTCGTTTGGGAACATGTTTTTTTAGTAATTTTTTGGCTTTTTAGTTAAAATATGATATAAAAAAAACTAGTATGTTTAGGATGATTTTTTAATTTTTTACAAAAAGATGTGCAAAAAGTATAGAGAAAAAGAAATCTTTATTTTTTGATATAGGTTTGCTTTTTAACTTTTTTAGTAACTTTTTGACTTTTTAGCTAAAAAAGATAGTTGCCAAACGAGGATTTTTTTATTTTTTTTTTCTAAATTTCTTTTCAAATCCTTTAATCAAACACACCATAAATGTGTTTGGTTCACTGGAATAGAATTGCATTATAATCAGTGAACGGAATTGCATTATAATTATTTTATTAGAGTACTCATTTTCATGTTTGGTTCGGTTAAAAAAGAAGGGTTATTTACATGTGATTTAAACTATTGAAAAATATCACTTTGATTATTTGAACTATAAAAGTGTACAAATAAATTCTCTAAATTATTGAGAAGTATCGCTTTGCTTTTTAAATTATGAAAGTGTACAAATAAATTGTACAAATAAGTTGGTGTCTGCCAGTGTGTGAATCCGGATCCTCGGTAGCATTTTCCCGTCGCCATTTCCTGTAGCCCCCCAAGCAGCGTCGTTTTTTTTTTTCTTTTCTTTTTCTTCTTTCTCTTCCGTCTATGTTTGGTAGAAACCAGAGGAGGGAGAGGAGAGGAGGAGGAGGAAAGAGGAGGAAAGAGCGAGAGAGTGAAAGCAGAGAGAGAGAGTGACAGAAATGGAAGCCCGAGTGGAAGAAGAGAGAGAGGAGCTCCTCGCCGGCCGTGACCCTCCTCATCGCCGAGAAGCTCGGCATCAGCAGCAGCCGAGAAGCTCAGCCGTGACCTTTCTCTTCCTCCTCGCCGGCCGTGACCCTTCTCTTCTTCCCTTCCCCTCCCCTCCCCTCTGGTTTCTGTCCTGACCAACGGAAGAGAAAGAAGAAAAAAAAAAAAAGAAAAACAAAAAAAAAACAAAAAAGCCCCCAAAACGACGTCGTTTTGGGAGTTACAGGGTTCTGCGATAGGAAAATGCTACCGAGGATTCGGATTCGCCAGTGTGTGGCCCCACCGACGAGTGAGGTGTCGGTACACTTTCAGTGTACTTTTCTCGGTGCATGTAGTATTAATCATTCCAATTAGATCCTAATGTTTCTCTTTCCATGTTCTGATGGAATTCATGTTGTCAAGGTAAGTACTTATTGTTAGAGAGAATGTTTGAAGCTTTTGTCGAATAATTAGAGTGAGAATTTATGCCAAACATTGAACTGCGATGGTGTATCCTGTATGATAGGGGCAAATGGTAGTCAAATGATTGGCTGAAATTGATCTTTTAGCCCTAATTTTTGTTTTGTTTTATTTAGTTTTTTCTCCTGAAATTTGTTCTTTTTAATTGGAAAAATGAAGTGAAGCTGTGTGTGATCTATAGAAACGCATGAACCTCTAAAAGAAATGGAGAGCATGTTTTCATCTCTCTCTCTCTCTCTTTCTGTGTTGATCAAACCTCTTCCTTTTAATAGTATGATCAAAAATTTCATTTAATAGTGCGAGACAAAATGACTAATAATGCTGTGTTTGGTTGGAAGATTTGGAAGAGAAAAGGGAAAATGTGTATAAAATATAGGTATATTTTATTTATATTTCATCTACTTTTTTTTTTTTTTTTTTAAAAAAAAAAAAAAAAAAAAAATTTCTTCTCAAATCCTTTAATCAAACACACCAGAAGTGTGTATAGTTCACTGGAATAGAATTGCATTATAATCAGTGAACGGAATTGCATTATAATCATTTTATCAGAGTACTTATTTTCATGTTCGGTTCGGTTAAAAAAGAAGTGTTATTTACACATGATTCTCTAAACTGTTGAAAAATATTACTTTGATTGTTTGAACTATAAAAGTGTATAAATGAACTTTCTAAATTATTGAGAAGTATCGCTTTACTTTTTAAACTATGAAAGTGTACAAATAAATTCTATAAACTATAAAAACATATCAATTTAAGTGATATTTTTTTAATAATTTAAGAAATCTTTACGTAAATAATTCAAAAAAGAAAGAAATATACATTCTAAATGGATTCACCATTCATTTAATTAAATGACCATTTCATTGGTAGGCTACGGAATATTTATTTCATTATTGTCTGAAATTATTTCAGCGAAATTCAACCCTAGATGTGCTTACGAATTGCAAATTATCAAGGCCACCACTTTTTAATTATACAATATTGATAGGAGTATAAACAAATTATTCGTGCATTTCCATGTGATTTATTTATAAATTTGTGGTGGGTATGTATTAGGTGCTACATGTATCAATTGGTATTCCAATTAGTGTACTAACATTTGTTATGACATTATTATTTCAAAATTATGATCTCACTTATTGTATAAATTACAAACATTCAAAACTTTTAAAATTATGTTATATCATCTGTGAGTATACTAATTAGTAAAAAACAATTGAGCTGAAAAGTTGGTTGCCCTGTATGTCTTGGCAATAATCTATACCTTCAATAGTAGCTCAATAATAAATTGGCCATAGCCAGTGTAATTAATTCCATTAAAATTGAGTAAATTTTTGGTACCCTTTTCAATTGGAACTCTTACTTACAAAGGGGGTAGAGGGGGTAGGTATTACCTTGTTAATTTGATCCTAAATGTTCAACAACAAATGTATTTTACTTCTACCAATGGTAGACTACCATATTATTGCCATTGATTTTGCATAGAAATCTACTCAACAAATCATATTGAAATAATGGTTCTGATCATCACAATGAACCGGAAGTGGACCTTATTGAACCACACAGTAAGACATGCATGTCATGTCTTGGGCATAGCAGTCACCCCATTCCATGATTTTACTGGCTATAGAGACATGAAATCGAATTTTACTTTCATTTGTTTATTAATTTTTATTTTTATTTTATTTTATTATTTTTTTTCTATTGCTAGTCAAGGTGGCAATTTTTTATTTTTTTTTTTATTTTATTTTTTTTTTTTTATGAAACACCGAATTGGTTATTATTCAGTTTCATAAAACATACATGTGATTTTATTCAATGGCTAGTGATGGGTTTTATAGAATTATGGTACAACTTAGTTATGCTAGTGTATATATTAAGCCCTCTTTTCTATTCTATTCTCAACCCCATATAACAGAGGGAAAAGGGTGGAGAGAGGCCAACATTGCCAAATGTGAAGATCACATATCTTGTTAGAAGACCCTATTACACACTTTGCTTTGGTTCATGCTCTACATGAATCCATATATTTTCAAAGTGTTAATTGGTGATCAAGCCTCCTAGAATGACTTAGATTCATTGAGTAGGGTTCTGAGTTGAGGAGGCCTGAGGGAGGGTGTCCTATACCAAACCTATCAATGGCATATTGTCTGTCTTTACCTATAATAATAATGTCATAATAGAGAGTAATGCTACCACCTAAATTTTGTGATATTTTAAGCACTTCTGACAATATACAGAGTTGGGACCTCTTCTTACATACCCATTCACTCAAAGTTGTCTCTCTTCAATAACTAAATTTTAGTTATCCTGCAAAGGAGTTGGCTCAATAGATAATGGAAAATGATAATTTCTTAACTTCCATATGAAATAATTATTCACTTATAATGGAAAATGATCATTTCTTAGCCTCCATGTCGACATTATCGTTGTGAATTTGACATTAGAGTTGCAATTCGGTGATAAAGATGGTGTGTTGGAAGAGACACAATGAGTTTGATTCAATTTGGACATGAATTCACTAAGTAATTGGGGCTATTCTTGTGTAATTCTATTGTCTTGTTGGTGTATTATTTGGTGGCGTTGGCTCGTAATTATTTTTTCCACAATTGGATGTATTCTAATAGTAGTTTTCCACGTTTAAATCTCTCTTGTCCTTAATTTGTTTAGATCTTATTTAGTTCTCATGGATATATTAGAACTAACTGTGATCGTTCAATTTTGAATTGGTTAAAGATCTGTGGAATTGATTTCTAATAAGTACAAACCAACGAATCTCAAATTAGGGTTTTACAAGTAGTTACCAAAGTCAAGTTGTCATGGGTTTGAGTTTCTGGAGCATCAGCACGAGAGAGAGATTATTAGTATATAATGCCACACTACTCTAAAAATAAGTCCGCGGACTACGATTTCAAATGTCATAAAAAATAAAAGTGAAGCACTCCCTAACAACAACTAATTTTAAGAGAGATAGTAAAGCTCGATCCAAAAAGCTCCGTTCACCCAATTACTACCCACTAGGGGTGCTTGTGAATCGATTTTTGACGGTTTGGTTTGCGGTTTGGACTCGGCCGTATGTCTGTGGTTTGGGAAAAACTGAACCTGTAATTGCCCGCAATGCGGATTGCGGTTTGTGCAGATAGAGTTCGCGGATGTGTGGGTGGTTGCGGACGGTTTACGGATTGGGTTTTTCCATTAAAATTTTATTTTTGGACTAGTTTTTTTTCCTATTTTTTAAATATTCTTTTCGGGACTTTTCTTCCCTTTTTTAAAATATTATTTTGGACCATAAAATACATATTTCTTATCTGAAATCATTATTTTCCAAATGATTTATCCCAAATAAATTACAGCCTATCTATCTAATTTACTTTTAGAAGGAAACATATTATAAGTATAGGTCAGGATTAGTCAATTGACTCACATTCACTTTGCAGAAAATGTATAAGCTAAACAATATATACATATGTGGGTAGGTGACTGCGAGTGTGGGTAAAACCTGCGACCTGTCCTCAACCCGCAAAATAGAAAAATCCTAACCTGCATTCGACCCTAAAAATTATGCGAAATCGCCCAAATAGGTGCGGGTGATTTGGGTTGGACAGTTTTTGCGGATTCAATAACCCTATGCCTAACCCTACTAGGCACAAATGATCATCTAGAACATGTGTATATAATTCCAAAAGAAATAAAACAGCTGAAAAAACAGCCCATATAGCAATAAAATGAAGAGCCTTATAGACTTCGTCTACCTTTTAATTTGGCAGCACCTACATCCAGATCCATTGTAGCCTACATTTGTTGGCATATGATGAATGCTTTTGCCTCATAAACTGTGGAAAAGTGCTTTAAAATGCTTGTGAAAGACGCATACAAAAAAAATAAAAATAAAAAAAATCACCACATCAATCCAGTCAAAGAATAACACACTCTCTCCCCTTTTTGCTCCTCTCTTTGGTGACCTTCTTCTTCTTATAAAGGACATTGATATAAAATGCGTCTTACTTACATACATGTATGCATCTATACTATCTATACTATATTACAATGTGAACAAGTCATTTTGGAGTGAATGCTTTTCCAAGTTGTATAACGCTTTCAAGAATCTCTATTAGACTTATGTTTATAATAACTGTAAGGATAAAATTAAAAAAAAAAAATTTGTTCAAAACTAACAATTTAACTATTACAGTTACAAAATACATGTGCGCACACACAATCAGTGGTAAAGCTAGAATTTTGGCTCATAAGGACACCATTGAATTGAAATCTTAACAAAAATTATAATTGAACTTAATTTTTATTTGATGATAAAACTAAAAATTCATGCGATGTAAAGTTTATATTTAAATATAAGGTCAAGTTAATTGATCATTATCTTTATTGTTATTAATTTATTTTATGTATGATAATCATCACGGTTTAAAAAATAATTACATATAACCTCATAAAATATGAGAACAAAATTATATTAAGATGCATACACATAAAGAGTAGATATAGTGACGATAGAGAAAGAAATGAGAGAGAGGAGAACAAATAATAAATAGAGGCTATTATATATTACTTGTTTGTTTCACCGTTTTGAATAATTAAATTACATAACAATGTATTATTAGTTGTCATTAATTGTGTAACAATAATATGTCGTATAAGAGATGATATAAAACACTGACAAAATATCAGTGATATATAATATTTATCTACTATAAATTTTTTAAGAATTTTTTTTACCATAATTAAACATTTAAAATGACAAATGAAACATTTTTTTATTATTATAAAAAGTCAAGAAAATAGTGATATATTTCAAGATATTACTTAAAATAATTAAATTGAAATATATATTTTTATTAGAGGCAAAAGAATAATTTTTCAAAAGTTGAAAGGAGCGAGTGACCCCTCTGGGCCTAACGTGATTGGAATTAATATTCTTTTTGTTATGAATATTTTTGCAATGAGTGTGGTTAAAAAAATAAAAAAAATTAATATGTTAATATTATTTTATTTCAAGAGTAGTTAAATTATATATTTTACCAATATATCTTTGCTAAAAACGCAATAAAATTATTGTAGAAAGAATTATTATCGATTCTGGTAACATGTTTAAATCATGGAAATAACTATCATATTTTAACCTTTTTCAATTTTATGGTTTATGCTGTGCTTAGTTGGAAGATATGTGAAAGGATTTGAAAATAGAAACAGAAAATATTAATGAAATATAAATAAAATATATTTAAGTTTACTTAATTTCATATAATATTTTTCTTTTTTCTTTTTAAATTTCTCAATCAAACACATTATTAATGTGTATGTAGACATACATGTTTCACCTTAATACAAGGCTTGTACTGAACTCTTCATCCCAACTCCTAGCTTTGGGGTTATTATTGTTTGGCTGTTATGATAATGTGAGAAGAAAAAAAGAGAAAGAATATTAAAAAGGGGAAGAAAGAAAAGGTTAAAATTGTTAATTAAGCAAGCATGACACAAGGAATAAAGTGTTAGTTAACAAGGTCAGTTTAGAATGTTGTTGTCTGTTCTGTTCTCTGCTCAGCCTACAAAACTTGAACATCACTTTTTGATACACTTATCGAGGCGTTTGTATGAGTTTCTGTGCAATCATAGCCAAATGATTATCTCTGTAGTAAAATTAACACATTCTCCGTCAATTTTCTTCAGTGCACCCAAGGTAAAACTCTGACTAATTTACCGGTAATTGTGAGATTAAGGTCAAGTTTGACATTTTTAAAAAAATTTAAAAAATTAAAAAGTCACTATCCTATTTAAGTCACATCATCTTATTTAAGTTACATCACCTCTCTAACACATCACTTCAAATCCAACCCAAATCCAATCCATATTTCATAAAAAGTCAAAAAGTACACTTATTTAGTCTTTTCAAACTTGGCCTAACTGTGATCTAAGAAAATGTTATAGAAAAATTATTTTGCTTGTTTGGTTTTGATTTTTAAAAAATATTTTTCAGAAAATTTTATTTTTTTTATTTTCGTATTTTTTTATTTTCAATTAATTTTTTTAATATTTTAAATAATTTTTAAAATTTTTAAATACACCTAACATAAATACACTTTAAAGTATAATATTTGTGAAGAAATCTTTCAAAAATTTACTAAATATCAATATATATATATGAAAATTCAATACATTTTTCATATTTTTGTGTATTTATTAATTTTTTAAAATATTTTTTTACAAATATTTTACTGTTTAAATACATTTAAGTAACGTTCATCTAAAAAAATAAAAAATAAAAAAAAAAATAGTTTGAAGTCCCTATCTCATTTTTAATAATGGAAGAGATCCACAATATTATTTTGTGATGTCTAAGGTCCCTCAATCCTGACACCCATATCTCATAGGAAAATTTGATTCCCTCAAATCAAACCGGTTTCTCCCTTTCTTACTCTCTCTCTCTATACTCTTCTATCTCGAATGAACTCTACCTCCATCACTGCCGTTGACAACTCCTCCCTACTGTCGCATCTCCTCCCGCCACCGCTATCTTCTCTCGTATCTCCTTTCGCGGTTGTGTCTACTCCATCAACTCTTCTCTCTCTCTCTCTCTCTCTATATATATATATACACACACACATTGATAGATTTACAAACTTCTGCTTTGTTTTGTGCTTATGGTATGAATATGTGATTATTGAACACAAGTTCAAGAAATCTCTCATGGTAGGTCTGATTAGGGTTTGTTTTATCTAGAATCTTTGATCTCTCTCTGTATATGTACATATGCATATATATATATATATATATAAAATAAACAAATACATAAAAATCATACACATGTAATACGAATTTATTAAAGATTAGGGTTTTGTTTTCTGATATATATTCTATATTTCTCTCTCGGTTTTTTCCCTGTTTTGTTTTCTTTACTTTCTGTAATATAGTTGATGCAAATATGTGTTTCTTGAAAATCTGTCTCGTGTACAATGAGATTACGGTTTGTTTGACAATTTTGTATGGTATTGATGGGTCTTAAAGAATTTGGGGATGTTGAGTTCTTGAATTTCTGATTTAAAGTTTTAGTGTTTGAGGAGTTGTATATATATTATGTATATGGACAAATGCAAATCACAGTGAAACCAGATGCTCTGTTCCTTAAACTCTTCATTATTGTTTCTTCAAATCTAGAAAAAATCTAGAGAAATTCTCTGAAAATCCAGAGAAAATCTCTAGACTCGAATTTAGAGAATTTCTCTAGCCTTTCCATGGACAAATGCAAATCACAGTGAAGCCATATGCTTTGTTTCTTGAATTCTTCATTACTGTTTCTTGAAATCCAAATAAATTCTATAAAAAATCAGAGAAAATCTCTATACTCAAATCTAGAGAAATTCTCTAAAAATCCAAGGAAAATCTCTAAACTCAAATCAAGAGAATTTCTCTAGCCTTCCCATAAACAAATGCAAAACACAGTGAAGCCAGATGCTTTGTTCCTTGAACTCTTCATTACTGTTTCTTGAAATCTAGAGAAAATTTAGAGAAATTTTCTAGACTGGAATCCAGAGAATTTCCAAGAAGTCCAGAGGAATTCTCTGGATATATGTATACTGGTTATTGTTGTTTCTTATTTGAGTGATCAATTTGTGTATTGCACATCGTGATTGGAAAGGCAGAGAAATTTTCTGGTATTTCTTGAACTCTTCATTACTATTTCTTGAAATTCAAAGAAAATCCAGAGAAAATTTCTAGATTGGAATCTAGAGAATTTCTCTGGCCTTCCCATCAACAAATACAAATCACAGTGAAGCCAAGTGCTCTGTTCCTTGAACTCTTCATTAATGTTTCTTGAAATCTAGAGAAAATTCAGAGAAAATCTCTAGACTGGAATCTAGAGTCCAGAGTAATTCTCTGGATATATATATTGGTTGTTGTTGCTGTTGTTTATTTAGTTGATCGATTTGTGTATTGCACATTGTGATTGGGAATGCAAAGAAATTTTCTAGTGTTTCTTGAACTCTTCATTATTGTTTCTTGAAATCTTGAGAAAATCTATAGAAAATCCAGAAAAGATCTCTGGAAATCTAGAGAAAATCTCTAAACTGGAATCTAGAGAATTTCTCTGGCATTCCCATGGACAAATGCAAATCACAGTGAAGCCAGATGCTCTGTTCCTTGAACTATTTATTACTGTTTCTTCAAATTCAGAGAAACTCCATAGAAAACTAGAGAAAATATCTAGACTGGAATCCAAAGAATTTCTCTAGACTTCCTAGATAAGGGAAGTCTAGAGAAATTCTCTAGATATATGTATATTGGTTATTGTTGTTACTTATTTGGGTGATCGATTTCTGTATTGCACATTGTGATTGGAAAGACAGAGAAATTTTCTGGTTTGAACCTAGAGAAATTCTTGCGAAAACTAGAGAAAATCTCTAGATTGGAATCTAGAGAATTTCTCTTGCATTCCCAGAGAGAAATTCTCTGGATTGAATTTTCTCTAGATTGATGTTGAGTGACCTTAGATATAATGAAAATATTGAATGTCCTTTATGCTATAAAATCTTAATACCAGGGACTCTAAAAAAAATTGCTTAAAATTTTAAAAATATTCACTAAAAAAAAAACACGAAAAACAAAAAACTCAATTTCCAAAAAAATGAAACCAAACACACTAAATAATTTTTGTAATTGTTCTAACTAATAGTTACCACAGGTAGGAACACAATTTTAAAATTTAACATGACACGTTTAAATATAATGGGGTTGTTTGTTGCAGTTTTTATAAGCTAATTATAGCTTATTTTTAATTTGAGAATTTGTGTCAGACTGTTTAGTATAGCTTTTACTTAGTTTATTACGTAGAAATAACTTACGTAAGTTGAGAAAAACTGATTATTTAGAAATTGAGAGAGAGGTGCTTTTAACTATTGCCTTTTCATTATTAGCTTTTAGCTTGAAAAAAGACATACCAAACATGACCAATATAATATAATAGAAATAATTATGTAAAAAAAAAGGGACATTTATTCATAAATCTCTCTTCACCTACTTATATTTCACTTTGTCCAAATTATTTTCTTATATTTCAATAAGTTCTATGGGTAACATAGTTACCAATATACCCTAATAATAATATTTACATTAACAGTATAAATGTTTTATAATGTGAACATTCACACTATTAAAAATGAATGTTCATATCACCTAATTGCTAAGTGTTCAAAAAAATATTTGTAAGTGTAAATTTGTCCATGAAATTTTTAAATATGATAATTAAAATTTGGTGGATCAAATGTTTAAATAATAGAACTTATTATAATATAAGAACTCGTGTACTTAACTATTATTCATAGCAACTAATAATACATGGCAATATATTATTAATTGTCATTAATTAGAATACAAGATACACTGAGTTGTTCAATTAATGACAACTAATAATATACGGCAATATATTATAATGCTTCTGGTTTAAACTTGATCCATTTTCTTATTTTTGAATCTAAAAACCCGTTTACTTAATTCTTGTTCATCTCATTTCCATTTTATTGCTTGTTGTGTTTGGCTATTAGGAGTTTTGGTTGCGTTTGAAATTGGTTGAGAAGTTAGTTTTTCAATAAGTTGGTGCCTAGATTTTTGCATCTTCGCTCAAGTGGTCTTTTTTGCGCTCAAGTGGTCTTTTACAGTCTATAAAACTACTCTAAGTTAGGAATCTACACTCAAGTGGTCTTTCTTGCGCTCAAGCGGTCTTTTACAGGTCTACAAAACTACTGGGAGGGGGTTATTGTATGCTCGAGCGGTGGTTTTGGTCACTCGAGCAGTGTCACTTAGTGTGTCTGTTTGCTCGAGCGGTGTTTTGGTTGCTCGAGCAGTCTGTGCATATATCAGCCTGATGGAGGGCCATTTTGAGTCACTTTTTAATCTCATTCACTCTCTAAACATTTCAAAACCCTAGATCCACACACACTCTCTCTTTAGTTCTTGTACTCTACCTCCAAATATTCTAAATCCGTTGGGTTCCTCACCCTACTCCTTTGGAGAAAAACGTTGAGCATATCAAGGGTTTCATTTTAATTGAAGAAGTTAGTGTTTTCGGCTCCATCAAGTTCTACCCCTTATTTCCTTCTTATCTTCTACTTCGAGGTAGGGATTTCTTTAATTCTTTCATATGATTTTTAACTTAGTTATTTGCTCTTTGAAAATGATTAATGATTTGGTGATTTTTGGAAAAACCTAGGGTTTGAGTTTGAAATCAAAAGAGGGGTTTTCCTAATGAATTCTTGAAAATAGTTGTGGAAATGTGGTTTTGGGTGAGATATCTTAAAATGATGGATATTTCTTCTTGAAATTGATTTTGTAAAATAAAAGGGGGCTTTGCCCTAAATTTCAGATATTTGGAATTGTATAAGGAAATGGAGAATGTTGTGAGTTTTTTTGTAAGATTGGAATGATGGTTAGGATGATGATGATGATGATGGTGGTGGAATTGGATATGTAATATCACTCCCATTGTAAAAGAATGGAATTGTATATTTTGATTGGAAACTATCTGTGTAAAGAAATAACTGTTTTGGGCTTTCATGGAGGATATTCTTGATTGTTGTAGACATTGCATAAGAATTAGATTGAATTGAAACTAATTTCTCCTACATTATACATTGAGCATCATTTCATATTGAACATTGTAAATGTATTGATTTTGAGAAAAATGGATGAATATCTTAGTGAATCATGTTAGGGGGTATAGTTGCTGTTATTATGTTGGCCTGAGTGTCCTTGGTGAAAGTTCAGAAACCCTCGCAGTTAGATACCGATCCTTCCAATTAGTACTGGTAAAATGGCTTTGATAGTGCTTATATAGCCTATTGGAAAACACGTACTTAGAAATTCCTAGTATATTGTATCCACTGTCCTGTTTTCTGTTATAAAAGGATTATTTCTATGAATTGATCTATAATCTGACATTACATTATTTTGAGATAGAAAACGAGGAATGTTTGACAAATGGCATGCATGCGCATTCACCTTATAAGTTTGCTAAGATTTATATACTGTGTTAGAGTATTTCTACTGAGCTGTGACTCACCCTATGTGGAAAATAACTTTCAAGTGCTGATGATATACCTTCATCAAGGACGTAAGTTGGGAGAACTTAGAGCTAAAGGCTTCATTTTTGTTTATTGATGTAATTATTTTGTTTAAGCCTCTGGCTTTACCTGTATTGAGTTAAACTCATTTTGTTGTAACTAAGTATCGACTTGGAAAGTTGTAACCATTAGGGCATATAATTATTTGGTTTTACTTTTACTTTTATTTTATTTTTTATAATCCATACCATATGCTATATATTCATAATGTAGGGTTTATGAATGTATATCGCATATGTCATCTTTGGTAGTGATCAAAATTATGAATGGAATAGAAGATATGATATTGTTGATCATTTGTAAGAAATGTTATGAGTTGGATTATTACTATTTATTTTGGAGCGTTACACTAATGTCGGGACAGTTTAAGGAAACTAATGTCAGGACAGTGTAAGGTTGTGCTAGACCGTTATAGAAATTGGCCGAAACTAATGCTAGGACAGTTTATGATCGTGCCGAATCGTTGTAGAAATTGGCTATTGTTGCGTAACACACACATAACTTATGACGTGGTGCTGAACAGTGATGGTAATAGATGATTAAGTACGCCAAGGGTAGCTTGGATGGTGCACAAAAAGGAACGGCTTATGTGGTACGCCAATGAGTGACTTGGATGGTGCGCCAGAGGGGCAACTTGGGTTGTGTGCCAAATAGGGCAACTGAGGTGGTTCACATGACATATAACCATGTTCACCATGATACAGGTATAAGACTCCCCAACTCAAACAAGTTTGAAGATAGAAACCTATTTGAAGTTGAAGTAGAGGGAAAGACAAAGTGGAGCAGGAACATACACACACAAAAATAGATTGTGAGTAAAATATATATATATATATATATGATAGAGATATTTGGAGTAGAAATAAACTAGTGGACATAGAAAGAAAAATATGGCAGTGAAATGGATTGAGGTCCAGCAGGTGGCCAAGCAAAGGTTGTTGCCTGCCGGTAAGACGAATAACACCAAGAGCTTAACTTATAGCTCTGATACCATGTTACAATATCTAAGAAAGAAAGAAATTTGTATTATATTAAATGATATGTTGAATAAATTATGTAATAATGTATACAAGGCTTCTTTATATAAGAGAAGAGAAACCTAAATATGATAATTCAAAATATATTAATGAATATAATATGAGATATATGATAAATAGAATATATAATTATTATATTTAACATTCATGAACCGAGTTAGGCCAAGTTTGGGGACTTTGAAATAATCCAAAAAGTCAAAAAGTTACTCAAAAAGTTAAAAAGTTAATACTATTCACCAAAAGTCAACAATTACGGCTGCACAACTCCCAATTCAAATTTTCCTCTAAAAATCAATTTTCACAATTTTTTATTACACATTTTTCCATAAAAAGTCAAAAAGTTAACCCAAACATCCATATTTTCAACCTCAATTTTTTAGTCAAAAAAGACAAAAAGTGCACTTATTTAGTCTTCCCAAACAAGGCCTTAGACAGTTGAGTCCACAAATATAGACGGGAAAAAAGTTGTGCTCCATAATAATCTGTAAACCTAGCACTTGGGTTGAATTAAAATTTAAAATGATACTTTGACCTGTACACGTGCCCTTTTAGATTATATTTGATTTATAGATTTGGAGAAAGATATGAAAATAAAAAAATATATATATATATAAAACAATTAGGTGAAATATATAAATATTTTATTCATATTTTACTATTCTTTTTTCTTTTTTTTTTTTTAAATTTCTTTTCAAATTTTTGAATCAAACACAATATTAGGAACATGAAATTATTGAGTTGGTGATTGAATAAATATAGGCAGTGTTGGCTTGAGTTGTTGCTGATTGTAATAAAATTGTAATTATGTGGAGGAAAGGAGGAGGGTGGTGGTGCAAGTGTATGACAGAATTTGGATTCTTCAAAGGGGAGAGAATACATTATTTTTTGTTGGATGTGGACAAAAGCTGAGTGAGTGTATCAAACTCTTTTTCTAATTTTTTTTATTTATTATTATTATAAAAATAAAATGCTGAAGTCGTGGTAAGGGTGTATTTGTTTAGAGCAGTGAAAACCAAGCAAATGGAGAAGGAGACATTTCACGTGCAAAGATTCATTCATAATTGGTAGGTATTTGGTAAACCCAACACAACACAACATAACATATCCTATTTTTTATTAGTGATTAACTCCTCTGGTACATGGACTTATTCTAGGCTTCCTCTTGGTATCCTATGCACAAATGTTAGAGAGAGAAGATAGAAAGAGAGAGGAGATTTGTCTGAGAGTTGGGATAGGACATGGGACAGAATTGGGTTGAAATTTTGTTTAATTTTGGGTTTAATTACACTGATCCCCTAAAGTATACGTTTTGTTACACTTTAGTTTATAAATTTTTAATTGTTTCACTTTGGTTTTTGTTACACTTTAGTTTTTGACACATATGTCATTAAAAATCAAAATGGGAATTTTTTTAATTTTTACCTGAAATCTCAATAAAATTAAAATGACCAAATACACATAATCTAAAAATTTACATTTTTGTAACATTTTGAATATTAAATTATGCATTTTGTTTCCTTTAACTAAATAATAAGCTTTTTCTTGCATTTTTTGCCCTTTTTTTTAAAAAAAATTTTCAGACAACTATTTTTTTTTTTTGGTTGTAAAGTTATGAAAATATCCCTCATCTCGTTATTGATTTTCAATATTGATACAAGGAATTAAAGTGAAATATATGTTGCAAATTTTGGAGATCAAAGTAGAATAATTATAACTTGTTTAAGAATATATTATTTTAGTAATTTTTTGGCTTTAAACTAAAATTTGAAGTAAAAAAAATTAGTATGTTTGGAATGAATTTTTGATTTTTTTACGAAAAAATGTGCAAAAAGTAAAGAGAAAAAATAAAATTTTGACTTTTTGGTATAAGTTGTTGACTTTTTGATTTTTTTAATGATTTTTTGACTTTTAAGCTAAAAAATTAAGTTGTCAAACGAAAGTGTAGCATAACACATTATCTTTTTTGGCTCACAAGATGTCTAGAATTTTATCTTAATTAATCTTTCAGTATATGCAATCCTCTATCTCACATATAAGAATCGGTCATACTTTCCAAATGCACCCCCAAATGCACAAGCATATATGTCTCTTGAACTCTCTCTCTCTTTCTCGTCTTTCCTTTGTAGCCTACCTCTTAATCAAATGGTTGAGAAATAAAAATGGTACATTTTGTAAAATTAGTAATACATTCTCAATATGTGATTAGTACGTTTAAGAACACAACTGATAGAATTAGGGAGTGTGACCAAGTTTTTTAGGTTAAAGAATGCCATTTTTCATGGTTGAATCTTATCTAAATATAAGAAAAAGGTGTTTGAATCCCATTTTCTTCAAGTCTTTTTTGTCCATAAATATGAATTCTCTCCAAATTATTTAACATGATGGATAATATTGTCATGCAATAATCACTGTGATTTGCAGGCTAAGGGTACATTAGATTAAAATAGCTTGAAAGACATGGGGTACAATAATTGACTTAGTATATAAAGAGTGTTAAGATAATCTCATACCAAAAATGTCATAAATTAATTATTCCATGTGGCTAATATCATAAGGTAAGTTTTTCATAAAAATTATAAAATCTCAACTTATGTTGCCCATTACTACATGAATTCATGGCTTACATGAAGTGTAAAAAATTACTCTTTTGATGTGATTGTATATGATATTATCAAAAGTAAGATTTCACATCATTTATAATAAACTCAACCCAGCATTTGTCATTGCATTTTTGGTGGGAAAATTGATTTTCCAATTCAATGCATAAAGTTGCACTAAATTATGAAAAAAAATGAAAGAAAAGAGAATGATCTATGAAATGCTATGTCATTATGAGTTTTAAAACATTCCTTAATCATGTTTAGCTTAATATGATATAAATATTTTAAGGATTGTTATGTATCATTGATTTTTTTTACTATTTTATATTATGGGGTTATTATTCGCTCTTCATTATTCTTTAATGCTTATTTCTAAACAAAAACACTAAACATAAATATTCACATAAATAAAACAGTGATAAAAATAATGACATGTAACAATTTTCAAATATTTTATAATATGACTTTTGCACCACCATTGAAGCAATGGGACTGTTTGGTGTAGTATTTGAGTGGTTTATAGTTTTTTTTTTTTCAAAAAAAAAAAAATAATAATTTTGAGAGTTTGTACCAAGTGATTAGTGTAACTTCTATCTAAAACTTAATAGACAAGAGGAAAAAAAAATGATTATTCAAAAGTTGAAAAAGTAATACTTTTATTTCTACTTTTTAATTATCAGCATTTATCATACAATAAATTGTGTCAAATAAGCCCAATATGTCTCCACTTTTCTCCCAAAATAAAGAGTAGCCAAATCATATAAATTATTTTTGAGTATTTGAGGGAGGAATATGAAGGACATATGGGAGATTTCTATTTACGCAACATTTTTTTTTCTTCTTATACCAATTTTTTAATAGAAAATGATATACAAATTCGTTTTTAAACCTATTTTTATAGATTCAATAATGTGTAAGTGATATAATTAGTTGATAATTACAAAAAATATGAAAGAGAGTATTACCTTTAATATTCTAATTGATTGTCATATCATTAGATTTGAAAATTAAGTCTAATTTTTTGTCTTAAATAATAATGCTGTTTCTTAATTACACTTTACTCAAAGTTTAAAACTATAATTTGATTTCACTATGCAATCAATAATCTAATTAAAAATGTCCTCATCCTTAACCTTTTGAGTTCAAATTTGTTAAAGTTCAAAAATCTTAATTTTACAGTAAGGTTGACCCATTATTGAACTAATTTAGATTCACTTTGGTAATCTAAATCATTCATCTCATATGACAAGTTGAAAAGAACACGCTTGTAAAAAATTGAGTTGATTAGACATAAATGATAACATGATCAAATAACATATATATTATAACAAATGTGGTAATAGTATGATAATTGATATTGAATCAATTTGATTTTTTGTGTGAATAATTTTCTTAGTTAGTTGTATAAGATGAACACTAAATGAGTCCAATAATAAGTCAATTTCACAGTGAAATTTAAGATCTTTAACTTTAGCAAATGTGAACTCCTTTCAACTCTTTTACTTTCATAATTATCTTTGGAAACCCTAACTCTACACCCACAACCACTAGTTCCAACCACCTTTGTAGCTCGCTCTCACCTTGTGACCACCACCAGCCTCTCACTTAGGGATGGCAATGGAGTTTAATGGAGTGGATATTAATTCTCCATTCTCATTCCCCTATAATTATTTTTCCCGATTCCCAATTCCTCATGGGTACTATCCTCCTCATCTTCTAATGGGTTTGGATTTTGCTTAACCCAACTTGGCCCTTTTTTAATTTTTTTTAAGATTCACAACCAAAGTTAAATATATATATTCAAACTTATTTTATTTTATTTGGCTCTACAACAAAATCAAAAACAAATTAATTAACATTGTTACATTATTCTTGTCAAATTTTATGTATATTTAGAATTTTTTAAATTTATTTAGAAAAATTCTATTCCTACAAAAAAATTCCATCTTCTTTTTTAATTTTATGTATCTCATTCTCCTCTCTGTTAATTGATCTTCGATAATTTGAAGAAGAGTTGTCACTCTCGTTTCCATCTTCTGCGCCTTTTTTTTTAATAATTTTTATTTGCATTTATAGAATGAATTTTCTTATTTCAATATCTCCTACAATTGTTTTATTGGATTTCTCTCTGATTTGATAGTAACTTTAGATTGAATTTCTCAATTTTTATCTTAACTAGTGATCACCTTAATTGAAATTTTGTACATTTTCGTCTTCAATTTTCATGCTTTGGTTATAATTAATTGCGCATTTTTTATCGATAGTTACAATCTTGTCGCTACTAGATTGTCGCCTTCGGAAATCGCTGTTGCTGTAGTGAAAGGATGAGAGAGAGTGAGAATTAAAACTCTAATTATAAACAGAGTAGTGAAAACTAGGGATGGCAATAGATAACCTACCTTGTTGGTATCTATGGAGACTCAACCCAAATACATGGGTTTTTCTCTTTTTATTGTCTGTCGGGTAGGGTAAGTGATGTTCTTTAAATCTCCACCGGGGATGGATACCCACTAATTTTCCCATATATATATATATATATATATATTTTTTTTTAGGTACATCGGAAAATAATTTCTCCATATGTTTTCACTACTCTATTTACAATTAAAGTTCTAATTCTCACTCTCTCTTATCCTTTCACTATAGCAACGATGATTTGCGATGGTAACTATCTAACGGCGACAAGATTGTGATTATTGATCAAAAAACGTGCAATTAATTATAATCAAAACATGAAAATTGAAGACAAAAATATACAAAATTTCAATTAAGGTGATTACTAGTTAAGATAAAAATTGAGAAATTCAATCTAAGTTTACCATCAAATCAGAGAGAAATCCAATAAAATAATTGCAGGAGATATTGAAACAAGAAAATTCATTCTATAAATGCAAATATTTTTTTTTTAAAAAAAAAAGATGGAAATGAGAGCAACAACTCAACTTCAGATTATCGAAGATCAATTAATAGAGAGGAGAATGAGATATATAAAATTTAAAAAAATTAAAATAGAAGATGGAATTTTTTTTGTAGGAATAGAATTTTTCTAAATAAATTTAAAAAATTCTAAATATACATAAAATTTGACAAGAATAATGTGACAATGTTAATTAATATGTATTTGATTTTGTTGTTGAGCCAAATAAAATAAAATAAGATTGAATGTATATCTAGCTTTGGTTGTGAATTTTTTTTTTTTAAAAAAAGGGTCAAGTTAGGTTGGAAAAAATCCAAACCCATTAGGAGATAGGGAGGGTAGTACCTATGGGGAATAGGGAATGGGGAAAAAATAATTATAGGAGAATAGGGATGGGAATTAATATCCATCTCATTAATCCTCATTACCATCCCTAGTGAAAACATGTGGAGAAATTATTTTCCGATGTACCTAAAAAAAAATACATATGTGAAAATTAGTGGATACCCATCCCCGGCCCATCCCCAATGGAGATTTAAAGAACATCACTTACCCTACCCGATGAACAGGAAAAAATGAAAAAACCCATATATTTAGATTAGATTTCCATGAATACTCACATGGTAAGTTATCTATTCTCATCCTTACTCTTAACCTCGTTGCTACTGTAACAGACGTGTGGCAAAAAGAAAGTGTGAGGTAGGAGTGATTGTAAAAGGTGCGATGAAGAGTGATAGTAACGGGCGATAGTGGTGGTAGTCTAGTGAAAATGGTGGAGAAAGGTGTGGGTGGAAGGAGAAATGAAGATTTTGTATGTTAGAGTTTGAATATTTTTGATAATTTTAGTTGAGAATAAATTTATAATTAAAATAATAAATATTTAGAGGTGCAGGTAGTTATTATTGTAGTTTGAGTAGAAGAAGCTCGGTCTTACCTATACTCATTAAGCTAGTGTTTTAGAAACTTTTGAATAATATAGTGAAGGTCTTTCGCATTTTAAGGGATATTTTAAAAAGGTAGTTAACTTTTAATTTTTAATTTATTTTGAGTCATATTATTTTTTTATATTTTTTATATGATTTTTAAAAAAAATAAAAAATCAATTTTTAATTATTTTCTCAAAATAACTCTAATGTAATTGAAAGAATTATAATCCAATTTAAATAATGTTACACAAACATAATTTTTTTTAGATAGAAATTTCATACATAATTTGTTTTTAAAACACTGACTTTTATAATTACAAGTGTGTCAATGCTGCATCATTCTGAATGTATTTATATATACAAAGGGTTAGTTTGGGAAGTGGGTTAACTTTTTGATTTTTTGATTTTTTTGACTATTTTAACCTGGACTAAAAGTCTGGTTTGTGAATGATTTTTTGACTTTTTGATTTTTTTGACTTTTTTTGCGAGAGAAGAGTGTAATGATTATAGATTAGATGTGATGTGTTATTTTTTATGACTAAAATAACCTATTTTATCTTTTATGCCTAACATAGTCAAATTAGCCATTCCCAAACAGACCCAAAGTAAATTACTTTCCAGCAAGTTGTTATGATTATGCATCACACGCCATGAATGGTGTACATAGGAGCACTGAATAATTTCCCAAGAGTACATGGAAGATGAGAATAAAGAATACAGCAACCACCTCTCTCTCTCTATCTCTCTCTCTCTCTCCTAATTACCTTCTATCGCACGCCTCCCCCACCTCCCCCACACCACACCACACACAGCAACTCTCTTTTCTTCATAATACATACAACTCTCTCTCTCTCTCTCTCTCTCTCTAATTCCATATATATACAAACCCATCATACCCACACACACCTCTCTTTCATTTCTTGTCCTCCTCCTCAACCTCTTCCTCTCCCTCCAAAAACAAAAATAAAAAACCAACATCCATTTACAAGATGTCCACAGATCTAGAATTCCAAGAAGGCTTGCCCCAACTCCGACTACCCACCATCAGAATCAAACCCTCCGCCGACGAAATTCCCACAATTCAGACACCAAAGAGTGGCAGGAATAGCGACAGCGGTGACGATGAATGCCGCACCCCAACATCGCCAGAACACAAGATTCCAGCGATGCTAAGCTGCCCTCCAGCCCCAAAGAAGCCGAGGCGGACCGAACACTACAAGCGAAAGCTATGCGGGCTTCAGTTCTTCGAGATCGTGGGTAGGGAAGAGATTGAGTCGTTTTTCAGATCGAGTTTTGGGTTCGTTGATTTGAATTCTGGGTCTGTGTTTGTGATGAAGAGAAGACGATGGGCCAGCTAAATTTTCTGAGAATCCACACCACAGATGTGCTGTCTCTCTATATTGTAATGGGCAAGGTCCGAGAAAATATGTATGTATTACACATTCTCGCTATATGAATTCCACTTTTAATTATTTGTTATTACATTATGGGGTTTAATATGGTATTGAAAGTTCAGGTAATTTGGATTTGAATTATATTTTTCAAATAGAATTTCGATAAGATTTTATTTAATTGAAAGCCATTTTGATCTATTCATATTTACTTTCAGTTTTGGTTGTAATTTTTTAATTTTATTGTTGTTTTCTTGATGGGTTTTTGAGAGAGAGAGAGGTGGTTGTTGGTTAGTTGCTTTTGTTTGAAGGAAGCAGCTTATGACTTATGAGCTGTTGGATAGGGTTCATTTTTTTATTAATTAGCATGTTTGATTTGTATTTGGTTTGACAATTACATTGGATCCATTGACATGAATTTCTCTCTAAGAGTTGGTAGAGACTATTTCACGACTAAAGATATGAGTATACATATCTCTATACTCATATATACACAGAGAACGTGTGAAACTTACAATTATGCGTGTGAGTCTCACATCCGCAAATGTAAAAATAAAATAAATATATATTACATCTATCATGTTTATTTATTTATCCATATCAAATATTATATGCATACATAAGATTTACCATATATATGTAATACACCTAATATTTGTTTTATGGATCTAGTTTAAAGGTTAAGTAGTTAGTGAAATATTCCGTGGATTAATATTAAGGAATCTAGATCTACTTTTTACATATCATATTTTTTAATAAGATAGATACAATATAGTGTAAATAACAAAATGTGAAGGGTGAATATTTTTGTCCAAGATCACAAACATAACTAAATAGAGAGAAGGTTGTATATTTGTATTACAAAAATGTTAGAGATTTTAAAAATTTTATCAAAATTTCTACTAGGTATAGACCCACATGGTGTAGGTCCTATACCATGTGAGGTATTTGGTAAAACTTTTGGGGTCTCTAACATTATTCTGTGGCCCGTTTGTTTCTAGAGTTGGAGAATGGAATTGAGACTAGTAGTGAGATAAGATTGAAAAAATTGAATTTGTTTTGAAAAGCAACAATGCTAGAGGGCCACAATTTTTGTAGCCACAATGGCTCAAAACTGTCAAAACGACATCGTTTTGGCATGTTTTGCACTCAAAACGACGTCGTTTTAACAGTTTTGAGCCATTGTGGCCACAAAAATTGTGGCCCTCAAACATTTTCCTTTGAAAAGTGTTTATGAGATTAAGAGTCCCACAAGATTATGAAAGGCCTTTGATGAGGGGACTAGTAGTGGCTTAGGGAAGGTGATATTCAAAAATGAATCCCTTGGGATTATGGGTTAATTGACTATTTTAGCCTTGTGTTTATTGTTAAATTTGTTATAATACTTGGAATGAGACTCATAATATGGCTCATGTAATATTAAACACATATAATTGAGTAAAATTTTATTGATACTTGGATTCTTTAATATTTGCACACACACACAAAAAAAATAAAAAAAAAATAAAAAAATAACATTGAGTAAAAATTTATTGATAGTTGTATTCATTAATATTAAAAGAAAATAAAAGAAAAGAATAATATTGAGTATACAAATTTTGATAGTTGAATTTTTTAATATTTTAAAAAAATATATAAAAAAAAGAAAAATAATTTTGAATAAAAATTTATTTATTCTTAAGTTGATATAAGCCTAAATTTGGTAATAATGCAAATGGTATTTATGAAATTTTACATGATTATTCTCACTCTTATCTCTCAAAATAAATATAAACTATTACTATTCCATTAATTATTAAACAAATATAATTGTTCTCAACCCTCACACTTAAAATCTACTCATTAATAATTTCTTCATTAATAATCTCTCAAAATAAATATAAACAGAATGTGCATGTATTATGTCATGTAATAGTACAACTAACGAGGTGATCGTTTGTCTGTATTGATTTATTTATTTATAGATACCATGCACAAAATCTTTGGCAATCCCTATATATGTTCACATTCATTCTTTTGCTCTCTAAATTACACTCATAAATATGGTGAGAAAATTTCAACATGCCTCTGGTGCATCAAGTCAATTATATGAGGACATTTTGAAAAATTAGTTAAAAAATTTTAATTTATTTTGAGTAACATTATTTTTTATATTTTTTTTATTACAAAAAATAAAAATATAAAAAAAATAAAAAAATTAATTTTTAATCAACTTTCCAAAACATCCACATATATATTATTTTCTTTTCATATGGTCATGTCACAGACCACATTCCATGCACACACTGTCTCACACACACACACTCTCTCTCTCTCAAGTCAATTATATGTATTTTTTTTTTTCTTTCATATGGTCATGTCACAGGCCACATTCCATGCACTCTCTCTCTCTCTCTCTCTCTCTCTATATATATATATATATATTTGGATTGGATATGTAGGTACATGTGGCCAGCTTTAATGCATATGGTAAATTTCCAATCTTTAGAGTTGGCAAAATTTAATCCAATTAATTTGAAAATTAAGTTTCACCAAATTTTCTTTGTTTTTAACACTTTGATTCCATCTTTCTTCAATCAATTTTTTTTTGGTCATGGGAAAAATATCAATATATTTAGAGAATGCGTAGTCATCCGCTCTACTATTGAGTTATTAAAACATAATAAATTTTAAAAAATTAATTTTTATTTTTTAGACTGACATATAACTGAATAAAAATAAGTATGTCATTTTTGTTCACATTTACCATAAAAAATTATTACGATACCAAGTCAATCCATCCCTAACTAGAGAGCCTCTAGTACAAAGAATTTCTTGATTCATATTGTGATTGAATACCACCGATCTCGATAAAAGTAGATGGTTACCATTAGATTATCCTTTAGTTGTTGGCAAGATGGTACCTTACTATCCGTTACGGTAATGATTGAAAGATAGCATTGAAGCATGATCATCTGTGATTGGTAAATGATACCATATGACATTATCATGTGATACTTTTTCATTATGCAATAATTTTTTCATTAATTGAATCAAAAAAAATAAATTCGGGGCATGCACTTTTATCTTTTTCTAGTTCATATCCCCGTATCTCTGGAGGCAAAAAGCTTCAACCTCCTTAAAAAAAAAAAAAAAAAAAAAAAATTAAGACACCATGAAGTTTCAACATTTCCAACTTTTCTTTCTTACCATCCCTTGAAATTTTTTTTTTTAAAAATGAATAAAAATCGCACTGGTTTGGTAATCCAAGATCAAAAGCCATTATGCATATGATAACTGGGGTGAATTAATCTCCTCTAAACCTAATTGTCAGAAAAAGTTTTTTATTTTATTTTTATTTTTTTCTTTTGTTAGTTAATTTAGAACGAAAAACTAGAGCAATGTATTACCTCAAAGCAAAGATGTACCCCAAATATCAAACAACAACAATTTATTATTATTTTATTTTTATTATTATTATTATTATTATTATTATTATTGCTAAATAGTAGGACATTATACGAAAGTTCAATGACATATTTACCACACCAATATGTCCAATTGGGTCAATCACACATGAAAAATCTTCTTAATCTCTTAATGAGATACTAGGACTGTGTTTGGAATGATTTCCAAACTATGATTCTACCCCCACATTCCAACATGATATTTGGATAATATTTTTAAATCACATTTCCACAACATTTACAAAACTCTGTGTGAGGGGCGATTTAAAATTTTTTTTTTTCAAATTTGGACTAACCGATCATCCCATTGATCGTCTGGCCAGTTGATCGGAATAGTGTAATTTTTTTTTTTTGACATATGTTAATTTTTATATATTCAAAAAAAATATTTTCCGAATTTTTAAATTTTTTTTATGTGTTTTAATAGAATTTTGAGTTGTATGTTTGTTTATGAGTTGTAAGTTTTTGTATCAAATATATATGTCACATCAAAAATTTCCCACTCAATTCAGAACTCTTTTCAAAACTCTTTCACCAAACAAATTTTCTACATCAAATCATAATTCCAAAACTCATAAACTCAAAATATAACTTATATTCTCAAATCATAGCTAGAAAGTTCTACCAAACGCAACCCAGAATTCTTAACCAATAGATTAATCAAATTGAGTAATATTTGAATTTTTAGTTAGAATTTTACTTAAAAATCAATATATGATCCAGATCAACACATCAATTAAATTTTAACCACACTTCTCCATTTTGAGTAAATTTCTTGACAATTTTTCCGAATAAGTGGAGTTTTCCAACCCAATTAGTTCAAGAGCATATGTTAACAAGAGGAGGCCTAAAAAGTGAAAAGGGTCACCCAATCAGTGATTAATAATGGGAGGAAACTAGTGAAATTTATGGGGGCCATATATGGGTACATCTAATAGATGCTCTAATAGCTTGTTGTTAACGATAGATCAACTAATATAAAAACTATCAATCAACGTTATATCAATTGTTAGATCTGAAATGTTGTTGGTTCAACCAATTGATAATGACAGGAAAAGAAAAAAAAAGAAAAAAAATCCTATGTATATTTACTTGAGGCCTCGTTATTCAATTATTAATTTATCAGATTGATGCCATGTTATTCAATTATTAATTGATCAGAGTAAAGCTTCAATCTCAAGTGTCTTTCATGAAAAAAGATAGGATAAATTATGATTGATTATAAATTAATTAAGGTTAGTCATACATGAGACCAAGTTTCACATTGTCAAGGAATCACCGGAGGAGAAGCCTTTGTAACAGAGCTTAAACCATAAGCTACTCTTAATTCGTATTTTGACGGAATAAAGAGCATACTTTGAGAGAGAGAGAGAGAGAGAGAGAGAGAGAGAGAGAGTAACTTATAAAGATGGTAAGCATAAAATAAAGAGGATTGCCATGTGACGTGCTTGAGAAACACGTTTGCAAGAAACTGTGAGCAACACTAAGGGGTTGTTTGGTTGTTGAGTTAGGCTAAATAATTATAAAATGACAAAAAAAAGTCAAAAAATCACAAAAAGTCAAAGATTATAAAAGGACAAAAAAAATATACCATTCCAAAGCTAAAAAGTTAATAAAGCCAATCAAGAATACCAAATAAATAAAAAAGTTTCAGACTAAAAAAAGTTAAAAAAGTCAAAAAACTAACTAAAAAAGTCATTGTCAAACGAAGGCTAAGTTGAACCAGTTATTTTATTTTCATTGAAAGGCTATATACGGCTTTGCCTTGATAAAGTTCTGAACTGATTTATGGTTCGTTTGAGATGTTAGTTGGTTTTTTGATTTTTTAATTTTTTTTGATTATTTTAGTTTGGGATTAAAAATTTTCGTTTGAGATAGGCTTTTTGTTTTTTGTTTTGACTTTGTGCGAGAAAAAATGAAATGATTATGGGTTGAATGTGACATTTTGTCCTATTTGATTAAAATAGCCTATTTTGTCCTACAAAAATCAAAAAATCACAAAAAGTCAAAGATTATAAAAGGACAAAAAAAATATACCATTCCAAAGCTAAAAAGTTAATAGAGCCAATCAAGAATACCAAACAAATAAAAAAGTCTCAGACTAAAAAAGTCAAAAAAGTCAAAAAACTAACTAAAAAAGTCATTGTCAAACGAAGGCTAAGTTGAACCAGTTATTTTATTTTCATTGAAAGGCTATATGTGGCTTTGCCTTGATAAAGTTCTGAACTGATTTATGGTTCGTTTGAGATGTTAGTTGGTTTTTTGATTTTTTAATTTTTTTTGATTATTTTAGTTTGGGATTAAAAATTTTCGTTTGAGATAGGCTTTTTGTTTTGTTTTTTTGTTTTTTTTGACTTTTTGCGAGAAAAAATGAAATAATTATGGGTTGAATGTGACATTTTGTCCTATTTGATTAAAATAGCCTATTTTGTCCTATATGACTATTTTAGCCCAAACTCTCATCCAGACGAGATCTTAAGATTGTATTTGAATTATGAGTTATAGTAAATAAAGTGAAAATATAAATGAAAAGTGAATCAAATATAACTATATTTCACTAATCTTTTTTATTTTTCTCTTTAAATGCTACCAAAATCCATAATTTAAACATAATAATATTAAATTTTAACAAATGATTCATCGGTTGAGATTCAAACTCGTAAGCTTTTAATCGTGTATGTGAATCAAACATAATCTAATTCTATGATTAGGGGTGAAGCAATTTCAAGCCAAGCTAAACCAAATCAAATTTTTGGGGGCCATTATGAAGTTGGGCCATAATATTTTGGAGGAGGCTTTATATTTCTTAATATTTTGGGGGAGATGGGGGTAATCTCTTTGCTTGCCCTCTCTTCCTTCATCACCAACTGTAATGGCTACCGAGTCATACCATGTGGTTTTGCAAGCGTTTGATTAGTAGTCACCACATATAAAGTCTATTAATTTAATAGTTATCACGCACTTAGGTTTCGTTTGGGAAATAATAATTTTAGCTTAAAAATAAAAAAACTTATTAAAAAAAATTAAAAAAATTTATAGCCTATATCAAAAAGTCAAAGATTCTATTTTTTCTCAACTTTTTACACATATTTTTGTAAAAAATCAAAAAATCATTCCAAACATATAAATTTTTTACCTTATATTTTAGTCAAAAAACTAAAAGTTACTAAAATAAATGTTTCCAAACGAGGCCTTAGTATGACTTAATATAAATATAGTTTTCATTTTATTTAATGATTTTGGATTAAAATTTTGTTTGCTTAGCTTTTTTCTTACTTGCATTTACCACGTTATCAAAAACCAAAAAATTCATATGCTTGTAATGTTGAGATATGCTTAATGTGTTTAGTTTGCAATTTGAGAAGGGATTTAGAAAGAGAAAGAGAAATGGAAAGAAAAAAAAATATGTTAAATTAGGTAAAATATAAATATATTTTATTTACATTTCACATACTTTTTTCTTTTCTCTTTCCAAATTCTTCATTAAATCATCCAACCAAACACAGCATTATATTGTGTTTGTATTATAAATTTATAAATAAATTTAAAAATAAAAAAAATAAATAACTACCATTTTATTCACTTTTCTATCTCCTTTTCTTTTCCTGCTACAAGTCTCTCTCTCCAAATCTAATATCCAAACATAACAATGAATTAGCACTAAAAGAATGCAAGATCTAGCAAAGAGGGTGTACATTTCAAAACAAGGGCTGTTAAAGTTATATGACGCCAGAAACTTTAATTATACAGTCTACCAAACAGAGCGTATCCAATTCCAATCCATTAACCGTCTACGTTACGTATTGTTTCCACTTTATTGCCGAAAGGAAAGCAAAATTACATTACACAAAAACAAAACTGGGAAAAGGAAAATGAAGGAAAAGAGAGGACACTCCAAGGGAAAAGAAAATCAGGGAAAAGTGAATGGGAAAAGTTTGGGGGGTTTCTCAAAACCCAATAAAACATTTTGGTAGTTAAATTTGTAGAATTCCTTTTGTCTTGTGAGGTGAGACAAATTGGGGGTTATTCATGAAAGTATGTTCTCACAAAAGAATGTTATTACTACAATTTACAAGTGGGAGGAAACTTTGAGGTTAGTTTAGGGGATACAATTTGGGATTTGGGAGAGTACTCTATCCAAGTCTTAGATTTAATATTTACTAATTTTAATAAGAAGTTTTGCATGAGATTTGTTTGATCCATGTGAAGGAAGCGCTTTGCATGAGTTTCGGGAATAATTGAGGTGAGCATAAACCCAATTCAAAAATAAATGAATAAATAAATAAATTCAATACTCATTAGTCCTAATAAATTTCTTAGGGCCGTTTGATCCGATTTTAATAACCCATTTAAGCGGGTGGTGGGATTGATCACCTAATTAATCGAGATGTATATAAACTAACCTGAACATCCGATTAAAAAAAAGGGAAGAAATTGTAACAACCCTCGTACTGATTATCGATAAACTACTGAATTAGCTACTGGTTACTGATAAACAGAACTGATAATGACTGATAATTGAACTAACCGAAGTACTGATTGGACTGATTGAAATCGAAACTGAAATTGAATAAGTTTATCTATTGAATTGCATATTGCATCTGTTTGATTGAACGACTATCTGTTTGAATTCGTATGTTTAAATTGCTAATTGAAGGCCTTATCGGCGGCCGAATTAGAAATCGTTTCGTGTTTTGAGATCAGTAGAATATTTGTGATTTAATGGTATATTTATTTAAAATGTGATTAGGAATGATTAAATTAGATTAAATATTGATTTAATTGGCAAGTTTGACTTAATTACACTTAAGCCACCTAGTGGGCCACTACACCACACCTTGCCCAAGACTTGGTCTTACATTATACAACACTCCTTTAGCACATTTGAGTCCACCACCGAATAGAGAGAGAGAGATTAGGGAGTGAGAGTGTTTTCATCTTGTGTTCATAAGAATTGCTTGAAGACTTGGGGCATAGATTGCATAATTGAACTCCTAGACAAGAAATTGAGACTTAGGTAAAGAAATTTACCATCCTCTTGTTGTCCTTAAGCTTCATCTTGCATGGTTCATGCTCCATTGTAGGATTAAACCATGATTTAGTGCAAATAAGTTGGATTATGCTTGAATTGTTGCATGCATAGCTAAATTAGTGATTTTTGAGTTGAATTCATGTTGGATTGTACATGCATGCTCATATTTCTAACAAAGTCCATGTTTTCATTTTGTTTCCCAACTATTGAGCTCACTAGAGCAAGATTTGAATCTTAATTTTGGTTTAAAGTTCATGCATTGCATGTTTTGAAATTGTTCTTGTTAATGGGTTGAATTTTGGATTTAATTGACTCACCTTTGGGGCTTGAATTCATAAATTGGCTTTTGAAACTTGTTATACATTGTTTTGGGATGTATTTTCCAGAATTTGGGCCCAAGAAGTTGAGAATTGAGTTGAGAATGTTTGGCTTGAGCTTGGGAGGCAAATTTGGAAATTCCAGATTTGGCTTCTTCGCTCGAGCGAAGGATTCTTCGCTCGAGCGAGCACCTTTTTATTCAGGTCTCCGCTCAAGCGAGCATCTAGCGTGGTATCGCGCGTAAAAATCTAACAACCAGTACTTTTTCATTTCATCAGACCGCTTGAGCGAAGGAATTCTCGGCGAAGCCTGATTTTAAGCTCGCCGGCGAGCATCGGCGAGCATCGCGTAAAAATTGAGCATCCAGTACTTTTACTGTTTCATCAGACCGCGCGAGCAAAGGATTGTACGCTCGAGCGAAGCATTTGATTTTGCAACCTCGCTCGGCGAAGGAAGGCTCGCTTCGAAGCGAGACCCTGTTTCAAAGAACTTTTGAAAAATGCCTTCCAATGTATTTTTGCATCCTCATCCCATCCTAGGCATTCCTAGGCCTAGTTTAAGGCATCTTAATGAGGATTTAGACATAGAACCACCGAGGAAATTTAGGGATTTAATTATCATCATTTCCATCGTGAAACTTAGTGTGTGTTCTATTGGTTTCTTTTAGGGTTGGTTTCTGGGACGCGCTCTAGTCGCTATTAGCCCAATTTCGTGAGTAACAATTGTGTAAAGATATGTTCAAAATGGTTATCTTTTGCATCTTGAATCGAATCACATCGACCGCTATTGTTCTTGAATGAATGTATGTCTTGTATTCTCAATCAGATTGTGGCATCCTTAGCAATTATTGTTATTCTGAGCTCGCTTGGTTTCCTTGTGGAACCATACATGCATCGATTGATGGCCATCATTACTGTTGGGTTCATAAGACCCGGTCCTTTGGACCCTCTTGTTTATAGGCTAATGGATGTACCACATATGATTGATTGATCGAAATCTTGAAAAGATCGAAATCTTGTTTAATGAATCGATTTCATTATTGTAAGGACATTCATTCATAACCTCTTTACGATTATGTTATTCATCGGGCTTTAGCTCACTTTGTTTATATATATATGTAGGTTCTCGGCAGACCAGGAGCTAGGAGCGTCGGTTGGTCCCCGATTTTGTCAAGCCGACCCTATGTGCCTCCTTTGTGAGGTTCCGAGTCGCCATGCTATAGCTTGGGGTGTTTTTATTGTCCCCACCTGTCTCCTCACTGTTTTGTACTATTGTATAGACTGTCTACTGTTTTACCGTACTGTTATCGAGGGATTAGGTCCCCGTACTGAATATTTGTAAATGATTGTATAGATTGTACTATTTTGAACTGTTTGAATGCATGAAAAATGTTTTTGGCATACAGATTTTCACAACTCTATGGACACTAGTTATTTATTGTATTGGCTTCCCACACTTCTGTTTAACTGCTTTTCTTGTTTCAAGAAAGTTTTGATAATCTCGGATTCTTGGCGATTCTGATGCTAAACCCATAGGGCCGGGTTTGAGTCGTGACAGAAATCAAATTTTCCCCAGAATCCGAGTGGACTTGGTATTCGGTTGTCATTGTTTGGATTAAACAATAAGAAACTGAATTCTATGGGATCGGCAAAGCACAAATCACTTGGGAAATGTATTATATATATACACTAACAGCGGATATACGCGACGCTAAACTTTCAAGTACCGGGTTTAGGTAGTGACAATTATTATTATTATTATTATTTTGTGTTTCAAAAAATGTTTAAGAACATTCTCATTCTTTTTTCATTTTTTTTTTGTGTGTGCAATTTTTTTTTTTTTTTTTTTGAAAAGTTTGGAATATTAGTTTTTTTTTCTAAACAGTTTGAAAATTGAAAAATAATTTGCCTATGTTTTAAAGAAAGATAGAAAGAAAAAAAAGAAAATTTGAAAACACAATGAATAAAAAATAAAAAATAAAAAAAAATCCCTTTTACGTTTTCTTGTTCTGGCTTCTTTATTAACTTGTTATATCAATATGCAAAAAGAAATAAAGAACTTTTCTTTTGAATAACACAAAGTCGTAAAAACTTTATATATATATATATATATATATTTTAAAAATGTATTAAAAAAAATGTATACTCATAATGATAATCTATATAATTTAAATTAAAGTTTGTATTATAAAATACACATCTATCTATACTATATATAAAGCATGTAACATATATGTGCACAAAATCTATAAACAAATAAAATAAAAATACACTCACAAAGATAATATATACACAAAATCTATATAATTATTTTTGCGTTTTGTATTTTTTTTCAATCAACATACTGGAAAAAATGAGAGTGGGTTTTTATTTTTACTTTTGCAATGAACGTAATCAATAAATAAAAATTATTAAAGAATTACAGAATTTATATAAAAATAAATAAACAAACAAACAAACAAAATCCTTAGTCATTGAGAATTTTAAAAAGAAAAATAAAAAAAATCCAACACTCTTAGATCATGTAACAAAGTAAGCTTATCATTCTGTTAAACTAAGGGAGATTAGTAAACACACAATGCGCGTACAAACTAAGGGAAGTCAATTCGGGCCTTAGATGTGACAATAACAAAACAAACCCATATCAAAACAAACAAAACCCTAAACAATAGATCTGATATAAAAATGATCATAGAAAACCCATCTGCAAATCAAACATTGCAAAATTAATTGAAATTCTTGGCTTAGAATAAACCAAACAAATCGCATAAAAATCCAAGTCCAATAAAAAGCAAAATCATTAAACAGAAATCTATACAGACTTCGACATTGAGTAGATCTTTGGTGTAGGCAATTTCAATAGTCTTGCAAGCGTGTTCGAAAAAGAGCATGCGATCGAAATCGTTCCCCAACTCCATAAAGGAGTGTGTATTGTAAATTTGCCCCCTCTATTGGTTTGTACTTCTTTCGTTATAATTAAATCAAATAGTTTTATACTTTATTTAAAAAAGAAAACTATTGTACAAAGAGAGGAAGAAAGCAAAAAAGTTAAAAAGAAAAGTGATAAAAGTAAATTATTGGAGAAGGGAAGAAGTTATTGTAAAATAGTAGTTATTTGCAAAATGTGATTGAGTAGAAAGTTATTTTAGAGTAGTTATTGTAAAGTAGTTTTTTTTTTTTGTTTTTTCTATTTATTATCTAAATGCCACATGGCAAAAATTTTAAAAAACTAAAATAGAGGGTCATTTAATATAATAGTACAGATAGTATAGATATTTAAATATGCATAACTAAATAAACCCATGAAACATAATTCTCTATACCACCCACAACACCCCTTCATTTTCAACATTTTGTTCCCTACTTCCACAGATTGAAATTAGGCAAAAGTCATTCACTCCTTTCCCACCTCATTGTCTTCTTGACTCCTTATCTTCTTGCTATTTTGATTTTGGGAAGAACAATTTGTTGAACTTGTTTATAATTGTTATGTTTGAATTGGTTATTGGATTGAGAGAAGTCTAAAGATTGAGAAATCGGTGTGTTATATACATATAAAGATTGATAGAAATCTAACCGTCAAAATCCACAAATGACAAATTGAAAAGGAAAAAGTTAGGGATCATGAAAATTTTATCATGAAAATGATCATGAAAAATTTATGATTCTTGGATTACCTTGATTAGTGTGTAGTGCTTTATTCTAAGTGTAATTCAAGGGTCACAAAACTTTCATGATTATTTTCATGAAAGGTTTTTCATGATACCTAGCATTACTGACTTGAAAATATGAAAAGATAAAGAATCTAATATTTTTTTTTTTTTGGGCATATACCAACACACAATATGAGTAAAATAATCTTTTTCCAAGTTAATCCCCGTACTTGTTTTGAAACCCAACCCTTGGAGGCTCTTGTTAATCCCCTCCTCCATGACCTATCATAGTTCTAAGGGACTATGAATCCCCTTTCTTATTTTGCAAACAAACACTATTATAATGGGTCTCCCATCTATCTTAGTTCAATTCCTTCCTCTATCTCCTAAAACAAACGGCCCAAAGGCCTTTTAATTTGTTTTGCCATAGAGGGTGAAGATTCTAGATATATATATATATATTTTGTTCTAGATCTCCACCATTGGATTTTGGTAAGTCTATCATCGTAATCCAAATTAAATTGATTACTTTTTTTTACTTATTTATTTAAAGCTAGTTGAAGCAAATGTGCAACACACGTGACTATTTTGGTCCAATCCATTTTTTCCCAATTGTAGTAGGTAGTGTTCATGGATTTAAGCAAATTTTTCAGAAAATTTGATATCAACTTCTGCGGGATACTATCTGTAGACACCTTATTTTTGACCGACCTTAAGACTCAGACGTCACCGATTGAGCGCTCGGTGATGTTGCATATTGTGCTCGTTCAGAAGTCTCCGAGTCTTGGCCATGAGCCCTGCCTCCGGACTTCCGGGCTTTTCTGTGCCTTGTCTCGGTTTGCGAACCAGACTCGGTTTCTCTGTTTCTCTTCCCAAAGGGAGAGAGAGGTCTCGTAGACTATCTCTCAGTGGCCGTGGGCTACATTTCGTGGTCGTAGGCCATTTTGCCCATTTCGGAGCCCGGTTCCTGGTTTTCGGAGCCGTCAGTCCGAGTGCCTCGGTTCGGGACCACCTAACCACCTTCGTTTGCTCCGGTTTTTGGCATGCATCTTATTTCCTCCCTTTTAAGGGACACTGT
This sequence comes from Camellia lanceoleosa, assembly GCA_025200525.1. Classification (NCBI taxonomy): domain Eukaryota; kingdom Viridiplantae; phylum Streptophyta; class Magnoliopsida; order Ericales; family Theaceae; genus Camellia; species Camellia lanceoleosa. Next base: position 87,086,869 of record CM045764.1, on the reverse strand, counting down.
GGTCCGAGAGACCAACTTCGTGGTCGAACAACACTCCCGGTGCCTAACAATCGGTTTTCGGGGCCTTGGACTGCGCGTTTCGGCCCCCGAACCTTCATTTTGCATCGATTTTCGTTCATTTTTGGCAGGGACCTATGTTTCATCACCAGGAAGGTCGTAGAAGGGTGGGAGGCCAGTAATTGTTCCAGCAACCAATTATATTCCATCATCGCCCTCCGACGCCCGTTTTTCTCACTTCAAAACCAATGTTGACCATCTTAGGGCCACTTTCCTCAACCCTAACCCCCATATTTGTGATGTACACATCTGGGAGGCCACCAATATCTGGTGGCCAGTCAGTAATTCCATTTGAACCTTTTGAACCCCTTTGAAAAGTAGGTTGTTCTCTCTCCTGGTTCACAGTTGCCAATTTTTGACCACAGGGTTGTGTTGAGAACACATGAGAGGCCACCAATCTGTGGTGGCCGGCCACTAATCACACCTAACCCTTTTGACCCTTGGCCGGCCGGCCATAGGGAAGGCCAGCCGGCCACCTGCAGTCTCAATAACCAACCGACCAGCATCCTTACACCTGGCACATCACAGATATACACTTTATTCCCCCCCCCCAGATTCTGTATCCGGGGGGGCAATTTTTGGAGGGAAACTTGGAGTGATTTCCCTCCCTTTTTTCCCCCTCTTTCTCTCCCTCTTTGGCCTATATAACCAGCACCCCAGGTCTGGTTTTGGGGTTGGAAAAATTGGCTTCAAACTTGCATTACACCCCTCCCTCTATCTCTACACTGCCAACCCTCCAAACCTTCTAAATCCTACCTCATTTCTACACCATCACCTAGCATCACACCACCACTCCATTCCAGCAGCTTGGAAGATCTTCTCAGAGCTTAGGAGGCAGCATTTCTTGGTCCAAAGGTTGTCAAAGAGTTGGTCTACAAGGGTGAGTTGCTTTCTCCCATTTTGAGCTCATTTTTGCATTATTTCTTAGCCCTTCTTGCACATACTTTTGAGCTCCGGCCATAACTGAAAGTAGCATTTTTTTGAGCTCTATTTTATCTTTCATTAAGGGCCTCTCACTGTTTGAGGCCCCCATTTGATACTTACTTCATTATCCCTCTTATATGCCATTTCCTTGCATGTTGTTTTGGCCTATATGTAAACTGTTTTGAGGCATATTGTAAACTGTGAAGTAGCTTATTTTGATCCCTTCTTAAACATTGTTGAAGGGCTAATTACTGTTTGGGTCCTCCATGTGCTACTTGCTTTGACATCCATGTTTTATCCCCATTTTTTGCGTAATTTATTAGTCTATTCAGATTATGTTTTTGGACCTTGGTCCGAACTGAAAATGGCATTTTTTTGACCCCCTCTCCATGTTTCATTAAGGGTCTATTGCTGTTTGGAGCATCATTTGTATACTTTGTGTTGTAGCCTCTCTTTTAGGCCATATCTTGCATTGCATTTTGGGCATAGTTGTACACTGTTTTAGGCTCGGCCATTAACTGTAAAAAGTCATATTTTGGGCCCCTCTTCAACATTGTTGAAGGGCCCTTACCTATTTAGGACCAGCATGTATCAGTTTCTTCTTTATCTCCATTTTGGCCCTTATTTTGCATAGCATTTTGAGCATACTTGTATCTATTTTTGGGGTTTGTTATAAACTGTAAAACATCATATTTTTGGCCCCTCTTCAATATTGTAGAAGGCCCCTTCTCTTTTTAGGGACAGAAGCTTGCACTCGCTTTATTATCTTGCTTTTAGGGCCATTTTTGCATGCTAATTTAGCCCCATTTGTGCCCACTGTTTGGCCTTGATTTAAACTGTAAATATTCTTTTTTTGGGGCTTCCTTGCTTCTGTCTTTACACTTCATTTTCAAATTATGCATGAATTGTATAGCTATAGGCCATTTCATGCGCCAAATTTCATGTTCCGGGACTCGTCCCATGCATTGAGTACCATTTCACCATGTTTCGGGCTGTTTTGCATCTCATTTTGCCTCTGAAATTTGCATTCTAGTATGCCATTTTTCATGTTTTGCCATGTCCTGTTAGAGTGGCATTCCGTGCCTTAGGGACGGTTCTCGATTTGCGTGCACGTGTGCACGCATCTCGAGTGTCTCATTTTCATCTAATGACCTCTTATGTGAGTGTGGCTGAGGTCCACTCATGTTAGTGTAAGTCCATATTGCATTGTGTATGCTATTTCATTCCATAGCATTGTGTATGCTAGGTTGTATGTTAGTGCATTGTGTATGCCATGTTACCTCGTGCATCGTGTATGTCATTTCATAGCATGTTGCATGTTAGGATGTATCTTAGTTGCATTTCATGCATATCATGCATATTGCATTGTGTTCGGGATAAGAGTTAGCCCGGGCATGGGAAACGAGGTGCGTCTCGTACTCCGAGTGACGGAACGTGTCTCAATTCCCCAATCACCGACGCTCCGGATCATCCATGATGGAGTTAGGTTTTGTTGTGTTTTCATGTGCATTCATTCCATATTGAATCATGCAAATCGACTCCTCGGTCATCATGTATCGAGATGCGTGATTGGTGGCACGAGGATCGAGGCATGCATACATTTTTGAAAATACATTGCTATGCTCCTTTCGCTCTAAAGAAAATCAAGAATCATCGGTCTTAGAGGCTTGGCGCTTTCCAAGAACAATTGCAAAACAGAGGCTAATTGGGGCATCCCGAAGGATTTACGCAAGAAGGCCTAAACATACATCATTCATCAGAATCAAGGCAGTCCCTGGCTTACATGCCAGTTTATTATTTTCTTAGTTAATTTGTAAATTAATTAGGAATTTGTACACATTTTGGACTGTATTATTTGGACTGTAATATTCTTTTATTCGGGACTGTACTATTTATTTGGACCCTCTGTGCGAGGGCAATGTTGTAATAAGTGTGCGTGTGTGTGATGTATGTCTTCCAACCCCACGTCTTTCTTCCCTTTTATTTACCCGCTTATGATGGTTAGATTAGGGCATGTTTCAATTAGCATACAGTATGATAGCATGTTTGCATTCATTCATCTGTTTTGCATGCACCGGGCTCGGCGCACCATACTAACTGCATTTGTATTTCAATTCCAAGTTGAATACATGTTAGCTGTAGCATTCCATATGCCATGTTTAGAATAGCCGAGCCTGCTATAGTTTGCATTTTTGCATGTGTTGCATTAGGCATTTCTGTATACTTAGGATCATGCATGGATTTCTAATCAGTTTCTGTTTTGGCATGGAGTACTCGGTGAGTTTTATGCTTTAGCATCCCTGCATGCGTGTGAGTGACTGCCATGAATAGCATGCTTACCATGAGGCTATATGCTTATGTGATATAATTTCCTTGAATGCCTGTGGGTGAAGGTTGGGTTATTTGAATTGGAACAGTTCATCAAATGTGTGTTTTAAGCCCACTAGATAGTGGCAAAATCATGTTTTCTAAGCCCACCCGAGGGTGGCAAATCCACGTCTTAGCCTACCTGCAGGTAGCACCATCAAACCATTTTCAGAAAAACAAACATGAAATGTTTTGTTCCAATTCAGACGACCCAGTCTATACTTGTATGCTGTGCGCATCACATAGTAAATCTAGGCTAATAACCGGAATAAGAGCACACAAAGTTTTCAAAACTAGATATCATGATTAGTAGAGGCCGGTCTTTGATCGAGCAAGCGGGGGTGCTCACAAAGTGACCTTCCCCAATCGTACCCAAGTTCCCGAGCCGAGGCAACTTTGGTGATGACGGACACGTGGCCTTAGGCAACGAGTCAAGGTTTCCTAAATTTCTCAAAATAAAATATTTAGGTGGCGACTCTGTATCTGGCAAAGTAGTCCATGTTTGGCACTTCTTTTCTAAAAATCTGTTTTCTCAAAACGATTTGCCGGATTTGGACTCTTTGGTTCAAGATTAAGAACCGTGACACAAATCGAGTCCCGAATCAGAGCGAGGTCCTGCGGACTTATTACAGTTCTGGCGACTATTCAGGATTTAGAGAACTTGACTCGTACTCATGATATCTGGTTTTGACTACACTTGTGTGTTTCTTTGCATTGCATTTGCATTGGTGCGCCTAGGGCACCGTGTTTGCCATCTGCTATTCTGAGCGGTTTGTTTGAGGCTTGTCTTGTCAAGGCATGACCATAAGGTCGACCTACGGGCTCTGCAAGTATGGGAACACAAACCCCGGTTTTACCGGGGCACCCTTCTTAACCATTCGACCTAGTGCATATCGAAATCCGTAGTGACCATTCCAAACTAGGACAGGTTGCTTACCCGATATAGGTTGTTTGAAACCGCTGCGTGCGTAGTGAAACCCTAGTTCCTGACAAAATAGGACAGGGAAACCCTACCCCAACATAGGGGTGTTTTGGTTCTCACTTATCTGTTATGTGCTTTAGAGTGCGTCTCTACAGGAATGCATGTATCAGTGTATGAGTTTGGGCATCAGGCCTGCGGGCATCAGTCAGTGTTTGAGAATCAGTTATCTGCGGGTATCCGATTCAGTCTTTGGGGAACAGTGATTCAGGGACAGTGATCAGTATTTGGAGACAGTGTGTTTTTCAGCTTATCAGCCGTGTGTTGTATGCTCGACTGTATGTTGTGTATTTATTTTAAGCTGTCGTGCTCTTTATTTATCTGGTTATTTATTTCCTTTTTGCTTTATTTATCTTTTGCTAGGGGGCAGTTTTAGCACCATTGCTTCCAACCCAGTAGATATTCCCCAAGCACTTTGGACACGAGGTCACCGACTCAATCGATCTGAGGATCTGGTTGACGGACATCCAGTGTTCTATTCTTTACCCCCCGTTGTCAGGAGAAAGCCAAGGAAGCGCAGTGTGTCAGAACAGAGATTGCCAGAACAGTGGGTTACTCCATCAAAGGACAGTAGGACTGAGATCCCAATTGTTGCTATAGAAATAGACATACCAGTCAGTCGGATGGATCAGCAAAATACGTCAGGGGTGGAAGCCCTGATGCGCCAAATGCAGGAGAGCATGAGACAAATGCTGGAGGATGCTGTTCGTCAAGTAGAATTCTCTAAACAGCAGGCCGCGATCATGGCCCAGCAGGCCGAGCTAATCACTAGACTGCAACAGCAGAATGCGGCACCTGCTTCACATCATGTTCCTCCTCCACCAGGGCCCCCATTACCCGAGCAAGCTCCTACTGTTTAGAATACTCTGCCAAACACCCAGAACACCGTGCCAAATGTCCAGAATATCCAAGAGGACAGAAACCTTCCAATGGGGCCAGCTCCGCCCCCGCTTCCGCCTCAACTGTCCAAGACCCATACACCCAACCACCCGGACTCTCCCTTTGAGTTCGAAATGGACCATACAGCCTTAAAACTGAGCAAGCTTGAAAAGCTTTTCAAGAAATCACAAGGGGTAAAAGCCATTCCGGACATCGAGGACGGATACACCGACGTGGCCGTGACATTGCCCGATAGGTTCAAGATGCCACAAATTGACCGCTTCGACGGGTCCGGGGACCCCATGGTTCATCTTCGGCTATTCTCAAACATTCTACGGCCAATGGGCCTAACCCGACCACAAAAGCTTTTTCTGTTTGGCCGAACTTTGTCGGGTGTGGCCGCCATGTGGTACGCGAAGTTAGAAGACGAGGTCAAAAGAAGTTGGGATGAGATGGCTGAGGCCTTTGTCGCACAATATTCGTACAATACCCAGATCGAGATTACAAGTCGTGATCTCGAAACGACGAGAAGGAGACTTTCTTTGACTTCGTAACTCGTTGGAGGGCAAAGGCATCGATGATGACTTTGAGGCCTACAGACAAAGATTAAATCAGGATGATTGTACGCAATCTCCAACCGAAATTGATGCAGAAGATGATCGTACTCCCTTTTCCCACATTCTCAGATTTACACGAGATGGGGGTACTGATCGAAGATGCCATAAAACAAGGTCTGATCGACCAGGATAGGGAGCAACCCATAAGGACTTTCAGCCGTAACAACAACGCAGGCCCGAGTGGCACTGCAACTACACGAGCTTCAGAGGTGAGCACGGTCACCACCACTCCCCCACCCCCAAGACCCATGACAGCCACGCCTTTCTCTAGCGCATCTGGAAGCAATACCCAAAACACCAAATATCAACCCAGAGGCCAAAGAACCTTCACGCCCCTATATATGCCCCTGTCCAAAGCTCTGTTAATCAGGAAGAAGCATTTGACGCCCCTAGAGCCGAGGCCGCTACCAAATCCACTCCCTCCCTCTCATGACCCGGCAAAATATCACAGATCACCAACAAAGATGGTCATGACACCGATCGTTGTTTGATTAAGGCCATGAGATCCGGGATCTTATTGACAAGCGGTGATCGCGCTCCGAAAAACCCAATGTCATGACAAATCCTCTCCCACCACATAACCAAGCCCCTCCTCCCAACAGAATCAACTTCATCCAAACTGGGGTCGTGTCTTACGATCCTAGTATCTATATCACCCCATCCCACCTACCTAAGCCGAAGCTGATCCTTCTTGTCTGCACTGACTTGTGCATGATAGACATCTCCACAACCCAATCTGAGCCAATGGTGGTGACCACCGAAGATGGGACATGGCAGATTTCAGAGGAAAGAGGAGTTGCTGAGTCTGAGATTGAACAGTCTGGGAATCTTGCTGAAGGAGCTTATGATCCGAGTGAATACATCCAGTCAGTGGGCCAGTCTGAACTGAGTGCAGGGCTTCCAGAAAGAGCAGAATTATGTGTGATTCAGGGGGACAGATTTGAACGGGGAATGGATGATCTAACAGCTGTAGGAGAAGACCTTGCCAACCTCCAGTTCTTCAGTGACCAAGAATCAGGAGATGTCGCAATCAACTGGTTTGAATATGAGGAGTCAGAAGAAGTTACCGGATGGTTAAATGATCAACCAAACATTGTGGAATATCAACCAGAATAGGGCCCGGCAAGGGCGAGAGTATCAGTGGTGGCCGGAAGGACCGAAAGTCATAATACACCGCCGGAGAGCGCCGGCACTAAGAATTTCGCTCAAAACTTGGGGATTGTAAATGCAGGGAGTATTGAACCACCAACTGTACTGACGGAGTTGGAACAACAAAGATCTGAGGATTCCGAGAGAATCAGAAAAGCTAAGACCCATGTGGGGGTCGAGAGTGCTGTGTACACGAGAACAAAAAATGTTGCGGGTATGAGGACTGAAGGTGCTACGGGTACGAGCATACTGGAGTTGGATAGGTGTCTGTCGGCTGCCGACGGAATGTGGTGGGAAGACGATGACTTATGTCTTGCCCACACAGATGAGGATTGAGGAAGTAACCAACCAGATGATACCTGGTATATTGACGAGGTCGCTCATATGACAAGAAGTGGGCGGTATTTCAAGCCCCAGCACTTAGACCAACCTGAGGCGTCTAGGAAAGACAAAGAAGCTGAGAAACAGAAAGAGAAACAGATTGAAGAAGAAGTTGTGCTCAAGCAATTGAAGAAGATACAAGCAGACATCTCCATCTGGGGACTGCTTTTGGCGTCGCGAGTACACAAACAGGCTGTCCTATCTGCTATGGACAAGGCCAAACTCTCTATAGATACTACACCAGAACAGCTGGTTGGGCTGGTCTTTTCGGGAGGAGGTTCCCCGGCATTAACCTTTTCAGACAAAGAACTACCGCCTGAGGGCACAAATCATAACAAACCTCTCTATGTTTCCGTGGAATGTAGAGACAAGTGGATACCGGGTCCGCCATCAATGTCTGCCCAGTCAGAATAGCGTATGCAATCGGGTTGAAGCCCGCGGACTTCGTGCCGACTACTCAGGTGATCAGAGCATATGATAATACTAGTAGGGAAGTGATGGGGACTGTCAAAATTCAGACCCAGGTTGGTCCAGGACAACACAACATTGAATTTCATGTCTTGGACGTTCCCGCAACCTTCAATCTACTCTTGCGGCGGCCGTGGTTGCACCAAGTGAAGGCAGTCTCTTCCACTCTACATTAGATGTTGAAGTACCCTCACGGGAAGGGGGTGGCTATTGTTTTCGGGAATTCATCAATCCATCCGCCGCCAGAGGTGTCCACACCAGTCTTGGAAATCGAGTATGGCACAGAGAATGTGTTCTTATCAGGGTTTACTTTGGCTGAGGCTCGGGTGGTGCAGAATATCATGGCTGTGAATGAGGGAGTGTACGTCAGTGCTTAATCTATCTACCTCATGAACAAGCTACAACACATCCCCGGGATGGGATTAGGAAGAAGCGGCCGGAAAGGCGTTGCAGCATTGGCCGAAGTGCCACACAACCCTCATACCTTTGGCTTGGGTTATCTACCTACCAAAGAGGATTGGGTGAGGAAAGGAAAAGAAATGGCCGGAAGAGCCAGAGCAAAGCAGGCTGGGAAGCCTTTTGAGTTAATGCATAGGCCCATTCAGGGTGCCTTGAACGGACGCTTCGTCCAAGAGGGGGAGGACTTTCCATTTTGTGGCTTCCCAGAGCTGTGGCTAAACACGGAGAAGAAGCGCATGCCAGGTTTCGAGATCTTCTTCAACCTGCAACTATCCGGGGATGACGTTGCCACAGAGCAGACAGACCCATCAGCTGAGGTTGAGCAGTGTAAGGCAGTGGATCCTGAGGGCACATAATTTGAAATGGGGGTAGCACTGGCATGTCTACTTTCTGATCCTCTGATCGACCATAAGTGCTTGGGGGATAACTTCTCGGTTTCCATGATTGGGGATGAAACGGCTGCGAGCTTACCAGTAACTATCTTGGATGCATCTATCGCACCCTCTCTCACTTGGCAATACGAGGAGGGATTTTTGTCCAGCAGCACCGGGTCAGGTAGTGCGCCGGAATTTGATTCCACTGAGTCTTGTGAGTCGGAATCAGGTTCCAGCTCGACTGAGTCTGAATCTGGTAATCCTGGGGATGATAACCTAGATACCACAGTCCTGTCTAGGTCGTCTTTTTTCTTTTCATTTGAGTCTGTTGTAAATGAATCAGACGATTTGGATGAGCTTAATGAGAATCAAGTAACTGTGGTTTCTGAGTACTTTTCTGTGCCCTTGATTTATTGCATTAATTCAGACTTTCAAAACTTTGATGAAAACGACGAGGATGAAGTTCCTCCGGTTTTGCAACTTTTAATTGAACAAGAGCAAGAGAGATTTGTCAAACCTTTAATGGATGAAATCACTACCGTGAATATTGGTACTGAGGAGGACTCGCGGCTGGTCCAGATCGGGTCCACGTTGTCTTCGGAGGAACACGAGCGCTTAGTCGCTTTATTAAAAGATTTTAAAGATGTTTTCGCGTGGTCCTACGAAGACATGCCTGGAATCGATCCTGAGATTGTATAGCATCGGATCCCCCTTGACCCCGAAGCTCGACCTGTCAAACAGAAACTCAAGAGGATCCGCCCGGACTGGGCTCTCAAGATTAAGGAAGAGGTCACCAAGCAAATCGACGCAGGCTTTCTACTGGTATCAGAATACCCGACTTGGTTGGCCAACATTGTTCTGGTGCCGAAGAAAGATGGCAGGATCCGAGTATGTGTGGATTTCAGGGATTTGAACAGAGCTAGTCCGAAGGACGATTTTCCCCTACCGCACATCGATGAGTTGGTGGATTTTACAGCAGGGCACGCTTTGCTCTCATTTATGGATGGCTTCTCAGGCTATAACCAGATAGTGATGGCGCCAGAAGACCGGGAGAAGACTGCATTCACCACCCCGTGGGGGACATACTGCTATAGAGTCATGCCATTTGAGTTGAAGAATGCTGGAGCTACTTATCAATGGGCCGCAACCACGATATTACACGACATGATCCACAAAGAGGTTGAGGTGTACGTGGACAACATGATTGTCAAATCCAAAGAAAGAGAGGGCCACTACACCACCTTGCACAAGTTTTTTTCAAAGGATCGAGAATTCGGTTGCGGCTAAACCTCGAAAATGTACATTCGTGTTCTGTTAAAAAATGCTAGGGTTTACGATTACACAAAGGGGCATCGAGGTCGACCCTTCCAAAATCAAGGCCATCTTAGAAATGCCACCACCAAGGACCGAAAAGGAGGTGAGGCTTTTACGGGTAAAGTGCAATTCATAAGACGGTTTATCTCAAAATTAACCTTGACTTGTGAACCACTTTTGGCCTCCTCAAGAAAGGAAAAGAAGTTCAATGGGTCGGATGTCAAGTCATTTGAGCAGTTAAAGAATATTTTGAGAACCCGCCTGTTGTCACCGCTAGAACCAGAAACCGTTGATTTTGTATCTGTCGAAGAATCAAACTACAATGGGCATGCTTGCACAAGAATCGAAGATAAGGTGGAGAAAGCCATCTACTATCTAAGCAAGAAGATGCTAGAACCTGAAACCCGCTACACTCCATTTGGAGAAGGCTTGCTTAGCTTTGGTATGGGCTACCGTGAAGTCTGCACTACTGTTAGCTCACTCTGTAATGTTGGTTTCACGACTTGATCCCATCAAATATCTTTTAGAAACCAAAGACTTCTGAGTAGGCTAGCTCGTTGGTTCTTTGTTGCTCCGAATTTGATCTAAAGTATGTAACGCGCAAGTCGGTCAAAGGAAGAGCAGTGGTAGAGTTCTTAGCCGACCATCCAGTAGAAGGGGGTGAAGCAGTCGAGTATTTATTCCCAAATGAAGCCATTTTACACATCGACGATGAAACTTGGACGATGTACTTTGACGGAACGTCAAATCAATACGGGTATGGGATAGGTGTCGGCGATAGCTTTTGACAATTCCGTATCCTCTAGCCTTTAAACTCGATTCAAAGTCTCGAACAACGGCGAGAATCTGGCGTGCATTCTTTGGTCTAGAAGCAGCCCTGGAACTAGGAGCAAGACGACTGGACGTCATTGGGGACTCGAACCTTGTTGTGTCTCAAGCTAAAGGAGACTAGAAAGTAAAAGAGGAAAAGATGATGATGTATCACCAGACCTTGGACTTGCTGATTCCTCGGTTTGAGAAGCTAAGTTTTACTCATCTACTAAGAGAGAACAACAGGTTCGCAGATTCTTTAGCAACTCTATCTTCTATGATAGGCATCCCGTGTGGAGTCCGGATGCATCTAGTCATCATCGACCAGAAATTAGCACCTGCCTACGAGTCGATTGCTGCTATAGATGAAGTTCAGGATGAAAACCCCTGGTATTACGACATCTGGAACTTCTTGGAGAAAGAAGCATACCCCCCAGGGGTAAATGCCAAAGACAAAAGGGCAATCAGGAGAATGGCAGTTTAGTTCATCATCTGCGGGGGTAAACTGTATAAAATGGGTCATCTGGGAATGCATAAACTGTGCGTTGATGCTAAAGAGTCAAAGCATCTGATGGAAGCCATCCACGGGGGAGAATGTGGTGCGCACATGAATGGGGTAATGTTGGCACGGAAGATCCTCAGACAGGGTTATTACTGGTCCACCATAAAGGAGGATTGTATTGGTTTCGTCCGGCGATGCCACAAATGTCAGATTCATACAAATCGCATGAACATTCCGCCGTCAAAGCTGTACAACATAACTTCGCCATGGCCATTTTCAGTCTGGAGAATTGACGTAATCGGAGCTGTCACGCTGAAGGGGTCGAATGGGCATGAGTTCATCTTAGTAGCGATAGATTATTTCATAAAGTGGGTTGAGGCCCAATCTTATGCGATGTTGAAGGCTTCGCACGTCGCAAAATTTATCAAAAACAACATCATCTGTCGCTACGGGGTCCCAAACGAAATAATTTCAGACAATGGTTTCCACTTCAAGAAGGAGGTGATTGATTTGTTGGAGAAATACAATGTGGCTTTTCATAAGTCGTCTACCTATCGGCCGCAAACCAATGGAGCGGTTGAGGCCGCCAACAAGAATATCAAGCACATACTGCAGAAGATGGTGGATACCTACCGGGATTGGCCAAATAAGCTGCCGTTCGCTCTGTGGGGCTACCGGACTTCAATCAGGACTTCTACTGGGGCGACTCCGTACTCAGTAGTTTATGGGATGGAAGCCGTTCTACCTATTGAGATTGAGGTCCCGTCATTACGAGTATTGGCTGAATGTCAGATAGCCGAAGCGGATTGGCAGCAGAGCAGATTTGAGGAACTCATGCTCTTCGATGAAAGAAGGCTGAAAGCACTATACCACGTCTGAGGTTACCAACGCAGAATTGCCCGTGCTTTCAACAAGAAAGTTAAGTCTAGGAATTTACAAGAAGGAGATTTGGTGCTCAAAGACAACCGAGCTCCCATCCACGACCCAAGGGGCAAGTTCAGACCCAATTGGACTGGTCCTTACATCATCAAGTCAATTTGGTCAGGTGGAGCTGTGGTTTTGATGGATCTAGATGGCTTGGAGTTCTCACAACCGATCAATATGGACAAGTTGAAGAAATATTACCCCTGAGAGGCTCGCTAGGCCGAAAACCCGAAAGGGCGACCTAGGCAAAACTCAAAGCACAGAAAATTTGAAATCATAAAACCTGAGCTCGCAAGGTTGAAAATCTGCAAAGGGTGGCCTTGGCAAAAGTTAGAGCGCAAAAGGAGAGTAAAAATACCCGAGTGAACCTGAGCCTGAACTACGTAAGGCTTGATTCCCATATTTGGGATACGTAGGCAACTTCACCTTGAAGTTCAACCATAAACTTTTCCCCGATCAACTTTGTCCGTTTTGATCATCTCAGTCATCTTCATCCATCAACATTCATCGCGATCTCCGGTACAGTGCTATTCAAACTAGGGACAACTTTCCGTTGCCACACAGTGCCGCAGTACTATTCAGACTAGGGGCAACTTTCCAGTTGCTAGGATCCGGGGTTGTGCATCTCAGTGACAGATTTCAGGCGTGTCCAGTTCTGATCCATATCGAAAATAGTTTTGAAACATTTTAATAAAAGTTGACTTTGTTCAAATTAATCTTTTACAACTAAGACCATTTTTGGACCAAAGCGGAAAACTTTCAGTACCACAACTTTCAATTTCATTGATTTCAAAACAAAGTTCTCTCGCTCTTGCATACAATTGGAGTTGCTTTTTTATTACACTCATGAAGAAAACTTGAAGGTACTGATAAAGCAATAAGTCTGGGGCATAATCAAGTTAGGTGTCCCTACGCCCCCTTCGGGAGCTAGTCGAAGCCTCTGACGCCAAGCTAGGCCCAATCTGTGCCTTTTCATTAAGCCAATCCCAGCACTCGTCAGACAAAGTGCAACTGAAAGTGGGAGCAGGGGCCAGGAGCACTCTAGTCCTCCATGCTGTGGCATATCGGGCAAGCTGTGCGCCTCGGACCGGAAAAGCAACTGGGTATTCAATCCCCTCTGGCGGGCAAGTTTGATCATGGCCAAACTGGCGCTGGAACCGGAATGGAAAGTAGAACACACAGTGAGTCAGACCAATTAGCTGGACCCCAGTCTGCCGGAACATGCTATATCTCATTGCCAGAAGATTGAGCCATGGGCAGCGCCAAGCAATGCGGTCAGCAGACAGATTGCACATCCAGTTGAACCACCATTCCTCATCGAGCGCATCAACCAGGCGTTGCCGAAAGAAGTAGCCGCGGGCTGAGTAGGTAGGGCAAGAGTCCACAACCTACAGTTTATCCATCAACCATACTTGGGGAGGGATGAAAAATGAGAGAATAAAGAATAGAGAGATGTGCGATGAGGAAACAGTGAGATAAGGGTTTTGTGAGAAAAGCCGAGCCTAAGGGCCGAGTGATGTGAGCAAATACATATATGAGATTGGGTGGGAAACATTACTGCGGCGATGAGTGGACTCCCTTAAATCGCTGGTCGTCTCTCACGTTGGAAAGCATCAAGCCCATCAATGTTTGACCAATGCCATAGTCTGACTTTTCCTTCCTTCAAGCCCGAGCAACTTCAATCAAGCGGATCTTTGGGTCCACGGGCGAGAAGCAGGAAGTGAAATAGCATGCACAAGCAGAGCGCATGTTGCCGGAAACCTTGCCAATGATGGTCACCGCGGTCACCGACACCAGAAAAGCGATGGATCAAACCAAGGATATCTAATTCCCCCTTACAAGTCAGAGATCGAGCATCATACGCGGTAAGTCCACACATCCGCCCTAAAACTTGGGTGTGGCCAAAGCGGAACTGAGGCAAAATCTCTTCCGAACGTTCAGACTACATCAAAACTTGAAAATCTTCAAAAGTTAGACATACCTCTTGCCCGCCAAAGCTAAAGACGTGCGTTACGGGGTTCTAGAATCTTGCCGCGGCATGGAGAAAAGGGAGGTGCAGTAGAGTACGACTCAGCGTGAATAGTGCATTCAAGCCGAAACCCCGGAAGTTCAACTTTTCTGAGCCATCCAAAGAAGAGATCCAAGATGTGAGATGTTCTACGAGAAATGCCTCCATTTTTGGTGCAAAAGGGTGATGAAATGAATGAGTCCCGAAGTTGGAGCTTTTAAAGAGGAGAAAACACTATTCAGGGGGACACGTGTTGAAAAGTTGATGGTTGCCAGGATAAGTGGCCAGCCGGCCACCTTTTTTAGCTGGCTGGCCACATTTCTCCCCTCACCTACAAAAGAGTGGCCGGCCATGCCCCCATGTGTGCCCTTGGCCCTGTTTTATCCCCCGGGAGGAAGTTTCAAGCATTTCCATGCAACGGGTATGTCGAAGGCCTCCATTTCCCTCTATTTCGGATGCATTCCGTTGCCCAAATCGTCCGAAGCATACTCTGTTTTGTTAAAGTTTTGTTTATCGAGTTGTTGTTTTTCTTATTGAGTTGTTGTTTTGATTATCGAGTTGTTGTTTTGCTTATCGAGCTGTCGTGTTTTCGTGTGTTTGAGTTGGTATTCTTTGTTTAAGCAATTTTCTTGTTTAAGTTTTGTTTATTAAGTTGCCAACACTGTTGTATTTTTCTTATCGAGTTGTAAACTTGCTAAGGTTTTGTTGTATCTTCGTAAGTTAAGTTATTGCGTCGGTTCATTACCTGACTGGGCAAATGCACAATGCACATTTTTATTCAATCTCATTATGGTACAAAACGATGCGATATGGTGCTAAGAGTTTAAAATACAACACCTTTTTTTCGAAAACCGTTTCATTCCATCATGCTTTACTTTGCAAACAAAGGGCACAAGTTTTACAAAAATATAAAACTGCCTAATAATGTACAAGGTGCTACAACTACTAGCAAAAAGGCAAATAAAACAGGAAACTGCAACATCAATGCTCTCGGGAGCGGGAATAAGAGGCCCTTTTCATCCTCTTCTGCGGAATAGCCTCTGCACCCCCATCACCATCCGAGTTAGAGCTGTCATCCTCAGGATCCCCCTCAGCCTCGCCTCCACTCTCGGAGCCAAGACCGGAGCCCTCCTCTCTGTCAGCAGATGTCTCTAACTGACGATCTGCAACATCCTCCTCCTCATCCTCATCGGCCTCCGCCTCTATGATATGTGCCCTACGTCTGCGAGACGATCCCTCTCCTCAAGCTCCTCGAAAAGGCCTGGATGGCCCAGCTCCTCGAGAAGACCTGGATAGCCCAGCTCCTCGAAAAGGCCCAGATGGCCCAGCTCCTCGAAAAGACCCAGATGGTCCGCCTCCCCGAGAAGGCCCAGGTGGCCTGGCCTGTGGCTGAGCATATACTGGAGGCATCTAAAAATGAAAAATACAGATTGAATACATTAGCCAAAACATGTGTATCAGATACAGATGCAAGCAAGCTACACAGAATGGATGTACGCAGAAATAATGTATGAAAGCGGTATGTGTCAGATGTGCTCTACACAAGTAGCCTATTAATGCAATAAAATGTTCAAGATCAGCATGTCATCAGACGATACAGTGCTAGAAAACTAAAGGGTACCTGGAAGCCCATGATGGACAACTGCGCCTCCCTCCGCAGGACCATCCCTTCGAGTGAGGCTACCATCTCGAGCACCTGATCCATGTACTCAACAGGGGGCTGCAGATGCAAAGACAAAAGTATTAGTAAAGGAATGAATGTTCAAATATTTGAGTGATGAATCAAAGTTGTAAAACATACCGGTGGTGAGTCGGGGTCTCTGACGTAGCGATGGCCAGGTACTGGAGGCTCTATCAGGATCGGAATCGGAGCGGTAGTCCCATACTGCCACCCCATCAGCTCAGTCGGCATATCCGGCCATCCAGGATGATGATAAGTCGGAGGAATCAGGGGAATAAATCCGCGCCCACCTCTGGATATACCAGCCCTGCTGGTGGAAGGAACGTCTGCAGCCCAAGCCGGGGCCTGGCTCGAAGATGGCATGCCGGCGGACCTCATCGCTGGAGTACGGACTCCCGTCAATGGAGGCATCAGGTATATGTGACGGTAAGTAGCCTAATCCCCCTCCGCAAGATGAAGCAAAGCATCAGTACCCAGCATAGCATTGACAACATCCTGAGAAGAGAGCCTATCAGCAATCTGCATCTCGACTGAGGGTGCTGAGGGAGGGTCCTAAGAAATATAGCCCCATACCTGGCGCAAGAAGGGCTCTCCCAGAAACCAGGTTCTACCAACTGGCCCCTCGAAGAGAACCCTGTACTAGGAGGCACCTCGCCCTGCAACAAACTGGTATCGGAGACTCTCACCAAAGGGTGCCCAGGGCTCCCATGTAATCTGTGGAGAGCCAATCAATCAGAAATCAGGAAGGTACAAGACAAATCAAAAGATGAAAACACAAAGAACTGAGGGTTTTGAAATACCTCCGTCGACCGCACCGTGTCGAAATAATGCCGTAGAAAAAGGAGAGACTCCCGAGGTCTTGGCCGGTGCTGGCCCTCAAATGCAAGTGAGTACGGGGTAACGAAGGGCCCCTCCACCACCATCTCTGGGGCTAATGTCGGAAAGTACACATAGACCCACAACTGTGGAAAACATCGCAGAATGTAAATGCAAAGTACTAAGGGCAAAATACAGTGTGTAAAGTACGTCGTGTGTGCAGTGTACAAGTAATGAAGAGCGGAAATGTAAATCAAGAGGGCAGAAAGTACCTCCCAGGCTCTCCAGTAACCACCAAGTAAATCCCCCCGTCCTCGGGAGGTCGCGCTCATGTAGCAGTAAAGGCTAGCCAGGCCGGCGCCACTCCAGTCATACCGTCTGACCTGTGATAGGTCCACCAAGGTGCTCAACAGATACAACCCAACAGTGTTCCCCCTGTCGGCAAACAAAGTGGTCCCGAAGAGGAACATCAAAAAACCACGGGCATACGGTGCTGCCTCCTCGGGAGTCCCGAGCTCCATCTCCACCCTCCAAAAATGAGAAGAGAACCAAGTGTATCAGACTCTGCCCGAAGCTCTATCAACAGGTGGGTGAGCCCCCAGCAAATACACCCAAGCGGCCTCCCACTGGCCCATGTCCTCATCATAAGAGATGGGCCAACCTTCCACATCGAGGCCAGTCAACACAGCGAAGTCAAGCAGAGTCATAGTCAAGTCCCTCGTGGCGGAAAAATGAAAGGAGTTGGTGGTGTCCCACCACCTCTCCACTAAAGCTGCCATCAGCGTTCTCCTGGCGGGACAGCGAGAAAGCCCAGTACAGAAAAGCCCAAACCCTGCCAAATCAACCAAATCCCGGACAGCCTTCGGGAGCTCGGCGTACCAATCTCTGGCTACGGTGGAGCCGTATCCCCGCACTGTGCGAGAAGTCACCTGCATTCAGAATGAATACATGCTTCAGCATAAAATAAAATGAGCTATACGCAAATAGAATGAATAAGCTGTGTGCAAATGAAATGAATGGGCTGCGGGCAAAATAAAGTGAATGGGCTGTGTGTTCTGAAAATTAGTGTTTGGGCTGTGTGTTCAACTCTCAATCAGTGTGTGCCGTGTGTTCCCCGTCAATTCGAACTGTGTGTTCAGAAAATTAGTGTTTGGGCTGCATGTTCAACTCTCAATCAGTGTGTGCCGTGTGTTCACCGTCAATTCGAACTGTGTGTTCAGAAAATCAGTGTTTGGGCTGCGTGTTCAACCCTCAATCAGTGTGTGCGTCGTTCACCGTCAATTCGAACTGTGTGTTCAGAAAATCAGTGTTTGGGCTGCGTGTTCAACCCTCAATCAGTGTGTGCCGTGCGTTCACCGTCAATTCGAACTGTGTGTTCAGAAAATTAGTGTTTGGGCTGCGTGTTCAACTCTCAATCAGTGTGTGCCGTGTGTTCACCGTCAATTCGAACTGTGTGTTCAGAAAATCAGTGTTTGGGCTGCGTGTTCAACCCTCAATCAGTGTGTGCCGTGCGTTCACCGTCAATTCGAACTGTGTGTTCAGAAAATTAGTGTTTGGGCTGCGTGTTCAACCTCAATCGATTGTGCCGTGCGTTCACCGTCAATTCGAACTGTGTGTTTAGAAAATTAGTGTTTGGACTGCGTGTTCAACTCTCAATCAGTGTGTGCCGTGTGTTCATCGTCAATTCGAACTGTGTGTTCAGAAAATCAGTGTTTGGGCTGCGTATTCAACTCTCAATCAGTGTGTGCCGTGTGTTCACCGTCAATTCAATCGTGTGTTCAAAATCGGTGTTTGACGCGTGTTCAACCTCAATCGCAGCCGTGTGTTCACCGTCAATTCGAATTGTGCGTTCAGAAAATTAGTGTTTGGGCTGCGTGTTCAACTCTCAATCAGTGTGTGCCGTGTGTTCACTGTCAATTCGAACTGTGTGTTCAGAAAATTAGTGTTTGGGCTGCGTGTTCAACTTTCAATCAGTGTGTGCCATATGCTCACCTTCAATTCGAACTGTGTGTTCAGAAGATCAGTAATTGGGCCGTGTGTTCAATTCTTAACCAATGCGTGCCATGTGTTCGCAATCAATTTGTGGCCTAAGTATTCAGAAATTCAGATAATTGAACCGTGGGTTGAGAAAATGTAGAATGCACGTAAACATGCGTTGAGAAATAAGATAAAAATGAAGTAAATACCTCTCGTGCCTCATGAGAGAGGTGATACTCCGGCTCCCACAGAAGGAGATCCCCGGGCGCTCGCTCATCAAAGTCAGTGAAGTGATGGAAAACAGCTCGCGGAAGAATGTGTGCTGGTGGGGCATATCTCTCGGGTATGAAGGGTCGAACCCTCGGAGGCAAAGCCATAATATCGGGATCACCTCTGGCATCCGCAGGACCTCCACCATGAGGAAAATGACCGGCCATTTTAGAAAATCTGCAAAAGGAGCAAAAAAATGAGCAAAAATAAGCAAAAATTGGAAAAAGTCAACAAAAGTCAACCCTCGGAAAATGGAAAAGTCAACAAAAGTCAACTCCTGAGAAAATCTTCCAAATGTTGAGATAAACTCACCTCAAGTGGCAAAAATGAGAAAAGAAGCACCGAAATCAAAATTTAATCGATCCAAAGTGCTTGAAACTGAAAGTTTTCGCGAAAACAACTTGCGTAGGGTGTTGGAAAATGCGTGTAGAGCTCAGATCTGAGGAGAAAAATGGTTTGGGAGGCTAGAGGAGGTGATTTCGGAGCTGAAGTTGTGAGCTCACAATGTTTGGCCGAATGGTTTTAAAGAAAAGGAGGTTAAAAGACCAAAATGCCCGCGGATTTTGGCAAGTGGCTGGCCGGCCACCTTTTTAGGCTGGTCGGCCATCTCCTTTTGGAAAACTGGCCGGTGGCCTCCAATGGGAAATAAAAGTGGCCGGTGGTGATCCCTAGGTGGGTCCCAAGCTCTCTGCAAATTTTGGGGAAGATTGGAGTCCCCGAGATCTGAAAAAGTACAAAAAGAGTGCACTTTCTGTCGCGAAATCGCTCCGCCAGAACTTCAGCTTCAACTCCTGATGCGTACCTCATCATTACTCATCGGAAGTGAGATGTATCCTTCGTGAACATATTGTAACCTCTCTGGGAGGTGAACCGGAGGCCGCGATCGAGTCACCCTCGCTGAAACGCGCATTTCCTTGTTCGTTGTTTTGTGACAAACACGCGTCCTGATTTGCGATTGTTCTGCATTATTGTGCATCTAACTTGCATTCTCATGAACATACTTGCATTGTCATGCATGTTTTCTTGATATTACCAGGCCTCTGTGCTTAAGCTTGCATTGTCACGCACGTTCCTTTCTCGCATTGTGATGCATTCACCCCCAGCACCGCGTGTGTCGAGTTTTCAAAATCACATTGAATATATGTTGTTAGTATGATTGTGCTTGTTGAGTTTCTCTCCTTTGCAGGCACGATATTGTATGTACGGTTCATTTGAAGCTGGTGCGACCAGATAAATCGCGCAAGTATCGTATCTTCTCCATGTGAGACGCGACGAGAATTGAATAATTCTCCGCATTCTTAACTGCATGAAATGTAGTTGTTGCTTCGAATTCTTGCTTAAAACTGTTGCATCTGTTTGCGAATATTTGCTTCATTACAGCTTGCTGCACTTGCATGATCGTCAAGTTACATCCGGCTTTGTACGTGTCATTTTTGCATTTTGCCCCCCGCCTGCGGGCATATCTCTGTGTATCTTGTATGATTGTCTAAGTCTTCGGCCTTGTCAAAAATGGGTCGTCTCTAGGCTTTGACATTCACTCCCGTCACTTCTTGACTTCCGAGTTCTATCAAAGAGGGGCAACTGTAGACACCCCTTTTTTGACCGATCTTAAGACTCAGACGTCACCGATTGAGCGCTCGGTGATGTTGCATATTGTGCTCGTTCAGAAGTCTCCGAGTCTCGGCTATGAGCCCTGCCTCCGGACTTCCGGGCTTTTCTGTGCCTTGCCTCGGTTTGCGAACCAGACTCGATTTTCTCTGTTTCTCTTCCCAAAGGGAGAGAGAGGTCTCGTAGACTATCTCTCAGTGGCCGTGGGCTACATTTCGTGGTCATAGGCCATTTTGCCCATTTCGGAGCCCGGTTCCCGGTTTTCGGAGCCGTCAGGCCGAGTGCCTCGGTTCGGGACCGCCTAACCACCTCCATTTGCTTTGGTTTTTGGCATGCATCTTATTTCCTCCCTTTTAGGGGACATTGTGGTCCGAGAGACCAACTTCGTGGTCGGACACCACTCCTGGTGCCTAACAGTCGGTTTTCGGGGCCCCAAGCTGCGCGTTTCGGCCCCGAACCTTCGTTTTGCATCGGTTTTTGTTCATTTTTGGCAGGGACCTCTGTTTCATCACCAGGAAGGTCGTAGAAGGGTGGGAGGCCAGTAATTATTCCAGTAACCAGTTATATTCCATCATCGCCCTCCAATGCCCGTTTTTCTCACTTCAAAGCCAATGTTGACCACCCTAGGGCCACTTTCCTCAACCCTAACCCCCATATTTGTGATGTACACATCTGGGAGGCCACCAATATCGGTGGCGGCGATAATTCCATTTGAACCTTTTGAACCCCTTTGAAAAGTGGGTTGTTCTCTCTCCTGGTTCACAGTTGCCAATTTTTGACCACAGGGTTGTGTTGAGAACACATGGGAGGCCACCAATCTGTGGTGGCCGGCGACTAATCACACCTGACCCTTTTGACCCTTGGCCGGCCGACCATAGGGAAGGCCAGCCGGCCACCTGCAGTCTCAATAACCAGCCGGCCAGCATCCTTACACCTGGCACATCACAGATATGCACTTTATTCCCCCAAGATTACAGATCCGGGGCAATTTTGGAGGGAAACTTGGAGTGATTTCCCTCCCTTTTTTCCCCCTCTTTCTCCCCCTCTTTGGCCTATATAACCAGCACCCCAGGTCTGGTTTTGGGGTTGGAAAAATTGGCTTCAAACTTGCATTACACCCCTCTCCCTATCTCTACACTTCCAACCCTCCAAACTTCCTAAATCCTACCTCATTTCTACACCATCACCTAGCATCACACCACCACTCCATTCCAGCAGCTTGGAAGGTCTTCTTAGAGCTTAGGAGGCAGCATTTCTTGGTCCAAAGGTTGTCAAAGAGTTGGTCTACAAGGGTGAGTTGATTTCTCCCGCTTTTGAGCTCATTTTTGCATTATTTCTTAGCCCTTCTTTCTTATACTTTTGAGCTCCGGCCATAACTTAAAGTAGCATTTTTTTGAGTTCTATTTCATCTTTCATTAAGGGCCTCTCACTGTTTGAGGCCCCCATTTGATACTTACTTCATTATCCCTCTTATATGCCATTTCCTTGCATGTTGTTTTGGCCTATATGTAAACTGTGAAGTAGCTTATTTTGAGCCCTTCTTAAACATTGTTGAAGGGCTCATTACTGTTTGGGTCCTCCATGTGCTACTTGCTTTGATATCCATGTTTTATCCCCATTTTTGCGTAATTTATTAGCCTATTGAGCTTATGTTTTTGGACCTTGGTCCAAACTGAAAATGGCCTTTTTTTGACGCCCTCTCCATGTTTCATTAAGGGTCTATTGCTGTTTGGAGCATCATTTGTATACTTTGTGTTGTAGCCTCTCTTTTAGGCCATATCTTGCATTGCATTTTGGGCATAGTTTTACACTGTTTTAGGCTCGGCCATTAACTGTAAAAAGTCATATTTTGGGCCCCTCTTAAACATTGTTGAAGGGCCCTTACCTATTTAGGACTAGCATGTATCAGTTGCTTCTCTATCTCCATTTTGGCCCTTATTTTGCATAGCATTTTGAGCATACTTTTATCTGTTTTTGGGGTTTGTTATAAACTGTAAAACATCATATTTTTGTCCCCTCTTCAATATTGTAGAAGACCCCTTCTCTGTTTAGGGATAGCAGCTTGCACTCGCTTCATTATCTTTCTTTTAGGGCCATTTTTGCATGCTAATTTAGCCCCATTTGTGCCCACTGTTTGGCCTTGATTTAAACTGTAAATATGCTTTTTTTGTGGCTTCCTTTCTTCTGTCTTTACACTTCATTTTCAAATTATGCATGCATTGTATAGCTATAGGCCATTTCATGCGCCAAATTTCATGTTCCGGGACTCGTCCCATGCATTGAGTACCATTTCACCATGTTTCGGGGCTGTTTTGCATCTCATTTTGCCTCTAAAATTTGCATGCTAGTATGCCATTTTTCATGTTTTGCCATGTCTTGTTAGAGTGGCATTTCGTGCCTTAGGGACGGTTCTCGGTTTGCGTGCACGTGTGCACGCATCTCGAGTGTCTCATTTTCATCTGATGGCCTCTTATGTGAGTGTGGCTGAGGTCCACTCATGTTAGTGTAAGTCCATATTGCATTGTGTATGCTATTTCATTCCATAGCATTGTGTATGCTAGGTTGTATGTTAGTGCATTGTGTATGCCATGTTACCTCGTGCATCGTGTATGCCATTTCATAGCATGTTGCATGTTAGGATGTATCTTAGTTGCATTTCATGCATATCATGCATATTGCATATTGTTCGGGATAAGAGTTAGCCTGGGCACGGGAAACGAGGTGCGTCTTGTACTCCGAGTGACGGAACGTGTCTCAATTCCCCAATCACCGACACTCCGGATCATCCATGATGGAGTTAGGTTTTGTTGTGTTTTCATGTGCATTCATTCCATATTGAATCGTGCAAATCGACTCCTCGGTCATCATGCATCGAGATGCGTGATTGGTGGCACGAGGATCGAGGCATGCATACATTTTTGAAAATACATTGCTATGCTCCTTTCCTGCTCTCTGTTGCAGCAAAATCAAGAATCATCAGTCTTCCGAGGCTTGGCGCGCTTTCCAAGAACAATTGCAAAACAGAGGCTAATTGGGGCATCCTAGTGGATTTCTGCGCAAGGCAGCCTAAACATACATCATTCATCAGAATCAAGGCAGTCCCTGGCTTACATGCCAGTTTATTATTTTCTTAGTTAATTTGTAAATTAATTAGGAATTTGTACACATTTTGGACTGTATTATTTGGACTGTAATATTCTTTTATTCGGGACTGTACTATTTATTTGGACCCTCTGTGCGAGGGCAATGTTGTAATAAGTGTGCGTGTGTGTGATGTATGTCTTCCAACCCTACGTCTTTCTTCCCTTTTATTTACCCGCTTATGATGGTTAGATTAGGGCATGTTTCAATTAGCATACAGTATGATAGCATGTTTGCATTCATTCATCTGTTTTGCATGCAAGACTCGGCGCACCATACTAACTGCATTTGTATTTCAATTCCAAGTTGAATACGTGTTAGGCGTAGCATTCCATATGCCATGTTTAGAATAATAGGAGCTGCTATAGTTTGCATTTTTGCATGTGTTGCATTAGGCATTTCTGTATACTTAGGATCATGCATGGATTTCTAATCAGTTTCTGTTTTGGCTTGGAGTACTCGGTGAGTTTTATGCTTGAGCATCCCTGCATGCGTGTGAGTGATTGCCATGAATAGCATGCTTACCATGAGGCTATATGCTTATGTGATATAATTGCCTTGAATGCCTGTGGGTGAAGGTTGGGTTATTTGAATTGAAACCGTTCATCAAATATGTGTTTTAAGCCCACTAGCTAGTGGCAAAATCATGTTTTCTAAGCCCACCTGAGGGTGGCAAATCCACGTCTTAGCCTACTTGCAGGTAGCACCATCAAACCATTTTCAGAAAAACAAACATGAAATGTTTTGTTCCAATTCAGGCGATCCAGTCTATACTTGTATGCTGTGCGCATCACATAGTAAATCTAGGCTAATAACCGGAATAAGAGCACATAAAGTTTTCAAAACTAGATATCATGATTAGTAGAAGCCGGTCTTTGACCGAGCAAGCAGGGGTGCTCACGAAGTGACCTTCCCCAATCGTACCCAAGTTCCCGAGCCGAGGCAACTTTGGTGATAACGGACACGTGGCCTTAGGCAACGAGTCAGGGTTTTCTAAACTTCCCAAAATAAAATATTTATGTAGCGACTCTGTATCTGGCAAAACAGTCCATGTTTGGCACTTCTTTTTTAAAAATCTGTTTTCTCAAAACGATTTGCCGGATTTGGACTCTTTGGTTCAAGATTAAGAACCGTGACACAAATCGAGTCCGAACTGTAGGGAGGTCCCCCGCGGACTTGTTACACTATCTACATATATCATTTGAAAATGAAATTAAAGTTAGGCAAAGTAAAAAAAAATATAAATTAAGGTGTGAATTAACATATATGCAGTTGTCTACATTGCATAATTAAAATATAGGCATAAACTGCATGGAATTTGGACATAAACATCTAAAAATGTATGTTTAAACATAATATAAGGTTGTGTGCCATAGCCATTAAATCAACTAGTCAAATGTAAATGGGGATTTTTTTTTATTAATTGATTAAAAAAATTATGTAGAAAAAAAAAAACTGAAGAAATTATCAAAATTTAAAACCATTACACAATAAAAATTTGGGAGACTTATATGTAGATCTTAATAGGTATACTTATTGTCTAATAGTCCTGTGAGAATTAATGGGTTTTTCTTTATCAAACAATACTAAAAAACGTTACTCATTGTTAATTTTCAGTAACAGTTTGAAAATTTTGTTACAAAAAATGTCACTAATTATAAGTTTTAGTGACCGTTTTAAAAAAATCGTCACAAAAAAATGTTACTAATTTTTAATTTTCAATGACAGTTTGAAAAAATTCGTCACAGAAAAATATCACTAATTATAAGTTTTGGTGACAATTTATAAAAATAATGACAAAAAAAAAAGTCACTAATTGTCAATTTTTAACGACATGCAAAAATTGTCACAAAAAATTATTTTTAGCGATAATTTTGTTAGGACTTATTTTTAATAGAACTTGATCAATATTAAGTCCAACTATTAGAATCTATTGATAGTTTACCCTAAAAATTTAGGAATTTTGAAAAATATGACAAAGTTCACACTAGACCGAGCTTTATATCTAAAGTTCCACATTATGTAGGTTTTCACTCCTTGTAAGACATCTTTATCTCATTCTCTATTTGGTACTTCGTGCATTTAGACTTATTAGAATAATTCTATTTGTACCCAAAAAATCATTAAGTACGCCCAATTTACAATACACTTCTATTAAATTATTTAGAGTTATAATTTACTCTCAATACACCCTATACTTTTTCCCAAATTATTCTTCAATGTACATCCAAATCCCAAATTACACTACTTTAAAAATCTTTTCAAAATCCTTTAAATCAATTTCTTATTACAGTTATTCATTTGAGATTTATTACTCGCTATCTGTTTGCTCCTCCTTCTATTATACGGTCGGCCAAAAGCTTCTTGTAGTGGTTGTTGTTTGTGTTGTTGTTTCAGGTAAGGAAGAAGATAAGAAAATAATTGAAACTCAGATAAAAAGATGAAGAAACTTGAATCTGAACAATATGTATAAGTGGTTTGGGGGTATCATAAGAAAAAAATAATCAGCTTGCTTGTTTTTTGTTTTCCAAAAACACTTTTAAGAAAATTCTACTTTTTGTTTTCCATATTTTTTTATTTTTACTATTTTTTTTTTAAAAATATTTTAAGATTTTTTTTTTTAATTTTTAGACACACCTAACATAAATACACATAAAAAGTATAATTTTTGTGAAAAAAATCTTTTAAAAATTCACTAAATACCAAAAATACAAAATAAATAAATAAATAAATGAGAATTCAGTATATTTTTCATATTTTTATTAATTATTAATTTTTAAAAAAATATTTTTTCACAATTTTTTTACTTTTTAGATACATTTAAGTAAGGTGCATCTAAAAAAGTAAAAAAATACTTAAAATTTAAAAAATATTCACTAAAAATATTTTTAAAAAAAAGTAAAACAAAAAACTCAATTTTCAAAAAACTTAATTCAAAAAATTCAAACCAGACACACACAATATTTTATTTTAGGATTTAATATGTATTGTTCTTATTAGTAAATTTATATTATGATATAATAGGAATTAAAATTTTAAATTTTAATTATGCACACTAAGTTATTATTTGAGTTCAAATAGAATCACTCGACTTATTGTTATAAAATAGAAAGAAATTGAAAACACTTCCAAAAACAAATCCACAAGGCTTTTTGAATCATAAACAAAATAATGTATACCACTTGTTGAACAAAATTTATTTATTTTAAAATAAAAATTTTAAGATAGAGTTCTAACTTAATAAGAAATTTTAAGAAACCTAGGTTTTTTATTTTTTTATTTTTAAATTATAATAATCTTAACCCAAAGAAAAACAATCCAACTATAACTATCTTCAACACAAAGTAAAATTAAAAAAATACCATTCCGTTAAAGTTTCAAATGAACCAGAATTTGATGGTTTAGCGCAATTTCAATCTCTACAATGTGATAATGAATTGATGAAATTAAAGTGAAATACAATTCATACAAATCGAGTCCTCATAAATTGAAATTGAAAGTTACATAAGGTTTAAGTGAAGTTAAAAGACACTTCCAAAACTTTTATTTATATTTGTCAATGTGTGATTCAGATTTGTTCTAATTCTACATATGAAAAGTCTAGTTACTATTTAGAATGTTGACAGCATACATGGATTTTTAAAATACCATGCAAAATAATCCAATTCTAAAAATCTAAACAAAGACAAAGTGTATAGAAACAACCTGTGAATTATTGAGATGTAGTACGCAATCGGATGTGTCTCCCTCTATGTAGATTCGAATATATAGATGCATAGAACTCTAAAATTTCACCCAAAATATTCACAACATTTTTGTATAGATTCGAACAAATGAATTCAACTCTAAGATTCAACCCAAAATATTCACAATGGTCCAATCTATGATGGACTGTTGTAAATAATATGTACAACAATATGGAAGTAGATAGAGGAAATAAGAAAAATTTTATAAGAGTAATGATTCATCCCCCTTTTTTCCCCCACCCCCTTTGATCCCCTCTCTCTCTCATTGGTTACATTTTCTTTTTCTTTTTGTTTTTTTTTCTGCTCCTCCAATTACCACCCGCCACGTGGCAAAGGGAGTGACCCCCAAAAGGGGGTCTCAAGCATTATTCATTTTATAATTCAATCATCAATTCAAAAAATAGGAAGACATGTTTGTTATGGAACTTTTGGAAGGAGAGGAATAGAAAATTAATCGATTTTAAGTGTCAAATAAACAAATAAATGTTAATGTTAAGACGAAAAAGACAGTTAATTTATATAAGACTCTTCATGACTTTTGTGCAGGATACAGTGATTGGATTTAAATCAAAAACCTTTGGGAGGGTATTTTCAGGATACATAAAAAGTAGAAGACCCATCAATCTTCTTCATACTTTTAAAATAGTAGTAGATAGTTGATATATATATATATATATATATATATATGAGCATGCATTGCTATTTAAATTTTAAAATTAGATTAATTTTTCAACTCCAATGATGTGACAATCAATTACAATGGTATTGTTTGGTGTAGCTGTTAAAACATATTACAGATTATAGCTTAACAAATTATAGATTATGACTTTAATCAGAAACTGTTAATCTGTTTGGTATAACTGTTGGATTATAGATTTAAGTTGCTGAGTAGTATTTGTTAAATAAGCTGTGAAGTAGTTTTTTTAATTAATTTTTATTTTTTATTATTCACTATTTGTCTGCATTTTTCAGAAAAAATAATAATAATATTTTATAGTCCATTTGGGTCTTTTTCTATTTTTAAAAAAATAAAAAATAAAAAAATCTAAGAGTATAACCGTGAATTAATATGTCTACAGCAGAAGTTGATAATATTCTGGGGTGAGCAGCTTCTCAGAATCAGTTTTTTGACTTAAAATAAGTTGTTAGAATCTGAAGCTGTTTAAAATAAGTTTAACCAAACAGTCGGAAATAACTTTTTAAAAGCCAGAAGCCATAAGCTGGCTCAAAAAAGCCCCACCAAACACTCCCAATATTTATGGTAATGCCTCCTCTCATATATTCGCTAATCATCAACCAAGCATATCACTTACACATTATTATGAACCAATCATATCTACAAATTATTTGATCTACAAAATTAGTTTAGAAAATGGATTTGTATATCATTTATATATGTCGCTTTTTGTATATGTTAAAGAAAATAGAGAAAATTGGTGATAAATTTAATCTAAGGAGAGGGTAAGACATTAAGTCCAGTGAATTTTTTTTTATTGGTGAGAAGTCCACATTTTGTGAAATAGTTTGGTGAGAAGACTTACAAGACATTTTGTTTTCACTTTTACCCGTTGACTTTTTTATTTTTTATTTTTATTTGTTTGACTCTTTGTTGACTATCTGATCAAATTTATATCTATTTGTCCAATTTTTTTTTTCTATGTGTTCAAATTTATATCTATCTGTTCAAATTTTGTGAATATTTGTTCAATTTTTCTCCCTACCTGTTCAATTTTTTCTATATGTTGAAAATTTGTGTCAACTTTTTTGTTTATCTGTTACGATCATCATCATCATCAACAACATCATTTTTTTTTCTTATCTATTTAATAAAGTAGTTACAAATCTTCAATTTTTCTCTCTATTTGTTGGTATATCTCTCACTTCTCATCTTTTTATCTGTTTCAAGCACAGATTTGTGTTTAGATCAAAAAATAAAGAGTCTTCTTACCATGGCTGAAACAACAATTGCCCATCGGGAGAGAGCCTTCATTGTTGCCCCGCCACTGCCACCGCCACTAAAGAACACACCCACGCTTTCAAAAAAACAAAAACAACAACAATATATAATACCTAACCAAACTTTATCTGTTCATCATCATCGTCGTCATCATCAACAACAGCGACAACTACCAAAAAACAAAAACAAAAAAATAAAAAATAAAAAAATGAATTGATCTTAGATTTGAGAAATACGCCATTTTATTCAGATCGACATGAGAGATTTGAGATACACAAAGAGAGAGAGACAGATATAACAAGATCTGTGATAATCTGTGGCGATCTCCATGATCTTAGATTTGTTTTTTTCTTTTTGGTTGGAATTAGGTCGGGTTTAGAACCTAGACCCAATTGGATCGCCCATGGTGGTATGATCCGATTAGGAGAGATCCAAATAAAATGATAGATTATATTTCAAGATATGAGATAATCTTGATATGGGTTAATCTTGATATGGATAATTGTCAATATGTTAGATGATAATTATTAATTAGATATTATTAATATGAGATAGATATTATCTGGGATAATACGTCTATTCTGTGGGTCTCCTAACTCTTCTATATAAACAAACCTTGGGTTTTGTATTTCAAACAACAAAAATGATACGTTCTCTCTTCCCATAAACCATTTCGCCTTTGTACTGTGAATAGTGTGAGTAGTTTTCTAGTAGTTCTACTCTACTACTGGGAATTATTTGAAGATATCAATGGAGGCACGTGATTCACCCACATGATCCATGGATTCAGTTTGAGTGTGAAAGGTATGCCTGAACCTATTTATTTTTGCTGATTATTATTTGTTATTTTTCCTACATTGGTATCAAAGCCATTACTGGGTGTTTTCGTGTTATTTGTGCATGAATATATGTATAGATATGATTTGTGCATAACATTGATATTTTTCGAACCATCTCTGATCGTCCCGAATTTCATATATGTTGTAGTCTATATTATTTAGATCATATCTGCAAAGTTTTGCAAAAATCGGATTGTCGAATTTTAAGAAAAATGGAGATTCATATTTAATTTTTTGTAACTTTGACTGCATGTTGGTTTTACAAGCTTTTCTTTTATGTTATGCAAATTGTATATTTAGAATCCTTATTTTGAAACCTTTGAAACGGTATATTATAGGCCTGATTTCGATTTATGGTTGAGGAGAAAACTTAAACCCCAATTTTGGGTGAGTTGAAATCATTTGAGCCATTGGAGAAGAAGTTGAAATTGCTACGCGTTGATGTCAGCATTACACCGCGCTGACATCATCTGCTTAGGTAAGCGTTGATGTAGGCGCTCTTAAGGCTTTGTTTGTTTGGTTTTAATTCAAAACTACATTAATTGCTTTTAAATTATTCGTTATAATTACGATTGAAGCATGGCTTATATCGTTGGACTCGTAATTGATTTTCTACAAGATATTAAAGTTTCAAAATTTTATGAAAAATAAAATATTTTTCATTAATGAAAAATTCAATATTTTTACGTTATATTACTCTTGAGGGAGCATGACTTAGATTCTGTACTTGGAATTTTTATAATAGACTATTGTTATGTAATATTATTTACTGGTATAATTTTTGTATTTTTCCAGATTTTGTAATATTTATTTCTAATTTTTTGTGTAATTATTAATTACTTGTAATTCTAGAAAATTTCAGAAAATTGCAAAAATTATAGAAATATGTTATGGCATTATTTAAATATTGTAAACAACATGTTAAGTTCTTTTAAATGATTTGAACTTCTAGTATGTTGTTATTTTAAATAGCATGATTTGTTTATATTGGTGAATTTTAATTCAATGATTAAATATTGTAGCATGTTTTCTTTTATGAATTACATTGGCCTTGTTTGTGAAGTGGCTATTTTAGAGGCTTTTTGGCTATTTTAGTAGGCTATTTTAGTTTTTGTGTTTGGGAAGATGAGATGGATTTTTATTTGAGTTGTTATATTGAAAAATGTGTTGAAATGATGTTTGAAGTTAAAATGACAAATTTGTCCATAAGATTACAATTTTTTAAATTGATATAAAGGGGCAAAATCGTAAATAACCAAGTGATGGAACATTTTGTCAATGTGACAGTGTAGGCCGTGCCTATACTGTAGCCTACATTGTCCGGCAGCTACATCTATTTTTTTTTTTTTTGAAAAACTTTGATTCAGAGGCTTTTTGGCTTATTTCACAAATGAGGCTATAATAGCCTCAACTCTTTCTTCCCAAACAGTGCCATTAAGATGTTATCATGTGAAGTTAAATATTTTATCATGCTTTAGACATGCCACAATTAGTAGGAGATTGTTCGGTTGAGAGAAATCTTTGTAGATTTACTCCCGAAAACTAATATTTTGCATATGAATTAAATTAAATTTTGGATAATTGTCACTTGTGGCGCAAGAAATGATTACGAGCACAGCGGATTTTCGATCTTGCGACTTGTGTAATATTGTCACTATTTAATTTAGATTTTTGCTACAAGATTATATTATAATATACTAATCAAATTAATCTCAATGCGCATTTTTTTTTCTTCTAAATCGACTTAACCTATGGAAGTTAATTTGGTTGACCTAGACTTAGTAGAGATATTCAAATGTGAACAATGTAATCCTATTCTTTAGATAAGCGGCAAGTCTTAGAGACTTTAGGTTAGACCTTAATTGAGCCAAAGTAAGGAAACATGACTCAAAGTTGTCGTAGTTTTGTTGCCTTATTCGGTGCGATAAAAACTTATGTGTGCGCTATGGTTAGCGGCATGCTAAGTAGTTTTGATTGGTGAGTTTGGAGTTGTGAAATGAGTAAGCTCTCAATAGATCTAGATATGATCGTGACTATTGAGCTGAGTGGATTGACTTAGTAATTTAACTTGTAATAATGTTGCATCATTGGATAAATATGCAAGAGTTACGTCATCCAAGAAATGCGAGTTTAAATGAGTTAGTTATTAAGTGTAAAACAAGTAACCAGTATGAGTAGTGTTTTTCTTTTTACCCAACTGATGAGAGTGGCTAGAGCAAAATTTCACGCACTATAATAGTGTGCGTTGAAGTATCACTTGAAGTTAAAATATTAGCGCTTAGAAGCTGCAAAATCTATTAACACTAAGTGAAAAGATTAGTGCCTAGTGGTTGCAAAATCTATTAGCATTGCCAACTTGTCTAAGTCTGGACACTTACTGTTTCCACATTTAAGTGTAAGACATGATGAGGTGCTTCTTTGTATGATTCCTTAGCTAGGCTAATGCTTTTGAATGACATTTACCACTAAACGCAAAAGTTGTAGCATAGTAATGAAAAGGTCAAGGTCGACAAGGTAGTTATGACTCTAAGAATTTGACGCATCGCTCATGAGAGCATTGTTTTGAATTAGACTCTTTAGCCTAATTCGCACTTAAGTTACTTCAAGAGCTGTCATAGATTGATAGCTTATTCTCTCATTCTTGTAGATAGTAGAATTAATTGCAATTAACTATAAAGCGAGAAACAGAGATGGCAAGAAGAGTATCGTCATGTTTCGACTAGATGCAGTAAAGTGTATGAAGAATAAATTTGACTTGAAGGTGCAAGGGATTAGCACTTACTAGTTAAATTTGCGATTTAGGTGCATTTGATATGTCACGCCCCGTATTTTATTACTCAGATAACATTACCAATATTCATTAATTAAGTTCATTTACAAATGACAATTCATCTTTTGATGAAATGATGAATAATTAAATATATATGTTCTCTCTCGTGATACAACAATGCCATTTACAAACAAATAGGAGAAATGTCCTAAGGCTTATAATAAATAAGAGAGCATTGCCCTTTGCAAAGTATAGAACTCAACCAAAGAAATAATTAAAAAGTACTACAGCTCATCACCACTTTATAACCATGTCAAGTTGTTTGATCCTCAAATCCGAAAACATTTCCTATACACATGTACATGTAGAGGGTGAGCAACCATTAGCTTACCAAACAATCTCATATTATAACATTAAAAGATATGAGGATACAAAGATACTCATATATATACATGAAATTATATCATGTCGAAACCATATGATTCTATTATATAATCTCTTAAATCCAATTTATTTAATTAACCACAACTAGTTAACTTAAATAAATAAACATGCTTCAATGGCAACATGACATCATTTTCAATTTATTCAATTACCCCATTGTCAATTGAATCAAATAGTTAAACAATTCATAATGACATCTAACAAAGCATCAAATACATTTTATACAGTCTTATGAGATGAATGCATATACCATGTCATGCTTAAAATATTTTTCTCATCTTTTGAAAATCTTGTGCACAATACCAATTTGAAAACACATTAATCCAACAATTTCAATATAATTTCAACGTGGTAAATACGTGTAGACACCCTATTTTTGACCGTCCTCAAGACTTGGACGTCACCGCTGGAACACTCGGTGATTATCCATGTTTGTGTTTGTTTTGAGTTCCCGGAGGTCCCGGCTGCGCGCCGTGCCTCAGGACCTCTCAACCGGTTTGTTCTGTGCTTGGTTTTGTACCAAGACTTGTGTGTTTTGCATCTGAGGGTAGGGGAAGGCTTATTAGCCATTCACAAGCCCACGGCTTCCCCACACATCCACCGGCACTCCCTAGTGTCCATCGGCACTATTTTATCCAAATCCTTGGCCGGTCGGCACTATATATTGCCGACCGGCAGTGTTTTGTGCCGGTGACTGTTCTGACTGGTCGGTGTGACCCCTTTGCACCCCCAGGGATGGTGCATGCCAACTGTGATAGCTGGAATGCACCATCACCACTCCCCATGTCCGGGCTTGCACCCTTTGACCCTTTGAACCCCCTCAAGCTTCTAGAAGCTTGACCCCTTTTGGCCAAGCTTCTTGGAGAAGTTTGGCTAGCTGTTTTGGCTTCTCCAAGAAGCCTTGCACCCCCTTGGTCCCTTGACCCCTTTCCTCTTACTTAGCCATTAAGCTTAGACCCCTTTGTTGCCTATATAAGTCCATCTCATCTCCCTTTACAAGGGTTAGCCATTTTAGACCTAAAAACCAGAGCTTATACATATATCTCTGATATACATCTATAGATATCTATATTTTCCCTCTCTCTCCTCTTGTGTGTGTGTTCTTGGGCCTAAAAGTGTAGTTTTACCTCATTTTTGCACCATTACACACACTAGTACACCTTAGCTCGAGATTGAGAGGCTTGGAGGTTTGTTTTGTGTGATCTTGGACTGGTTTTGATCACTAAGGAGGGCATTCCACCTGTTCTTCAAAGGATCTTCAAGGGTGAGCTTTTGCTTTAGATTCCCCATTCTTGCAACTAGTTTCTACCCCTTTTGTTTTGTGTTTTTGGACTTGTGTCTAACATGAAAAACTCCTATTTTTACTTGTTCTTGAACATTCATTAAGGTCACTTTTGTATTTGAGTGAAGCCTCACTCTTTTAGGCCTTGTTTTGGCCCTTTTAGTCCTTTTTCTTTGAGCATTGTTTTACTTGGTGTTTTTGACTTTCTCACCACTGAAAACCAGTGGGTTTTCAGTGGTGAGGAAGGTGGTTTTGAGTCTCATATAGGGGAGGGACACCCCTCTCCCCTTGGCTCCTTGTTTGCCTTTGTTCTTGGCTTATAGGATGGCATGCATGAATGTTTGTATTTGGCTTCATTTCAGAACTTTTTTGGATGTTTTGAGTCATATTTTAACTCTGTTTTTGGTCATTTTTATGGTCCTTCACATGCCTCTCATACTTGCTTTGTAATGCCCTCTTATGCCTAGAAGTATGCCATGCATCTAGGCCATGTTCTTTGCATGTTTTAGCTTGGTTCCATAAGGGTATTAGCATCATATTACCATGTATAAGGGCTGTGAGCCACTGATTTTGTCATGTATAGTGTGCTTGACATGGTTGTTTTGCATTCTAGGCTTGTAAGCCTCATGCATTTTGGCCCCTAGCATGTTCAACATTGATCATCCTCATGATATGGCATCATTTGTGGCCCTATTTCAGTCCATAAATCCTTTATGTATGTTTACATATGTGACCATTCTCATGCTTCAAGGGTGTCCCCTTTTATGTCTAGAAATTGGCATTGTGTATGCTTGCATGATTAATACATTTTGGGGCTGCCACACATGGGTTTTGGGTGTCATTTTGCATGATAGAAATCTGTTTTGGATTGTTGGATGCATGCCATGAGTGGCCTTGATAATGGTGGTAAGTTGCTCTCTTTGGTGCCTTTGGTTTTGGGCTTAATGTCTTGCATGCTTGCATGAGTTTTGGTCATCATTTTGAGCATGTTTTGCCACTGTTTTAGGGAGGTTTGAGGGCTGTCCCATTGTAGCTTAGTCTACCATTGCATGTTTAGTATATGTGTGTTGTATGCTTAATCAACATGGTCTTGAAATAAGACAATCCTATGGCCTTAGGTGCTCATGTTTGTATCACACTTTGCTTTGTGCATATTGTATACTTCCCATGATGTGTTACATAGCATTTGGCATGCCTTATACTTTTGTGTCATGTTGCATTGTTGATACATGTTTGCACGGATTGCATTTCATTACTTGGTTTGGGGTGTCAAACCAAGTATGGGAAAATGGGGTGTTTGTACTCCAAGTGACAAAACACACCTCAACTCCCATGTCACTAAGGCCCTTGACTTTGGCATGATAAGGACTTAGTCATCATTGTTGTGTTGCATGCATTTTACATTGAAATGCAATCTTGGTATCTTAGGCTATCATGCACCAAGGTGTACAATTGATGGCCCTAGAACCAAGAGCCATGTTTCCTTGAGTCCTATTCATGATAGGAAGTATTGGCCATGCATAAATATGCTCAAAAATCCAATACCATGCACCGCCGTCATTGTCGTCAAACCTGTCTTCTCAGAACTTTGTGCCGACGGCAGAATAGAGTGCCGACAAGATCAGATTTCTAGCCGGTGGACTATCTTGACCGGTACACCGCGATGACGGTAGTAATTCCCCTGGCGGTACTCAGCAGAACATAAGGAAGCTTTCCTGGAACTTTGGTATTTTTAGAGAGCAGGCAAGAAAACCGAGGTGGCAAGTGGCACGGTAGGCTTTTTCCGACAAGTCGCAACGAGCATGCATCATTCACAAGATCCTTGAGGCGTATGAGACCCCATTTCTTTCATTTACTTGATTTAATTTTTTTAATTAGAATTTTGTAATAATTTATTCATTTATTCTTTGGACTGTATTATTCTTTTGGTCCCTCCGAGTGAGGGCGCATTTGTAATAAGTGTGTGTGAGTGGGTGTATGTCTTCCAACCCCCATTTCTTTCTACCATTTTATTTACCTGCTTATGATGGTAGATTAGGGCACATCTAAATTAGCATACCTTATGCAATGCATGCGTGCATTCATGCATTTGTTTACATGCATTGGGCTCGGCACATCATGCAAACTGCATCGTACTTTCAATTCCAAATTGAATACGTGATAGTTGTTGCATTTCATGTGCCATGCTTAGGATAGCCGAGCCTGTCTAGATTACATTCTGTATGCGATGCATTAGCCACTTAACATGAACTAGGACATGCATGTTTGCTAACTAGTTTATTGTTTTGGCACGGAGTACGATGTAAGTATTTTACGCTTTAGCATACCACATGCGTGTGAATGTTAACCTGACAGTATGCCTGCCATGCGGCTAAGTGCTTATGTGATAAACTGCTTGAATGCCTGTGGGTGGAGGTTGGATTGCGTGAGTTGGAACAACTCATTGAAATCCGTATTTTAGCCTACTTGCAAGTAGCAAAAAACCAACACGTTTTTCGAGACAAAACGGATATGCAATGTTTATTTCCAAATTAGGCAATCTAGTCTATACTTTTGTGTTGTGCGCATCACATAGTAATTCTAGGCTAATAACCGGAATAAGAGCATGTAATGTTTTCAAAATCGGATATCACGGTTAGTAGAGGCCGGTCTTTGGACCGGGCGAAAGGGGGTGCTCATAGCTGACCTTCCCCGATCGTACCCAAGCTCCCGAGCCAAGACCACTTTGGTGATGACGGACATGTGGCCTTGACCGAGTCGTGGTTTCCTAAATTTCCCATTTTAAAATATTTAGGTGGCGACTCTGTAATCTGGCAAAGCAGTCCATGTTTGGCACTACTTTTTCAAAAATCTGTTTTCTCAAATGATTTGCCGGATTTGGACTCTTTGGTTCAGATTTAGAACCACAACGCAACAAAACGGAGAGT
This sequence comes from Camellia lanceoleosa, assembly GCA_025200525.1. Lineage (NCBI taxonomy): Eukaryota > Viridiplantae > Streptophyta > Magnoliopsida > Ericales > Theaceae > Camellia > Camellia lanceoleosa. The sequence continues at coordinate 87,049,199 of CM045764.1, read as the reverse complement.
CCGAACTGTAGCGAGGTCCCCCGAGGGCGCGTCTACAATACGACTCAGGTAATCCCTAGGCTGGTGTCTGCAAGTAGGCATATCAAGCACTACCAAATCCCCACTTTACTAGTCTCTTACCGAAAGGCACGTGGTACCTCCTTCGCGCGTGTTTTCTGTCTTTCACCATGGACACTCAGGCCAACTTAACCAATATCAAACTACACCCCTATTCGAACTTACCAACGTATTTACCCAAAACAAATCAAAATGATCTTGTTTCACAAAAAACAATTCCTTTCTCAAAACAATAGTTTTCAATTGCAATTAGAAATCCATGATAACAATGAAATGGAATGACAATGCAATATGTAACAATGCATTAGAATAGTTCCAATTTCAATTCCGCCACACAATGCTCCACTGTGATCAATTTTCATATCTCTATCAATATAATATCATGATACAATCCCAAGAGATAATATAATAATGTCAATGTTCATGTATTTACCACATGTAAATCAACAACTTCCAACTTTGTCTTTTCAAGACAATTCAACAATATCCTTTTCAAAACAATTCAACAATATTCTTTATATAAAACAAACTTCCAAAATCAAACATTTTATTACTTTTTCAAGAATCTCCTCATTTAAATAGCAACATGGAAATCCTCTATCGGTTACCAAAACCAAAACTTTTGAACAATAGATTCATCAATAGCAATAACATATAACACCAAAGCGAGTTCAAGGTTTCATCAATTTCTAACTCATATACTTTATCGATGAAATGTAATTACAATCTTTCCAAAACTCATCCTTATCCCAAACATTAAATAGAATCAAATTCTCATTTTTCTCATGCAAGTACAATCTCGAGATCTTCAAGTTCAATCATATTTCTCAATAAGCATAAGTGAATATTCCAACACTTAATCAATTATATCAAAATCTCCTCTTGACTATAATTATAAAATATAACATGAGTGTTCACTTTCCAATCATCAACATCAACCCCATCAAATTAAACCAAGGAAAATAATAAATAAATAAAAGTTTTGATAACTCATTCTTGTTTTAATCCAATTCCTCCATTTGCTCCAAACGAGCTAAAATCGCATTCTTTTCTTTTCTTGTCAAAACAAAAAACAACCACCGAACAATTCAAATATTTCATAAGAATTTGAAGTACAAAATTATTATAATAACATTACTCAACTAGTAAAAGTAGGAGCCTAATACTAAATCACCTTAACTTAACTAATAATCATAGTTCAACTTTGTTTCACACCAAACAACTTCATCTCACTTATTTTCTCCAAAATCTCATACTTATGAAATATTAACATTTCTATCCTACTATATTAAAAGTTATGGTATAATCTCAATAACACACTTTTAACCATAAATGATATAAACTTTTAACCAAACTAATTTAATCCACTAAATTAGTAATTTTATTATATTCACATTTTTCCAAAAGAAATGCATTGGTTAACCTAAAAGGCATCACTAAGAACTTATAATGGCCATATCGTATATGGAATAGCGTTTTCTGGATATCCTCCTCCTTCACTCTCAACTGGTGATAACCTGATCTCAAGTCTATCTTGAAAGTAACAAGACCCTTTCAAGTGGTCAAACAAGTCATCTATGCGAAGCAATGGGTACTTGTTCTTGATAGTTACCTGGTTCAGCTTTCGGTAATCAATACAAAATCGCAATGTGCCATTCTTCTTCTTGGCGAAGAGAGCTGGTGCTCCCCAATGTGAAATACTAAGGCGGATAAAGCCCTTATCTAACAATTCTTGGAGTTGAATCTTCAACTCACTCAACTCGGTGGGTGAAAATCTATACGATGCCATGAAAATAGGTGTCGTGCCAGGCACTAAATCAATAGAGTACCCGATCTCATGGTGTGGCGGTAAACTAGTAAGATCCTCAGGAAAAACGTTCGGGTATTCACAAACTACTCTTGGCAACTCCACTCGGACCACATCACTCTCAACACCCAAGAATGTAACAATAAAGAAACTAAGCTTGCCCCCCGACCACGCAGATCATACACTGGCAACAAGGCTCTATTAACTCGGTCCCTCAAGAAGTAAAAACAATCACCACTCGAGGTGCACACCGTAACTCTTAGACGGTAAGAATCTATAATAGCCCGATAAGAAGACAGCCAATCCATGCCTAAAATGACACCAAAACTTGACATATCAATCAACACAAAAGCAAAAGGAAGTCGGCGACTAACAACCTCTATCTCACAACCCTGGCACCCTTGGTCCAAAATAATCTCATCACCAACAAGTGACTCTACCTTGAGTGGAAATGCAAACTGAGCCACTTCTAACCCCAATGCTAATGCAAATGCAGACAAAATGAAATAATGGGATACACTAGTATCAATTAACACATTGACAATAGAATTACATAACAAGAAGTTACCTCTCACTACCGAAGATGCTAGTAACAAATTTGGCATGGTAACAGCATACACACGCCCCATAGGTCTCTGCTCTATCTATTCACCCCTCAGAGCATAAGTCTAAAACACTGGTTGAGCCCAAGAGGGTCCCTGATTGGCCCCCGAGGCCTAAGCTGACGGTGTAGGTTGATGGCTTTGTGTCTGCCTCGAACCAAACGCACCAGATGTGCCACCCCGACTGAGAGCAAAACCTCCTCACATGCCATGAATGCCCATATTGATAACAGGTAGGCTGTTACCCTATCTCCTGACTCTAGATCTGAGGATGAACCGAAGATGGCGCAGACTATTGCCCTCCTCTCCTCTGTGGTCAAACTAAAGACTTGTGGCTCAACTAAACACACTTGAAACAAGCGATCCCACCCTGACCACCTCTATCTGGCCCAGAACTGGATACAGGAAAAGTGGATCTAGATTGTGCTCCCTGGGTTTACTGTGGGGTGGAACCCCTCTGCCTCTTGTTGTCCCGAGTCTTCCTCTAAACCTCTTGACTCATCTACCTAGAGCCCCTCATTCGCTCATCCTCCAACTGAACCACGATCTCAAGATGAGTCGTCGCCTCCACAAGGCGTTTGTAATCCTTAATCATAAACCCAGCTACTTTAAAAAGAAGTCTGGTCCTCAATCTCTTCTCGAACTCAATGCAATGGCGTTCCTCCATCTCCACAAGTTCTGGTGCGAACCTCGATAAACTAGTAAAGAAAGCCTTAAACTCGGCAACTAGTGTATTCAACTGTTTGAGCTTCAAAACTGCTCTCTCAACTTCTCCCTAGCAGTGAGAGGCAAAAAATTGTCCTAAAAGGTGTTGACAAAGGCCTCCCAAGTTACCCCAATGCGTCCACGTGCATACTTCCACCACTGACCCACATCTCCCTTCAGTTGAAAGAATGCTAAGGTCACTCTTAGCCCATTGTCCTCGATGTTAAGCATCTCAAATGTCTTCACCATGTTCTCCAACCACTCATTCGCCTTCAGTGGCTCCTTCGGATCTCCCAAGAACTCATCTAGATTCGACCGGAAGAACTTCCTTTTCAGAAAAGACGACCATGTCTCAACAACATGGGTCTGGACTTGATTCTTAGCTTTGAGAATGTCCATAGATTCTTGCAAGGCTTTTGTCATTTCATGGACTAAAGCACTTATGGCCAACTAACCAACTGGTTCGACCACATTGGCCTGACTAACCCTTTTCTCCTATGCCAGAATATCATCTAGTAACAATGCCTCCTATCGTCTAGCCCTGCCAGGCATACCACCACCACGTCCACGTCTTGACATCCTAATGAAGGTAATACAAGAGATTAGCACATTTACAAATGTGTCAAAGCTAACTCATTCGTGTCCTAATGTAATAACCAATAATTAATGCACTCCATGTAAGCACGTAGTCACATAAACACATACAAATTTCCTTTATAGATAATGATCGTCCCACGACATTACCAAAGTTCCAATTAGAAGTAGCAGTCATCAAGTGCTCTTCTAACAGGACTTCTAGAAACTCATAAACCCAATCAATATCTTAGAAATTAAATTCCATACACATCTAGTCACATAAGCATGTTATCACATAGCATATCACGTTTATTTCGAGCATAAACTAGCAAGATAACCATTGTAATAAAAATCACATCCCACAATCCCAAAGTATTCAAACCCGGTAGCTTATACAAAAATAATTACAATGATAACAAAAGAAGCTCTTGGCTCCTAATCCTCCCAAGCTACGGCATTGGCATAGGCAATCATCAGCACCGAAAAATGATTTTCCACATAGGGTGCACCAAAGCCCAATAGAGATACTCTAACACAGTGTATGAATCTTAACCAAGCTATAAGGTGAATGCATATGCAATGCTCGTGCCAAAACATTTTATATCTCTTTCTAAAACCATGCAATGCCAGGTTTATATCATAATTCATAAAAAAACATTTCCTTTACAATAGAAAACAGTGTAGTGGATACAATCACTGGGAATCTCTAGGTATGTATCTACTAGTAGGTTATACAAGCACCACCAATTGCCATTTTTACCGGTACTAACCGGAAGGCCTGACACCTAATTGTCTGGGTTTCTGGACTTTCACTAAAGACATATAGGCCAACATAATACCACAACCACACCCCCTACCCAGATTCACCAAGGTATTCACCTATTTTTCTCAAAACAATATACATTTTCAATGTGTGAAGTATGTAACAATGTTCAATGCAAATAGATGAGAAATTAGTTTCAATTCTCCTAATTCTCATGCAATTTCTATAACAATCATAGCTATCCTCCACTAATAGCCTAAAACAGATCTCAAAATTTCAAGATAGGAGTAATAACGCATATCTAACTCCACCTTCATCATCATCATTCCAATTTCATAAAACCCAACATCATTTCCATTTCCTCTTTACAAAATCAAATATTCACATTTTAGGGTAAAGTCTCATTTTCTTTATAATTCAATTCCAAGGATAAAATTCACCATTTGATCACAACTCAACCACATTTACAAATCCACAATCATATTCAAGAACCCATTTGAAAAACCCCTCTTTTGATTTTTAAACCAAAACCCTAGATTTTATTCAAAAATTCCCAAATCACAATATTGTTTAGAAAAGCAAATAATCAAGTTAAAAACCATACAAAAGTGTGGAGAAATCCCTACCTCAAAGCTAGAAGGCAAGAGAGTGAGTGAACAAACCCCGACGATGCCGAAAATCAACTTTGTTTTGATTAGAATGAAGCTCTAGGTGAGCTCTACGTTTTTATCAAAGGGGCTAGAGCATAGAGATCAATGGATGATAATGTATTTGAAGTTTAAAGATGGTTTCTAGAGAGAAGAAGAAAATTTGGGTTTTTGGAATATATATATATATATAGAGAGAGATAAGAAAATGACTCAAAAAGTGAGCTTTTCGAACTGATATACGTGCAGATCACTCAAGCGACCGAAACACTGCTTGAGCGACCACGAGCGAACAAAGTTACCACCCAAGCGCAAAATGACACCATCCCAGAAGTTTTGTAGACAAAGGCTAACCACTCGAGCGCAAGAAAGATCGCTTGAGCTAAAAACACCACCTTCCCAATACTTTTGCAGACTTGCAAAAGTATTGACAGTTTCCCCAAAGACCGCTCAAGCGACCAAAGGACCGCTTGAGCGAACTGATCAAAATCTAGGCAAAGACTCCTTTCAAAAACGAACTCCCAACCTGTTCCAAACGCAACAACAACATCCAAATAACCAACTCAATCAAGAATAGAATGTATATGTATAAGGGTATGAACAATCAAATAAGACAATGAATCTAGATCCAAAACAATAAACAGGTTGAGTCTAAAGCAGAATCGTTATAATTAGTAAGACTCAATCAGCCTGCTTGGGGGGTAGGAATTTTTGGATGGGGTGTTGATTACAAATGAAGTTGTGGATAGGTGGAAAAAAGTCAAAAAGAAGGGGTTATTGATCAAGCTTGATTTTGAGAAAGCATATGACTCTATCAAATGGGAATTCTTGTTTTCTATGCTCTCAAATTTTGGATTTGGTTCAAAATGAATTTCTTGGATGAAGGAGTGTATCTCATTAGCTAGAATCTCAGTACTTGTGAATAGGTCACCAACTAAAGAGTTTAGCCCTCAAAAAGGGCTCAAACAAGGTGATTGTTTATCACCATTTCTATTTAATTTGACTGCTGAAGGTCTAAATATTTATTGCTCAGAGTAAGAGAGATGGGACTGATAAAAGGGATAGAAATTGGAGCCAGTGAGGTGATGGTATCACATCTACAATTTGCAGATGATTCATTACTCTTTAGTGAAGCTGATGTGGTGGAAGTGATAAATCTAAACAGAATCTTAAGGTGTTTTGAAATGGTATCTGGGCTCGAGATTAATTTTCATAAGAGTGTGGTTTGTGGGATTGGTATCTCTGATTCTATACTCAAGGATTTTGCTATATTGCTCAATTGTAAAACTCAGAAGTTACCACTACGATATCTTGGTCTGCCATTAGGTGCTTCTCCAAGCAGAAAAAAGACATGGAAACCAGTCATAGATAAGAGAAAACTTAGGCTTACTGGGTGGAAAATGAGGTTCCTCTCTTTTGCTGGCAAAATAACTCTGATTAAGGTTGTGCTGTCTAGTTTACCTGTATATTATCTATCATTTTTCAAGATGCCAGGAGGAATTGCTAAGGAAATTGAAAGAGTACAGGCCTCCTTTCTATGGGGAGGCTCAGAGTTGAAGAGAAAAATCTATCTAGTAAAATAGAATGAGGTGACCAAGAGTATTATTCAAGGAGGGCTGGGGATTAGGAGAATTAGAGAGGTAAATGCTTGTTTTTTTATGAAGTGGTAGTGGAGATTTGCTAATGAAAAGGGAGCATTGTGGAAAAATATGGTATGTGCCAAATACAAAACTGATGAAGGTGAATGGATTCCAAATTTGAGTATAGGGTCAAGATATTCTAAGATATGGATTGATATTTTAGTAGTGGCAGAGTAGAGAAGCAATCTTCTATAGTTTTTTGTTAGTAATCTACAGATTATAGTGGGTAATGGGAATAGAGTGAGATTTTGGCATGATAAATGATGCGGTGATATTTGTCTCAAAGAGGATTTTCATAGGCTCTTTTCACATTCTACAGTCACGAATGGATCCTCGGGCTTTTTATTGATAGAAAGGGCTTCTCTAAGTTATAGGATCTCAATTTTAGAATGCCTTTGTTGCAACGGAAGGTTGAGGAGCTATCCAAGATCTCAGATGTGTTAAGAGCAGCCCCTGCATTATGTTTGGACTTCAAGAATAAACCAAGGTGGTTAGTAGCCCATCCAGGTCAGTCCTTTGTTGCATCACTTTATAGGTAGTGAGAACTGGAGTTTGGTGAGTGTGTTAGTTCTAGTAGATTGGTGTGGATCAATTATCTCCCACCCAAATGGAAACAGAAGGTCAAAACTTCTGTTTTTCTCCAAAAGATTGGATTTCTTGATGAGAATGCCTCTACTCTGTGTGTTTTCTATTAAACATGTGCTTATTTTTTGCCATCTAGTTTGGAAGGTTTGGTCCGGTTTATTGCAATGGTAAGGAGTGAAATGGGTGGCCTAGTTCAGTTGAGTCTTTGCTGCAGTGGTGGGTTGGAAATTGCTTCAAGAAAGCTGAAAAAAGGGTTTGGAATGCAATTCCTCTGGTTTCTCTTTGGTCCATTTGGAACCATAGGAATGATTGTGTTTAATGGTATTCATCCAGATATGGAGAAGCTTCAGGAGGTAATCATCATCAGATTAGCCATATGGATAAAAGCTGCATCAAAGGATTACTAGTTTACTATAGATGATTTTCTATTCAATATTTTGCATATTAGATATTGTTTAAGTAGAAAGGTGTAATCTTTGTTTTGTTCTTAAGGTTGTAATGGGCTGTATTGAGTTGAAACCTCTCTAACTCTTGGTGGTGGCTTTGGGAATGCACATAATAGTCTTGATGTGGGTGCCAATTTAGTTGAGATGCTTTGTTTTAACAATAATGCAAATTGTCCCCAAGCTAATTTTGTATCTTTTCACTTTTAATAAAATTTCTTTGTTCGCCGTTCAAAAAAATATATATATCATTAAATTGTTCCAAAGACATTAAATTTTTAAGAAACTTTGATGCGCAAACTTTATTTTCATTTTTAAATATTAAGAACTTTGTTGATCAGGGCTTCCTGTTCATAACGGGTTTTGTTCCCAAGCAACCAATAATATATATTTTTAACAATTTATATTTGAATTTTGCAAAAATTATACATAAACTAGAAGAAATCTAAAACATGTCTGTAAAATAGTAACGGAATAATACTATATGTACTAATTAGCACACTAATTACAGGATCAATTGATGATGTAGCATAATTTAGGAGATTTTTTGTAGTTGTAATTTGTATAATGAGTGAGATCAATAATAATGTTATAACGAGTATTGGTATACTAGTTAGTATACTAATTGATTCATATAACACCACCGATAATAACGAGAAAAGCGAATGAGTTAGCTAGGCATTTAATAGTAATAAATGTCATTAATACAAAATCAATCCCAACTTATCCTCTCATCAACATGCAACCCAACAAAAAAAAATGCTTGGAAGCTTTGAGCTCCATCTGTCAAAATTGATGCCAACTAATCATCCACGAAGGCCAGAACCTAAATCCATGATAAAATTGATCATAGAATTAATTACATAAAATAATCATGATAATACATATCAAATTATAGGACCTGTCATTAAAGAGATGTGTTACTCATATTGTTTTTTTTTTTTCCTTTTTTTTTTTTTTTTTAATGGAAAAAAAAAGATGTTTCGTAGGGATATTATAACATCCGTGGACCCTGACTTCTGGGTAACCGGTTGTCGACCAAATTTAACCCAACTCATATGAAAGGATCTACACAAATGGAGCTCACCCACCCACCGCACAAAAGGCAGAGTGTCAATTAAAATACAACAGGATGAACCAAAGCAAATTAGTGCCCTCCAAAAATCAACCCCTGCCCAACTGGATGGAAGAGGTATGCGCAATCCATGGGCCACCACCCCTAGTGGTGTGTTACTCATATTTGCTCAAATTGTAATTTTTTGTGATTAATTGTGTGGTACGTTTTGTGATACTTGAAAGAGTAATGCTATAAATAATATCATTTTTTTACATTTTTTTTTCTTATCACAAATCAATAGGACCTATATTCATAAATGTATATAAGGCCCACTTACTTATGTCTTGAAGTTAAAAAAAATGAGATAAAAATATATAATTATATATAGGAAAATTCTAGACACACCCTTGAAAATAATGTACCATATGCACTCTTAATTATTTTATTTTCTTCTTTAATTATAATCAATTTTCTTCTTTAATTATGATATTATTTTTGTTATAACTAATAAGTTCTTTAGTTATATCTCATATTATATTTAATTATGATATATTTTTTTAATTATGACTTAGAAAATATAAAATTATATCAATTTTTTTTTTTTTAAATTATAAGCTACATATGGTATATTCCTTTAATATTTCTCTTTTATATTAATACTTCCTAAAATGGTTTTTTCACATGGCTCATGCTATATTATGCCTCGTGACTCTCTAGTTACAATCACAATCACAATCACAATCAAACACGCACACACAGAGGGATGGGTTTCACAGAGAAGCAAGAAGCTTTGGTGAAGGAATCATGGGAAGTGGTGAAGCAAAACATTCCTGAATTCAGTCTTCGTTTCTTTACCTTGTAAGTATATATATATATAGAGAGAGAGAGAGAGAGAGAGATTTCCCTCTCTCCCTGCCCCGCTATCTCTCTCTAGCTTCCTGTGTCTTAGTTTAAAACCTATGAATATGGTAAGACAATATGGTTGTTTTCATTTATTTATTTATTAATTTTTGTGTTGTGTTGTGTGTGTGTGTGTTTGATGGTGGATTAATTAGGATCATAGAGATTGCCCCGGCAGCCAAGAACTTGTTCTCATTTCTGAAAGACTCGAATGAAGTCCCAAAGAACAATCCAAAGCTCAAGGCTCATGCTGTTAAAGTATTCAAGATGGTTAGAATTATTACCCACTTCTTCTTTGTCCTTTTTTCTCTTCTATTCTTCTTCTTGTTTTTTTAAAAGTAATTTTCATTATTAAAAATTCAGGTTAATAACTATGTATAATCGTGTATTGAATTAGACTTGTGAGTCGGCGATTCAGCTGCGGGAGAAGGGGGAGGTTGTGGTTTCGGATACAACTCTCAAACATTTGGGATCTGTTCATGTTCAGAAAGGAGTGATTGACCCCCATTTTGAGGTGTTGAATACTGAAACTCTAGTCTAATTAAGATGTAAATAAATTTAATATTAAAGGGTTAAGAGTGTCCTTTTGATTTAGATTAATTGTGTGATGTTTGTTGGATTTATCAGGTGGTGAAAGAAGCTTTGTTGCGGACAGTTAAAGAGGCAATTGGGGAGAAATGGAATGAGGAGATGAATGGTGCATGGGGTGAAGCCTATGACCAGTTGGCTGCTGCTATCAAGGCTGAGATGAAAGAGGAGCTTGCTCAACTTAATCCCTCAACAACCCCTCTTAACTAAATAGTGAACTTTTTTGATGTGTGTATTTGGAGAGAGACTGTGTGAGAGTGTGAGAGAGGTGATGTTCCCATATGATATGTGGGCCTAGATATGGTGACATGCAATTGGAAATCATCTGTTAATAAGATCTTGCTTTATTTCTGTGTCTTCCTTTTTGTTGGTCCTAAATTGTATATGCACCATTAGTTAAGATTTTTGTGTCTTTGGTTATGACTTATTGATGTTAATTATGATTCAAGAATTTTTTGTTATATCTTATGTGAGGTTGGTTATAACTCATTTTTTTTTTTTTTTTAATACTTATTACTCCTATAACATTGAGTTATGTCATTTGTTATAATCAAACTAAAAAATGGCATAACTTGCATTTGCATATGGTACACACCCTCAAAAAGAGTGCATACCATAGCATTACCCATTATTTACATGCTAGTGTATTTACTATATATGTGTGTGCGCGTGCGCGCTTAGAATTTAAATGCATGGTGTGTACTGAAATATTTTTTTTATCAACATAATTAGCTTTTCTTAATTATGTGATTAAGTAACTAATTGTGCAATTCTTCTCTTGGCCCCAGTCTAGGATTAGCAAATTTGTGTGGAACAATAATATTCCTCCCAAAACACAATTCTTTTGGTGGTTGTATTGGAAAGAGAATTAAATGAGCTGATTTCCTATAGAAAATTGGAGTTCTCAGCCCCAATGCTTCCAACCAGTAAATTTTTTGCAGGTCTGAACCAGAAACAGCCAGGCATGTGCTGCTCTTTTGCCCATTCTCTAGAATATCTGGTCAGAATTGATGCAGCGGTGGTATTATCAATGGGTGATACCAGGCTCAGTTGATGGCTTGTTTCATTGGTGGATTAGAGACAATTTTAAAAATTTGGAAAGAAGAATCTGGAGGGCTCTTCCTTTAGTTGTACTTTGGTCACTTTGGAAGAAGAGGAACGAATGTGTCTTCAATGGAGTGCAGCCACTTGCTTTGAGTTGAGTGAGCTTATCAAGTTAAGGCTAGCTCTATGGCTCAAAGCCTCATTGCAGGACTTCCACTACTCAGTGAATGATTTGGTGTACAATCTCAGACAGATTAGGGACTGCATTTAACAGCTACGAGGGAGGGGGTTGCAGGTGTGGATTGTTGGATATCAGTTCAGGCCAGGGGTGTGGCTGCTGGTGTGACTTGGGGGGTGTACTGTTTGGGTTGTTTCTTGTTTTTCTTTCTTATCTTCTTTGGTTGCTTTCTCATCAACCTGGGCTGAAGCACATGATCAAGTTTGGTGTGTGGGGCCAATCTAGTCGGGATCACTCAGTTTAGCTATGGTACTGGTGGTTTTCCCCTTGCTTTATTGATGTTTGTATTATATCTTGCATTGAACTTAGCATCAATAAAATTCTTCTTCTTTTGTTGATAAAAAAGTAACTAATTAAAAAATCATCCTCTCATAACTGAAATTACTTATTTCAATACACACTTAAAACATATAAAATTAGCACGAGGAAAATCAATCTATCAATAAGAGTATAACTTGTTGCAATAAATATTATCAAATTTGATTTACTCATTTTCAAGAATGTTCTGCCAAACACAATCAATATATTTGTCACTAAGGGATAACCGCAACAAAGGATATTAGTAAATTAAGGCCTGGTTTGGGATTTTTGAAAAAAGATAAAAAGTTATTAAAAAAGTTAAAAAGTTATCATTATTCACAAAAAAAAATTATTTTTATACAAAAAAAAGGTACAAATCACGTTGACGTGAGTTGCCTTGTGCTGACTTTGGTGAGAACAAATTACACAGACGGAGGCAAGCTTAAGGACGATGTTGTTGGGCCCTCTCGATGTTGTTCGGTCTGTGGGGGCCCATCACGGGTTCTGTTTTGATAATCTGAATCGTTTAATGTGTAGAACTCTTCAAGTATTATATGCTTGTAAAAAATCACATTGATCGGATATTGGTAAATATATGATCAAATTAGTTTTGTATAAAAAAATAGATGGTATTATAGTTAACGGTTGATAAAAAAACTAATCCGATTAAATAGTTATCGATATCCAATCAGCGTGATTTTTTACAAACAGATAGTACTCAATGAATTCTACACATTGAACAGTTTCGATTACCAAAACAAGACCCCTGATGGCCCGCACAGACCGAACATCACGGTCCCATTCAATGCTCGAAAAGGAGGCAAGCATATCCTATATGCTAGTCTGCCACGGCTCTGCCCCAACGTACAGCCTATTTCTCTCTCCCTTCTCCTATACACTAAATTATACAATTTTTTAATACATATTTTTTCGTAAAAAGTTAAAAAATTATCCCAAACAATTATATTTTTTTTCTTCAAATTTTTATTTTAAAATGTTAAAAAATATCCTTATTTAGGACATTTCAAACCACCCTTAAATAGTGATGTTTAGAGAAATAAATAAATAAATGACACGACACACGTAAGCCGAAAAATAAGAAAAAGAACAAACAAAGACAATGCAGAATTGAAATCCTCAATCAGGTATATATATTTTATTAAAGAATTGTTCGAGGAAACTATCACTTTTGCTTGTTTTCACTTTTTAAAAAATATTTTTTAGAAAATTTTATTTTTTTATTTTTACTGATTTTTTATTTTTAATGTTTTAAGTAATTTTTTTACTTTTTAGACACACCTAACATAAATATACCTAAAAAGTAAAAAAATTATAAAAAAAATCTTTTAAAAATTTACTAAATATCAAAAATATAAAAAAAATACAAGAATTTAGTACATTTTTTATATTTTTATGCATTTATTAATTTTTTAAAATATTTTTTTATAAATTTTTTATTTTTTAGATACATCTAAGTAAGGTGAATCTAAAAAAGTAAAAAAAAAAAGTTTAAAATTTAAAAAATATTCACTAAAAATATAAAAAAATACAAAAATTAAAAAAGTTAATTTTAAAAAAATTTAATCTAAAAAACTCAAATCAACCACACTAATTAGTAAAAAAAAAGTAGTGATGTTTAGAAAAAATAAATAAATGACACGACACACGTGAGCCGAAAAATAAGAAAAAGAACATACAAAGACGATGCAAAATTGAAATCCTCAAGAGATCGGGTCTCTTTCAGGCATATATATTTTATTAAAGAATTGTTCAAGGAAACTATTACTTGAGGGGCAGTGTTTGGCTGTGCAACCCTTAAAGGCTGCATACCATATGCAATTTAGGTACAAATTATTGGATCAAAACAAATTGATCTTGACCCTTCAATATTTTAACGATTTAAAATGGGTTACCTGTACCCTCTGATGGATCTAACTCCTGCAGTGCAACAGGGAGCTCTTTTGTACTATCCTTTTTTTTTTTTTGCAATACGGTCCTTAAATTACTTTATTATTTACACAAGTTCTTTGGTTCACAATTTTATATTATTTTTTATTTTAGTTTAAATATTTATTCGTTTTGTTTTTATTTTTATTGTATCTATTATTTTGTTTATTTATTTATTTTTATTTTTATGCTTATGATAGTAAATCTAGTGATTGTTGATAATATATAATTTCTTGATTTATTCTATCAGCTATTTTTTTTAGTAAATTCTATGTCTCTAACAACACTAGTATTTAGTAAATTTTGTAGAAAATTATGATGTTGATTATTTGCGATTAATACTAATAATTGATTGCGATCTAAATAAATTTATAAAATATGCTATGCAATTTTGAAGCAATAGTTACATAATTATTATTTACAATATAATTATTCATAAGATAATAAATTAATTTAAAAGAATAGAAACTAAATTGAAATTTGAGTCAAATTATAAGGGTGAAAAGTGTAATTTATCCCAAATATTAAGTGAAAATACAATAAAGCGATACAATGAATGGACAATTCAATTTGAAGTGAATTTCATTAGAATTGACATTAGAATCAAATGAACGATGAATTAGATGATTTGGACACTATTAATTAATTATTGATTGAATCACTTTGCCACCACTAATTGATTGGGCAATTGACTAATTGATTAAATTACTTGTACACCATCAAATGATTTTGTTAGGAAATTGACCCTTCCTAATTAAGATCGGTGAGACACGAAATAATAAATAAAAAAGAAAAAATGAATAAAACAAATCACACACAAGAATACAAGGATTTACGTGGTTCACCTCAGAATAGGGCTACATCCACGGCTACTGAGGTTTTTCACTATGATCAGAAAAATACAACTTTCTCTTTTTTTCTCTTACCTAAAAGAGGTGCCCCTCATCTATTTATAAGTATAGAATTAGGGTTACACGAAAGCACATAGGAATTACGAAAGTACCAAAAATTACTTATCAAGATCCACCAACCCAACAATCTCTCACTTGGAACCTAATAACACAAGCTCTCCATCATCTTCATCACATAGAGGAACGCCGCAACAAGTTGATCTTCCTTCATCAATCTTGAAGGGAAACTGAAGTTGCACACAACTTTAGTTTGTCAATGGTGACTATCTTGGTCAACATATCTAATGGATTCTTACTGCCCTAGATCTTCTCAAAAGACAAGACTCCTTCATCTACAAGTGAACGAATGAAATGGTATCACAACTGAATGTGTTTCATCCTAGAATGAAAAGTTAGATTCTTTGCAAGATGAATAGCACTCTGACTATCGTTATGAAAAATACTCATCTCTTGCGTCTTACCCAACTCTGCTAGGAAATTTTGTAACCGAGTCATCTCCTTTCTAGCTTCAATAATAGCAACATACTCAGCCTTTGTTGTAGAAAGGGCCACAATCTTTTGTAACTGTGAAATCTAACTCACTGTTGTACTACCCAATGTGTAAACATAACCAGTAGTACTCTTTCTATTATCCATATCACCAGCCAAGTCTGTATCAACATAACCATGTAACCCAATATCGGTTCCTCTAAAACAAAGTGTCATGTCTGTAGTACCACTCAAGTACCTAAGGATCCACTTCACTGCCTCCCAATGCTGCTTGCCTGGATTACTCATGTACTTACTAACCACTTCTACTACATGTGCAATGTCTGGTCTAGTACAAACCATAGCATACATTATGCTACTTATAGCTGAAGCATATGGAACACGTTTCATGTAAGCCTGTTCTTCTTCAATCTTCAGAGACTGCTCTTTGGTAAGTTTGAAGTAGCTAGCCAATGGAGTACTCACTGGTTTTGCACCATCCATGCTAAATCTCTTGAGAACTTTCTTGACATACTCTGTCTGTGACAACTTCAAAGTACCATTTGCCTTGTCCCTGTGAATCCTCATACCAAAGATTTTGTTTGTAACTCCAAGATTCTTCATCTCAAATTAGTTGGACAAAAGTTTCTTCAATCTTTTTATCTCTTCAATACTAGATCTTGTGATAAGCATATCATCAACATATAAGAGCAAAATAATATAACTTTTGTCAAACCTCTTGAAATAACAGCAATGATCTGCTTAACATCTTGTAAAATCGTTGCTACATAAACCCATCAAACTTCTTGTACCACTACCTTGGGGCCTGTTTCAAACCATACAAGCTTTTTCAAAGTTTGCATACAAACCCCTCTTTGCCACGTACCAAGAAACCTTGTGATTGCTTTATGTAAATTTTCTCCTCCAAATCACCAAGGAGAAAAGCCGCCTTCACATCCATCTGTTCAAGATACAAATCTTCAGTAGCCACAATTCTTAGCACCAATCTGATAGTGGTCAACTTTACAACTGGAGAGAAAATTTTAGTGTAGTCAACCTCTTCTTTTTGCTAAAATCCCTTTGTAACCAATCTGGCCTTGTAACATTTTATTCCCATCATGTTCTTGTTTGAACCTGCAAACCCACTTGTTGTGCAAAGCTTTCTTATCTACTGGTAATTCAGTCAACTCTCATGTCTGGTTTGCCATGAGTAAATCCATTTCATCCTGCATAGCTGACTCTCACTTAATTGAATCATCAACCTGCAAAGCCTCATCATAACTTTTGGGTTCACCCCCATCAGACAATAACAAATAATGTAAAGATGGAAGCCAACGCTATGTAGGTTTAGACTCTCTTTCGAACTATCTCAACTTAGGAGTAGGAGTATGTGGCTCAATTTGTGGAATAAGATTTTCAGGATTATTCCGAATCCTACTATTCAAATCATTCACACTAATCTTCTCTAACTCAACATGCTCATGACAAGTAACAGATTCAGATTCAGATGTAGACTTATCCCTATCCTTATACATTACTTTCTCATTAAATATGACGTCTCTACTTCTAATTATTTTTTGATTTTTATCATCCCAAAACCGATAACCAAATTGATTAATGCCATACCTAATAAAAGTACATTTAACAGATTTCGGATCAAGTTTACTTCTATCAGCAGAATCTATATGCACATCTAAAACATAGCCAAATACCTTCAAAAAAGAAAGATTCACCTCTTTACCGCTCCAAGCTTCTCCTGGTAGCTCTCCATCTAATGGAACAGATGGACCACAGTTAATCAGATATGCTGCAGTGTTAACTGCATCTGTCCAAAACATCTTTGGTAATCCAGCATGTATCCTCATACTTCTAGCGCGTTCATTCAGAGTTCTATTCATGCGTTCTGCAATGCCATGCTGTTGAGATGTCTTTCGAACAGTCTTTTTCATTCTAATTCTACTTTCGGCACAATATTTCTTCAACTCATTGTCCTAATATTCCCCTCCATTATCTGATCTCAAGCACTTAGTTTTCAGACCTGTTGCAGTCTCCACCAAGGCTTTCCACTTCTTAAAAGTAGTATAAACTTCATATTTATGTTTTAGAAAATAAATCCATACCTTTCTCATTGAGTTGTCGATAAATGTAACATAGTATGATGATCATCCAAGAGATGAAACTGGTGTAGGTCCCCACACATTTGTATCAACCCAACTCCAACTTTCCTGACTTTGGTTTCCTGTCATCCATTGAAAAACTGACCCTCTTTTGTTTGCCGAAGATGTAATCCTCACAAAAGTCAATGTCCACCGATTTCAAATTTGACAGTTTCCCTTTAGATGTAAGTATCTTCATCCCTCTTTAACTCATATGCCCAAGCCTTTAGTGCCACAAATTTGAGTCTTCATTCGCACCAGCAACTGCTACTGCATCCCTATTGTTTGTAGTCATGTAAATGGTGCCTTATTGTTTACCACGAGCAATAACCATGGTTCCTTTGGTGATTTTCCATAAACCATCCATAAAGGTTACAACATGACCTTCATCATCAAGTTGTCCAACAGAAATCAAGTTTCTTTTCAAACCAAGCACATGTCTAACATTTTGTATCTTCCAAACAGATCTGTTTGGCAACTTGATTATTACATCCCTTTTACACACAATCTTCAAAGGTTCATCATCAGCCAGAAAAACCTTCTCGAAATCACCACCAATGTAATTGTCCATTATTTCCCTCTATGAAATAGAATGGAATGATGCCCCAAAATCTAAAATCCAAGATTCAAAAGGGCTCTCAATACTCAAGATCAAAGCATCATAAATCTCCTCTATTGCAGCATTAATAGACTTTTGATTTTGATCACCTTTGTTCTTATTTAATGTCGAGCAATCTCCCTTAAGATGTCTCTTCTTTCCATAGTTCTAGCAACTCCGTCCCTCTCTAGTTCTTGACTTGCTTCTGTGTTTGGATTTTGATCTGTTGCAGTTAGGGTTTTTTCCTACAAATCTTCCTCTAGCTTCTGTATTCAGGGCAGAACTTGGTGTTTTCCCTAATTCCCTCATGCGAATTTCTTCACTCAGAATTAAATCTCAAATATCATTGTAATTCAACTTTTCTTTTCCTGAAGAATTACTTACTGCTGTTACAGTACCATTCTAACTTTTTGGCAAACTAGATAGAAGAATCAAAACCCTGACCTTATTATCAAATTCGATAGATATAGAACTCGATTGTGTTACCACAATATTGCATTTGTTCAGATGCTTAGCTACCAAAGCACCTTTTGTCATTCTCAAATTAAACAATTTATGCATCAAATAAACTTTATTTGAGGCAAAGAGTTTTCATACATGTTTGAGAGTGTCGCCATGAGACCCGCTGTAGTCTTCTCCTTCGCTATGTTAAATGTAACATTACGAGACAACGTTAGCCGAATAACACCTAGTGCTTGGCGATCAAGAAGAGTCCACTTATCATCCTTCATCTTTTCTGGTTTCGTTCCTTAAAGGGGCTCGCATAGTTTTATCTGATACAGATAGTCTTCAATCTGCATCTTTCAAAATCCAAAATCGGTGCCATTGAATTTATCGATTCTAACCTTTTCGTCTGTAGACATCGCTCCCACTCGAACCAATGCTCTGATACCAGTTGTTAGGAAATTGACCATTCCTAACCAAGATCGGTGAGACACGAAATAACAAACAAAGAAGAAAAAATAAATCAAACAAATCACACACAAGAACACAAGGATTTAGATGGTTCACCCCAGAATAGGGCTACATCCACGGATGCTGCGGTTTTTCACTATGATCAGAAAAATACAACTCTCTCTTCTTTTTTTTTTACCTAAAAGAGGTGCCCTTCATCTAT
Source organism: Camellia lanceoleosa (assembly GCA_025200525.1). Classification (NCBI taxonomy): domain Eukaryota; kingdom Viridiplantae; phylum Streptophyta; class Magnoliopsida; order Ericales; family Theaceae; genus Camellia; species Camellia lanceoleosa. The sequence goes on along the minus strand of CM045764.1, from coordinate 87,030,050 downwards.
TTATAAGTATAGAATTAGGGTTACACGGAAGCGCATGGGAATTACAAAAGTACCCAAAAGTACTTATCAGAGTCCACCAACCCAACAGATTTCCCAATCAATATGTGCCATTTACTCAACTGAGGCAAGCCAAAAGAAATAAAACCATTAGAGAAATGCATGATCTACTATGCAAGGTGACTAATGCAACACATACAAAATGCAACTACGAGGTTCAGTTTATTACATGACATATGGCTCAACTCAAAGCATGCAATAGCACATGTATTCAATTTAAATCGAAAATAACAACAACGTTAGGATGATAAACTGAATCTAATGCATGCATAAATGGATACTTATACATGGTAATGATCTGAAACCAAAATATGATGCTACATGTAACCATCATAAGAAAGTAAATAAAAGGGAGAAAGAACGGGAGTTCGAAGACATACACAATATTACAAGTTTGTCCTCGTACAAGAGGGTCCGAATGTTCAAGTGTCCAAATCAACTACCTATTACAAATCAAGGCGCACCTGATGTTTTTAACTGAGTGAAACAACAACTTAGCTGTAAACACCCCATTTTTGACCGCCCTTAAGACTTGGGTGCTACTGATGGTTTACTTGGTGGTAAAAGATGTGCAGGGCAAAGGTTCGATTTCTCAGGCAATGAGAGAGTCAAATCCCAACCTTACACCCCATTTTGGACCAAAGTTATTTTGAATGGTTTTTAGACCTTAAAACCCTCTTTTTCAAAACATTTTTAAAATAGAGTTTCTACGATGTTCCGAGGCTCACATTTTGTCAAATGTTGCGCTTTTCGGTAAACCGAGCAAGGACAAAGTGGAAATGAATGAAAGAGAGTTGAAATCTTTGAAAAATCTTTCAAAACACCTTGTTTAGGGGTTTGGAGTTGAAGAAAAGAGGAGAAGAGGGAAGAAACCTAGCTGAGGAAGAAGTTGGGTATGAATCGCTAAGAGAGAGTCGAACGGTCCTCGCTAAATCAGGCTTATTTGTCTGTGCACTTAGATTTAAGCTATGAGGCCACCAACATTGGAAATATTACATCTGGGGCTTCATTTTTTACTTAAGAATCTCCTAAAGCCGAGTCCGGATGGGGAAGATATGATTGGCTGAAGTTAGGCATCATTCCGGTTGGACTGAAACTGAGCAGCCTTCACTAAAAGAGGGATATCTCTTGGCACACATAGAATTTTGAGATGAGGCTTCCAAATTTGGAAAGAAGACTTCCGGGGCTACAGTTTAGGCTCAAGAATGACCTGAAAAGGAGTCCAGATGAAGGAATTAGGCTTGTTTCAAGTCAAGGACTAGGGCTGATTTTTTCCATCGGCCTCTATGGAAGTGCATTGGCCACAATTTGACCTCAGCAGCTATAGGTCAGCCAAAACTGAACCTTATCGGCCACAAATGTTGGCCGATCGGCCAAAAATGTCCAGAAAGCCCAGAATTGGCAGATATTTCTCTTCTAGTTGTTTCTAGCTTATGCCACCTGTCTTAGCTCAGATATTTTCGACCAAACTTGATATTTTGCTATATAATGAAGCCTTATATCTCATTTTCAAGGGTTAGAACATTTAGAGAAAAATTTTGGCTAAAATATTTGGGAGCTTCTCACACTAGAACCTCTCTCTCTCTACAATCCTCTCTTGGGCATTTGTGCTAGAAGGCTTACATACAACCATCTTCAACCTATCAACCCTTAAGAAGACTTGATCACTATTGGGCTGAGGTCCCTTGGAACTTGGTTTGAGCTCCAAAAGGTGGTTTTGGCTCAAGAAAAGTGCATGTTTTTGCTGCTGTGCTCCAAAGGTAATCACTCACCCCTTTTACCTTTGCTTTGCATGCTTGTTTTACCACCTTTGCAAACTGTTTTTGGCTTAGTTTTGAACTAAGAAAATCTCTATTTTTTAGTCCTAAAAATGATGGTTTAGGCCTATTTTGTGTTAGGGGGTTGTCTCTCCCTTTTGTTCCTTAGCTTGTATAACTTTTGAGCCACCTTCTAAGACTTTTCAAAATAACTTTTCGTGCCCTTTTAACCATTGAAATCTAGGGGATTTTTAGTGATAAAAAACCTATTTTGAGGGCCCAAATAGGAGAGGGTGGTCCCTTCTCCTCTTGTCTTGCTTGCTAGTGTTGATGGCCAACCAAATGAGCATGTGTTTTTACTTCTTTGTGGCTTTGTTTAGACTCATTTTTGTGACTTATCAGACCTGCCATAACTCTTTTTTTGGCTATTTTGGTCACCTCTTGCATGCTTATTGCACTTGTAGTGTAAATCCTCTTTGCTAGTCTTGTTAGCCTTACAAAGTAGCATGCTTTTGTGGTTTGAATTAGCTTAGTTCAAGCATGTTTTTGGCATTATTTTGGCATGTTATAACTTTGATTTTGATTGGTGGACTCACCTCTTGCATGCTTTATACACTTGTAGTGTAATCCATGCTTACTAGTCTAACATGCTTGATGTTTTGGCCAATCATGCTAGCTTATTTTGGCTATACTCCATGCATGTTTTAGCATTATTTTGGGCTATTTTAGGATTGTTTTGGTCTGCCTTGGTCATATGACTCATGTTTTATATAACTATAGTGCAAATGCCTTGACTAGTCTTGAGTTTTGAGGCCCCTACCATGCTATACTTGTGATGTTTGCATGCCTTAGCATTATTTGGTAGGTAATTTCAGACCATAAACTTCTGCCATGCTCTCATGTTTATCACTCTTTAATTGTGTTTAAGAGTTGTGCCATTATGCCTTGTTTGTTAGCTAATTCGGGAGCCTATCTTTCTTGCCATCTTTGTTGTGAGTCCAGTATGTTTTTGCTACCATTTTGACCTACCTTAGGTCTGTTTTGAGTGCTTTAGGTCATTTGAGCATTGCTTGATATGGTTGTAGTGTAAAACCCTTGACTAGCTTTGTATTTCAAGCCCTTTTACATGCTTTATTTGAGCTATTTGCATGATATGGCATCACTTGGTAGGTGATTTCAGAGCTTATTTCATTTCCATACTCTCACATTTTCCACTCCATCAATGTGTTTGAGAGTTGAGCTTTGCGCCTTCCTTGCGAGCCATCATTTGAGCATGCTTTTTCTTGCTTATCATGCTATCATTTCAGTCCATTTTAGCCACTGTTTTGGCATGCATAAGGATTGTTTGGGGTTGGTTTAGTCCATTGTGCATTGTATTGCATGGTCCTAGTGTAAAGCTCTTTGCTAGTTTCAATGCTTAAGTGTTCTAGCATGTTGTGCATGCGATGTTTGCATAATAGAGTCTTGCATTTCATGCCACTTTAGCATTGAAAATCTGCCATCCTCCTCATTTCTTCACTTTTGATTTGTTTTGAGGATTGGTTAGTCTTGAGGTTGTGTTTAATACTTGGGATTGAGGCCTTTGCTTAAATGGCTTCAACCCTCTTTTAAGGGTTACTCCTAGCCAAAGGCATTGGTCTCTCCCATGCCTTAAACCATTCCCTTTGATAGACCTCTCTCTCATTAGAGGACTCTCATATTTGGACAAGTTAATTAATGAATGGATTGGTAATGTTAAAATGTGTAAACAAAATCAATCAAGTAAAATGTGCCAAGATAACATGCATGTGTGCATTGCATTGTGTTCAACCGGACATTATGTTGAACACAAAGTGAATTGGTCCATTTCATACTTAAAGTGATGAAAATGGGCCAATCCCCTTTGTCTCCATTGCCTTTGATTATCCATGATAGGGTGATGGTCCAAGTGTCTTTTTGGTCATGCATTTATTGACTTTGTGCAACTCGGCCTCTTTGGCCATCATGAATCGAAATGCGTGATTGATGGCTCGAGAGCCGAGCACTACACACCTTTGAGCCTTAGACATGATAAGGGGTGTAGTTGTACAACATTGTCTTGCAAATGTATTGCCATACCTTTCTTTGTACTCTGCTGCAGCAAAAGGAGCAGTCTGTAGGAAAAGATGGCCGATTGGCTATCTGGTGTACCGATCGGCTAACAATTCTTGGCCGATAGCCTCATAAGTGGTCGATGACCCTTATCCCTTGGCCGATGCCCTTACCTATTGGCCAATAGCCTCTTAGAATATCCATGAGGTGGATCAGAAGTGTTTCAAAAGTTGGCTTAGTTTTCAACAGTTTAAAACAGTGTAGACAGAGGTAACATGAGGCATGGCAACGGATTTCCGAGCAAAGCCGACCGAGCATGCATCTCTTTATTGCCTGCGAGGCCATTTCAGTATTCATGATTAGTTCGTGTAATTTAATCAATTAATTGGTTTTGTAATATTCATTTAGCTTAGTGTAGCTATTTAATAATTAATTAGCTTGTTAGTTAATTAGTTTTGGTGTTGTAATAATTAGTCTAATTAGATTATTAGATTAGTTGCTTAGCTTAGCGTTGCTAGCTTGTATTATTTATTCGGACCCTCTGTCGAGAGGGCAAATTTTGTAATAAGTGTGCGTCAGTGTGTGAATGTCTTCCAACCCCACGTCTGTCTCTCTTTTACTTAACCACTTACAATGGTTAGTTCTAGGTCATATTTCAATTAGCATTCCTATGCTTGCATGTTTGCATTCATTCATTCGTATTACATGCATCGGGCTTGGCGCATCATACTAACTGCATTGTATTTCAATTCCAATTTGAATACATGTATCAAGGTGCATTTCACATGTCGTCTTAGAATAGTCGAGTCTATTTCTAGTTGCATTTTGCGTGTGTAGCATTAGCCATCTTAACATGAACTAGGATCATGCATGATTTCTAACTAGTTTTCTGTTTTGACTCGGAATACACTGTAAGTGTTTATGCTTTAGCATCTTGCATGTGTGTAAGTGTTGCCATGATGGCATGCTTGCCATGAGGCTATGTGCTTAAGTGTTTAACTGCCTGAATGCCTGTGGGTGAAGGTTGGATTACTTGATTTGGAACAATTCATCAAAGTGCGAGTTTTAAGCCCGCTTGAGGGTGGCAAAATCATGTTTTCTAAGCCCGCCTGAGGGTGGCAAATCCACGTGTTAGCCTACTTGCGAGTAGCACCTTCAAACCATTTTCAAACAAACAAACATGAAATGTTTTGTTCCAATTTAGGCGAATTGGTCTATATTTGTGTGTTGTGCGCATCACATAGTAATTCTAGGCTAATAACCGGAATAAGAACGCATGTGTTTTCAAAAACAAAATATTATGTTAGTAAAGGCCGATCCTTTGATCGGGCGAGCGGGGGTGCTCATTCCATGACCTTCCCCTCTCGTTCCCAAGTTCCCAAGCCGAGGCAACTTTGGTGATGACAGACACGTGGCCTTAGGCACGAGTCAGGGTTTCCTAAATTTCCTAAAATAAAACATTTAGGTGACGACTCTGTATCTGGCAAAGCAGTCCATGTTTGGCACTTCTTTATAAAAATCAGTTTTCCAAAACGATTTTTCGGATTTGGACTCTTTGGTGATTTATCAGTCTTGCATTGCACTTTGCGAGATTAGATTCAGAACCGTGACATTGAGTCCGAACTGTAGTAACTAAAAACAAAACAGATTTCGCGCCTTTACGCACGGAGCTGGTGATGTTCGGGCACGTCTACACTAGCGCGTCTCACGCGAAAAGAAGAAAGATAGTGTAAACAACAGACGCACCTGATGTTTTTAATCAAATGAAACAACCACCTAGCGTGTCTCATGCGAAAGAATGAAAGATGGTGTGAACAACAGGCGCACCTGATGTTTTTAACCGAGGGGATCAACAATCTAACGTGTCTCACGTGAAAGGAGGAAAGATGGTGTGAACAACAGGCGCACCTAATGTTTTTAACCTAGAGGATCGACAACCTAACGCATCTCACGTGAAAGGAGGAAAGATGGTGTGAACAACAGGCGCACCTGAAGTTTTTAACCGAGGGAATCGACAACCTAATGCGTCTCATGTGAAATGAGGAAAGATGGTTTGAATAATAGGCACACCTGATGTTCTTAACGGAGGGGATCGACAACCTAACGTGTCTCACGTGAAAAGAGAAAAGATTGTGTGAACAACAGGTGCACCTGATGTTTTTAATCGAGCGAAGCAACAAGGTAACGCATCTCACGCGAAAAGAGAAAATCGAATTAGCAAAAGAGCGAACGAATTTTCGAAACTCGATACAGTGAGATTATCCCATCTCAAAAAGGGCTTAGGGAAGGAAGCTCATAGAGATAACCCAATTCAGGGTACGAAAATTTGATCATGAGTTAGACAAACCAAAATGATGCACAAACCAAAACGATACTTGAATTAATAATATGAAATCAATTTGGCCGATTTTGTTTAACATACCTCAGAATATAAAGAACTGAATGTAATTTGGATCACGATTTTGTAATGCTTGAAAGCCGAAACAAATTATGGAGAAAACAAAAAAAAAAAAAAAAAAAAAAAAAAAAAAAAACACTCTTCCTCTTTTCTTTCCTTTCTTTTTTTTTTCTCTGTGTGTGTGTGTGTGTTTTTTTTCCCTTGCCTTTTTTGTTTTTCTATTTCTTTTGATTCTCTTCTTTTTTGCTTTCTCTTTTTCTTCTCTCTCTTTCTTTTTTTTTTTTCTTTTTTTTTTTTTGAACTAAGAACCACCCAGACTAAACGAAATCACCCATTTACTGGAATAAATACCAGAATAAACAATCTGTAATGCACTTGGGGCTGGTCGGACCCAAATGAAGCACGATCGGGCTTCAACAGATCCAGCCGGGCTGCAATAGTGACGGAGGGAAAATTGGGAAAAGCATAACCTGTGGTTAATTTAAACACATTCCAACCCTTATTCCATCCACACCTAAGGCCGAAAACAAACCCTCTCCCTCTCTAGGATCCTCTTCTCTCCAGATTTCTCCTCCTTTTACATTACCCAACAACCCTCTATAGCTTGGCTTTTTCGCGCCCCCTTTCGAAAACTTGAAATAAGTCCTATAGTTCGGACTCCCGCAGTTCTAAATCTAATTTGACAAGTGCAATGTGAAATTGATAAATACCAAAGAGTCTAAATCCAACAGATCTTTTCGAAAATCGATTTTGAATCAAAATTGCCAAAATGGATTGCTTTGCCAGATACAAAGTCGCCACCTAAATATTTTTTGTTTTAGAAAAATTTAGGAAACTTATGACTCGTACCAAAGGCCACGTGTCCGTCATGAGCAAGATTACCTCGGCTCAAGAACTTAGGTACGAGAGGGGGATGTCATGAATTGAGCACCCTCGCTCGCCCGATCAAAGATCGGCCTCTACTAATCACGATATGATTTTTATCTATGTTATATGCTCTTGTTCTAGTTTATTAGGCTAGCATTTACTATGTGATACGCACAGGTAAGTATAGACTAGTCTGCCCGAATTGGAACAACTCAATTTCATGTTTGTTTTATGAAAAGGGTTTGATTTTGCCACTTAACAAAGTGAGCTTAAAGTTCATGATTTTGTCACTTGACAAAGTGGGCTTAAACGCACATTCATTTAATCATTCCAATTCAAGAAACAAACCTTCATCCATAGGCAGTCAAAACAGTTTAACAAGTAAGCACTTAGCCTCATGGCAAGCATGCTAGTCATGGTGCTCCCTTACACTCATGCAAGTATGCTAAAGCACTAAAAACTCACCTAGTACTCCAAGCTAAGATAAAACAAAAAAGTTAGAAAATATGCATGATATCTAACTATACAAGATGGTTAATGCAACGCATGCAATAATGTAATTAATAGGCTCGGCTACTAATGTGGCATATGAATTCAAGACATGCGGTCTAAGCACGTATTTAACGAAGTATTGAAATGACAATGCAGTTTGAATGATGCGCCGAGCCTTGGTGCATGCAATACAAGATGAATAGATGCAAGCATAAGGTATGCTAATTGAAACATGTCCCTAATCTAACCATCAAAAGCAATTAAATAAAAGGAAGAACGACGTGGGGTTGGAAGACATTTACATTATTACATCACGCTCCCACAAAAGCGAGTACGAATAAATTAAGCCAACTAGCTAACTAAGCTAAGCTAATTAAGCTAATTAAGCTAATTATTACAAAACTTGAATGAATGATTAACTAACTATCTAAGCTAATAAAATAAGAATTTAACTAGGCTAAGCTAATTAAATATTACAACACAAACTAATTAGCTATAACTAATTAATTTACAACAAACGCATAATTAAATGCTAATTTAAACTAATTAACTAGCTAACTAGTCCCGGGAAGCGAGGGAGGCCCATGCATGCTTAGTTTCCACCCAAAGAATATCCGCTGTGTACCCTCGAAAGCCTCTGTTTGCACAACCCTTGCACTATTTCCTTCTTCAAATCAACTATGCCATGCTTCACAAGCACACTGCCCAAAATTCACTGGTGGTTGACAGGCCAGAAGTGGTGGCCGGCCGGCCACCACTAAGGGGTTGTCGTCCAACACTGATAACTCTTGTCGATGGCTCGTGACCAATCGATAATCCACTTTTCCTTATTGCAATAGAGTTAAAACAGGGCAAAAAGAGGGTATTCTCACAGGTTGTTTGTACTATGTATCTCTCCTTATCATCAAAACATCTCAAATGAGCGATACACTTGGTCCTCAAACCATCAATCAATCAACTTCATTGCATGATGGTTAAGAAACCAAGATGTACAAGTTAATAAATGCACAACAAGATCCAAAAAAAGACCATTGCCCTATCATGCATGATCAAAGGTAATGGAGACCTTAGAAACTTGGCGCACTTCATCACTTTGAGTATGAAATGCCCCAATTTTCCTTGTGTTCAATTAACGTCCGATTGAACACATAAAACATCACCAATTTCTTATCTTGTATACTTTTAGTTTCAGATTTTTAGTTACTCATTTTAAACTTACCAACCCATTCTTTAACCAATTAAGTCCATTGGTGAAAAGTCTTCTCAAGGGAAAGAAGTGTCAAACAAGGGGTAGTTTAAGGCAAGAGAGAGGTTTCATGCCGTTGGTAATGAATCCCCAAAAGAGGATTAAACAATTAAGCAATGAACCTCAATCTCAAGCTTAAACTATCCTAAGGTTGAAACAACCCTCAAAGCAAATAAAGAGTGAAGAAATGAGGGGGATTGCATAGATTATAAGTGCTGAAATGAACTGAGAAAAACACTAAAACATGCAATTAACTCAAACAAGTGGTGCCCAAAGACCTAAAACACCAAGCTTGTGAGGACTATTACACTAGAGGCATGCAAAATAAGACTCAAATGCAATAAACAACCAAAAATAGAGTTAAAGCAGTCTGAAATAGAGCCTAAAACATGTTGGAATTAAGTTACAAAAGGCTAGAAAATTAAGCTAACACATTAGGCTAACTAGGCTAGCAAACAAGACACAAGGAGGGAAGGCTAACCCCTCCAATTTTGGACTTCAAAACATGATTTTTCCCACTGAAAATACTGTAAAATTCAGTGCTAAAAGCCTAAGAAAAGATAGTTTGAAAGTGGGAAATAAATGTGAAAAAGCCTTAAAAGTAAGGAATAAAGAAGGATGAGATATCCCCCTAACCTTAAATGGCCTAAAACACCAATTTCAGCCTACAAAAACAGAGTTTTCTATGGCCCCAAAACAGCCCAAAAACAATAGAAAGAGATAGAAAAACAAGTATGAAAAATAAGCTTAAAAGGGAAATAGTATACCTCTTGAAACAAAGAACAATTCTAGGTACTAATTCAAGCTAAAACCACCTTCAGGAGCTCCAAGATGGCTTCAAGGAACCTCAGCTCAAAGATGATCAACTTTGGTTAAAGAGATATATGCAAAAGAGTAGTGTAAGTAGGATAATATTCACAAACTAGCAAGAGAGAGAGAGAAATATAGAGAGAGCGAGAGAGAGAAAGAGAGAGACTTTTGTTCCAAAAAATCTAACCCTCAAAAATGGGGAAGAAGGTCCCATATATATAGAAAAACAAGCATTTGGCTAAAAGAAACCCTTCTTTAGACGTGTAGGGAGACGAAGCCCATTATGCCAACAACTGGAACAGTTATCAACAAAATATCTGAAAAAAAGACACTGGTGGTTGACAGTTACAATATAATGGCCGAGCCACTTGGGTGGCCAGAAGCTTAATTGGTGGCCGGCCACCGTGGGTTCTGAGCTTGTAGGTTTTGGTCCAAAACAGGGCACAGAATGGATGGGGTTTGAAGGCTCAAACACAGGGTATTTCGCCGAGGACTTCGGGCACTAAAACGAGAACAAATAGTCACAATCATCGAGTGCACAAGCGATGACGTCCAAGTCTTAGAGACAGTAAAAAATGGGGTGTCTTCATCCTCACGAATTTTTTCTTAAAAACCCTTTCACTCCTCTTCATTTTGAACCGATTAGAATTGGTTTTGGTACGATTTTAGGATTTCCCTTTGTTTTTCTTGGTTTCTCACGTGATTGCTTAAGTTTTACCTATCCTCTCTATAGACACCCCATTTTGACTGACCCTAAGACTTAGGCACTTTTTTTTTAACATCCCATGATGAAAATTAGAATATGTCATTTTATGAATTTCTCAGCAGAAAAATCAGATTGAAGCTTTAATCCCAAACCTCACCCATTTTGGCCAAATTATAAATTTTTAGTATTTTATAATTTTATGTATGTGTATACATTCTTAAGTGGTGTTATATAAATTGGTACATTTTAGCCATTTGATAAATAGAAAATAATACAAAAAGGAAAAAAAATAGAAAATAATAATAAATAAATAAATAAATAAAAACTAGAGGAGGGTCAGCAGAATGATGGGTTTTTTGGGTGGAGGATAAAGAAAAATATTGAGAAATAGGCAGCATGGGTTTGGGTTATGATGAGGGGGGTGGTGGAGAATATTTTCTTTAAAAAGGAAAAATAGAGAATATTTGTAGGGACAGAAATGAGAGATAGAGAGATGGTTTTTCCAAGTGGGTGTGTGTGAGTGTGTGGAGGAGGAGCTCAGATATTGGAGTTTTTCAACACCAAAAAAAAAAAAAAGGGGGGGTTGTTTTTAAAAAAAGAATATGTTTTGAGAGAGAGAAGGGGAAGACAAGTTCAGCAAGGCTCTCTCTCTACAAGATACTCCATAGTTTCTCTGTTTACATCTCACTCTCACTCCTCTCCCACCATTATTGCCTGATCAAACCACGCATTCGAACGGGGCTCCCTTACTCCCTCTCAGCTAAAACGGTCCGAATCTCATTGAATCCTCGTTTCAATCCAGAGACAATCGAAGAAGCTCTCGGTTTCGTTGTCTAACAATGGAACTGCTCCGAAGTCGTTTGATTACGATCTCATCATCATCGGAGATAGAGTCGAAGGCCACAGAGCTGCTTTGCATGCTGTGAAAAAGGGTCTCAAAATAGCTATCATCGAGGAAGATGTCATAGGGGGAACATGTGTAAACAGAGGCTGTGTTCCATCTAAAGCTCTTCTTGCTGTAAGTAGTCGAATGCGTGAACTTCAGAATGATCATCACTTAAAGGCTTCGGGGTTGCAGGTTTCAGCAGCTGGCTATGACAGACAAGGAGAAGCATCCAAACAACAGATCCATTGTTGCTGTTGATAAGGATGGTGGTGACAAGGGCTGAGAATATTCAGAGAGAGAGTGGGGGAGGGGGTTCCTGCAGCCAAAGAGCTCTCTGTTTGGAGATGAAGAGCAAGACCGAAGCTGCTGCAGCTCACGGTAGCTCTGCCGCCGGGGACGAAGCAAAGCTTCTCAGCGACACTGTCCCTACATTACCGCCGCTCGCTGTGAAGGACTTGTTGTCAATCGGGGTATGCATCCGGTGCATCTTTCGATGTTTTTGGTGTTTCGGAGTGTATTTATTCTTACACCTCGCTCTCGACATCGGTCCTGCATGCTGCTGTTAAAAAAATAGGTTTGGAGGGAGATATGGTGAATAACGGCCATGAAGCTTCAAGGATTGTTGAGAGCGTGGGGCAAGGAGTATCTAAATTTTAGGAGAGGGACCATGTGCTTAAGTTATTTACTGGAGAATGAATGAGCTGCAAACATTGTACCTCAGGTAAAAGCAACATTTGCCAAGTACTAGGATTGAAAAGGTGGGGTGTTATGCACAGTGATCAAGGGACAAGCTTCTCAGTAAAAGGGAGGCCCATCTATCATTATTGTGCGGTTTCAAGTTTCAGTGAGTTTACAGTTGTGCACTCTGGATGTGCCATCAAATTCAGCTCAGTTGCACCTCTAGAGAAAATATGCCTTTTTAGTTATGGAGTGGCAGCAGGTCTTGGTGCAGCTTGGAAGGTTACTGACATAGATGGAGGCTCTCCAATGGTCATTTTTCGGTCTTGGAACTGTAGGCCTTGTTGTTGCCTAAGGTGCCAAACTAAGGGAAGCATCTCGAATAGTTGGCATAGATACTAATCGTGAAAAGAGTGAAAAGGCAAAGGTTTTTGGAATAATAGATTTCATCAATCCACATGACTATGATGAACCAATTCAACAGGTGGGACCTCCATTGAAGATGAGTACATGGGTTGAGGTATGCAGGCCTGCTGAATTGAAGAGAAATGGTTATTTGCTAGTTGATGAATGGCCGGGGGTTTTAAAACTTTTATTTTTATTTTTTGTAATATTTATTCATCTCTCTTGGATTGGTAATATTTAAAGTATTGTAATAATTCCTTACCCCGCTTCTTTCTACCTCATTCTTTAATCGCTTTCCCTAACTATACATATGTATATATCTGACATGCCATGCATATCCATGCTTTGCATCCATGTTTCATGTATCTTGATCCAGCTAAATTTGCATCTTTGTGTTTTAATTGATTATTATATAATTTTGTGCACTACCTCATGTTCTTGAGATGATTCACAAGCCATATTTTAGAAGCCGGATCTTTAGAAGCATTCTTGTGTGCGTATTACATTAGGATTTTGTATATAGGATCATACATATTTTACTAACTTTGTTTTGTAACTGTTCGTAGGACATTAGTAAATATGTAAGTTATTATACTTTAGCATCCCGCTTGTACATAATTTTCTTATTATGTTTAGCATCTTACCATGAGGCTAAGTGTTTAATTGATAAACTACTTGAATACCTGTGGATGAAGGCATGTTGCTTGAATTGGAATGATTCAATGAATGTACGTTTTAAGCCCACTTTGTAGTGGCAAATTCACAAACCTTAAGCCCACTTGAAGTGGCAAATTCAAACCCTTTGCAAAACAAACATGAAATTGAAATTGTTCCAATTTGAGCAAACTAGTCTATACTTGTATGCTTCACATAATAATTTTTAGGATTAAATAATCAGAACATGAACATATAAAGAAAATAAAATTCATATCATAGTTTAGTAGGGGCCGATCTTTTGATCGGGTGAGCGGGGGTGCACAATTAATGACCTTCTCCCTTCATACCTAAGGTTCCGAGCCAAGCATCCTTGGTTACGACGAACAGTGGCCTAGGCACGAGTCACGAGTTTCCTAACTTTCCCAAAATAAATATTAGGTGGCGACTCTGAGATCTGATGACGCAGTCTATTTTTGACACAATTGTAATAAAATAGATTTTCAATAAAAGTTGTCAAATCTAGACTCTCATTTATGTTTCACATTGCATTCGTGAGACTAGATCAAAGAAATCGAGGGTCCGAACTGTTTAATACGCACGGGTACCCCCCGGGTATGTTGCAGTTTCTTAAGATCTTCTGATTTCTTATTATCTTCATTGGTTATGACCCAAAGGACTCTTTGGTAATCTCATATTGACTTTAACCCTAAAGTAAAGCCAATCTTGTACATATAGTGAGCTATAGTACCTTTCAAAATTAGGATAGGATGCTCTCTCATTTCTAGGATGTATGATACCGCTTGTTTGAATAGTGAACCCTCGATCATTTCAAAAGCTAGGACAGGATAACCCTACTCTCCATAGTGGTGTTTGTTCTCTTTTCTGCTATGTGTTATGTGCAATGTATTGGATCTATACAGGGGTTCTCAGATTCAAATGAGTGGTTCAGGCATTTCAGTTTGTGAGGTTCAGTGTGTTTTTAGTGAGGGCATAATTGGAGGTTCTGTTTTGTTTTTGTAATTAGAGGAGTGACCACATGTTGATTGCACGGTCTTTATTTTGAATATTGTGGATGGCCCACACTTTGACTGGCAATTTGAGAAAGGTTTTATTCTTAGTGCTGAATTGAGTATTGAGTCTAAATTTGATTCCACCAAGGTTGTAGAGTTGGGATCATGCTCGAGTCATTCTAGTGAGTCAGAGTATGTTGATTTCGAGAGTGCTCACCTAGACGTTTCTTGTCTAGGTATTCTTTATCATTTTCTTTTGAGTCTGTTGTCATCACTGGTCATCATTGAGTCGTAGTTTCTTTTCAATAAAAGTGCCATAGAGTCTGCCTACTTATCTGTGCCTTTAACTCATCGCATTGACCAAAGTTTTTCAAAACTCTGATAAAAACAAAGAGGAAGAAATTCCTCGGGATTTGCAAATTTTGATCAACTGAGAGGAAGAGAGGTGTGCTAAGCCCTTGACGAATGAGATCATTTCTGTTAATGTGGGTACTGAGAAAGATCTTGGCTTGGTCCAAATGGTTCTATCTTGTCTTCATAAGAGCACGAGCGATTAGTCACTTTGTGAAAAGATTTCAACAAATTTTTTTGCGTGGTCCTAGGAAGACATGCCTGGAATTGATCTTGAGATTATACAGCATAGGATCCCTCTTAACTTAACTTGAGACCTGACCTCCTTAGTTTTCAAACTGTGATTCAAAATATTCAATGATCAACCAAAGTGTGAGGCTTGCATAGCCAAAATAGAGCCAGCCCTTGAACTGGGGGCAATATGGTACCACTCTTGCGAGGCTCGCTGGGCCAAAAACCTAGAAGGGCAACCCAGGCAAAAGTTAAAACAGAAAAATCAAAAAAAATAAAATATATATATATATATATGAAGAAGAAAAAAATGAAGAGCTCGCAAAGTTGAAAACTCGAAAGGGCGGCTTTGGCAAAAGTTAGAGCACAAAAGAAAAGTGTTAATACCTAAGTGAACCTTAGCCGGAACTACGTATGGCCTAATTCCTACAAAGTATGAGGCTTGCATAACCGAAATGGAGGTAGCCCTTGAACTAGGGGCAATGATATGATTCAGATTGGAAACATCCCTTAAACTAAAGGCAAGGATGTGATTCAGATTGGAAACAGCCCTTGAACTAGGGGCAATAAAGTCAGATGTGCTTTATATTAGAAGCAATCCTTGAACTAGGGGCAATAAGGTTGGATGTGATCAAAGATGTAAAACTAAATCGTTTCCCAATGAAGACTGCCCAGAAAGTCAAAACCCAGAACTTAAGAGAAGAAGGACAACTGAGTTCCTATCCACTACACTAGGGGCAAATTCAGACCTAATTAGCCTAGTCTGCTCAAATGTAATTTTGATGGCCTAGAGATCTCACGCCCGATTAACATGGACAAGTGAAAACGAAAATACCAACCTTGAGAGGCTCACTGGGCTGAAAACCCGGAAGGGCAACCTAGGCAAAAGTTAGAGCAGAAAAACAAAAAAAAATATAAAGTAAAAAAAATGAAAAAAGAAAAAAAAGAAAAAAAAATGAAAATGAAAAGCTCGCAAGGTTGAAAACCCGAAAGGGCGACTTTGGCAAAAGTTAGAGGACAAAAAGAGAGTGTCAATACCTGAGTGAACCTTAACTGGAACTACGTATGGCCTGATTACTATCTTTAGGATACGTAGGTAGGTTCATCTTGAAGTTCGGCCCTAATAATTTTTCAACTCATTCATCTCGTTCATGTTTGATTGGTGTATCTTTAGTCAACTTGGTTATCCTATCTGCGTTTGTTTGGTTCGTCTTCGTGATGCTCGGTTCAGTTAGTTCAATTCAACTTGACTCTATTTGGTTCAATTCGGTTCGGTCCAGTTCCACTCGGCGTCATTTGGTTCGGTTCGGATCGGTTCGGTTCGGTTATCGCCATTGCTACAACAAAACCAATTCAGAATTATCTGGTTCGGGGCTATACATCCCAATGGTTGATTACATGTTGGTTGGGTAGTGACCATTTGCAAAAATAGGTTTTGATTATTTTGAATGAAGCTGACTAATTTTTCTCAAAAATTATTCTATTTTTGCAAAACTTGGACCATTCTTTAGACTTAAAAAAAGGAAAATTTTCAGTGCTCACAGCTTAGCTTACATGATTTCAAAACAGAAAATAGAATAAGTATGCTAATCTAACTCTCATGTTGATCAAAACATTTTTACAAAAAAAAAAAATAAGAGAAAAAGGAGAATCAAGGCAATGAAGTAGGGGCATAGTCAAGTTAGAGATTCTGTCTTGTCCCCTACTCGAGTCAACTATTCACCACCGGAAGTTACTATTCATCCGGCGGTATTAGATTCTAATCTTTTGGTCAGCCCACTAGTGTCAATTTCAATCCATCATGACAAACTGTAGTATCGTTTAGGCTCAATGGTTGTGTTTCAAAGTCATTTTTTTAAGTTCCTTTCATGCCAGTCAGTGTATATTAGTGTGTTTGGATCGTTTTGCTTCGCATTTCTTTCGTTAAGTCATTCTTTGATTCAGGTCGTGTGGAATTAATGTCTAATTCAGAGGTCAAAATTCAATCATTCTCAAAATCAAACAAATTGTTTTCAAGCTCAAAGTGATGTGTTAGTTACACCATTGATGTGCAAACACAAAACTTTTTTTATTGCAGTCAAGAGAGGACATCCCTGATTATAGAGACTCAAAAAAAAAAAAAAAAAAAAAAAAAAAAAAAAAAAAAAAAAAAACAGCAAACCCAGAGAAATAAAAATAAAAGAAACAGAGAGGATCTTCTTGGTTTTCCGATGACGGCCACACGCCGACTTCACTTACGCGGCTCTTTCGTCGAGCTCTTCCTATTTTTGTTGTCGACCCTTGAAGGCCCTGCCTCAATGCTTACAGGACCACCGAGAGGGTTGACTCTCTGCTAGCCGTCAAAAGCAAAGTACGAAGGTGCTGCAAATCGAGCCATGATGGTGGCCTTCCGTTTCAACTCTTTGTTCTCTGCCTTCAGTGCACAAATCTCTACTCGCGCATCCTTGTACATACGCTGGAGCAAAGAGAGTTGGGCGTTTAACTATTGTACCTCACTTGTTCTATTCTGTAGCTGGTGAGACAACTTGGAGACCGCAATCATTGTCTCCATGCAGGATTTTAGCGTATAATGGTTGGCTTCAATATCAGATTAAGCAGCCATTATTTGCTCAACTGATAGCATAGGAAAGTTAAGAGAGGTAAAAGTAGGAGCAAGGGCACTCGGCCCAGGAGAACTTATGGGATCGTTCAGGTCCAGAAATAGAGTGAGAGGACAGGTTGAGGAGGCCATGGATTAGAGGTGAGAGGTGTAAAAGAAATGAGTTGCAGAGAACAGACTGAGTTTTGGCCTCCTCCATTCAGTCTCTCTTTTTGTCTCTCGATAAGGAAGAAGAAACAGAAGAAAGTGATGAAGAAAAGATAGAAGAGAATGATGAAGAAGAAGATGGAAGAGTGTGTGATTAAGAAGAAGGTTGAAGGCGAGCTTACAAATCAAGGTCTACTTTTGTCAGCCAGTGACGCAAAAGGAAGGCTACGTGCTAGACACGGTTATCGAAGGAGGAGAGAGACGCGAGAGAGTTGTATGTGTATACATATATGTATGTATATATATTGTATAGCTATGTATCATATATATTTGTTTGAACATTTGGTCATAAGAGTGGCTTAGGTTCAGTAGCATGGCTCAGTGGTTAAGAAGTGATAGGCTAAGATTCGCCATTAAGTGTTTCTTTTGTTTTTGTTATGTATATATATGTCTTGTATACTTATATATATATATATATTTGTTTGAATTTTTTGGTCATAAGAGTGGCTTGGGTTCAGTGGTCTGGCTCGGTGGTTAAGGATTTGGAGAGCCTAAGCCCGAGGTCAGAGGGTCGAACCCCCATAGCAACGAGTGTTTTTCTTGTTTTGTTTTGGTTTTATGTATCTATGTCTTGCATGTGTATATATATACATATTTGTTTGCATATCTTGTCACAAGAGTGGTTTGGTTCGGTGGTTTGGCTTAGTGGTTGAGGGACCAAGAGACTAAGCCTGAGGTCAAGGGTTCAAAACCCCATATCCTGTGTCCATGCATTTTGTGTTTTTCCTTTCTTTTTTGCACGTTTTGCGTACGCGCGCTAACGTTAGCAAACGGAATATGCCTTCTCAATAACGGCATCTTCCTGTGAATAGCCGCAAGCAGAATATTCCCCACCTGTATATATACCATATAAGTCTATGTATATATATCCGTATATGTCTGTATATGTATATGTATACCGTATGTACATATCTATATGTAATTTGTCTGTGTATGTATATGTATACCGTATGTACATATCTGTGTGTATTTCGTCTGTATATAAGTATATGTATACCGTATGTACACATCTGTATACATTTATGAATATGTGTATACCGTATGTAAGTATCTGTGTGTATTTATATATATGTGTGTGTGTGTGTGTGTGTGTGTGTCTCCGTATATGGTTTAGCTTGCATGTGTGTGCCTGTATATGTATATGGTATATGTATATGGTATTTGGTTCGAATTCTGTGAATCTATCGCACAATAATCTCACTTCAAGCATCTACTGCATAATTTAAATTCAATCACGCTATCTTGCACATCGCACTATCTTGTGCACGCCAATTCAATCGCGCTATTTTGCACATCACATTATCTTGTGCAGTTTAATTCAATCGTGCTATCTTGCGCATCACACTATCTTGTGCACTCCCAGAGGTCTAGAAGACCTTAAATCCTCTAGAGATGCAATTCCTTTGGTGTTTGTCATGCCCGAACGACTTCAAGCGATTTAGTATAGCCACATGCCTGTGTTTGCTATGAGTTCCTAGGAGACCAACTACGATAGTGGAAACTAGAGTTTGAATGGCGATGCCTAGAACGTAAAGGTTTGGAATTTTCGAATACCCAAGGGTGTATCCCCGGCTTGAAATTTGTATGGCAGCCCCATAGGTTGAGGTAGCGTGTATGCGCCTCAATCTTGGATACTAAACCAACCTAGTCTGTCACCCCGTTGGAGAATAGGGAAAGTTGTAAATATGATAAAAAAAGAAAAGCGTCATTCGTAGCTTCTACATGTAGAGGTTACCCTAAGGGCCTTTGAACTGTGATTTAAATGTAAGAGTTCGAAGAACACAAAGAACACAATAAACCTTAGTTGTGTTTGCAATGAGTTCCTAAGAGACCACTGCAACGGTGGAAACTAGAGTTCGAATGGCGATGCCTAAAACGCAAAGGTTTGGAATTTCTGAGACTAAAATCTGGTTTAAATAACCAGTGGTGTATCCCCAACTTGAAATCTGTATGGCAGCCCCATAGGTTGAGGTAACGTGTATGCGCCTCAATTCTAGACACTGAACCAACCTAATCTGTCACCCTGTTGGAGAATAGGGAAAGTTGTGAATATCATCAGGAAGGAAAGCGACATCTGTGGCTTTTGCATGTAGAGATTACCCTTTGCCAGCAAGAAATCAGTCTACCATTCTTCCACTCACGTGAGACGTGTTTGGACTTCGAATTTACCTTTGCTCCTTTCACGTGAAACGTGTTAGGATGTGACATTCACCTAATTAAAACCTTTCCCCTCTTCATATGAGATATGGTTAGTTACGCCTGTTGGTTATACCATCTTTTCTCCTTTCGCATAAAACGTGTTGGGATTGCAAGATCACCCGGTTAAAACCTTCCCTCTCTCCGTATGAAATACGTTAAAATACGCCTATTGGTTACACCATTGTTATTCTCCTGGGTTAGAACATTCCCTCTCTTCATATGAAATACGTTGAGATATGCCCGTTGGTTACACCATTGTTTTCCTCCTCGATTAAAACCTTCCCTCTCTCCGTATGAAATACATTGAGATACACCTGTTGGTTACACCATCATTTTTCTTCTTAGTTAAAACCTTTCCTTTCTCCAAATGAAATACGTTGAGATACGCCTGTTGGTTACACCGTTGTTATTCTCCCCGGTTAAAACCTTCCATTTCTCTGTATGAAATACGTTGAGATACGTCTGTTAGTTACACTATTGTTATTCTTCTTGGTTAAAGCCTTTCCTCTTTCCGTATGAAATACGTTGAGATACGCCTGTTGGTTATACCATCTTTCCTCCTTTCGTATGAAATGCGTTAGGATTGCAAGTTCACCCGATTAAAACCTTCTTTCTCTCCGTATGAAATACGTTGAGATACGTCTGTTGGTTACACCATTGTTATTCTCCTTGGTTAAAACCTTCCCTCTCTCTATATGAAATACGTTGACATATGCCTGTTGGTTATACCTAGTTAAAACCTTCCCCCTTTCCGTATGAGATACGGTTAGGTATGCCTATTGGTTACACCACCTTTGCTTATTTCACGTGAAACGCGTTAGGATTGCAAGTCTACTCAATTAACACCTTCCTCCTTTTCATATGAGTTCATCATGGTTGCGATAGATTATTTTACAAAGTGGGTTGAGGCCCAATCTTATGCGGTGCTGAAGGCTTCGCACGTTGCAAAGTTTATCAGAAACATCATCTGTCGTTATGGGGTCCCAAACGAGATAATTTTAGATAATGGTTCCCACTTCAAGAAGGAAGTGATTGACTTGTTGGAAAAATACAACGTGGCTTTTCATAAGTCATCCACATACCGGCCGCAAACCAATGGAGCAGTTGAGGCCGCCAATAAGAATATCAAACACATATTGCAGAAGATGGTGGAAACCTACCGGGATTGGGCAGATAAGCTGCCATTTGCTCTGTGGGGCTACAGGACTTCAATCAGAACTTCTACTAGAGCGACTCCGTATTCATTGGTTTATGGGATGGAGGCTGTTCTACCTATCAAAATTGAGGTTTTAAATGCGTTCTACGGTATTGGTGAGTGTCGAGAATGGCGGAAGCAGATTTGAAGAACTCATGCTCTTCGACGAAAGAAGACTGAAAGCACTGTACCATGTTCAAGGCTATCAGCGCAGAATTGCCCGGGCTTTCAACAAGAAAGTTAAGTCCAGGTATCTGAAGGAATGAGATTTGGTGCTCAAAGACAACCGAGCTCCCATTCACGACCCTAGGAGCAAGTTCAGACCCAATTGGACTGGTCCTTACATCATCAAGTCAATCTGGTCAAGTGGAGCTGTGGTTCTAATGGACCTAGATGGCCTAGAGTTCTCACAGCTGATCAATATACACAAGTTGAAGAAATATTACCCCTGAGAGGCTCGTTAGGCCGAAAACCCGAAAAGGCGACCTAGGCAAAAGTTAGAGCGTGAAAAATTTGAAGTTACAAAAACTGAGCTCGCAAGGTTGAAAACCAGCAAAGGGCGGCCTTGGCAAAAGTTAGAGCGTAAAAGGAAAGTGAAAATACTCGAGTGAACCCGAACCTTAACTACGTAAGGCTTGATTCCCATCTTTGGGATACGTAGGCAACTTCATCCTGAAGTTTAGCCATAAACTTTTCCCCGATTAACTTTGTCCATTTGATCATCTTGGCCATCTTTGTCTATTCAGCATTCAAGAGTTCGGTTATGATCTCCGGTGTAATGCTTTCCAGACTAGGGGCAACTTTCTGTTGCTGTACAATGCCGCGGTACTTTTCAGACTAGGGGCAACTTTCCAGTTGCTAGGTTCCGAGGTTGTGCATCTCAGTGACAGATTTCAGGCGTGTCCAGTTCTGATCCATATCGAAAATGGTTTTGAAAAGTTTTAATAAAAGTTAACTTTGTTCAAAATTAATCCTTCTACAACTTAGACCATTTGTGGACCAAAACGGAGAATTTTCAGTACCCACAACCTTCAATTTCATTGATTTCAATACAGAGTTCTCCTGCTCTTGCATACAAATTGAAGTTGCTTTTTATTACATTCATAAAGAAAACTTGAAAGTACCAATAAAGCAATAAATCCGGGGCAGAGATAAGTCAGGTGTTCCTGCGCCCCCTCCCCGAGCTGGTCGAAGCCTCTGATTCCAAAGTGGGCCCTTCCTGTGCCTCTTCATTAAGCCAATCCAAGCACTCATCAGACAAAGTACAACTGAAAGTGGGAGCGGGGGCCAGGAGCTTTCTAGTCCTCCATGCTGTGGCATACCGGGCAAGCTGTGCGCCTCGAACCGAAAATGCAGCCGGATACTCTATCCCCTCTGGCAGGCAAGTCTGATCATGGCCGAACTGGCATTGGAACCAGAAAGGAAAGTAGAACACATAGTGAGTCAGACCAATCAACTGGATCCCAACCTGCTGAGACATACTGTAGCTCATTGCCGGGAGGTTAAGCCAAGGGCAGCGCCAAGCAATGCAATCTGCGGACAAATTGCACATCCAGTCGAACCACCATCCCTCATCAAGGGCATTGACTAGACGTTGTCGGAAAAATTAGCCGCGAGCTGAGTAAGCTGGGCAAGAGTCCATAACCTGCAACGTATCCATCAACCACACCTGGGAAGGGATGAAAAATGAGAGAATAAAGAATAGAGAGATATACGATAAGAGAAAAGTGAGCAAAGGGTTTTGTGAGAAAAACCGAGCCTGAGGGCCGAGTGATGTGAGCAATATATATGTGAGAAAGGATGGGAAACATTACCTGCAGCAGTAGTGGACTCCCCGCAAATCTGGTCGTCTCCCGGCGATGGAAAGCATCCAAGCCCATTAGTGTCTCGGCCAATATCATGGCAATGCAGCTCTTTCCTTCCTTCAAGCCTTGAGCAACTTCAATCAGACGAATGCTAGATCCACTAAAACCTGGGGCAAGCAAAAAGTGAGATAGCATGCACAAGCAAAGGGCGTGTTGCCGAAAACCTTGCCAATGACGGTCGCCGCGGTCACCGGCATCAGAAAAGCGATAAATCAAGTTGAGGATATCCAGTTCCCCATTGCAGATCAGAGGCCGAGCGTCATGCATAATAAGCCCACACATCCGCCCTAAAGCTTGGGCATGGCCAAAGCGAAACTGGGGCAAAATCTCTTCATGGCGTTTAGATTCCATCAAAGCTTGAAAATCTTCGAAGGTTGGACACATCTCTTGTCCGCCGAAGCTAAAAACATGTGTTACCAGGTTCCAAAACCTCGCCGCGGCATGAAGGAAGGGAAAATGTAGCGGAGTACGGCTCAATGTGAATAGTGCATTCAAGCCGAAGCCCCGGAAGTTCAACTTTTCCAAGCCGTCTAAAGTAGCAATACAAGCTGCGAGATTTTCGACGAGGAACGCCTCCATTTTGATGCGAAACTGAGATGAAATGAATGAACCATGAAGTTGGGACTTTTATAGAGGATAGGGCACTATTCGAGGGACACGTGTCAAGAATCTAGTGGTTGCTAAACCAGGTGGTCGGCCGACCACCTTTTCTGGTAGGCCGACCACCCCCCTTGGTCTCTAATGGAAAAAGTTGGTCGGCCAGCTCCCTATGATGGTCGGCCATGGAGGAAAGTGGGGCTTTCGTCTTGTCCTAGCCTCTAGAAGAAAGTTCCTAGCATTTCCATGCATCGGGAGTGTTGAAGGTGCGAGTTTTTCTCTATTTCGGATGCGTTCCATCACCCAGATCATCTGAAATGCATTTTGTTTATCGAGTTGTTGTTAAGTCTTGCTTATCGAGTTGTTGTTTTGTTTGTTGAGTTGTTAAGTTTATCGATTTGTTAAGTTTTGTCGAGCTGTCGAGTTTTGTATATTGAGTTGTTACTCTTTGTTTAATCAATGTTGTTGTGTCTTACTTATCGAGTTGTGAACTTGCTAAGGTTCTGTTGTTTCTTAGTAAGGTAAGTTGTTTAGTTTGTTGTGTCGGTTCACTACCTGACTTGGCAAATTTTCGAAGCTTAATTTTCATTCAATCTCAGTTTTGTGCAAAATGGTGCGATGCGATGCTAAGAACATAAAATACAACACTTTTTCAACAAAAGCTATTTTATTCCATCATGTTTCCTTTGTTACAACATTTTACAACAAGGGTACAAGTTTTACAAAAAATAAAAACTGCCTAATAATGTACAATGTGCTACAACTACTAGTAAAAAAAAGCAAATAAAGCAGGGAACAAATGCATCATTGCTATCAGTTGCAGGAATGAGAGGCCCTTTTCGTCCTCTTCTGCGGAACAGCCTCTGCACCATCATCATCATCTGAGTCGGGGCTGCCATCCTCGGAACCCTCCTCGTCCTCATCTCCACTACCGGAACCGGAACCAGAGCCACCCTCTCTGTCAGCAGATGTCTGTAATTGGGGATGCGCAGGCTTCTCCTCCTCGCTGGACTCCTCCTCTATAACATGCGCTCTACGTCCACCTCGTCTGCGAGACGACTCCCCTCTCCCAGCTCCTCGAGAAGGCCTAGATGGCCTAGCTCCTTGGGAAGGCCTAGATGGCCCATTCTGTGGCTCAGTATGAGTTGCGATTTCAGATTGAAATGTATGGGCTGCGTGCAAATAAAAAGTTTGAGCTGCGTGTTCAAAATTTCAAAAAATGTGAGTTTCGTGTTCACCACAAAAAGTTTGAGCTGAGTGTTCAAAATTTCAAAAAATGTGAGTTTCGTGTTCACCACAAAAAGTTTGAGCTGCGTGTTCAAAATTTCAAAAAATGTGAGCTGCGTGTTCACCACAAAAGTTTGAGCTGCGTATTCAAAATTTCAAAAAAATGTGAGCTGCGTGTTCACCACAAAAAGTTTGAGCTGCGTGTTCAAAATTTCAAAAAATGTGAGCTACGTGTTCACCATAAAAAGTTTGAGCTGCATGTTCAAAATTTCAAAAAATGTGAGCTGCGTGTTCACCCTAAAAAGTTTGAGCTGCGTGTTCAAAATTTCAAAAAATGTGAGCTGCATGTTCACCACAAAAAGTTTGAGTTACGTGTTCAAAATTTCAAAAAATATGAGCTACGTGTTCACCCTAAAAAGTTTGAGCTACGTGTTCAAAATTCCAAAAGATGTGAGTTGCGTATTCACCACAAAAAGTTTAAGCTGCATGTTCAAAATTTCAAAAGATGTCAGCTACATGTTCACCACAAAAAGTTTGAGCTACGTGTTCAAAATTTCAAAATGTGAGCTGCGTGTTCAAAACTTGAAAAATGTGAGCCGTACCACAAAAAGTTTGAGCTGCATGTTCAAAACTTGAAAAATGTGAGCTGCGTGTTCAAAACTTGAAAAATATGAGCTGCGTGTTCACCATAAAAAGTTTAAGCTACGTGTTCAAATTTCAAAAATGTGAGCAACGTGTTCAGAAATTCAAAAGTTTGAGCTGTGTGTTCAAAATGCAAAAGTGTACTGTGTTATGAGCTGTGTGCCGATCAAACAAAATTCTGTGTTATGGACTGCGTGTTCAGATTGAGCAGTGTTATGAGCTGTGTGCCGATCAAACAAAATGATGTGTTATGGACTGCATGTTCAAATTGAGCAGTGTTATGAGCTGTGTGCCAACCAAAGAGAATGTTGTGTTATGGACTGTGTGTTCAGATTGAGCAGTGTTATGAGCTATGTGCCAACCAAACAGAATGTTGTGTTATGGGCTGTGTGTTCAGATTGAGCAGTGTTATGAGCTGTGTGTCGACAAAACAGAATGCTGTGTTATGGACTGTGTGTTTAGATTAAGCAGTGTTATGAGCTGTGTGCCGATCAAACAGAATGATGTGTTATGGACTGCGTGTTCAGATTGAGTAGTGTAATGAGCTTTGTGCCAACAAAACAGAATGTTGTGTTATGGACTGTGTGTTCAGATTGAGCAGTGTTATATGCTGTGTGCCCAAATATATTGTGTGCTCAAATATGCTATGTGCCCAAATGAGCCTTGTGCCAAATTAGCGGAATGCTGAGTATAAACTGTGTATGTAAATATGCAAAGAAGTGCAAAATACATCGCAAAAAATGTGCAAATGTAGTACGTACCTCATGCACGTGATGAGATAGATGGGACTCCGACTCCCGTAGCAGCAGGTCTTCAGGTGACCGCTGCGCGAAGTCCGTGAAGTGATAGAAGGTGCTAGGAGGTAGAACGTGCTCCTACGGGTCGTACTCTGCTGGGTCGAATGGTCGTATCCTCGAAGGCAACGGTATGATGTCAGGCTCGTCCTCTACATATGGAAAGCCTCCGCCATACGGAATATCATTGGCCATCTGAAGAAATCTGCAAAAGATACAAAAACGATCGAAATAAGCCAAAATCGCAAAAAGTCAGCAAAAGTTAACTCTCGGGAAGAGAAAAAGTCAACAAAAGTCAACGCCCGAGAAAAGGTGCCAAACTTTGAGACAAACATACCTCAAGTGGTGAAAATGGAGAAAGAGGCTTCGAAAACAAATTCTAACTGGTGCAAATCGAAGAAAATTGAAAGTTTCCGCGAAACAACTTCGCGTGGGGCGTTAGAAAACGCGTATAAAGTGCAGATCTAAGAGAGAAAAGGGGCTAGGGAGCAAGAAGAATGTATTTCGGCCTTCGAGGTGTGATACAAACTGATTTGGAGTGGTGTACTTAAAGAACCGAAGCTTAAAAGGCCAAACTGCCCCAAAATTCTGAAAACTGGTCGGCTAGCCAGTTTTTCTAATGGACTGACCACTCTGGTGAGCAACAACTGGTCGGCCAACTTTAAAACTGGTCGGCCAGCTTCCTGGATGATCTTCAGAGCTCCATTGTTCTCCCTGTGTGTTTTGGTGGTGATTAGAGTCCCCGGTTCTCGAAAAAGTGCAAGAAAAGTACATCTTTCGGCTCGAAAATGTCCTCGCGAAACTCTGATTCAAGTCTTCGATGTATGGCTCATTGTCACTCGTCCAAAGAGTGAGATGTATCCTTTTTAAGTATGTTACGACCCTTCCGAGAGGTAAATCAGAGGTTATTGCTGAATTACGCTTGTTGAGGCTTACGTTTCCTCTTTCGGCATTTCCTTTCAAACATACATCTGAAGTTGCGCATTTCTTTCACATTATCTTGCACTTTTCGCACGTGTTGTCGTGCCTGTTTCACCTACATTGTTATGCACACCACTTGTGGCTTTGTTATACATTCACTACTTGTGTTGGCACGCTCATTTCGGCTGCATTGTTTTGCATCCATATCCCATTGTTATGCGTCATACTTAGGTTGCATTGTCATGCATCCTTCGACTTGCGTTATTACGCACTTTTCACTTGCATTGCTATGCATATTTCTAACAATATTGTACCTGTTGAGTTTCTCTCTTTTGCAGACACGATATTGTATGTACGGTTCATTTGAAGCTGGCGCAACCAAACGAACCAGACAGATATTGTATGTACTCCGCGTGAGACGTAATGAGAATTGTATAATTCTCTTACATCCTTTCTGCATGTAATGTAGTTTGTTTTGTATTTACCTGCTTAAAACTGCTGCATTTATTTTGCATATTTGCTTCGTTACAACTTTCTTTGCATGATCATAAGTTATGTTCGGCTTTGTGGATGTCACTTGCATTTTGCCACTGCCTGCGGGCACATTTCTCTGTTATCTTGCCTATTTGTCTAAGTCTTCGGCCTTGTCAAAAATGGGTCGTCTCTGGGCTTTGACACTCACTCCCGTCACTTATGACTTCCGAGTTCTGTCAAAGAGGGGCAACTGTAGGTACCCCATTTTTGACTGACCTTAAGACTCAGACGTCATCGATTGAGCGCTCGGTGATAGTGCATGTTGTGCTCGTTCTGAGGTTTCGGAGTTTTAGCTGAGAGCCTTGCCTTTGGGCCTCGGAACTCTTTGTGCTTTGGCTCGATTTGTGGACCAAGTCTTGTTTTCCCTTCCCGGAGGGAGGGAGAGGTCTTGTAGACCATCTCTCTGTGGTCATAGACTACTTTTCTTGGTTGTAGGCCACTTTTCCCGTTTGGAGACTAGTTTCTGATTTTTGGAGCCTTCGGTCGTGCGCCTTGTCTCGAGACCGCTTAACATTCTCCGTTTGACGTGGTTTTTGAACCACACCTTGTTGTCTCAGCCTAGAGGAACACTATGGTCCGGGAGACCACTTTTGTGCTTGCATACCACTTTTGATGCTTAGCAGCTAGTTTTTGGGGCTTTTGGCCGCGTGTTTTGCCTCCCGATTTCTCGTCTTGCATCCGCTTTGGTTTGTCTTTGGTACAAACCTTGTTTTACTTGTTTGGAAGGTGGTACAAGGGTGGGAGACCAGTATTTCTCCTTGGAGACCACTTTTCCTTTTTCCAATCGGTTTTCTTGTCAGATAACTGGCTTTCTTGGTCTTTGGACCATCTTTTCTGGTCGGCCACCACACCACCACCTTACATTTAGTGTGTTGACCTCTCCCACCTATCGCCGACCAATTTCTACTCTGGTTGACCACCTAAAGTGGTCGGCCGACCACTTAAACTAGCAGGCTGACCACTTTAAGTGGTCGGCCACTTTTTGGCACCTTTTTGGAGATATTTTGGGACAGTTGGCGCAGCTGGAGAGCATTTGAGCCATCCTCCATACACGTGTATGGAGGGATGGCATTTAAGCTTAGCTTCTCCAAGAAGCTTTGGCTTTCCTCTTCTATAAGAGGGAGGCTCCTCCTCCCTCCTCCAGGTTCAAAAATTTGCCCCAAGAGAGTTACATATAGCTTTGTCTCTATATCACTCTTGTTCTTCATTTTTGTGTTCAAAAGTGTAGATTTGTCTTACTTTAACACACAAACACACACTCAAACACCTTGCTTGGGTTGCTGAGGCTTCTTGAGGCTGTTTTTGAGGTTCTTGGACTGGTTTAAGTTCAAAAAGGTTGCTGGAGTTGCAATTATAAAGAGGGTCTTCAAGGTTGAGTTTCTAACCTTTAGATCCCCTTTTCTTGCTTAAGCTTTTAGCCTATCTTGCATGCTGTTTTAAGCTTAGCTCATAACTGATAAAATTTTGGTTTTTGCATGGTTAAAAAGTTTGTTCAAGATCACTTTTGTGTTTGGGGTTGTTTACCCCTTCTTAGGCCTTGTTTTTTAGCCTTTTTTGTGAGTTTCGGGACCACCTTGTATTGGCCTTCTCACCACTGAAATCTAGAGGGATTTTAGTGGTGGGGATGGTGTTTTAAGGTCTTAAGAAGGGGAAGGTCATCCCTTCTCCTTGCATCTTCAATACATGCCTTAATACGCCTCATGTTTGAGCACCTTTGTTAAGTGTATGTTGACCATGTCCTAGCTTGTATTTGTGGTTATTTTGCTGAGGCATACTACTGTTTTTACTTGTCTTGGTCATTCCATGCATGGTCCATACACTTGTAGTGTAAATCACACAAAATAGTTTTGTATGCTTCATGAAGTAGCATGTCATTCTAGCTTGTTTTCTTTCCATTTCAACATGTTTTTTGTGATGTTTTTCCATGTCATGACTCTGTTTTGGTTTGGTTTGGTTGGCCCTTGCATGCTCCATGCACTTGTAATGCAATTCCATGAAATAGCCTAACATGCATCATGTTCTGACATGTCATTCTAGCA
The DNA here is from genome assembly GCA_025200525.1 of Camellia lanceoleosa. Taxonomy (NCBI): domain Eukaryota; kingdom Viridiplantae; phylum Streptophyta; class Magnoliopsida; order Ericales; family Theaceae; genus Camellia; species Camellia lanceoleosa. Next base: position 87,000,610 of record CM045764.1, on the reverse strand, counting down.
TGCTTTTGGCTTAACTTCATGAAGCTTTTGTCCATGTTTTAACATGCTTTAACTCTGATTTTGGTTTTTTTGGCCATGCATGACTTGCTTTGTATAGCTATAGTTTAATCTAGCTTGTTAGCTTTGTGCGCCAATTCCATTAGCATGCTCTACTTGGCCTATTTTAATGATTTGGCATCATTCATAATGTGATTTCAGTACATGTTTCATGTCCATGTAGTCACATTTATCACTCATTCAATGCGTTGGAGGGTTTCTCCCTTTATGTCTTAACATGAACCATTGCGTATGCCTTCATGCCCCTGCTTGCGAGCTACCATTTCAGTGTTTATTTGGGGTTATTATGTCGTGACATAACTCTGATTTTTGTTGCTTAAGTCATCCCATGCTTCGTCTTAATAGGTGTAGTGTAATCCACCTTATTTGCCTCGTATGAATCATGCCTTATGCCCTTCATGCTAGCATGTTTTGACTTCCTTCCAGGCATGCTTTAGACTCATTTTAACATGTTCTAGGACTGTTTTGGGTTGCCTTAATCACATGCCTCATGTTTTGTATACTTGTAGTACAAATGCTCTTGCTTGCCTCAAGCTTTGAGCATCATTGCATGCTTCATTTGTGTTGTGTACATGATTTAGCATCATCTAGCATGATATTTCAAAGCTTATAGCATGCTTATGTTCCTACTTCATTCATGTTTTGAATGCCTTTGAGTATTATCCATGTTTACCTAGCTTATGGCTTAACTTGTATGCTTGCATGCCTAGGTACTTTGGCCCTTATCTCAGGATGTTTTGGTCCATGATTGGACCTACTTGAGCTCTGTCCATGCTTAGTTCATGCATTTGTGCCATGTATTGCATGCCTCCTTTGTGTTACTCTTTGCTAGCTTCATGCCTTAGGACCCTAGCATGCTTTACTTATGTTGTTTGAATGATTTGGCATCATTTCTTACTACAATTCAGTGCAATTAGTGTTGTTACACTTCCATGCTTTTAGCTCTTTAAGTATTCTTGAGAGTTGCACCTTAGTGCCTTAATTGGTGACCCAATTGGCATGCATGTTTGTATTTGCTTTGTGGGCCTTCATTTCCATCACCAATGGCCACTGATTTGGGCATAATTGAGGTCTACCCTTTTGGTTTAAGTCCATTGAGTATACCATGTATATTGCATTGACCATGCCATGCTTGGTATATTACATAAGTTACCCTTGTTGCATTGCATTGTGCACACATGCATTACATTATGCTTAGAACCTTATAAATGCCTTGCATTGAGTATACCATCTAGTTCTTAGCATTTAGCATTGTGTGTGCTAGTTGTTACATGCTTTAGCATTGTGCATGCCATTAGCCTTGTTAGGTTGTTCATATTGCATTGCATGTTTGCATGCTTAAGTCATATTGCATACCTGCATGCTTGAGTCACATTGTGTATGCCATGCTTGTTTGCATTGTGTTTGGAGTAGGTGTTAGTCCAAACACGGAAAACGAGAGACGTTTCATACTTAAAGTGATGAAATGTGCCTTAATTCCTGGTCCCCGACGCTCTTGATCATACATGATAGAGTTTTAGGCTTTATGTGTTTACTTGTGCATTCATTTTCATATTGAATTGTGCAACTTCGCCTCTCGGCCATCACGCATGAAAATGCGCGATTGGTGGCCCGAGGGTCGAGAACCTACACTCCCTTGAGTTCATGACATGATAGGGAGGGTGATTGTGCACATATATCTTGCAAATACATTGCCATGCCCTTTCTTACTCACTGTTGCAAAAAATTGGAGTCTGGCAGCAATAACTGGTCAGCTAGCCAAAAAAAGTAGCTGGCCGACCACTTTTCTTGGTTTTCAATAACAAAAAGTGGTCGGCAAGGGGTTGGAGAGACCAAAAGTGGTCGGCCACCCTCCCATTGCATTCCCAAGGTGGATTTTCATCTTTCTGGAGCTTGGTGCAAGTTTCTGAGGACAAATGAAAACAGAGGCAAATGGGGGCATCGCATTAGATTTCCGAACGAGACGACCGGACATGCATGCATTCCTCTACCTCTGAGGCTCCTTATTTATTGCTTTCCTTGGCTGCCATGCTCAGATAGCTAGCTTTTGCTTTAGTTTGTACCTTTAATTAGTTAATGCTTTAACTTTTCAATTCGTTTTGTAATAATTAGTTAACTAGGATTAGTTAATTAATTTGTTGTACATAATTAGTTTAATTAGCTTAGATTAGCTAGTTAGCTCTTTATTCAGTCTCTCCCTCGAGAGAGCCAATTGTTGTAATAAGCATGCGTGTGTGTGATGCATGTCTTCCAACCCCCATTTCTTTCTCCCTTTTACTTAACCGCTTATGATGGTTAGTTTTAGGGCATATTTCGGTTAGCATACCTTATGCTTGCATGTTTGCATCCATTCATCTGTATTGCAAGCACTGGGCTCGGCGCATCATGCTAATTGCATTGTATTTCAATTCCAATTTGAATACAAGTACCAAGTTGCATTTCATATACCATTCTAGAATAGCCAAGCCTATTTTAGTTGCATTTTTGCATGTGTTGCATTAGCCATTTTAATATGAACTAGAATCATGCATGATTTCTAATTAGTTCTTTGTTTTGGCTCGGAGTACACTGTGAGTGTTTACGCTTTAGCATACTACATGTGTGTTAATGTTTCCATGAAAGCATGCTTGCCATGAGGCTATTTGCTTATGTGATTAACTGCCTGAATGCCTGTGAGTGAAGGTTGGATTACTTGAATTGGGACAATTCATTGAAATCCGCATTTTAGCCTACTTGCAAGTAACAAACTTCAAACCATTTTCCAAACACACGGATATGCAATGCTTTGTTCCAAATTAGGCGATCTAGTCTATACTTATTTTGTTGTGCGCATCACATAGTAATTCTAGCTAATTAACCAGAATAAGAACGCATGTGTTTTCAAAAGCTCGATATCATGCTTAGTACAGGCCGATCTTTGATTGGGCGAGTGGAGGTGCTCATTAAATGACCTTCCCCAATCGTACCCAAGTTCCCGAGCCGAGGCAACTTTGTTGATGACGGACACGTGGCCTTAGACACGAGTCAGGGTTTCCTAAATTCCCCCAAAATAAAATATTTAGGTGGCGACTTTGTATCGGACAAAGCAGTCCATGTTTGGCACTTCTTTCTAAAAATCTGTTTTCCAAAACGATTTGCCAGATTTGGACTCTTTGGTGATTTATCAGTCTTGCATTGCACTTTGCAAGATCAAATTAAGAATCGTGACATATGAGTCCGAACTGTAGCAAGCAAAGCCCACCCTGTTTCAGGCGCATCTACAGCTGTGAAGGACTTGTTGTCAATCGGGGTATGCATCCGATGCATCTTTCGATGTTTTTGGTGTTTCGAAGTGTATTTATTCTTACACCTCACTCTCAACATCGGTCCTGCTGTAGACACCCCATTTTTTACCGCCCTTAAGACTTAGACGCGACTGTTGGTTTACATAGTGGAGAAAGGTGTGCAGGGCAAAGGTTCAATTTCTTCGGCATGAGGAGAGTCAAATCCCAACCTTACACCCCATTTTGGACCAAAGCTAGTTTGAATGGTTTTTAGACTTTAAAACCCTCTCTTTCAAAACATTTTTGAAATAAGGTTTCTACGATGCTCTGAGGCTCGCATTTTGTTAAATGTTGCGCTTTTCGGTAAATCGAGCAAGGGCAGAGTTGAAATGAATAAAAGAGAGTTGAAATCTTTGAAAAATCTTTCAAAACACCTTGTTAGGAGTTTGGAGTTGAGGAAAAGAAGAAAAGAGGCAAGAAACCCAGTTGGAGAAGAAAATGGGCATGAACCGTTAAGAGAGAAAGTCGAGCGGTCCTCGCTAAATCAGGTTTATCTGTCTATACATTTGGATTTAAGCCATGAGGCCACCACCGTTGGAAAGAAGACTTCCAGGGCTTCATTTTACACTCAAGAATCTCCTAAAGCCAAGTCCGAACAGGGGAGATATAGTTAGTTGAAGTAGGGCATCAATCCGGTTGGACCGAATCTGTGCGGCTTCACCAAAACAGGCATAACTTTTTGCACAGTTGGAATTTTAATACAAGGCAGGCGCCATTGGAAAGCTAACTTCTGGGGATTCATCATAGGGGATGGCTGACCACCTTGGACCTTTTGACCTGGTCGGCTGACCAGATTAAGTGGTCGGCCGACCACTTGAACTGGTCGGCCAACTCTCTGCAGCTTTGTCTCTGTGAGTTGGTTCCAGCTGTGCCAGCTGGAGGGCACAGACTGGATCCTCCATATGTGTATGGAGGATCTTTGGCCTTGCTTCTTGGCTTCTTGGAGAAGCTTTGGTCTCCTTGGTCTATAAAGGAAGCTCTCCCTCTCCATTGCAAGGGTTCGGATTTTGGTGAAGGCTCATAGATACATCCCTCTTTGTATCTCTCCCTTTGAGCCCTAAAAGAGTGAGCTCTTGACCCCTTTGCATACCATCTCCTAACCTAACCCCTCCACCATCACTCTAAGCATCTTGGAGGCCATTTTCAGAGGCTAAGGGATTGGTTTTTTGGTCCAGAGGTTGCTAGTTCTTGCTATGCCACAAGGGTAACCATTTTCTCTCTTTTTGAGCATCATTTTGATCCTAATTTTAGCCATACTTGAAAGCATATTTGGGCTTTTTCATAAACTAAAAAAATTCTTATTTTGAGCTTCTTAACATGTTTGTTTAAGACCATTTTTCTGTTGGAGGTCATCTACCCCCTTGCATGCTTCATTTCCCTTTGTTTTAAGCCATGCATTAGGGCCTTTTTGTTGAGCTTTGTTGGCCCTTTTGACCATTGAAATCCAGCAGATTTTCAGTAGTTATTATGTGTTTTTGAGCATCAAAGTCAGAGAGGGGTGACCCTCTCACCCCTTGTCTTGCTTTCTAGCATTTTTGGCCTTACAAAGAGGCCCCTATTTGCATGTTTCAAAGCCATGTTTCAGGCCCTTTTTAGTGGGTTTTGTGACCTGCATAACCTCTGTCCAGAAGTGATTTTTCCATTTTTGATGTCCATCATGCATGTGTAGAACAACCCTCTTTATAGCCCATCAAAGGAGCCTATCTTTCTTGCATTCATAGACCATGTTTCAGTGGGTTTTTGGGGTTTATTTGGCATTTCATACCTCAGACTTTGGCTGGTTTGGTGACCATTTGATTGCCTCATATACTTGTAGTGCAAACCCTCTTTACTAGCTTGTGTTGCATGCCATTTTGGCCATTGATTCTAGCACCTTTTGGCCATGATTTAAACTGATTTTGTGCATGTTTTGGACTTCCTTAGCTCTATTTTTATGCCTCATGGTCAAATAATGCTTGCTATGCATGGTTGCAGTTCAATACCCTTGCCTAGCTTTGAGTTTGGAGCATATTGCATGCCTATGTTGAGTTGTTTGCATGATTTGGGGCCATTGTATATCATATTTCAGAGCTTACATGAATGCCATATTCACATGTTTTCCACTCTTTAAATGCGTTTGAGAGTTGTGCATAAATGCCTCGTTTTCGGACCATTGCATGAGCTTTATTTCTTCGTATGTTGAGCCATCATTTTAGTCCATATTTGCTACTGTTTTTGTCTACATAGGGACTGTTTGGGGGTGGTTTGGCCATTTGTGCATTGCTTTGTGTACCTCTAGTGTAACGCATTTTACTAGTTTCGGTATTCGGGCCGTCTAGCATGCATTGTGTGAAGTGTTTTCATGATTTGGGACCTTGGTGCATCATGTTTTAGAGCTAGAAAATGTGTGTTTGTATGCCATATTTCATCCCTTGCCATGCTTTGATAAAGTTGCATTTGGTGCCTTAGGATCGGTCCCTTGCATTGATACATATTTGCATGTGTTTTGTTGTCTAATTTCATCATGTTTGGCCACTGATTTGAGTGTGGCTGAGGCCCACTCATTTTAGTTTAAGTCCATCTTGCATTGTGTATGCCATGTCCATGTTGTCGTATGCTTGATCGTTGCATTGTGTTTGCTTTGTTCATGTCTTCATGTATGTCCATCTTTGTATCTGCATTGCGTATACCATATAGCTTTCATGTGCATTGAGTATGCCATTGATTATTTCATAGCATTGTGTAAGCTAGCAGCATGTTTGTATATCATCATTTGCATGTTTACTTCATTTAGTGGCATTATGTTTAGGTTGCATGTTAGAGTTGCATTCATGCATGCCATGTGCATTGCATTGTGTTTGGAATAGGGTTTAGTCCAAACACGAAAAACAAGGGACGTTTCGTACTCAAAGTGACGAAGCGTGCTTCGATTCCTGGTCGCCGACACTCCAGATTACCCATGATGGAGTTTAGGCCTTGTTGTGTTTATATGTGCATTCATTTTACATTGAGTCGTACAATCCAACTCCTCGGCAATCACGCATCAAAACGCGTGATTGGTAGCACGAGGATCGAGGACTACACTCCTGTCATGACCCAAACCCGGCCCTATGGGTTTAGCATCAGAATCGCCAAGAATCCGAGATTATCAAGGCTTAACAAGAGAAACAAGAAAAAGAGTTTAGGGCCTGGCGGAAGCCAATACAGTAAATAAATAATGTCCATTGAGCTGTGACAGTCTGTATGCCAAAAAGATTTTTCATGCATTTATACATTTAGAAGATGCAGTCTATACAACATTTACAAATAACAAGCGAGTGACCTAATCCCTTGATAACAATACAGTAAGCATTCAGTTTACACAAAACAGTGAGACAGTACAGAAGGGGAAAAGCTAAAACGCCCCTAAGCCATAACATGGCAACTCGAAACCTCGCAGTGAGGCACATAGGCTGGCTTGACAAAACTGGAGTCTAACCCACGCTCCTAGCTCCGGTCTGGTGGCTGAGCACCTACATATATAAACAAACAGTGAGCTAAAGCCCAGTGAATAACATAATGTGTAAAGGGGTTGAGAATGAAATGTCCTTACAGTAATGAAAATAAACAAGATTTCATGATATTTGATCTTTTCAAATGATTATTCGGTCATATGTGGTACATCCATTAGCATAGCGAAATGAGGGTCTTAAAGACCTAACAAAGAATGATGGCCATCAATCAAGAATAATGGTTCCACGAGGAACCGACAGAGATCTCTAATAAGAATAACGATGACGATGGCGCTAAGGATGCCACAAGATGCAGTAAATAAAGGACATACATTTATTCAGTAGATAATACCAGTTCAGTAAACAGTTCAGTATTCGAAAGATAATCATTTCGAACATATCTTTACACAATTGTTACTCACAGAGTTCGACCTACGATATGCTGGAGCGTGCCTCCCCAGTCGCCAACCCTACACAGTTCACAGGTTGAACACACACACTAAGCTACATAGTTGAGAAACATCATAACTTAATCCCTAATTTGCCTTGGTGTGTTCTACATCTATATCCTCATTAAGATGTCTTAAACTAGGCCTAAAAATGCCTAGAATGGGATGATGATGCAAAAATACACTTAGAAAACATTTTATAAAATTTGCTGAAAATAGGAGCCTCGCTCGAGCGAGCATTCCTTCGCTCGAGCGAGATTCCAAAATCAAAGGCTTCGCTCGAGCGAGAAATCCTTCGCTCGAGCGGTCTGATGAAACAGTAAAAGTACTGGATGCTTGAATTTTACGCTCGAGCCACCAATCCTTCGCTCGAGCGTGGCTCAGAGTAAACGTTGGTCGCTCGAGCGAGGAATCCTTCGCTCGAGCGAAGAAGCCAAATCTGGAATTTCCAGATTTGCCTTCCAAGCTCAAACCAAGCATTCTATCACTCAAAACTCGACCCCTTGGGCCCAAATTCTGGAAAACACATCTAAATTCAATGTATAACAAGTTTCAAAGCTCAATTTGTGAATTCAAAGCCCAAGAGTGAGTCAATTGAAACCATTTCTCAAACCCATTTTCATAAACATGAAGAAATGCTAACATGCAAGAACTTTAACCAAATTAAAGCTTGCTTAAATGAGTTCAATTCCTTGGAAAACAAGATGAAAACATGGTCCTAAGCATTAACATGGACATGCATGCAAAATCTATGAAGAATAACCTCAAAAATACAAGAGTATGCCATGCATGTAAACATTAGGCTTCAATTCAACACTTTGAGCCATTAATTGGCTCTTGACCTCAATTTAGCTCAAAACCATGCAAGAACAACTCAAAGACACAATTAGGAAGTTGAATGATCTACCTTGGGTGTAGAATTAGAAGTGAGGGGGCTCAATTATGCAAATATCCTTCAATTTCTCCAAGTCTTACAAGCCAATCTTCAAGTAAATGCACAAAATCAAGTTGAATCACTCTCCTAGTTCACTCTCTCTCTCTAATTCGGTGGTGGTGAGGAAATGAGCTGATGAAATATGTTTGTGTGCAAGAGTAATGAGCTCAAAGATGATTAGGTAGTGGCCACTCACCATGGCAAGATTGTAATTAAGTCAAACTCTTTGACTAGCTTATTTTAATCTAATTTAATCATACCTAATCAGTTTTCAGATAATTATACTATAAAATCATATAAATTATGACAGCCGTAAAACGCTAATCAGTTTCCAATTCGGCCGCCGATAAGGCCTTCAATTAGCAGTTTAAACATAAAATCACGAACAGATAATCAAACAATTTGAAAAGATAAAATGCAATGCAATAAACATGCTTAGTCAGTTCAGTTTAAATTTTCAATCAGTTCGTTCAGTATTTCAGTTAGTTCAATTATCAGTCATAAGCAGTCCAGTTTAGCGGCAATCAGTATGTAATTCAGTAATTTATCGGTAACGGTATGGGGGTTGTTACAACTCCCTAGAGCTTGTGCAATGATAGGAAGAGTAGTCATGCATACATATGTTGAAAATACTTTGCCATGCCCCTTTCTTGCTCTCTGTTGCAGCAAACTGGAAACCAGTAGCAAAAACTAGTCAAGCAGCCTTCTGGAGCTTTGTACAATATTCCGGGACCAGTCGCAAACAGAGGCAAATCGGGGCATCGCGATGGATTTCTCGACAAGGCGGCCCGAGCATGCATGCATCCCCATCATTCGGAACAAAGCTGAGGCAGTTCGCTTTTATTTAAATTTGCATGCTTATTTATCTTAGTTAATTTGTTAATCAATTAGGGTTGTGTAATAATTAGTTGTAGTTCATTATTCATTCGGTTATGTATTATTATTCGGACCCTCCGAGGAGGGCAATGTTGTAATAAGTGTGCATGTGTGTGATGTATGTCTTCCAACCCCACGTCTTTCTCCATTTTATTTACTAGCTTATGTTGGTTAGTTTAGGGCACGTTTCAATTAGCATACTTATGTTCGCATGTTTGCATTCATTCATCTGTTTTTCATACACCGGGCTCGGTGCATCATACTAACTGCATTGTATTTCAATTTCAAAGTTGAATACATGTTATCTGTTGCATTTCATATGCCATGTTTAGGAAAGTTGAGCCTATCTTAATTGTATTTTTGCATGTGTTGCATTAGGCATTTCAGCATAGTTAAGATTCATGCATGATTTCTAATTAGCTTCTTTCTTTGGCTCGGAGTACTCGGTAAGTGTTTATGCTTTAGCATCCTTGCATGCGTGTGAGTGACTGCCATGATAGCATGCTTGCCATGAGGCTATTTGCTTACATAATTAACTGCCTGAATGCCTGTGGATAAAGGTCGGGTTGCTTGAGTTGGGATAATTCGTCGAAACCCGTGTTTTAGCCTACTTGCGAAGCAGCAAATTTCAATCCATTTTCAAAACAAACGGGCATCACATAGTTGTTTTGCTGCTTGACTAGGCGGCCTAGTCTATACTTGTTTTGCTGCACGCATCACATAGTAATTCTAGGCTAATAACCAAAATAAGAGCACATAATGTTTTCAAAACTCGATATCATGTTTAGTAGTGGCCAATCTTTGATCGGGCAAGCGGGGGTGCTCACAAAGTGACCTTCCCCAATCATACCCAAGTTCCCGAGCCGAGGCAACTTTGGTGATGACGGACACGTGGCCTTAGGCAACGAGTCAGGGTTTCCTAAATTTTTCAAAATAAAATATTTAGGTGGCGACTCTGTATCTGGCAAAGCAGTCCATGTTTGGCATTTCTTTCAAAAAAATCTATTTTCAAAACGATTTGCCAGATTTAGACTCTTTGATGATTCATTGGTCTTGCATTGCACTCTGCGAGATTGGATACAGGACCGTGACATAGAGTCTTGAACTGTAGTGAGCCTAATGAACAAAACGGGATTTCCTCCCGAGACGTTCAGGGACGTCTACACCTGCATGCTGCTGTTAAAAAAATAGGTTTGAAGGGAGATATAGTGAATAACGGCCATGAAGCTTCAAGGATTGTTGAGAGCGTGGGGCAAGGAGTATCTGAATTTTAAGAGATGGACCATTTGCTTAAGTTATTTACTGGAGAATACATGAGCTGCAGACATTGTACCTCAGGTAAAAGCAACATTTGCCAAGTACTGGGATTAAAAATGAGAGGTGTAATGCATAGTGATCAAGGGACACGCTTCTCAATAAAATGGAGGCCCATCTATCATTATTGTGTGGTTTCAAGTTTGGAGTATCTGATTGTGCACCTTGGATGTCTTTATTAAACTCATTCGATTGCACCTCTAGAGAAAATATGTCTTTTTAGTTGTGGAGTGGCAATAGGTCTCGGTGCAGCTTGGAAGGTTACTGATATAGATGGAGGCTCACCAGTGGTCATTTTTCGATCTTGGAACTGTAGGCCTTGCTGTTGCCTAAGGTACCAAACTAAGGGGAGCATCTCGAATAGTTGGCATAGATACTAATCCTGAAAGGAGTGAAAAGGCAAAGGTTTTTGGAATAACAAATTTCATCAATCCACATGACTATGATGAACCAATTCAATAAGTGGGGCCTCCATTGAAGATGAATACATGGGTTAAGATGTATAGGCTTGCTGGATTGAAGACAAATGGTTATTTGCTAGTTGATGAATGGCCGAGGGTTTTAAAACTTTTATTTTTATTTTTTTGTAATATTTATTTGTCTCTCTTGGATCTATAATATTTAAAGTATTGTAATAATTCCCCACCCCGCTTCTTTCTATCCCATTCTTTAATCGCTTTCCTTAACTGTACATATGTCTATATCTGACATGCCATGCATATCCATGCTTTGCATCCATGTTTCATGCATCTTGATGCGGCTAAATTTGCATCTTTGTGTTTTTATTGATTATTATATGATTTTGTGCGCTACCTCATGTTCTTGAAGTGATTCACATGCCATATTTTAGAAGCTTGATCTTTAGAAGCATTTTTGTGTATGTATTGCATTAGGATTTTGTATATAGAATCATGCATATTTTACTAACTTTGTTTTGTAGTTGTTCGCGGGGACGTCAGTAAATATGTGAGTTATTATGCTTTAGCATCCCGCTTGTACATAATTTTCTTATTATGTTTAGCATCTTACTATGAGGCTAAGTGCTTAATTGATAAACTGCTTGAATGCCTATGTATGGACGAAGGCTTGTTGCCTGAATTGGAATGATTCAACGAATGTACGTTTTAAGCCCACTTTGTAGTGGCAAATTCACAAACCTTAAGCCCATTTCAGGTGGCAAATTCAAACCCTTTGCAAAACAAACATGAAATTGAAATTGTTCCAATTTGAGCAAACTAGTCTATACTTGTATGCTTCACATAGTAATTTTTAGGATAAATAATCAGAACATGAACCTATAAAGAAAATAAAATTTATATCATAGTTTAGTAGAGGCTGATCTTTTGATCGGGGTGAACGGGAGTGCTCAATTAATAACCTTCCCCCTTCATACCTAAAGTTCTGAGCCAAGCATCCTTGGTTACGATGAATAGTGGCTTGGGCACGAGTCACAGATTTCCTAATTTTCCTAAAATAAATATTAGGTGGCGACTCTCAGATCTGATGACGCAGTCCATTTTTGACAAAATTGCAATAAAATAGATTTTCAATAAAAGTTGTCAAATCTAGACTGTCATCTATGTTTCACATTGCATTCGTGAGACTAGATCAAAGAAATCGAGGGTCTGAACTATTTAACGTGCACAGGTACTCCCTGGGCATGTTACACTCTCTTGATTTTCCCATTCTCTCTTTGTTTTCTCTCCCATAGGGTTCATGTTGGGTTTTCCCCTCTTATTCACTCACCCACACACTTTTCCTCACTTTTCCTCCATGGCTAGTGATGAAATTCCCATTCCGGACTTTGACGCGGATATTGGAACCATCCTAGGAGAGGACATAGCGGTGGAGGACATTCTTCCTCCTGTTGCTGAGCCTGAGTTGCTTCCTTTTGCCGTCAGGCCTTTTGATCCAACCACCTATGAGCCACGTACACACGCTTTGACCCTCGTACGACCTTCTGAGATTTTGGGGCCTCATTCTTGGGATTGACGAGGATGTCTGGTTGTGAGAGCCCGCGGAGCACCTATCTGCCGATGCCTCTACGATAAGAAATCTGTCTCTTTGTTTTGAACATATTTAAGCAAGTCCTTTACTGTCCTTTAATGCGAATACTGACAACATTCCCCTGCCACAAGTGATAGACAGAAGGATAGGCGGCTACGGGACTGTTTTTGGCCCTTAGCATTGGTACGAAAAGCTCCTTCCAGTGGTCCGCACATTAGTTAACGCCGCCGGCTTTGGTCCCTTCTACTTAGGACTTACACAGATGAGGGTCGAGCCACTGCTATACAGGGCCCTAGTGGAGAGGTAGTAGGACACCACCGACTCCTTTTACTTTTCATCGACTGGGGAGCTGACCCTGACTCCATATGACTTTTCAATGCTCACAGGCTTGCGGATAGGGGTGGGCGACCCGATCATGTTCGATCCTGATAAGACACAATGCAGAGCCACACAGTTTCATCTTCTCGGGGCGATCCTACATACTACCGGCCATGAGATGGTGCATTACAGTTGGTCCTTGGACCACTTCTCCGACCTTCAGCCAGCTACCCCAGAAGAGGTTGCTCAGTACACTCGGAGTTTCCTCATGTAGCTCCTTGGTAGTACCCTATTTGCAAACAGGGAAAATACTGTGGGGCTATATATCTTGGGCGCATTAGTGCATCTTCCATGGGTGGCAGAGTACGATTAAGGCAGTGCCAGCCTGGCCACCCTATACTGCTATATGAGTTCTGCCTCCCATCGAAAGGCGAACTCACTTGGCGAATATTGGAGAGTCTAAGAGGTACACTTTCTCTTTCTTACTTTTTTTTGCACATTATGCATGTTGTTTTACTTTTCTAGTTCGCATATGCTTTCTTTGCCGATACTTATTTCTCTTGTTCACAACCTATTTCCTTTTGCAACTGTGGTACTCCTACTTCACTTTGCTTGCCCCAATCCCAGTACGGCCGATCGAGTTGTCTGTGCCCCGTTCTCGGTACTACAACTCCCGATTTGAGTGCCAACGATGTGTAGATCGTGACTTCCCCTACTTCCGCCGCTTTTTTGACACAGTCACCATGGAGAGGGTAACAAAACCTGATGCTAATCTCCTTTACTGCTTTCACTATTTGCATATTGTTCAACCATTGATATCTATGATACTTGACTTGCATCCTCTATTTGCAGATTGATTGGCACCCCTGGGCGGGCATTCCTTAAGCATCGAGGATGGCCTATGTCACTGCATGGGAGGCTTCCTCCATGCGGATTATGTTCAAGGGCCCTTTTGGCAGGGTATATCACTTAGGAGAATAGTTCATTAGCCAAACTCAAGGCCGAGCTGATCCTGATATTCCACATCTCCCTTGTTCAGGTACAAGGATCGCTGATGATCTCCGTGATGGGCCCCTGATTGATCACCTTATGCAGGGAGAGGATGGTGATCGATACCATGCAGCCGGTGACTTCATCGCATTCCTACAGACTCGTGTGATGTCTCTTCTTACCAAGAGTGTGGTCCATGCACTTCCTGAGGTTGTTGTTACCGTTGTTGGAGGTATTCCCGCCGTGGCTCTTATTCATGGGCTTTCTGCGATTCCCACCGAGGTTGTATACATGCGACTAGACGGGATGATCGAGCAGATCCCTCTTGAACACATTAAGGAGAGAGATCGCAGGTTGGTGGTTTCTCTTGGTGTTGAGCAGGTAAACACTTCCCCTATATCTTTGCCCACTGTGCTTTACAACTTTGTTCCACATTCTCAAATTTTCTCTCTTTTGCAGGTGCCCGTGGGGGATGTTGATGACCTCCTTTGGACAGTTGACCGGTTATTTCTCATGGTGCTAAAGAGACAAACTGCTTTGGTCACTCATGGGATCAAGGTACACTTTATCCATAGTCTACGGTTATTGCAATCTTGCTCACAATTCTGCTGAATCTATTCCAATATCTGTACTTTTTTAAGCTTGAGTCGGTGCCAGCTATACCTGTAGGACCTTCCCCAACTAGGAGAAGGAGATGGAGGTGGGCTCTAGTGAGAGGTGAAAAGCAGGCTGATCGTGGGAGAGGTAGAGTAAGACATCGCTCGCCTTCTTCTGAGGCTCCTTTTGATGAATACACGACCCCCAATGATGACGGGATGATGTCGATGTCTAGTCCAGCAGTGCCAGTGATGATAGTCACGCGCCTCCTCCATGATCAAGGATGAAGAGGGCCAGGATGGGTTGAATTTTTTTTTTTTTTTTTTTTTCCGTTTGTGCTTTGTAGTTAGGAACAATGTAACTTCAGATAGACCTTTTCTTTTGTTTTGTTTTTGAGGATTTTCTTTTGCTTTTGCTTTTGTAAAACAATGATCGGGATTGGACCCAACAGTTTATGAAAAGAAAGATTTTGATGGTTTCTCCTTCCGTAGTATATGATGAATGGCGCAACCTTTGCATAACAACCTCTTACAAGACTTTAAAACTATGAATGCTTGCTCTTGATTTCATTCTTGAATCAAATAACAACCTACAACCGAACAAAATGCATAATACAACTCGATAACGAGAAAATGAAATGAAAACAACCAAAAACACTTCCTGGGACCAAGGCTAGACTCAAAGCAAAGCACCAGAATGCCTTGCCAAAGCTAACCCTCCCCTCCCACCCCTTTTGCAAAGATTACTGTTTTGGCCACACATTGAGACACGACCGGGCCCAAAAAGGCACGGTCGGGCCCCAATAGGACACGGCTGGGTCCAAAAAGGATGTCGGTCAGTATGATCCAGCTATTATACACTGCCTCTTCTTAATCTCTATAAAAGGTGCTCCCATGCTGTTTTCTGATAGAATAGCAAGTCTCTAATATTTTGCTCCCAAGATGGAGATCTTACTCAATAATAGGCTCCAAGACTGGATAGCCACTTTGGATGGCTCGAAAAAAATGAATTTTTACAATTTTGGCATAAACGCTCTTTTTCCTATGAGCCGCATTTCGCTTTGTTTTCCGTTCTTTCTTGCCACTATTCGATGCTGGAACCCGATTACACATCTGTTTTGTTTTAGAGCACAAGAAATGTGTCTGACTCTTGAAGAGTTTCAAGCTTTAATGGAATCCCGGCAAGATGAGGAAATTATGCCCTAACCCCGTTTTGGCTATGCCCGGGCTTTGGAGCGGATGTGCAGCCTTACTTTACATGAGGCTTGATCCTTAGCTCATGACGGAGAGTTGAACATTCCCGGCTTGATTCATCGGTTTTCTGGTATTGGAGATAGAGGTGACCTTCCTTGGTGAGGTTATCATCAACATGCCCTCTACTTATGTTTACTTGCATACTTCCTACTTGCCCCTATTTGCTGTGGCACTAGCATTAGGTTGATCGAAGTAGCCTAATGTCTCAAGGAAGGTAAGAGCTGCATTGGTTTGACACTGGCCAAGACCCTAATGTGTTTAGATGTTTTTCATCGACGAGAGACTACTCGATTTGCAGGGAGTTCGTTGCATCTCTAGGTATAGTTTCTCACCCTTTCTTATTTTGATTTCTCACATCGCTTGGCACCCACTCTCTATTTTTCTCTCAAAACCCTTTCCTTACTTTTCCCTTAATGTACTTCTCTCTATTCTTTAATCACTCTCTTCTTCTTTTTTTCATCCCTTCCCAAGTGTAGTTAATGGATAAGCTGAAAGTGGTGGACCCTTACCTCGAGTACTCGACCAACGCTTACTTCATTAGCCAACGGCTAGTGGACTTTCCCTTAGAGGGTTTGTGGTACGACTGGATGTGTAGCAGATCCGCGGTTGACGTCACTTGGCGTTGCCCTAGGCTTGATCTGACTGAGATGAGCTACAACATGTCCTGCCAACCGAGTATACAACTGATTAGCCTCACGTACTGCATGTTCTACGTTCTATTTCGGTTCAGACACCAGTTTGGACATGAGCAGACCTGTCCAAATGAGGGGGTAGAATGCCCGACCCCTTTTTCAGTTCGTGCTTCGCACTTGGCCCAGTACCAAATGGAACTTTAGAAAACAAATGCCAACAAAATGCCTAACAAAAAAACACCATATACCATGATAGACACAACCCCCACACACTATTTACTTTTTACCACCTACACCCATCAATATTTTCCTACGGCACACACACACATATCAAAACCACATACGTGTCAGCCACAACAAACATATACATTCGAAATTAACAACTATAAACCCCAACCCCAACCCCATACCTCCTCAAACTTACCCACGCCCAAACAACCCAAACCACAATAACCCTAAATAATCAACACAAAATTAAAATAAATTCACAAAATAATGAAACCCCAAACGTCCAAACAAGGAAAACCATCATACCATTCATGTCACTGTCACACATATATCGTATACATGAAAAGCAACAAAGGGTCTTGCGATTTGAGTCTAACCATCCAAAACTACTCCCCGAATCCGGATTAGTCGGCCTAAGGGTCGGATACCGGGTGGTGAACCAAAAAAAAAAAAAAACAAAGGGTCTTGCGATATATCTTCATTCGCCATCGATGGAGGCCACGAACAGGAACAACCTATTATGAATAATTGTGTATCACCGTCGTCTACGCCCCACACATGCAGTGTCACAGTGTCCTCACCAAAACATATCGACTTGATTCAATATACCTCTCACTCCGCCCCCCTCCAAAAAAAAAAAAATCACGAATAGTATCCACTTTTCAAATTTTAGAAACTACTGAAATTAAGGTTTCCCAAACGTTACTCAATCTCCTATTACAAAGGGAGGTCAGGTCGTGGATGGCAAATTCGATTTGTTTCTAAAATTGGGTCAATTAATGGTGTGTGACACGTGTCAAATGAACTACTTAAGGCCGTAGTACAAGAATCCTTAGTGTGCTTTCCTATTGTGTGTCACCCAAAATGTGTCACGTGACTAGTATTACATACATAACCAATGCGTGCACAACACCCTTGCTAATGGTCACCGATGTGTGACACACGTATGCACCACATTCCAAAACAAAACAGCCCTCACAACAAACGTCCAAATAATGGAAATTATGCCATTTCACAACCTGCAGAACCAAATGAAACATTAGAAAACAAATGGGACTGATTGGATCATAAATACAATATTTATGATTTATTGATAAATTTTTCAATTTTTTATGTAAATATTTTTTTTTAATTGATAAATCTTACAAAATAAGTAATAAAAATAGATGGGAAATGAAACTTTGTAAAGGACTTAAGAGCCCCTTAAACCCTTTTAGATAAACTATGTCTAAATGACATGGCAGATGGAAAAGATAAATTTGACGCAATAAATTTTGATTGTTTTTTTCAAACACAAGGATATTAATTGTCAAAAAACACCTTTTGAAAACACGATTGTATATTTTAAAATTGTGAGTATTGTGCTAATACTATAACATATAAAAGTTTTAAAAATTAAATATTTTGATCTCTAAAAGTAAAAATTCTATTGTAAAAAATATTTAAGAATTAATTTCTATCATCATAAAGATAGTCGCTAAAAGGTCGTCTCAAAAAGTCAAAAATAAAGCTTTTAGTGATAAAATTTCGAAAATGTCACTAATAAATAGACTTTTAAGAATAAAATAATTTGGTCTTAAAATGATTTATTTTTTGAGACAAAAAATTTGGTCCCAAAAGTATTTAATTCATCACTAATGTCTAATTTTCGTTGCTAAAAATATAATAATGACACTTTTCGTAACAAAAATATTTAGTCCCTAAAAAATAATTTTACCCCTAAATTTTGATTTCTAAAATTTTAATAAAACTAGAAAAAATCATTTTTGACAATGAGGTTGTTTGGGTGCTGGGAAGCACAAACTACATGGATGGGTCACATGGGCTCTGTAGATAAGTCCCCCATTTTATAGAAGTGACAACCCAGCCACTGGGCCTAGGCCCATTTCTAGATCCATCATTAATTCCCACAGCCCAATCTCCTCAAGTCCTATCATGGATTTGGATCTGGGCCCAACCACTATTTGTAATGTGAAAAACAAGATGATATTTAAGGAAATAAATTAATTCATATTTTTATTTACATTATTCTTACATTTTTTGCGTTTTAATTTAAATTCATAATTTAAATATAACATAAAACTATGAGTATAATAAGAAATTTAAATGATTTGTATCTTTTTCTTAGAATTTGATTTTAGAATTTAAAAAAAATAAAATAATTTTTTTAAGAGGAGAAAGAGAAGTAAAAGAGAAAGAGTAAGGTGACTGGACTGTTTTTAAATTTTATTACTATAAAATGCATTAAAATAAATTATATTTTTTTCACACAAATTTTAACATATCTATTACAATAATTATGCACTCACTAATTTACCAAACTATCAATGCCTAAAATTGGGACTCACTTTTACTATATTTTTTAAACAATTAATTTAGGCATATATTCAGGGACTCAAAGAGCATCTCTAAGGGACTTTTTAAAAATATTTGTTAGCTATTATAATTAATTTTATGCTATTTTACTTACTCTGACAAATTAACTAGTATGATAGTTATTCTAACAAAATTATTGTAAAATTTTTTTACACACAACCTGGTCTCTATTTTATCTCTAGAGAAAATTTTACAACTTTTAAAAATCTAAATATAATTTATTCTTTCATGATATGATTCTTTTTTAAAGTATAATAATATTCTTAATTTTGAATTTTTTTCTATTTATCAAAGCTTCAAATACAAGATTCTTGTAAACCATCTAAAAAAATAAGCCCTCGTTCGGTTAAGATTTTGTGACTAAAAAAAGCACAAAAAGACAAAATAAGCTATATAAGTTAATAAGACAAAATACTATTTTTTATCCATAGTCATTACACTTTTTTTTTTTCTCACAAAAATCAAAAAAGTCTCAAAACAAAAACCAAACAAGGCTAAAAAAGTTGACTATATTAGCTAATGCCAAACGACCCCTAATACAAGATGCTTATAAGAAGCTAATTATATTTGGAGTGTATTGTGAGTCTCTTTAAATTAATAAATATGTAAAATAAATAACAATGTTGAAAAATAAGGCATATTTTAAGTAGGTTAAAAGTGAAATTTTTTGATTTTTTTTAGATAATGTAAAAGGTAGATAGATAATATAAACTAAACAAAGTCAAAAAAATAAAAAGTTGACTTTTAACTCAATTGTCAAAATAAGTCTTAGGTCTCGTTGGGAAATAAGCTAATTTAGTAACTTTTTTGCTATTTAGCTAAAATATGAGTTAAAATGTTTGGAATGACTTTTTAGCTTTTTACGAAAAGATGTGTAAAAAATAGAGAGAAAAGAGAATCTTTGAATTTTTTATATGGGTTGTTGGCTTTTTAATTTTTTTAGTAACTTTTTTTGATTTTTTGGCTAAAAAAGCCACTTGCCATAAAAGGCCTTAGGCCTGGTTTGGGATATCTAAAAATATTCAAAAAGTTATTAAAAAAAGTTAAAAAGTTATCACTATTTACAAAATAATAATAATAATAATAATAATAATAATAATAATAATTTTACACACAAATTATTACAAACAACTTTGGCGTCACGAAGCTGAGTTTTTTGAAAAAATTGCACAGGTGAGATGCACAAACAATATGTTTGTAAATCAATGTGTAGAAGAAGATAAGGACATAGGCAATACGGATTGGATTGGACTTGACCAAATTGAATTACGAATTCAAAAAATCAAGATATTACGTAGGGACATAGACAGTACGGGTTTATGGGTTTATAATTATATGGAATAAAAAATGATATTACGGACATAGGCAGTACGGGTTTATGGGTTTTATATTTATATGGAATAAAAAATAATATTACGTAGGAGGATGTATAATATAAATATAAATTATTCATATACAGTCTGGATTGGTTCTAATTTGGAACAGTGTAGTTCAATTCGAAACCGATTAATGAACTACGGATTTTTAAATTTCCAATTTAGAACCGTATCACGAATTCAAAAAATCAATCCAAACCTACCGGATTAGATTGGACTGGGCTTGACCGGATTGGATTGGACTTGACCAGATTGAATTACGAATTATCCGAATTCCTTACTCAGTCTTACCTAAAATATAAAAATCGTATGTATTTTATTTTACCTAGCAAAGGTAAAAATAGTATGTATTAAAAATTGTATAAATTAGTGTGTAGAAGAAGATAAGGACATAGGCAGTACGGCCGTTCATCTGGGCAGAGTGAATTGATTTTCAGAAATGGTTGCCTACTTTTCGAGCATTGCATTAGATGGTGTTGTTCAGTCTGTGGGGGCTCGCACAGATCCCATTTTGATAATCTGAACAGTTCAATGTGTATAACTCATCGAGTACTATATTTCTATAAAAAAAATCACGCTGATCGGATATCGCTAACAACATGATCAAATCAGTTTGTATAAAAAAATGGATGGTATTATAGTTAACAGTTGAAAAAAACTACTCCGATCAGATAGCTATCGATATCCGATCAACGTATTTTTTTACAAACAAATAGTAATTGACGATTTTTACACATTCAACGATTCAGATTATCAAAATGGGACCCGTGCGAGCCCCCATGAAATGAACAACACCGTCCAATGCAATGCCCAAAAAGTAGGCAACCATTTCTTAAAATCAATTCACTCTGCCCAGACAAACGACCGTATTGCCTATGTTTTTATCTTCTTCTGCACACTAATTTATACAATTTTTTAATACATACTATTTTTACCTTTGCTAGGTAAAATAAAAAAACATATTATTTTTACCTTTGCCAAGTAAAATAAAAGGCATACGATTTTTATATTTTAGGTAAGGCTGAGTAAGGAATTAGGATAATTCATAATTCAATCTGGTCAAGTCCAATCCAATATGGTAGGTTTGGATTGATTTTTTTAATTCGTAACACGGTTCTAGATTGGAAATTTAAAAATCCGTAATTCATTAATCGGTTTCAAATTGAACCACACTGTTACAAATTAGAACAAATCTAAACTATATATAAATAATTTATATTTATATTATACATCATTCTACATAATATCGTTTTTTATTCCATATAAATATAAACCCATAGGGTGCGTTTGTTTTGACGGACTGGATAAGGGGGATTGTAATCCATCGGACTATTAGTCCTAGGATACATTGTCTCGGAATTATTTGGTTGGACTAAATTTGTATCCTATGTTTGCTTAGTCATGGGATTAGAAGTCTGGATTGGACTATTATATTGAATCCCATGTTTGTTTGGGATATTATTGAGAATGATAAATGTTCAAAAGATTATTTTATCCTTGTAATTTATAATTTTTATTTAATATATAATTTTAAATTTGTAATCTATAATTTATAATTTAACAACACTAAAAAAATTTAATTTATAAGGCCATAATTTTTAATTTATTATTTTCAATTAAATTAAATTTATAATTTATATTTTTTATTTAATATATAATTTTAAATTAACGACAATAAAAAAATAATTTTATTTAATATATAAATTAAATTTTCAACAACACTAAAAAAATTTAATTTATAGGGCCATAATTTATAATTTATTATTTTTAAATAAATTTAATTTATAATTTATATTTTTTATTTAATATATAATTTTAAATTAACAACACTAAAAAAATAATTTTATTTAATATGTAAATTTAATTTTTTAAAACACTAAAAAAATTTAATTTATAAGGCCATAATTTTTAATTTATTTTTTTAATTAAATTTAATTTATAATTTATAATTTAAAATTTTAATTTAATATATAATTTTAAATTAACAACACTAAAAAAATAATTTATAAATGTTCAAAAGACTATTTTACCATTTTCTAATTGTTTACTAAGTAATAGTATGGAGGGTAAAATGGATATTTCACAAAATAATCCCGTGAGATACCAATCTCATGGTTAGGAATAACAGCGAGGCGGGTAGGATCACCTCTCGTCCCCGATCCCAAGACCGAAAAATCCGTCTCGATCCCGATGGGGATACCATCTACCCCCCGCCCCAACTCTCTAACGGGGATCGGGTTTCCCCGACCCCGAAAAATCCCCGACCTGTTTTTGTTTTTTTTTTTTAAATTTTGTTCAACACAGAAACACAACAAATTTTTTTTTTTTTTTTAAATCTATTTCTTGATGATTATCAACAATCATCATCATCTTAGGGATGATGAACTGGTGATCATCATCTTCATCATCAACAACTTGAAAATAAAAAACTTAAAAAAATAAAAACATATCTATCATCTGAAACACAAAAAACAATATCTATCATCATCTTCATCATCAAACACACACACACACACACAAACATATCTATCATCATCTTCATCATTAAACATATCTATCATCATCTTAAAAAAATAAAAAATAAAAACATATCTATCATCATCTTAATCATCAACATCTATCATCATCTGTGTTGTTCTTGTTCAGATCTGCGGCAGAGGATGTAGTGGTGGAGGATCGACGGACTGAGGCCGAACAGAGCCGCCGTGGCCATTCTTAGGGCTGTGGTTGCGGGGTTCTGCGAGGAGAGAGAGGAGCCGCCGTGAGTGAGGGAGAGAGAGACGATGGCGATGTAATTCGTGGAGAAGGAGGAGAGATGTGAGGAATGGAGAGAGAGAGAGAGAGTAGCTCTACTTTATGAGAGAGAGAGTAGATGGAGATGAAATCAAAAAAAAGTCTAAAATGAATAAATATAAAAGATAGGGATGACCACCGGGGATATATAATATAATATATATATATATATATCATTCTTGGTACCAACTGGCAGGTTCGGTCGGGCGGCGGCCATCAAACATGTCCTCGCCCCCTCGAATATTATCGGAGATTTTTTTTAAATCACCATCCCCGGCCCGTCGGGAGTATTTTTCGAGGAATAACCGTTATATTCGGGATCGGGGGGTCGGGTCCCCATCGGGCCGGTTTCAGATTGCCATTCCTACCTATGGTTTCTATCCCATCTCCCCTCATGGGATAGGATAATCCCATATTTGTAAGGCTAATAGTCCGAAGTAAAAATTTTCAAAAAAACAATAGACTATTAGTCCGCTGAGACTAATAGTCCATTCTCACACCTTTATCCCTCAAAACAAACGTGTTCATAAACCCTAACCCTAATTCAACATATTTTTAAGTCCATATAAATATAGATGATGTTTGAAAAGTGAGTTTTTATGTAGATTTTATTAGATGTAGGCTTTATGAGATAAAAAATTTTTGGTGTTTGGGAAGATAGTTGGGTTTTTATGTGATTGGATGTGATGATGTTTGAAAAGTGAGTTTTTATGTAGATTTTATTAGATGTAGGCTTTTATGAGATAAAATTTTTTTGGTTTTCAGAAAGATAGTTGAGTTTTTATATGGTTGGATGTGATGTTTGTGAGAAAAAAATTGAAATAATTATGAGATTGGATGTAATATTTTGTTTGAATGTATTTTTTTTAATTTTATAAAACTTTTGTCTTTTAATAAAAAAAATGAGAAAAAAATTTGGCAACTTGCTTCTCAAACACCACTGTAAACCCGTAAACACTAAACCCTAATTCAACGTATCACAGGCCTCTCTCTCTCTCTCTCTCTCTCTCTCTTCTCTTTCTCAGACTGAGTTCTCTCTCTCTGTTCTTGTGATTTCATCTCAGATCAGATCGGTGGGCTCTATCTCTCGGTGAGCTCTCTCTCTCTGTCCCTCGGTGACACTGTTTGTTGGTTTCCATCTCAGATCAGTATGCTCTTTCTCTCTCTTCTCTTTCTCAGACTGAGTTCTCTCTCTATTCTTGTGATTTCATCTCAGATCAGATCGCTAGCGGCTTGGTCTCTCGCTCTCTCTCTCTCTCTCTCTCTCTCTCTCGGTGACACTGTTGGTTTCCATCTCATCTCAAAATGTAACCCATTAACATCTATATAATATGTATTTATTTTTTATTGACTTGATGTATTGATGATGGGTTTGATTTTATTTCTTTTGCTGCTGCTATTCAAAATTTTATATCTGTTTGTTTACTTATTTTCAGTTCTGTTGATTATGTATATGCATATATTGATGGGTTTGATTTGATCTTTTGTTTACTTAGAGATATTGGTAATGTGTTCTGCATATATTGATGGGTTTGATTTGATCTTTTATCTCTGTTTGGATACTTAGAATTTGTGGGAAGAGATGAAAGTTTGGAATTTTGTTAGATAAGATGAGATTTTGGACAATTGGAGAAACTATTTTAATGGGTTTTTGTTACTCTGATATATTGATGATGGGTTTGATTTGATTTGATTTTTTTTTATTTTTATTTTTTCCTGCTGCTATTCAAAATTTTATCTCTATTTGTTTGCTTAGAATTTGTGGAAAGGGAAATGAAATGTTGGAATTTTGTTACATAATATGACATTTTGGTGAATTGGTGAAACTGTTTTAATGGGTTTTTGTTATTTTATATGTTGCTGTTTTTGTTGATCAGGTCACACATGATGCATTGTGCTGCTGCTGCTGCTGCTGCCGCCGCTGCCGCCAACGCTGCCGCTGCCGCCAATGCTGCTGCTGCTGCCGCTGCCAACGCTGCTGCCGCCGCTACCGCTGCCGCCGATGCCGCTGCCGATGCTGCCGCTGCCGCGACTGCCGCCATCGCTACACCAACAACACAGCAAACCCTAGATAGAGTGCCTCCCATGAGTCCCCAGACTCCAGCCTCCAATTCCTCAAATTCCACATCCGTGTAAGTCCCTATACTTGTGTATATATATATGTTTCGTATAATTGAATGTGTAGAGGTGTGTGTGTGATTGTGAAATTGAAAGTTCAATTGGTGAATTGCTTGTGATAGGGTGATGAGTGTTGAAGAGAAGTTCAGGATCGTGAGGAGTGTTGGGGAAGAGTGTATTCAAGAGGATGAGTTGCTAAACCTTCTCACCAAGAAGCCCGAACCTGTTTGCTACGATGGGTTTGAACCCTCTGGTCGAATGCACATTGCCCAGGTCTGTTCTTCAGAAATTCATCAATATTCACTTACCCTTTTCTAAGATGTGCTATTTTCACAAATTATATGTAATCTGAAGCTCATTTTTTACTGTGTAGTTCATGTGTAGCTAACCACTCTGTCCTTAGTTCTTCTATTTAATTTTTTTTTTTTTGTCGGTTAAATCTTCAACTTATTGATGAGATCATTGAACTAAATTGGTTTAAAATTATTTGAGTGGTAGTGCATCAATTTTTTTAATCCTAGGTTTTTCCCCGGCAGTCTGTTGAACTGTGTATTTATTTGTTGACTGGTGTTTAGAAAAGATTGATTGTTGTGGTAATAAGTTCAAAATTTTCTTTCAACTGTTGCTTTTCCAAACTGTGGTAACAAGTTTTGTTGATTGGGTGTGTTCTCATTTTCATTTTATTTTTGAGCAGGGTATTATGAAAATAATTAGTGTCAACAAACTGACTTCTGCTGGTTGCAAAGTCAAGATATGGATTGCAGATTTTTTTGCATTTTTGAACAATAAAATGGGGGGTGACATGAAGAAGATTCAAACTGTTGGACAGTACATGATGGAAATTTGGAAGGCGGCTGGGTTAAATCTCCAAGGAGATAAAGTGGAATTTTTATGGTCTTCGGAAGAAATTTGCTCCGGGGCACATGAGTACTTGCCTCTTGTAATGGACATTGCAACAAAGAACAGCCTTGCTAGGTTAATGAGGTAGAAGATTTCAGATTGGAATTACTCTCATGGATAGGGATTCAATCTAGCACAACTAAGCATTAGATCCTTTGCAGGTGTGTCCAGATTATGGGTCGCAGTGAGCAGGATGAGTTAAAGGGAGCCCAAATTATCTACCCATGCATGCAATGTGCTGATATATTTTTCCTTAAGGTACCTTTACTTCTTATGGATCATGGGTTTATTTACTTTGGGCTGCTGATTCAAGCAGTTTTAAAAAAAAGTCATTATTGAGCCTGGCCTCAAACACTCTCCAAATGCTTGTGCATCACAGTTTGGTGTGTGCACGTCAAGTGCGCCTTGTACGTCGTTTGCTTATAAACATTGGAGAAATATGCATATGGAGAGCTTGCCTTGGACTATTGTTAAACTTAGTGTATACATGTTTAAACATAACAAGAATAACCTCTTTTGTAACA
The DNA here is from genome assembly GCA_025200525.1 of Camellia lanceoleosa. NCBI lineage: Eukaryota > Viridiplantae > Streptophyta > Magnoliopsida > Ericales > Theaceae > Camellia > Camellia lanceoleosa. The sequence goes on along the minus strand of CM045764.1, from coordinate 86,974,075 downwards.
ACACCCCATGAGAAAAATCAAGTAAATGATTAGCAAAAAGAAAAAGGTACTAAGCTAAGGTTTGAGTGAGAAGTTGAATAATTTCACCTTCAATGATAGCAAGCTTCTTTCTTTGCTGTTAAATGTTCGACAACTCAGTGAGAAGAGTATGTATTTATACATTTATATTTAATTTTTAACTTTTTTATTACTTTAAAATATTCTATTTATTTAAAACTAAATATAAAAACTTCAGAATTTGAAATGCTTATTCCTCACAAGGCGTAAAACACTTCGTTTTACGCAATTGCCTTCTAAAACTTTGTTCAATACTTAAATTTGGCTATGGAAGAAATCCAACCAACCTCATGCCCCTATCCCCGTCACCTCTTCTTCTCAACCAGCCACCCATGGTTGCAAGATTTGTGTTCACCTCATTCAATTGTACAATGTTGTAAGACTCAAGGAGTGATAATGTTTTAATTTTATGAAAATTTACTTATGCTGAGGTGATTGTAACACCATTGTCAACTCACATTGTGGTATATGGGTGTATTCTTCTTGGATGCCTAGGTTCTGTCATCTTTGCAGGTAAAGGGGTATACTTTCTTTTGTTTTTTTTGGAATGCAATTGATAAGGGAGACTGGGAGTGGATTACAAAGAGAATAATAATTACTCCCTTTGTCGCAAAATATTAGTGCGTTATTCCATATTTGATTGTCTCAAACTATTAGTCCCTTTTCAAAAATCAAAGAATAAAATAACATGAATTTTTTATTTTTCCCTTTCTTTTAAATCCATTAATAACACAAGAAATACAATTATGACAATTGATATTTCCAAAAAATGTACTATCAAAAGGTAATTTTGAAAAATTAATATTTTAAAATATAATAATTGTACTATAAAAAAAAGTTAGATTCTCCAAAAGGGACCATGATTTTGGGATGGAGGGAGTAACTTGTTTAGGGCTTGTTGCAAAAAGATTGGAGCAGGACTAAATAAGGAATAACTAATTTGTATCTTTGTTTTTGGGTTCACATGTGATTTGTTTCCTATGATTTCTTTTGAAGTAAGGAAACTAAAAGCTCTATATTGGTAAGTTTTTACATGGATCTTGTGGTATGTGTATGAATGTGAACTCTCATTACTTCCATTAGCACGGACTGTAGAGACAACTATAAACTTTCTTGCTAAAGTATCTGTATCATTGTAGTTTACTTTGTAGGATATTCCGTTGGTTTAGTTGTACATATAGATAATAATTATCAATTGGTCATAGATTTATAGGTAACTTTGATAGGTGTGTTGATTGTGCATTTTGATAATACAAATTAATAAACAATCTGTTAATCTCAACAGGCTGATATCTGTCAACTGGGCATGGATCAGCGGAAAGTGAATGTCCTTGCAAGAGAGTATTGTGATGACATCAAGAGGAAAAACAAGCCTATCATATTGTCTCATCGTATGCCCCTATATGATTCTTCCTACTTTACTTGAGTTCATATTCCTTGTCATCAGATGTTAGTTTCTCTTGGTTACTGTGACATGCAGACATGCTTCCTGGCTTGCAGCAAGGGCAAGAGAAGATGTCAAAAAGTGATCCATCATCTTCCATCTTTATGGAGGATGAAGAGGTATTGTACTGTGCTACACAAGGGGAATGTTAAGGAGTCATTTTTTTTGCAGTATTTGGTAATGGATACTGAATTCAGTGTTGAACTGACCTGTAACATAAAGCCTCATTTGGAATTTGACTTATTTTTTGTTTTTGGTGCATGTTCATTATATAAAAGTATTGTAACATGTAATTATTGTGGCAGGCTGAAGTAAATTTGAAGATAAAGAAGGCATATTGCCCCCCGATGGTAGTTGAAGGGAACCCATGCCTGGAATACCTTAAATACATTATCTTCCCATGGTTTCATGAATTCAAAGTTGAACGTGGCCCTGACAATGGTGGTGAAAAGTGAGTTATCTTTGACTTCTGATGATATTGTCAACTATTCTTCTCTCTTTAAGTTCATTCATATATTCATGCAAGCAGTCTATGATCCTATTTCAGCATTGGTACCACTGCCACTGCTTTCTCAGACTTACCTATCAAAGCATTGTAATTCTTTGAAATTGCCAGATTGTTGTGTTTGTCTGGTGTGTCATGATTCTATTTCTTCTCAAATCTTGACCATAATTGCTCTTTGTTGATGGTCTTGTCTTTGTATGTGTGTGCGTGTTTGAAATTCAGGACTTTCAACAATATTGAAGAACTAGTTGCAGACTATGAAAGCGGGCAATTACATCCTGGTGATTTGAAACCTGCTCTATCAAAAGCATTAAATAAAATATTGCAGGTTTTCTTTCTTCTCTGATCTGTTCTTTCCTCTCTGACACAGTATTTCATATTGCCAGTTTTGGTGATTTGGTCACCTTGGTCTTTAGTCCTCCATTAAAAGTTAATATTGAATCCATGATTTTTGTTGCTTTGTTTATTGTAGATCTTTTGTATCATATCCAGTTCTAGATTTGAAGTATTTGGGGTTGATTCAACCCTTCATACCTTTTTTTTACTCAATTGCCCCATCTCTTATCTATTTCCATTATTGTCTTGTAACCTATGTTACATAGACTTGGGTACGAGTGTCAGGTGTGGGTGCATATTTGATGTTGGACCTATCAAACCTCAAATTTGAGAGTATGCGGACTCCGCAAAAAATAGTCGTATTTTTATATTTTTAATTAACTATGTGAGATTTAAAAATGCATTTGACACATTTTATAGCAATTATACAATAATTCATATAATGTTAGTGTTAAATATAAATATATAAGAATTGTCCAATGAAGATTATTGGACATGTTCCACACCTTTGTCAAAGTGTCGGTTGTCCAACACAGGTGTTTGATTTATTTTGAAGAGTCCATGTAACATAGCTTGTAATCTATGAAAAATCATGCATTTAATGTAATAATTGATTTGTTCGTTACCAATACCAACATTAAACAAGGAAGTTTGGAAAAGTATGCATTTGATGTGATAATTTATTTGTTTGTTACCAGCATTAAACAAGAAAGTAGTAATACTCCCTAATACTCCCTGCATTTCTCTTGAAATCTTTCAAAGCATTCCTCTTGAAATTGGCATGGAAGTATACAACATCATCTAAGGACTGCAGTCATTCTCGATGAGTAGGCTGATTGTGATTCTCTTGTATGTGCAAAAATCAGATTGCCAAATTGATCTGTGTCATTGTCTTAGATTGTTCAGAGGGGGAATCAGTTTCCTTAGTCTGGAAATAAATGTCACCTGTTTCTATAGAGATTGATCATGGTTTTTCTTATTCTAATACACTGGGCAATGGCGGACTGCTTTTTGTCCATTTTATTATCATCATTATGACTTAACATTCCTCGTACTCTGCAGCCTGTACGTGATCATTTCAAGAATGATCCTGCTGCCAAGGAGCTATTGAAAAGGGTAAAGGTATGTGTGTGTTCTGTATCTTTGCCTTGTTTAGTTCCCCAAATGTTCTTTTTTTCTTTATAAAGTTTTTAATGAATTGTAAGGTTCATTTTTCAATTTTATTGAATTAAGAGTACAAGAACTCCCTATCCAAAAAATAAAAGATCACAAGAACTCAAAACTTGGAACTTCATTCTTTTTGTAGTTTTTTTTTTTTTTTAATTATTTTATTTTGTAATCTTTTTGTTGCATTGATCTAATCAATGTTTTGTATTTTATTTTAAATGCAGGGTTACCAAGTTACGAGATGATGTGGCCTTGAATACCGAACACATTTTTCTGTTGGAGGCTGTCTAAATTGAATTTTGCCTCTCTTACTTGCTTGAAGCAGTACATATTATTATTATTATTATTATTATTATTATTATTATTATTATCTTTTGGTCCCTATTTGGAACAAGACATTGACTCATTTTCTGTACAGAGTACTTTTTAGTTTTTTTAGATTTGATTACATTTTTGATTGTGGAACTCGGCAAGGATGTGACCAAGGTTACTTAGTAAATCCCTTTCCAAACATCTGGGTTCAGTGGAGACATTCTTAATCATTTGGACGACGGCCTGTTTAGTGAAACTTATTTTTCTTCTCTCTTGGATATTATTAGCATTTTCAGGTTGTAAACACAAGTTATGTCAAATAATTTCGATACGATTTAATCTTTGCATGGTAAGACAACCCAAATATCTTTCCTTTTGGAAGATAACTGGATAGGAAAGCTAATTTTGAGTAATGATATGTAAATGCAAAATTTATATCGAATAATTTGATAGATTTGTACTAATTTAGTTTTGGATATTGTAAACATGTCTCTTTATGGAGCATGTGAAGAAATTTAAAATAGGAAAAATTGTGAGTTAGTGGTAAAAACCAAAAATAATTACAAAATTATGAAAAAGATTATAATTTCAATTGTTAATGTTGGTAAGTTTTTATCACTGATTTGAAGTTTATTTTGAAAACACTCACAAAAGTGTAATTTTTCTTTTAAAATACTTGTACTTTGTGCATAAAAATGCATGCATTAAAAATGTATAAAAATGCATGCCTAGTGGTGGATGCCAAGATCATGATGCGAGAATGTGAGTGCACAATTCAGCATGTCTACAAAGAGGGAAGTTATGTGTTGATGCACTAGCCAAGTTGGGAGCGGATAGGAAATTTTGGTGGAGAATGAACCATCAGTTGAAATTAGGAGCTTTTGGGGATATGATATAATAGGATTGTCTAGGAGCAAAGCTTAGCCTTGTTTGCTTTGTTGTTTTTCCAAATGTACCTAAAAAAAATTTGTATGAACATTTCAAGTTTCGTAACATATGCCTTTAGAGAGTGTTTGTTTAGACAGATTAAATAAAGGCGGATTATAATACAATGGACAGTCAGTCTTAAATAAATAGTCCCAAACTATTTAGTTAAAAATTATGTGTATTTAACTATTAGTCCGACCTTTACTAAACTAACCAAATGATGGATTAGTAAATTTATTGGATATGGAATCTAATCCCACACCTCAATCCCATGAAGCAAACAACCCTTTAGGATAAGATCATAAGATGCACATTAACAAGGTTATTTATTTTAAATCAGAAGATATGTTAAAATAATTTATTAGTTAAAAAAATGTTGTTTGTTTTGGACATTCCAATATTTAACCACTTTTTGTGTGTTAAGGGGAGGAAGTAATAGTAGATAGGGAAAAGGAATGAAGCGATGGAGATGGATTAAATAAGAGGAGGTACAAACGGATGGTTAAAATTAATATCGTTTTAAAATAAAGAATTTGAAACCTTGGTGTCACGACCTAAAACCGCCCCTATAGGTTTAGCGTCGTAACTAGCCAATAATCCTTGGATTACCAAAGACCTCTGAACAGATGATCACATAAAAGGGGGCTATGAAAGTAGTTATATAAAACATACATAGTCCATTGAGCTGTGTTGGCATACATGGAACAATATTTTGAACTTCATAGACACACATGTGATGTCATAATTACATTAGTTTTACGTCACACACAATACAGATATAACCAAAAGGGGACTTAGCCCATGATACAGTTAAGCAAAAACTCGTTCAAATACAGAAAAGAAAACAAGGTCTTATACTTAGTTCACAAACATGACCACGTGACTTTCGGAACCTCCTTAGGAGGTACAAGGGTTGGTCAACAAAATAGAAATCCAGGCAGTCCTCATTGAGCCTGGTCACGCGTCTGATCACCTATATACATAAGTAATAGAGTGAGTGGGGGCCCAGTGAATAATAACAGAGTAAAAGGTTTTAATTGAATGATGTCCCATATCAGATTCGGAAAGTAGATTCATTTCTTTTATTTCAGAGACAGAAGCAGTTCTGTATTCATATTCTTGTTCCAATCATATACAGAAATCAAAGTTCATGCTTAATCATACATCATACATCTATTAGCGTTAACAGAACATATACAAAACAGAGACAGACATATACAGAACAAATACAGAACAGATGGTGGTTATGTATAACCAGTTCCATAAAAGAACCTCCGGATTCGGATAACAGATGACAAATATGCTGAGCTCCATGATGGAGCCTCCGGTACGGGTAACAGATAACATATATACTAAGTTCCATAATGAAACCTCCGATACCAAGTAATAGATAACAGATATGCTAAGAATACCACGAATACTTGTTAGAAATAGGATAATCATTCATTGTACACAACATAACATTGCATAAAATAGATCTTATTTCATCATACAAAAAATAAATAAAGTTGAACATAGTTTTACTAAGTTTTTACTCAAAGATGGCTCCAAAAGCAGACAGACATAGTAGACAAATCAGATGGCTCACAGCGCGTGACTTACACAAATATAACAGATACACATATTGAAACACACATTCAAATAGTACTTGACTTATTTCGTTTCGTTCATAGCGTGTTTTTAGCCTTTATCTTCATTATTGTACCTTAATTATGTCCTAGAAATGCCTAAGATGCAATGAGGATGCCAAAATACAATATGAAACACTTAGCAAAATTTTCAAAAATAGAGCATCTCGCTCGAGCGTCATTTCCTACGCTCAAGCAAGCCCTTAGGTCTGCAAAAGTACTGGTTGTGTGAATTTTTCGCTCAACGGTCGCTCAAACGTGAGACTGAGGTCTTCGCTCAAGCATAACTCTAGTCGCTTGAGCAGTTTGCAAAATTTGTAAACTTCTGGGAGCATGAATTTTATGCTCGAGCTAACTTTTGGTCGCTCAAGCAGAAGTGCAAAACAAAGAGTGGTCGCTCAAGCGTATGTTCTGTCGCTCGAGTGGTGAGGTAGAATTCTAGAATTTCCAGATTTGCTCCCAAGCTCAAAACTCGAATTCAAAGCCTTAAAACACAACCTTTGGGAGCCAAAACTTGAGAAAAACATGTTTAAACTTGTAAAACATCAAGAATTAAGGATCAATTGGTAAAATCAAGGCCCAAAAGTAAATCAATTATCCAAAATTCAACTTGAAACTTTGAAAACATAACATGCATGTAATGAATTGAATTCAAAGCCTCCAAATCATGATCAAATAAGGTAGAATGATGGAAAACATGATGAATTCCAAAACCTATGGTACAATTGCCATATGCAAGTGAGAATTCTTGACAATTAAACTCAAAATATAAGAAAACATGCATGTATACATGATATGACTTAAATTCCTTCATTTCTAGCTCAATTCTCATGTTTAAACACTTAAATCTCTTGAATCTATGCCTTAGTTGGCTCAGTTACATAGCTAAAGGGTTGGATTCTTACCTTAGATGTTCAATTATGCTGTAGATAGCTAATTGTTTGAGGTTCCAAGCTAATTCTTCCAAGTCCTCCTCAATTGCCCTTGTTGATCTCTATTCATTTTTGGTCTCTCTCTCTCTCACACGTTCTGATGTCCAAAGAGGAAGAAGTGAGAGTGTAAAATGTAATCAAAAGCTCACTTGTGCCTTATATAGGCTTGATTAGAAAGCTTCATTAGTAACTAATTAATTGACATTATTTATTCTAATTATTTGGTTCTAAATCGAATTTAAATTGAACCTACCATAAAATTCTAAAATTCCAAATAACACATAAACCAAGTCAATTTCTCGATCGGATTCCGATAAGGCTTTCAATTCGTAGAATGAAATAGAAATACAAACAGATATTTCTACAAAAAAAGATAAAACATAAATAATGCAACACACATGCAATTAATTCATAATTTCTTCTTAATTACTGATTAAATACTCTTAATTATGGATTAGTGGGTAATTACAGTTCGGGGTTGTTCCATTCTTCCCCCCTTAAAGAGTTTGGTCCTCCAAACTCGAATTGTCTTCAATTTGCAAGAATATTGAATCCAGAGGGAACAATTAAGAGTATATCTTGATCATATCTTCTTCAGGTTGCATAAGTTCCTCTATGGTTTTGCCAATCAACCTTCACTAATGGAATTTCTTTAGTTCTCAGTCTTTTGATTCGGTGATTCACAATTTGAATTGGCCTTTCTTTATATGTATTGTCCTCCTTCAAAAGCACATGTATCGGCTCAATAACATGGTGCGGATCCGGTAAATATTCTAGAAGCATTGAGACATGAAAAACATTGAGCATATTCTCCATAACCAGAGGTAAGGCCACTCGATATGTTACTGAATTGATTTTCTCTAAAATTTCATATGGGCCAATATATCTTGGAGCCAACTTTCCTTTTACTCCAAATCGTGTTTTCCCTTTCATAGGAGTTACTTTAATAAACACATGATCTCCAACTTCATATTCTCTATCTCACCTTTGAACATCTGCGTAACTCTTTTGTCGACTCTGCGCGATTTTTAAACGTTGCTGTATTAGCTTCACTTTCTCAGTTGTCTCTTAGACCAGTTCTGGTCCCAATAACGGTCTATTACTGACTTCGGCCCAACAAATTGGAGAACGACACTTCCTACCATACAATGCTTCATAAGGAGCCATTCCGATGCTTGAATGATAGCTATTGTTATACACAAATTCGGCCAAGGGTAGATGAGTCTCCCAATTTCCTTGGAAGTCTAACATACACATCCGTAACATGTCTTCCAATGTTTGAGTGGTCCTCTTAGATTGGCCGTTTGTCTGTGGGTGATAAGCACTGCTTAGTCCCCGTTCAGTCCCCAAAGTCTGTTGTAAACTCTACCAGAATCACGAAGTAAACTTAGGATCTCTGTCAGATACTATGGAAATTGAAACTCCATGCAATTTCACAATCTCATTTACATAAAAATTAGCCAACTTATTCGCATTATACAACGATTTGACAGGCAAAAAGTGGGTAAATTTAGTTAAACGATTAATAATGACCCAAATAGAATCCATACCTTGGAAGGAGCGAGGCAATCCAACAATGAAGTCCATCGTGATGTGTTCCCATTTCCATTCCGGTATTGGAAGCGGTTGAAGTAATCCAACGGGTCGTTGATGTTCAGCTTTAACTTGTTGGCAATGCAAACATCTAGCCACAAAATCAGTGATGTTTTCCTTCATTCCAGGCCACTAGAAGTTTTGCTTCAAATCTTTGTACATTTTCGTATTAGCCGGGTGCATAGCAAATTTGGAATTATGGGCTTCGGTCATAACACGTTTCCTCAGTTCAAAACAATCTAGTACACAAAGCCTACCCTGAAAGTTTAAAACATTGTTCTAAAATACAAACCCCGGCCTTGGTTTTGATTCAAGTTCATCAACAATTTTCTTCAAAAACTCATCGTCAAGCTATTTCTCTTTAAATTCTTTAATTATTGCAGGCTGGGCGGAAATGGCAGCTAGGATTCCACCTTCTTCACTTAACATAATTTCAATGTCATGCTTCTCCAAGTTGCTTAACAACTCTTTCTGACCAGTGAGCAAACATGACAAATTCCCAGTTGACTTTCTACTCAAGGCATCTACAACGATATTTGCCTTTCCCAGATTGACATGAAACACAAGTAATTTTTAAAATGTTATTTTAATAGATATTTTTTTTTAAAATGTTAAATGCAGATATTATCAAGTCACTACAATCAACACTAACAAGTAATAAGTCTTCTTCTCATAAAATGATTGAGACCAAAGATGGTGAAATGCTATGAACTCATGAGAACATAAGATCAAAAATAAATAGAACATTCTGTTGTTCATATGCTCTAAAGAATGTCTCATGTTGTCGGCCTACAATTGCTAGATAGAAAGAGTCATTATCGATAAAAAAACAAGTTCGCTTTTGCGACTTTAAGATCAACCCCTTGAAAATGGAATGTCATGTTTGGAAAATTATTGAACCCTCTTGGCAAACCATAACAAAGAAGTTTGTTATAAGCTCTTCTGGGTTTAAATTGACTAAAATGTCTAATAAATGCATTTAAAACATCATTATAAGCTTGTTTTCTAATAGAATTGATTGTAAATCCCTTGTCAATAATGCAGCCTCCTACAAAAGTTCCCAATTTGAATCCAAGTCGATATCCTCCAATGCTTATATCGATTAAATTCAATATGTACGTATTATCCATTGGGCATGGTAGAAATGAGAATTCTTGTATATTTCTTGTTCCACTTCTAACAATGTCATTTCCAAATCTTGAAAATGAAGTTTTTGCAGGAGAAGTAAATGCTGAAAAACAATAAGAAAAACGGTTCATGACTCGATTGCCTGATTAGTTTATGAAAAAAAGAAGAGATTGACTCATTCCCAGAATACTGGCATTAAGGATTCATTCCTAGAAAAGCCTCGATTTTTATTTCGACAACCGAAAACTATGTCTCTTCTAGGTTCAATGATTGAGTGTCGAATTGGAAGGTAAAAGTCTCAATGGAGAGACTGTAAGGAGCAATTGGGGAACGGGTAGTATTGGGAATTTCTAATTCTATTTTCATTTTTTTGGTGATCAGGCATGAGCATTGATTTTGAAGACTTTACTTTTGTTCATTTTTTATTTTTACAAATTGAAGTTTTGTCAAGATTATATAATGACATTAATCTTAATTAAGGGTGTCCAGGCAATTATCATTTTACATTAGGTGACTACTTTTATTTTTTTTATTATTTATTTATTTATTTATTTTTATAGATGGTGTAATAAAAAGAAACACGACTACACCAAGACAACAGCCTCGTTAGCTACAAGCACTGATAACTGAGATGGAACTTCTTTTATCCACACTTGCATATCGCTACTATGCCTTGCCCTCCTAGCTAACTCATGAGCCAACATGTTACCCTTTCTATATGCATGAGTAGCCTTACAATGAAGAAAATGTTTACATTTCAAAATAACCTATTGCAAAATATGTCCACACCTTGATAAGGAATTCGATTCATCATTGATAGCCTTAATAACAAACATCAAATCCCCCTCTAACCGAATAGCCTGAACACCATACCCACAGTATGTTCGATACCCATCTGTCGGTCACAAAAAATAGCTTGGTTTCGGTTTGTCCATAGACCCCAACAGAGTGCAATAAACAAACCCAGATTTGTCTTATTTCCATTATTCATTACGTGCCAAACCAATTCCAAGAAACTTTGATATCGACCCCATTGCAAAACATGACTCATCGGACTAGATTCACAAAATTGTTTTGCAAACTCGCAAGGACAAAGGCAATGCATCAATGTTAAATAATTAGATAAGTACACGTGCTTAATTCCTAATTTAATTGGGTTGTGTTTATAAATTTGAGAACATACGAGAGTCCTATAGGGACTTATCATGAAATTCATTTTGATTATCTAAACTGTTTATTTTGTAGGATATACATATATAAATTAATCATGATTCCTGTTCATTTGCATAGATTTAGGTTTGGGACTTGTTAGGAATCTCATACTTTAGGAAAATTGTAACATAATCTTCCCTAGGCAACCAAAACCCTAGCCCTAGAATCACTAAGGTCTAGCCGAGGTCTTCAAACCCCTTGCTTCTGAGATCTAGTACCAATTACTTCAAGCTGACATCATGGGGATGTTTAGGTAGAGGGTAGACACCCCTAGTAAACTTGAGTACTTCTGCCGAGAGTTCTTAATCCCTGCCGATGTCCACCTCAGGTTAGCTGGCAAAGAGGACTCTATGATGCCAGGACAGACCTATTACCCATTTCCAGTAGTTTCCATTATCGAGAGTGGAGTCAGATTCCCTCATTGATATCTTCTTTAGAGAAGTCCTTCACTTCTATAAGCTCAACCCTACGCAGTTAGCAGTCAACACCTTTAGGGTCATCAGCGGTGTTGTTGAACTAGAACGCCAAGAAAAGGCTAGGATAACTCTGTTCGACCTCCGGTATTGCTACACCATGTGTAGTCTCAAATCTAAAAATGGTTACACTTACTACCTGAAGCCTAGATCCACCAAGTACAAGCTTATAGCCGACCTTCTTGACTCCAATAAAGGCACTGGAGATGATTATCTGATTGTCTCAGAAAACTGGGAGTTCGCGTCAAATGATGATTTTCATCTCTTCCCACTACGCCAAGGAGTTTTTAGGAAAGATGAGGTTAATGACTTTATTTATCTAATAGTTTTACTTCTGTTAGCACTTGGTAATTTATTTCTCTTAAATGTACTTATGTGTTCTCATTATTTTTGCAGATCTTCCTTAACCATCAAAGAATTTTTGCCAATAGTATATCCTAAGCCGAGATCTCATCCGGCTTTTGGGTCTTCCCCTTGAAAAACGCAAGGCTCACTTCCTACTGAATTTCATGCCAACCTATCGGTCTCTGCACCCCGACGTCCTAAGGAGCAAGACATCGACATCCACTCAACCAACAACTTCTTCGCCTAGGCCAGACCTAGCCTCTTCATCCGATCCAGTGGACTAGCCATCCACTTCAATTCTAGCTCAACTTATTTCACCATCACAGTGTCAACGCCGTCGCCGAGTTCCCAATGTCCTTGCCGGCAGAACACGTAGTCGAAGACGCTGTGATTCAGAGGCATCAGCTTACGATCCCATAAATCCCCCAATTACTTTTTCAGCTATTAGACTTGGCATCGGAGTAACCATCATAGCCATTGCCGAGGAAATGGGTCGTGAACCAACTGTGGCTAAAGACCTACTTATCGGCCTTCCAGATGTGGTGACTCTCCAGTCCTCGTCTCAATCCCAGCCAAAGCCCAAACTAAAAAGGATAAAAAAAGGTTAAGGCAAAGGCCACAGTGACTCAAATTCCTTCTGATTCAGAGAAGGACCTTGAGGACACAATACCAATATCCAAGTTGGCTAACGCCGAAAAGAGGCCAGCCAAAGCCGCATCCTCTGACGCCCCACCATCCAAGAAGCTGAGGTTTGATCGCCTAGAGGGTAGGAGTAGCTTTCCCAGCGATCAGACCTGGGCCCCCGAGGTCATGGTTAGTGACTGACCTCTGCGAGCTGGAGACAGTGTAATTGAAAACATGGAGGTCGGGGCCACTATTTCTACGGCTGTGTTGCTTTCAACCGATATGAACCAAATGGCCGAGCTTCGCGAATACAAGAACTTTGCACTTATGATGCAGCACTCAGTCGGTAAATCTCTCTGACTTTTTCCCTACCATTTCTAGTTAGCTTTCCAACACTAAATCAAAGTTTTTCTACTCATTCTTTCTTATTGCAGGCCATCCAGCATGCTCACTACCATGCAGTCAAGACCGAGTTGATGAAGAAAGATCTTGTCAAGAAGGCATAGGAAGCTAAATGTCTCCTTGCTTCACTCAACGATGTCGAGATCTACATTCGGGGCCTGCTGGACAAAACAAAGGCTATCAAAAATGCTCAGCAGAAAGCCAAGGTTAAAGCCAAAGCTGTTGAGGTCGCTGCCGAAGTTGCCAAGGTCAACGCTAAGGCTGCCAAAGTCAAAGCGGCATAATTTGAGGCCAAACTCAAAGAGGCCATTGAGTCAAAGGAGGTCAAGGTAAATGCGGCCGACAAGAAGGCGTTTGAGGATGGGCAAGCTGCCATGTGCAATCAGTATAAGCAATAAGTCAATGTAGCCTGTAGCAAAGGCTACTGCCTTGGCTGGATAGTGGCACTCAAGGAGCTATCTATGCCCGACGACTCTCCTCTCCGAGATACCAGCCATCTCAACATGCCTTTCCCTCTCTTACCCAACCAATTCGACGAAGAGACCGAAGAGGATGAGGCTGATGAAGAGGAAACTGACAAAAAGGCTGAGGTTACTATTGGGGCCAAGTCCCCCACCTTAAATGATTAGGTCTTAGACTAGACTCATGAAGATAGGGATGAGGTTTCCAAGAGTACTTCATCTGCCTATACAAATGCCGAGGTTCAGGTTGCCAAGAAGAGTCTGGAGGCAACTCTTCTTGAGATTGACGCCAAGGTGGCGGCCGAGAGGTTTATTCAGCTGTTTGTCGAGGCCGAGACGCTACCAACGACTGAGGTTTCACAGTCCGAGAACATTGCGCAAGACCCCAACACTTGGATATTTTCTTTCTTTGTTTTGAACTCTTTCTTTTTAGTAATTGTAATCTTTGCTATTTTTGTCTGGCCGAAGTGCCATCTTTCTGTACTTTGAAAAATCTTCTTCTATGAATATAAATTTCCTTTTTGTCTAAGTGTTGAATGCTTCTTTCATGTATGCCCACTACTTTTCTTTCATGACTTGCATATTTTTTCATACTTAGAATTTTTCTGATCTATCTAAGTTTAACAACTTGGATCCTCACCTCGGATCCACAAACCTCGGATAGATCAACACCTTAAAGCTAATCATCTCAGATAACAACTTCTGGAATTTAATTTGACCAAACAACACTTATAAAATTGTCCAACAAAACTTTTACAAGTGTTGTTTCTTCACTTGTATTAACTGCCTTTTGGCAAGACTTAACCCTTCCAAGTCTGACAACTCGAGTATCTCGGAAATTATACTTCAGGTTCAGTACAGTTTTCTCATCTCGGATAGAGTTATCTCAAATAATACCACTTATCAATGATCTCGGATAACTTCAACTTGAATTTTGCAGAAAATTTCACAAGTGTTATGCTTATTTCCACTTCCTACCCCCTAATGTGAACCTAAGTCTCTCTTATGCTCACATTAAGGACACATCAAATGGTTACTGCCAAAGTCTCTCTTAAACATTCTTGGCCAAGGTCATCATTTTTGGCTCGCCCAAACGAAACACTTAAAGGCTTAACCCTAGTGCACCGAGAGTACTATATTTCTTGGTTTTGCTTACAAACTGACCAAGTCGTGGCTAGTTCCATCATGTTGCATGCCGAAACATCGCGAACTTAGTTCAACTCTACCATATGGCAAGTCTAAGTTATTCGTCATGTTTCATACCGAAACATCGCAAACTTAGTTCAACTCTACCATATGGCAAGTCTAAGTCCATCGTCATGTTTCATACCGAAACATCGCAAACTTAGTTCAACTCTACCATATGGCAATTCTAAGTTATTCGTCATGTTTCATACCAAAACATCGCAAACTTAGTTCAACTCTACCATATGGCAAGTCTAAGTCATTCATCATGCTTCATACCGAAACATCGCAAACTTAGTTCAATTCTACCATATGGCAATTTTAAGTTATTCATCATGTTTCATACCAAAACATCGCAAACTTAGTTCAACTCTACCAATATGGCAAGTTTAGTTTAACTCTGCCATATGGCAAGTCTAAGTTATTTGTCATGTTTCATTTGAAAAAATCGCCAACTTAGTTCAACTCTATCAATATGGCAAGTTTAGTTCAACTCTACCATATGACAAGTCTAAGTTGTTCATCATGTTCACCATGGGAACATCATCATAAAATTGTTCACTCCTATCGCACAAATTCAAAAAAATCGAGCTAGCATTTTATTAAAACGTCGGCTAATAAAATCATTACATAAATCTATATAAAAAAAAAACATAAACTAATGGTAGAAAAACTTCAAATTTCTTGTGTTCCAGGGTCTTGGTAGCTCCTTACCATCAGTGTCTTCCAGCCAGTATGCGCCTTTGCCAGTGACTGAGATGATTCGATATGGTCTTGCCTAGTTTGGGCCAAGCTTGCCCTCTCTGGGATATTTCTTATTGCCGACAACTTTTCTAAGGATGAGGTCTCCAACCTGAAACTCCTTGGGATTTACCTTTTTGTTGTATACCCTAGCAAGTTGCTGCTGGTATGCCCCCAGCCAAATTGCTACTCTCTCAATTCTTTCTTCTATCAGATCAAGATCTTGGGCAAGGAATGTCTCGTTCATTCCATTCTCCACTCCTTGGGTTCTAATCCCAGGGATGCCAATCTCTAGTGGGATGACTGCTTCAGTGCCATATGCCATGGCAAAAGGAGATTCTCCAATAGATCTTCTCAGCGTAGTCCGATATGCCTATAGGACATTGGGCAATTCCTCCACCTACTTGCCTTTGGCAGCTTCCAACCTCTTCTTGATCCCATCTAGAATGATCTTGTTGGATACCTCGGCCTGACCATTACTTTGGGGTAAACTAGGGGTAGAGTAATAATTCTTAATCTTGTATTTTGCACAGAAGTTTTTGATCAGCTTACTGTCAAACTGGGTGTCATTATCTGCCACAATGGCTCTTGGGATCCCAAACCTGGTAATTATGCTTTTCCAGATGAAATTTTTCACATCAATATCTCAAATCTTTGCAAGAGGTTCAGCCTCCACCCACTTCGTAAAGTAGTTTGTGGCTACCAAGAAGAACTTTCTCTATCCAGTTGCCTGGGGAAATTGCCCAACAAGATCCATGTCTCACTGGGCAAATGGCCAGGAACTGGACACTAGATTCAAATTTACAATTGGCTGGTGTATCAAAGGTGCAAACCTCTGTCACTTTTCATACTTCCTCACATAGGCTTTACCATCCTTCTATATATAAGGCCACCAGTATCCCTGAGATATGGCCCTATGAGCAAGTGATTTTCCCCCGGCTTGGCTTCCATATACTCCCTCATAGATTTCATACAGAAAGTCCTCAACCTGGGATGGATGCACACATCTCAAAAGGGGCCTAGTGAAGGACCTTCTGTAGGGATGGCCTTCTGCTGATAGGTAGAACTTGGCCGACTTCAATCTAGTTTTGTGTGCTTCTTTTTTGTCTACCTGCACCTTGTCATCCCTGAAGAACAAACCTATGGCGTCCATCCAGCTTGGACCCATCTCTACACACATTGTTTCGTACTTTGTTATCAAGGGTTCTATACTTGGGCTTGATAGATATTCTACTATTATTGTCCTTGCCTCACCTGATTTCATTGCGCTCACCAAGTTAGCCAGGGCATCAGCATGGCTATTATCATATTGGCTAACCTATTGTAGTTGGCAACTTTTGAATAGTGTTAGTAGCTTGACAACCTCCTTGATATAAGCTATCATCCTCTCATCTTGGGCTGCGTACTCGCCCGTTGCTTGATTCACAATGAGCTGGGAGTCATAGAAGACTACCACCTTGTCGGCATCCATTGCTGCTGCTAGTCTTTCTAGCAATCAGTGCCTCGTACTCTGCTTCGTTATTTGAGGCCTTGAACCCCAAACATATGGACTGTTCTATCATTCGCCTATCTGGCAATACTAGAACCACCCCTGCCCCACTTCTTGTCGGTTTGAGCTACCATCGACAACGAGGCGAAAGGAGTCGCCGATGTAAATGTCACGGGGTGTTAGCCTTTCTTCTGTCTTCTTTTGCTCTGCTGGTGTGGGGTTTTTTGGCCCCAGTTGGATTTCTTCCTGTTCTCCTGGACATCCTAAGCCACGACTTACCGGAGCTCGCCTTAGGATCGCGCCAGGAGTGAACTTGGCCACAAAGTTGGCCAGAACCTGGCCCTTAGTTACTGTTCTAGGCCTGAATTCCAAGTCGTACTGGCCCAGCATCACTGCCCATCTGGCTACCCTACCTGTCAAGTCCCTATGCTGTAGCAAAGACTTTAGGGGATTGTAGCTTGCTTTTTGTTCTCTTCGGAGAGGTTTAGTCTCCTCGGATACGATAGCTCTACAGTTCGGACTCTCGTGGTTCTGAATCTAGTTTCACACGTGCAATGTGAAACAGAAAGAACACTAATGAGTCCAAATCTGGTAGTTTTTTAGAAAAATCCATTTGATCATTAAAGATGCTAGAAATGGACTGCATTGCCAGATTTTAGAGTTGCCACCTAAATATTTTTGAAAAATTTAGGAAACCCACTTGTCCGTCATAACCCAAGTGTCTTGGCTTGGGAAATCATGTATGAGAAAGGAAGATCATGAATTGAGTACCCCACTCACCCGATCAAAGATCAGCTTCTACTAATTATGATGTGAATCTTATGTACATTATATGCTCTTGTTCCGATTATTATGCTAACTTTTACTATGTGAGGCACACAAGTATAGACCATTTTGCTTCATTTAGAACGCATCGATTTTAATGCAATTTTTGAAAGGGTTTTTGAAATACGTGACTCAAAGAAAATGAGTCTGTATACGCAATAATCAAAATTGTCCTTACTTAGGCAAAATAATCTTCATCCACAAGCATTCAAAGAGTTATTTCAAATAAGCACTTAGCCTCATGGTAGACATGCTTGATATGGCAACACTAACATACATGTAATATGCTAAAGCGAAAATGCTCACTTAGTACTCAACCGAGGCAAGCCAAAAGAAATGAAACCATTAGAGAAATGCATGCTCTACTATGCAAGGTGATTAATGCAACACATACAAAATGAAACTACGAGGTTCGATTTATTACATGACATATGGCTCAACTCAAAGCATGATGTAGCACACGTATTCAATTTAAGTGGGAAATAATAACAAGGTTAGGATGATGAACCGAACCTAATGCATGCATAAATGGATGCCTATACATGGTAATGATCTAAAATCGAAATATAATGCTACATGCAACCATCATAAGCAAGTAAATAAAAGGGAGAAAGAACGGGGGTTGGAAGACATACACAATATTACAAGTTTGCCCTTGTACAAAAGGGTCCGAATGTTCAAGTATCCAAATCAACTACTTATTACAAATCTGAATGAATAATAAATGAATAGTTGTCTAATTTATTACAACAATAATATTACAACAATAATATGTAAAGAATGAACAAGGATCACATGCGTGCCGGGGAAGACAGTCCTAAAAAACTACTTTGTCTACTTTCTGGGAAACTGTTCTGCTTCACCTTCAGCCATTACTCTCTGTTTTAAAAAAAGTGCTCTGCTTGCCAAACTTTGGAGCCCAGCCGGCTCACAATGAGGCCTGGCCGGGCCCAAACAAATCTGGTCATGCCTTATTTTAGTGTAGAAAACTGTTTTTGTGCTCTGAGGTGAAAATAGTGCAGAAAGAGTATTCCTAAGCTATGTTTGTCCTTTCTGCTCTTCTCTATCATAGAGATACTCAAGAAATGAGAGGGTTCGGTTCCCAAACCATCAATGGTCGCAAGTTGATTGCGTGATGGTTTTAGACGCGATGGGACAAAAATTAATTATTGCAATGAAAGACAAACCACATCTCCTTCCTATCATGAAGTCAATTCAAGAAGGGAGATAGACATGCTTCAAGAATCATTAAACATCACGGATTAGTATATGACAACTCTAGAAGCAATGGATTCAGTATAACGTTCGACCGAATCCAATCAATTTTATTAGTTCTTTACGTCGGTTTTGTTCCAATTTTAAGCCAATTTTATTATCCTTTTTCATCTTTCCTCTCCATTTCTTATCTTTTATTCTATTTTGTCCAAAAGCGAGATTTACGTCCACTAAGTCCCAAAAGCAACAAAGATGAACAAGCATCGACTTAACCCAAGAAATGAGCCTTTCAAGCCCTTTTTTTCAAGGGAAATTACGAAAGAGGAATCAAACTCGTTTACAAGCGATAATGGATTCCAACTCAAACCCAAAATGAGCGATAATGACTAGTCAAACTCAAAAGAGTGATAATGACATAGCCAAACCCACAATGAGCGATAAGGACTTTAAATCCTAACTTGATAACAAGCTATAATGAAACCTTCCTTTATGATTTCCAAGGGCCTAACTAGAAAGTAAGTCCAACTTGCAAAAGTCTTTCTGTGTATCATTTTGTATCTTGCCCCTGAACTACGCAAGTTTGATTCCTTGCAAAGGGATACGTAGGCAACCCTTGGGTTCAACCAATAGTATTCGCATTTGTTTGTTTTCCCAAGTCTTACGGCCTCATCAAATAGGTCGTCTTTGGGCTTTGACATTCACTCACGTCAATAAATACATTGGTGATAAAGAGGAATGAAAAACAAGAGGATGTGTTTAGCATAAGAGAGATATAATGCCTTGGTAATGAACCTCCGGAGAGATTAAACCATTAAACATGCAAGGTCTCTTTCTTATGCTTGAACAACAACCTTTGTTAAGCACAACTCTTTAATCAAAAAAACAAAGAATGGAGAGAGGTTGTAGAGATGATTATGCAAAGTTGATTATTACAAAACGAGGACTTTTTGCATGAAAACTAGGTAAATAAAGCTATCAACTCAAATGAATTGGTGTCTAAGGCCTAAACAACCAAATCCATGAGGACTTACAACACTACAAACATGATATTCAAAGCATAAGCTACTTAAATGAATTAAATAGCCCCTAAAATGCAAAAAATAGTACCCAAAAATCATGTTTAAAAGAGTACAAAAGATAGCTAAAAAATGAGAGGATACAAAGCTAGTAAGCAAGACTAATGAGGGGTGACTAACCTCTCCACTTTTGGGACTTAAATCATATACACAAGAAAATGATAGATAAAGATTGAAATGAAAGCAAGGAAGAAGGTGGCAAGCTTATACCTCTTGAAGAGAGAATGTTTTTGTTGTAAACCAAACTTGATCCTAAGGCACTCTCAAGTTTGAATTATAGTAACCAAAGTCTCGACCAAGGCTCCAAGTCCAAGCTCTAAGGGTGTATATGGTGTGTGTATATAGCTCAAGGATGATAAGATAGCACAAAGGTGACTTGCAAGAGAAGAAGGAGCTCTCAAAGGTCTTTTCAGCTCTTTGAAATTTTTCTCACCCTCAAAATAGAGGTGTGACCTCGTATTTATAGAATTTGAGGTAAATAGGTCATAAATATCTTTAAAAATAGACAGCTGGCAGATTCCCGCCCAGAACAGTGTTTATCACCTAAAAGGCATGGCCAGGTCCCAATGACCACGGCCGGTCCTAATGTGACTCCCCTGCTTCTCAGTTTCAAATTTAATGTAGGTTGGCATAGTGCTCAAAAATGGATTTCTGGGGTTAAAACATCTTGGGTATGGAAGGTTAGGATTGTTTAGAGCTCGAATTTGGATTCCTTCGTTGAGAATTCAAACCACTTACACAATATAACTTCCATCGTCAAATGCTCAGAATAAAGTGCCCAAGTCTTGCGGGTGGTCAAAAATGGGGTGTCTACTGTTGCCCCTCTTTGACAGAGCTCAGAGTCATGAAATGTATTGAGTGAACGTCAAAGCCCAAAGACGACTCATTTCACGAGGCCGTAAGACTTAGGCAAACAAACAAATGTGAATACCATTGGTAGAACCCGAGGGTTGCCTATGTATCCCTTTGTATGGAATCAAACCTTATTAGTTCAGGGGCAAGATACAAAATGATACACAAAAAGACTTTTGCAAGCTGGACTTATACACTAAGCAACAACAAAACAATGCAGTAAGCAACAACAAAGTAACAATACAAATAAAAAGTCTCAAAACAAACCTAACCGTGCTTCGCACAGAAGTAAATAAGCAGTTAACAAGATGGTGCAACTGATAGACATGTCTCTCCATATGGCATACGGAGACAGAGGAAAGGTTTTAACCAAGAGAAATCAATAACCTAACGTGTCTCATGCGAAAGGAGGAAAGATGGTGTGAACAACAGACCCACTTGATGTTTTTGACCGAGCAAAACAACAACCTAGCACATCTCACACGAAATGAGGAAAGAGGTGTGAACAACAGGCGCACCAGATGTTTTTAACCAAGGAAAACAACAACCTAGCACATCTCACGAGAAATGAGGAAAGATGGTGTGAACAACAGGCGCACCTGATGTTTTTAACCAAATGAAACAATAACCTAGCGCGTCTCACGCAAAAGAAGGAAAGATGGTGTGAACAACAAGCGCGCCTGATGTTTTTAACCGAGTGAAACAACAATTTACCGCGTCTCACGGGAAAAGAGGAAAGATGGTGTGAACAACAGGTGCACCTGATGTTTTTAACCAAGGAGATGGACAACCTAACGCGTCTCACGCGAAAAGAGGAAAGATGGTGTGAACAATAGGCGCACCCGATGTTTTTAACCGAGGGGATGGACAACCTAACATATCTCGCGCGAAAGGAGAAAAGATGGTCTGAACAACAGGCACACCTGATGTTTTTAACCAAGGGGATCGATAACCTAACGCGTCTCATGCGAAAGGAGGAAAGATGGTGTGAACAATAGGCGCACCTGAAGTTTTTAATTGAGGGGATCGACAACCTAACGCGTCTCACGTGAAAGGAGGAAAGATGGTGTGAACAATAGACGCACCTGATGTTTTTAACAGAGGGGATCGACAACCTAACGCGTCTTAGTGAAAGGAGGAAAGATGGTGTAAACAACAGGTGCACTTGATGTTTTTAATCGAGCGAAACAACAACGTAGCGCATCTCACGCGAAATGAAGGAATCGAATTAACAAAAGAGAAAAGAAATTTTTGAAACTCGATGCAACGATATTATCCCATCTCGAAAAGGCCTCGGAGAATGAAGCTCACAGAGATAACCTAATTCAGGGTACGAAGATTTGATCAAGAGTTAGACAAACCAAAATGATGTACAAACCAAAACAATACCTGAATTAATAATATGAAATCAATTCTGCCAATTTTGTTTTGAAAGTGAGCCTAAATTGCAATTAACATACCTCAAATTATAAAGAACTGAATGCAATTTGGATCACGACTCCGTAATGCTTGAAAGCCGGAACAAATTATGGAGAAAACAAAACAAAACACTCTTCCTCTTTTCTTTCCTTTCTTTTTTTTGTGTGTTTTTTTTCCCTTGCCTTATTTATTTTTCTATTTCTTTGTTCTTTTCTTTTTATTTTGCTTTTTTTTTCTTCTTTGGCTTCTCCTCTTTTTTGCTTTCTCTTTTTCTTCTCTCTCTCTCTCTCTCTTTTTTTTTTTTTTTTTTTGAACTAGGAACCACCCAGATTAAACAAGATCACCCATTTACTGGAATAAATACTAGAATAAACAATTTGTAATGCACTTGGGGCCGATCGGGCCCAAATGAAGCACGGTCGGGCTCCAACAGATCCAGCCGGGCTGAGGTAGCGACAGAGGGAAAATTAGGAAAACCATAACCCATGGTTAATTTAAACACATTCCAACCCTTATTCCGCCCATACCTACGGCCAAAGACAAACCCTTTTCCTCTCTAGGATCCTCTTATCTCTAGATTTCTTCTCCCTTCGCATTACTCAACAACCCTCGCGAATTTTTTCTTGAAAACCCTTTCACTCCTCTTCATTTTGAACCGTTTAGAATTGGTTTTTGGTAGGGTTTTGGGATTTCTCTTTGTTTTTCTTGGTTTCTCACGTGATTGCCCGGGTTTTACCTACCCTCTCTTGATTTTCCCATTCTCTCTTAGTTTTTGTCTCCTCTAGGGTTTATGTTTGGGGTTTTCCCCTCTTATTCACTCACCTACACACTTTTTCTCATTTTTCCTCACTTTTCCTCCATGGCTAGTAATGAGGTTCCCATTTCAGACCCTGATGCGGATATTTGAGCCATCCTAGGTGAGGACATGGCGGTCGAGGACATTCTTCCTCCTGTAGTTGAGCCTGAGTTGCTTCCTTTTGCCATCAGGCCTTTTGATCCAGCCACCTGTGAGCCGCGTACACATGCTTTGACCCTCAGCGACATTCTAAGATTTGGGGGCCTCATTCCCAGGATTGATGAGGATGTCCTGCTGCAAGAGCCCGCAGAGCACTTATCTGCCGACACCTCTACGGTAAGAAATCTTTCTTTTTGTTTTGAACATAATTAAGCAAGTCCTTTATTGTCCTTTAATGCGAATACTGATAACATTCCCCAGCCACAAGTGATAGCTAGAAGGATAAGCAGCTACAGGACTATTTTTGGCCCTCGACATTGGTACAAAAGGCTCCCTCCAAAGGTCCACACACTAGTTGACGCCGCTGCCTTTGGTTCCTTCTGCTTAGGACTTATGGGTTTCTGGAAGTACTATTAGAAGAGCACTTGATCACTACTGTTTCTAATTGGAACTCTAGCAAAGCTGTGAGACGATCATTATCTAGGAATGAAATTCGTATGTGTTTATGTGACTATGTGCTTATATAGAGTGAATTACTATTGTCCATCACATTAGGACGCGAGTGAGTTAACTTCGGCACATTTGTGAATGTGCTAATCTCTTTAGGTTACCCTTATTAGGATGCCTAAACGAGGAAGTGACAATTTCCCTCATTCTACACAGGAAGAATTACAGAAACAGTTTATGGAGTTATGCCAAGGTACTACACCTTTAAGCATGGTTTACTAACCTGTCGAGATTTGCTCCGGAGTTAGTGGAGACTGAGGCACTTCGTTGTTTGGAGTTTGAAAATAGGTTGTGTGACGACATTCGAGAAAGGATTGCTGGGTCTTAGCATAAGGGTTATAGTGTGCTTGTTGAAACGGCGGCTCATGTAGAGGCAACAGTATTAGTCATAGGACAGAGTAGGGAGGAGGCCATTTTGGTGACCCCTGTAACCCGGGGTGTTGGTAGACCTTTTAAGAGGCATAAGGGTTCAAACCCACAACAGTCTCAAGGAGCACAATCTAGCTTTACCTTTTCAGTGCCGAGTTTGAGTTCGGGGAAAGGTAAGCAAAGGGATTTCACTTGTTTCAAATGTGGTCGACTGGGTCACAAGTCTCCAGCTTGCCCACAGAGGAAGAGGGCAGGGTTGATGGTTCAACCAGTATTTGCACCACCAGGATCATCTAGCCAGCTAGGACTTGAAGTGATAGAGTGCTTGATGGGGGAGCAGTTATTGCGATCCTTACCAATTCAGACTTTGAACCAGTCACGTATTCGAGGACCACTTGTTTGCTGGGTGTGCAATCAATCGGGTCATGTTAAATTTTTTTGTATCCAACAGGGGACTTTTCTGGGAGTTTTACAACCTGGTCAGACTCAGCCTTATTCGTTCAGGCAGGGGCAATACCATTATGGGAACCAAGTAGGCTAGATTTTGAGGGCCTTGAGAGAGCCAAATTTTCAGACCCCTAGTGGGGAATTACGCATTTGTTCCAGGTGTGGCCAATTAGGACACATCAGTAGTTCTTGTCCATGGCTTGTGAGCTCTTAGGGTATCTTGGGTTGAGAATAACCAACTTCAGCAGTCTAGTGAGGGACGGTAACGGTGATCGTACCAACAGGATGATTTCATTTTGGTTATTCTGTTTTGTAACAGATGTGTTATTATTTTGTAATCATTATGTTTTGTTGTGTAGCCAATGTGTTTTGGGGATGTTGAGACATCATAACTGCTTGTTTATATATATGTACCTTTGTTTGTTATTTCCATGGATTAGGTGGGTTACCTTTGTTTGTTATTTCCATGGATTAGGTGGGTTGGAGCATGTAATGACTCTAAAGTTTTATTAATAGGATAAGTGTTGTGGAATCAAAAAAAATTCGTATTGATGCATATATATGCTTGTGAGTTGGTTTGGGAAGTTGATGGTCGATGAGCCATGTTTTGAAATTAAAAAAGAATTGTTGAAGGATGCGTGTTCGGTCAGGGTTATCATAGGGCAAGACCAATTATACTTGTCAGGTGTGTGTAATTTCATGAGCGTTTCTTCGTTGGTCTTATGTGTGTGGTAGAGGTTTTGGTTTACTATCGTGAGAATTCCTTGAAAGGATGTGAAGTGGACGATTGGCACTAGGTTTTGTACATACAATGCGTTGTTTTAAGAGTGAATCGAGTATAGTTTCATTGGGTATAGACTTGTACCTTAATGGTAGTAATGGTAGCGGATCTTCGTATTATTTGGGTGGTTATTTCTTGTGGAGAGATGTTAGTCCCTTATTTTTGTATTGGTTGTTGGCATTGGTGGGTGGCGTGTTCTGAATAGCTGGTATTATATTTTGAACAGTGGTATAGTTGGCGTTTCCTCGGTTCTAGGATTTCTTTATTGTATTTGGGTGTGAGAGGTGTGTACCTTGATTCTGGTTAAGTTAAGAGATGTTGTTGGGAGGATTGGTCGGCTATATAATCCATGGTCAGTGTGTGACCTATGTGTAGGGTCACAATGTTTTTGTGTTTATGAGGCGAGGTGTGGAATAACGGTAAGGAAGTTGAGAACTTCTTTTGTTCTTTTATAGAGTTAGGATGGAAAGACTTTGAAAGCCTTGTAGGTGTCGTGTGTACGTGCTCGGTGCTTGGTTCAGGGCAATGGTTTAATAAGTTTTAATAGCTGGTGGATTAACTAGGAGACTTAGTTTTTGGTTGTGCTCGTGTATTGAGTGACGAGTAGAATGTGGATTAAAGAGTTGAACTTATTGGTTACTGAGGGATGGAAGAGTTGTGTTTACTTGCTATTCAGTTTTGGTGGTTACGCGGTACTGATAGAGTTGTATTGTAGTAGGTCCTTGCGAGTTGACTTGGTTCGAAAAAATAAGTAAGTATTTTCATTATTGTGAATTCTGTCAAGGTTGTGAGTACATTCTCAGAATGAAGAATTCAGGGTAGAGATAACCCGTTTGGGGTTAGGGTAAGATACCGTGAAATAAGTGAGGTGGTTTTGCAAGTATGGTGTATGGTTCGTATATTGTTGCTAGATGATGTGTAGAAGAGGATCGATCACAAGACAATAGCATGGTTAATGATTGAATTGACTAATTTAATATTCAATAGTACTGGGTCACTTTGGTGTGAGTGTTTGTCGTCTAGTTTGGATAAGTGGAACTTACAGTGAGGCAGTAAGACTGTGTGGAGTGAGTGGTGTACTTTGTCAAAGTCGCTTGGACTCATTCGGTCCATGCGTGTGTGGTGTAAGGTTCTGGTGTGTGCATTGACTTGAGAGGGTGTGTTATATGTAACATGAGAAGTCTAGTCAGGACTCAAATGTGAAGCGAAGATGTGCGTGCCATATAGGCATACGTATGATGGATGAACGGAGAATCAGAGTACCGTGAGTTAACTTGGAAGAATCCGGAGTGATTCAATGGACATGGGAGGTTGTATATGGAACTCCAGTTCAGAGTTGGTGAGGTTGGGCAAGATGTGGATGTTAATACTAAGTTAGGTGGAGTTAAGTGTTACGATGACGTTCAAAGGCTGGTACGGGTGAACAGTGTTGGATGGTTGATTAGTTGGTATCTGGGTTGATTGACATATACTCACCTCGGGAATAGGTCAAAATTGAGGGTTGTGAAATTAAGCGGCATCTTGGTGTGAGATGTATGTCCTGTATGGACAGTTGGAAGGTTATTTTGAGTTATGGTAACCGGTTTGGAATTTCGGTTGAGAACTTTGGTCTTATAAGCACTTTGTGCTATTATGTGATTAGTGGGTGTGAAATTTTTTCCCTTGTGTTATTGTGTTGCTGGCATTTCAAAAATTTATAGGGGTCCTCATCGTGGAAATTTTGTGTTGGGTATTATGGCACCACTATGAGTGTGATGGGTTTTGTTGGGTGACTGTGGTTTGATTTACTGGAGGAATATTGATGAATGGTCTGGAGGAAAACCAAACTCTCTTTTTAGTATCGTGGCCTTTAGTGCTTTTCATAAACTAAAATGATTTTTGATTGAAACGTGAATTTGCGGTTTTGGTTTTCAAGAAGATAGTTTGGAAATCTCTGAGTTTTGCTGTAGCCAGTTGTTAATGTATTTGAGATTGTGATGGTGTAAGCTTGAACACCTTTTGGGGAAAACCTGGTGTTTTGAGACGAATGGGGATAAATGAAGCATTTTCTTTAACTTGAACGAAATATCTTATATCTAGTGTTGAGAAGTCGCATTTTGATCTAGCCTAAGTGCCTAGTTACATGTTGTATGTCTTTTGGACAAGGACTTAGATGGTCGGGCATTGATGTGCCATAACATTGTTAATTAATCATGTTTTATTTTGCGTCCTTATTCTACGAGAGTTAACCGAAAGCCTTGTGTGTGAGTGGTTTCCTTATTACCTATGTTGGAGTGTTAAGCACTCAATGGTGGTTTGGGTATTGTAGGTAGTTGAGTCGTGGTGGATGTCTTAGAGTGCTGTTGTTGTTGGGGTTGTTGCTACTGTTATTATCATTATCGGGGGTATTTGTTCTTGTCTCATAAACCGCTGCGAGTTTTGCTAGTTAGGGAGACATCAATGTTCGCCCCTTGTCATTAAGTCGAGTCTAGTGAAGCAAGACGTTTCTAATAGTTAGGTGCTGTGGGAACATCACGGAGTTGAGGAAGCAAATTGGGAACATGAGTTGAAAGTCCATGAGAAGTATCCGGACCTATTTGTTGATGTTTGAACATGTAGTGTGTTATTATTATGATAAATGGAATATGAAAACATTGTATATGTTTTTGAAATGTAGAAACATTGTATATATTGTTTATGTTTTGGAAAAAACACAAGTTTATCATAAACATTGCATATGTTTTGGGAAAATGTAAATTTTACTTTCTATGTTGAAACTTGTGTATCAAGTTGATAAGAATGGATGACCAGAGAATGGGTCAAGATGGTAAAATTGATTATCTATCGATATTGTGTTTAGTTTAAGCATAACTATTAAACTTGATTTGAAATTTCGGGGACGAAATTGTTTAAGGGGGGAAGGTTATAACGATCCCGGTTTTGACCGGACTCTGGTTGCATCCCGAATTCAGTGTTAATGATTTCATATTGTTGTTTACCTCTTGATTCCCTTGTATCTCCTTGAATTGGACTTCCAGGTTGTTGTGGTTGTGTTTGGACAGGTTGATCGCTTGTTTTTCAAAACTTTTGTTACCCAGATTTTTGGTTCTCTACTCGAGCGGCACTTTCTGCGCTCGAGCGGGCTTTGCAAACTCATAGTACTTTTACAGGTCTGCAAAACTATTGGGAGAGTGTATTCTATGCTCAAGCGGCGTTTTCTATGCTCGAATGGGTGTGCACTCGAGTGATGTTCTTCTGTCTACAAAACAACTGGATGTGTGTTTTCTACGCTCTAGCGTCACTTTTTGCACTCGAGCGGCGAGCATCTTTTTCATTGTGTCTTGGCGCTCGAGCGACACTTCTTGCGCTCGAGCGGAACAACTTATTATGTCTGACGCTCGAGCGTCAACTCTTGCGCTTGAGCGGACTGTGTGTATATCAGATTGCAGCAGCACCTTTTTACATCACTTTTTCATATCTTTTTCTCTCAAACCCTAGATCTAGAGCCTCTCTTTTTACAACTTACCTTCTCTCTACATTTTCACCTAGATCTAGTGATTTATCTAATCGTATGCCTTTGTTAAAAATGTAGAGCATCTTAAGGGCTACATTTTGATTCGAATAGAACTTGGTTTCGACGTCTTTGGAGTTCCTCCATTGCTTCCTTTGGTCTTCTAAACTTGAGGTAGGGATTTTCTATGCTTCTATATGACTTTTAACTTAGTTATTTGTTTTGTATAAACATCATTGTGATTTTGGGAGGATTGAAACAAACTTAGGGTTTTGATTTAAATTCAAAAGAGGGGTTTTCAAATAGGAGTATCGAAAATGGTTATGAAAGTGGTTATGAGGTTATATGGTAACAAAATGGTTGATTTTAATACTTGGGTTGAATAGTTTGGAAAAAGGAAAAGTTTGCCCTAAAATGTTTTAAATATTTATTTTGTATGCATAAATGAAATTGGTATTGTAAATGTGAAATTGGATGAATGTTGATATAAATAGTGGGATTAGTTATGTATTACCTCACACCCATAGAAATTTAGATAATTTATCTGTCTTGAGATTGTATATCTGTTTTGGGCTATCGGTGGAGAGTAGCTATGATTGTTGTAAAAATTGGATGAGGATTAGGTAAATTGAAACTCATTTCTCATCTGTTGTCATTGAATATGACTATGTTTTTAAATACATTGTATATGTATGATGTTTGAGAGGAGATAGGGGATGTACTCCATGTATAATTATGTCTTTAATTACATTGTATATGTATGATGTTTGGGAGGAGATAGGGGATGCACTTCATGTATGATTATGTCTTTAATTAAATTATATATGTATGATGTTTGGGAGGAAATAGGGGATAGACTCCATTGAATTAAGTTGGCCGGAGCGTCCAGGGTGAAAGTCCCGAAAATCACGATTATACATGGGTGCCGATTCCCGCGGACAAAATGTTCGTAAAATGGCAAATAGAAGTGATTGTATGATGATTATGCTGGTTAAAGACTTATTGAGTTGTAGTCTCAGTTTGGTCGTCTGAATAAAATGGATTGTTGTTATGAAGTGTAATAATACTGTTGGTGTTGCATGTTTTGCAAAGATATTATGAAATGGTTTATCAATGGCATTGTAATTGTATCCTTACCCTCATATCTTCGTTAAGTTTCATATGTTGTACTGGATTATTTCTACTGGGTTTTGGCTCACCCTATATGGGAAAACCATTTTTAGGTGTTGGTGATATGTCTCCACCAAGGCAGTAGCTTGGAGGAATTTGGAGAAAGAGCTTCTATTTTTGTTGTATCTATTTTGTATAGCTGAGGGCTTAAAATTGTGCTAAGCTAGGCTCATTTTTATTGTAACCAAGCAGCGACTTGGAAAGATGTAAGCTGTTAGGGCGAATGAATATCTGTGTAACTTTTATTCCTCCTTGTATCTGTCTCTCATGTATATTAAACTCTAATGAATGAAAGCATGTTAATTCAATTATATTTCCATTTATGAGATAGGTTTGCGTATTTACTTTGGGGCGTTACAACACAGAGTTTCGAACTGCAACAATAGAAGAATGATAATAAGCTCTCATGACGTTCCTTTCTTGGTTTGTTCTGTTTTGTTTCTTTCTTTGATGATCATCACCCAATTCATCTCTCTGGATTTTTGTTGTTTTGTGATTTTTTCCAATTCTCTAATCGGCAAGTGAGAGAGAGAGAGAGAAACAGAGAGAGAGAGAGCTTCTTTGTGTTGCAAGATTCTTTTTCAACCATGTTTTCTTATCAATATTATAATTTAATCATATATATTTAGTTTTTAAAGAAATGTATCCCACTAATTTCTCCAGAATCGGTAATCATGTGAAAGCAGAAAGAGTAAACATGAAGATTACAATTGTGTGTAATCTTTACTATCAAAAATAGAACAAATAGAATATTGGTCCCAAAAATATTATAAATAAGGAAAAATGGACCCCTTGAAATACAAATTTAAATATATGGAATTAGCCTATCACCCGTGCTATGCACGAGATAATTATAGATATTTATATTTGTTTTAGTTTATTTTTTAATATATAAATTATGTTTTTTTAAGATTTTTTATAAAAATAATTTAACAATCTTATCGCTAATCATAGTATATGAGAGAAGTTGAAAAGGGTATTGCAGTAACTATACACAGATTGTTTCTATAATTATTTGTATGAGGGGATTTTAAATGCTGATCAAGGATTTTGACCAAATCAATAAATGCAGGCATGTGGAAAGACATGTGAATTGAAAAAAGTTAATAAATGTTGATTAGGGGATTTTGACCAAATCAATAAATGTTGAGTTTTTTTTTTTTAATAAAATATTTAGAAAATTCAAATTGGGATTATTTAGAGCCATTAAACAAACTACAATCACATTTTTCTTTTTATGAGTTAACTTCAATCATATTAAAAAATCAAATTATAAACAAAAGGAGATAACTTCAATAATACAAATCACGATTTTTTTTAATGCTATCTAACTACAATGACATTTTTCTCATAATAAAAAAAATAATTGAAAAAAATAACCATTAAAATAGTAGATAAAAAAGATTATTTAGAACCATTGAACAAACTACAATCACATTTTTCTTTTTGTGAGTGTTTATATTTATCTAACTTCAATCATATTAAAAAATAAAATTATAAACAAAAGGAGACAACTTCAATCTTACAAATCACAATTTTTTTAATGCTATCTAATCATTCATCAATAATTAACAAAACACAATAATTTATTTTTCAAAAAACATAGTAAGTTAAAAAGATCAATTACAATTTTTTTGGGATCAAAATACAATCTAATCATCATCAATAATTGATACATTATGAGACCGTAATGAGTACAATCCATTTTATTTTTCAAAAAACACAGTGAATTAAAAATCAAATCACAAATTAAGTGAATTGATAGTTAAAAAAACACAATAATTTTTTTTTTCAAAAAACACAGTTAGTTAAAAAAATCAATTACAATTTTTTTTTTCAAAATACAATCTAATTATTATCAATAATTGGTACTTTAAAAATCAAATCAGAAACAAATCAAATCAAATCACAAATATTTTTATGCTATCTAACTACAATCATATTTTTTTCATAAATAATTGTAAAGAAAAACCATTAAAACAGTAAATAAAATATTAAATTATATTAAAAAAAAGAAGTATTGAACAAACTACAACCACATCACATTTTTCCCATAATAAAAAAAACAAATAAATGAAAAAAAGAACCATTGATTAACTGCAATCACATTAAAAAAAAAGAACCATTGAACTAACTACAATCACATTTTTTTCTTTGTGAGTGTTTATGTTTATCTAAATTCAATCATATTAAAAATAAAATTAAAATAATAAATAAAACGATTAAATAACATTGAAAAAAAAAAACATTGAACTAACTACAACAATCATATTAAAAAAAAAAGAGCCATTGAACAAACTACAATCACATCACATTACAATAATATTTTTTTCTTTGTGAGCGTTTATATTTATTTAACTTCAATTATATTAAAAATAAAATTAAAATAGTAAATAAAAAGATTAAATAACATAAAAAAAAAAAACCATTGAACTAACTACAACAATCATATTAAAAAAAAGAGCCATTGAATAAACTACAATCACATCACATTTTTCCCATAATAAAATAAATAAATGAAAAAAAAGAATTATTAAACTAACTACAATCACATTAAAAAAAAAAAAAGAATCATTCAACTAATTATAATCACATTTTTCTCTTTGTAAGGGTTTATATTTATCTAATTTCAATCATATTAAAAAATCAAATTATAATTTTTTATGCGCTAGACAAATCACAAATATTTCTATGCGTTATCTAATTACAATATTAAAACAGTAAACAAAAGAAAAAGTTAAAAAGGAGAAAACAAAAAGAAGACTTACTGTTTGCATACGTGATCACTGAAGTGGAAAATGTAGAAGTGAGAAGTCAAGCAGGAGAAAACAAAAAGGAGATTCACTGTTTGCAATAGGTATGTGAAAAGTTAAAAAGAGCGTATGTATTGGAAAAATTAAAAAGACTTGGAATAATTTAATAAGTGTTAAGTCTTTTTTTTTTCAAAAAAAAATCAAAAAAATTAAGAAATTAAGGTTCAGATATTGGAACTCTCATAAAACTTGTGAGTTAGAGATAGATATAAATAAATAAATAGATATAGATATTTTTATTTGTTTAAAATTTTTTTTAATATACAAATTATTTGTTTTGGAAAAGGTACTGCAGTAATTATGAGAGAAGTCAAAAAGTCTTCTGGATTAAGAAAAGTTAATAAATGCTGAGGTTAATTTTTTTTTAAAAAACCAAAAAATTAGAAAATTATGATTGACATATTGGAGCTCCCACAGGCCTTAAGGGTTATAAATCCCCTTTTGCTTAATATATAGTATAAATTAGGTGGAAAACAAGAAAATTTTATGGACTTATTCGGCTATAAGTCCTCTAAATGTGATTTATAAATAAATCTCTCTATCTTAAAATATATACTAATAAAAAGAGGCACAACTTAATTATTGCTAAAAATATTTTTATTAGGTCTTAATTAAGAAAAAAAAAAAAAAGGAATCCAATTGAAATGAATTATTTAAAATTAATGTATAATTGTTTCTCAAATGCATAGACTGGTTATCAAATTTTATATTAAACTATAGTAGCTACAATTTTTCTTAAAGTAATAAATTTTTTTCAAAATTGTTAGTCATATCTTACCTTCAATCAACCATAACACAAAAAAGATTGCATGTGTTAGTGATGTTTCTACTAAAAAATAAATGGTAGATAAGATAAATTATATAAGCTTAATCAATGACTTTCAAGCTAAAAAATTGAGAAAACTAATGTTTACGTGATATTTTTCTATAGTTGATTTAATTTTTTTTTTCTATTAATTTTGTTAAATAAAAAATTCTGATTATGTCATATTTATAATTTTTAGAACTACAGAAACAATCAATATTTTAAATAAATCTCAGGGAATGTATTTGTAATTTATCCTAATTGTATTATTGTATAAGAGAGTAATTAGAAATTTCATTTTTTTTATTTGTCCTATTATATAAAAAATTCTGACAAGGGATATTTGTGATTTTCAAAACTATAGGGGATAATCCATATTCCAAACAAGGTTGTTTTTTTTTTTGGCCAAAACGCCCTTATTGGGCTTCTTTTTAGTGAACAGGATAACCCAAAGTTTTTTAATTCATAAACCCCTTAAACAAGAGACGCGTACTTCATGAAGGACAAGCAAATATATTTTTATTTTTTAATAATCTTGCATTTTCATGTATATCTAAGAGATTAGAAAAGTTCTACTTCATCAATTGTAATCCACACAATTCGTAGTTGCGATAAAGAGCATGAGAGCTTGATCGAGTTTGCCGCGCATGAGAGTTTGATTGAGTTTGCAGAGCTTCATTCAATCATTGTTCGAGTTAGAGTTGGAGTTTCATTCGATCACTTCATTTGATAAGTGTTCATGTTAGAGTTGAAATTTTGTTCAATCACTGGTTGATTATTGATAATATGTAATCAACAATCAAACAATGATTGAACTGTCATTTATTAGAATAATTTTACTTTGATTTGCTCTGATAATATATGTCAAGTGTTTTATTTTGCTGATACTCTATTTAAAAGTGACAGTAAAATTTTACTTTGGTTTGCTATAATAATATATAATCTGTCATTTATTTGCTGATACTCTGTTTTAAATTAACAGTAAAATTTTACTCTGTTAAGTTATTATTTCATTTTACTATGTTAAAGTTATGTTTTTGTAATTATTTATTAATAATTATAGTGACTATGGTTTTTAATAATGATGATGGTATTTTACTATTTAAAAGTTATGGTAAACTACATTTTAACCACTTGTGGTTTGCCCAAAGAACATGAAATTCCTGTATAATTTCATTCGTAACACTTAAACCCCTAGACTTAATACCAAACTGTAATTTCTGACGGATCCGTTTGTTTAAACAGAACGTGGGCTTCACGAGCATAAAAGTATAGTGCAACAGAGCGTAGGTTACACTTTTGGACCAAAACACCTCCTCTCTCTCCTTCATTATGTAAATATGCAACACCATCACCTTCCATGCAAAACCACCACCATCACCTTATATTTCTTCTCTCACATCTCACTACCATTACCTTCCATGCAAAATCATAACCAACCAACATCACCACCATCATATTCCATGCAAAACCATCGCTATCATCTTTTATTTCTTCTCTCATCTCACTACCATTACCTTCCATGCAAAATCACAACCAACCAACATCAGCACCATCTTATTCCAAGCACAACTACCACCATCACCTTTTATTTCTCCTCTTATCTCACCACCATTGCCTTCCATGCAAAATCACAACCAACCAACATCACCACCATCTTATTCCAAGCATAACCACCACCATCACCTTTTATTTCTCCTCTTATCTCACCACCATTGCCTTCCATGCAAAATCACAACCAACCAACATCACCACCATCATGAAATCAAACCCATTTTTCTCTTTCTAAAAATTATCCAAACCCACTTTTCTCCTTATGATTCAAATTAGTAACAAACCCAACTCATGGAATCAAACAATTAATAGGTGGAAACATTACATTTTTGAAATAGTATTGATGGGATTCATACCAACCAAATCTACTTTTATCTTCTCCAAACCACATGCACGAACAAGCCCGAAAAGATAAGATTTTCATATTCAAACGCACAACTTCAAGCCCTTGTATTTCTTTCGTCGTAACTCTATTTTGCCTCATTTTTGCTTCATTGGATTCACCTCACAGCCTAGTTTTCATATCACTCCACACACGCCTCATTCTGTTTTTTTTTTTTTTTTTTTTTTTTTTTTGCGTTCTGTCAGAGCTCTGAAAGATGACCAAAAATAAGATTTTTTTTCCCGTTTCTGACATTTCTTTGGCTCATCTTTCGGACTCCATAATTTTCTCGATTCTTAACAAAATTATCCCGTTCTTTCACCAATCTCTTCACCTTGCTCTATACTTCATCCTACGCCACCTCGTCTTCTCAATTCTTTCTAAAATGGGTAGTTTCGGCATGCCAAAAGTTGTACAAAAACCAACTTCACACATTTCAAAGAAACATCTCCAAATCTATTTCTTTCTTTTTCATCATTCACCATCTTTTGTTGTTTCATAGCACTTTGTAAAGGGTGGTTCTTGGTTTTGACGGAGCTAGGTGATGGTGGTCGTAACAGTCCAGCGGTGACGTGGAGCTCGCGATGATGATGATTGTGGAACTTGATAGTACTGGTGATGGAACTTGGTTGTGAAAATGGGTGAATGAGGTGGATTTGGTGTTGAAAGGTGATGGTGATGATGGTGGTCATGGTGAGAGAGAGAATATATATATATACATAGAGAGAGAGAGAGATAGAGAGAGAGAGATACAAAATAATACAAATGAAATGACTGAGTGTAAAATATATAGGGGCATTTATGACTTTTTATTACTTTTGTTACGTCCGTCCAAAATTACAGTTTGGTATTAAAGGTTTAAGTGTTACAAATGAAACTATTAGGGGGTTTCGTGTTTTTTGGGCAAAGCACATGAGGTTAAAGTGTAATTTACCCTAAAAGTTAAAATTACAATAAATTTGTTGTGAAACAAAGTAAGATTTTATTATTGATGTTAATTTCGACAATAAAAATTTTACAATTCTTTTTATACAGAATTTCATAGCCAATATTGATCTTATTTGATAGATCTTGACGAGAGAATTTTAAAAATATTAATTTTATTAAAAAGCAACATCTATATCAAAAGTTATATCATTTTAAAATTTAAAATATTAAATTACTCACTGAAGATATTTTGGTAATAGTAGTGTGTGCTGGACTTTTCAAAAAAAAATACATTGTGTTTGTCCTTAATGTATAAAATTTTACTAGGATTGGATTTTGACCAAATTTCCTTTTAAAGAATCTCGAGTGATGTATTTGTAATAATAATAATAATAATAATAATTGATCGAGTAATAAATTTATGTACATTACAAATAAATAATAAATAATGGCAAGATTTTAAATAGCAATATTAGGATTAAATAAAAAAATTAAAAAAAAAAAGACTTTAGAGTAATAGAAGGGAGAGGGAATGCTGCTACGTTTGTTTTACGTGAAAAACAATTTCATTAGTGCAAGTCTACCTCCGACTGAATCAATATCTGTTTCCCCCGTTGCTGCCAGGGAGAGCGATGTTCCACGTCTTTCTTAAACAACTCTTGCTCATTCATTTCACTACAAAGGCATTCCAGACCGACTAAAATACAAGTCATGAATGATAGCGAACCCAAGCTGGATAGGCTTTTTTTTGTCGAAAATCTCAAAACTAGATATCTTACAACAAACTATCACAAGCGTAGTCAACTAATCTCATAAGTAAAGGCATGTACGCATCGCAACTAACAGAGAGAGAAGAAGAAGAAGAAAAAAAAAAAAAAAAAAACTAAAAGACTAGACTAGTAGTTGAGTGCTTCTTGTTGTTTGGCCTTTGTATGACCGTCTTTACTTCCTGTCTATCCCCTCTTGTTTGGTAATTCTACTTCCGACACCGAAGGAGCAAGCTGGGATAGAAAGGTAGTTTCAGAGTTCGAGATATACTTTCATGTAAAACTTTTTTACTTGAAAAATATTAAGGCGTTTAGAAAAATAAAAAATAAAAGTTAATAGAACCATTTTTCATGATCAAATGAAAACAAATTTGTCTAGATAGAAAATGTTTTCTACTTTTAACAGATAAAAAATGTTTTCCAGACTAAAATTTTACTGATATCACCACACTACCAGGATCACTATCACCTCCATCACCACAACTACCGCGACCGTGTTTTCGCTGCCCGATTACAATGCCACCGCCTTCATCCCACTACCACCAAATATAAAAAAAATATTTTTCAGTAAATAATATTTTCCATTAGAAAATATTTTCCGCTCAAACTAACGAAGCATTAATCTCTTTTTCTTATGTTTGGCAGCCAACCTCTAAACAATTTCAAATACTGCAAGGCCCGGGTTGAGTATGTCGTATTTTCTTATAAGTGGTGAGAGCATAGATCATAAATTAACTTTAAAAAAAAATCAAATTTGCAAATCAATTTTACGCTCAAACAAACAGACCCTAAAAGAAGCCAAAAAAAAAATAATTGGAATACTGGACAAAGTTACCTCAAAAGAGGAAGTCCTGAATTCAAAATTTGATGTTCTCCATCACCAAAACAGAGAATATACAGAGAACCTTATTTTAGATGATGCAATGGAACATCAAGCAGGACTAGATATCATTCTAATAGAATAAAAACATAGCTAAGAGACACTTATTCATAAACAACAAGCTTAGCTACTTAGCCTCTCTTTCCCGACCTCCTCGGAGATTTTATAGACATTCAAAGTTGTTTGAGAAACTCTTCGACCGCTTGTCCTACATCACTAGGGGGAGCTTTTTGACTTGCTGAAGTTGGAAACCCTGAACAAGAGGTAGCAGACCTCATTGGTCAGCTTCCTGTAACTCATGATGAGAGAAAGGAACATCTTTAGAAGATGTAACTGAAATGCATACTTTACATGCAAGATAAAAAGGTAGGCTTAAAGCTTCTCTTCAGGAAGTGCAATGAAATTAAAATTGTCTCAAAAAAAGCTTGTGACAATCCAGATGGACTTTGAAAACAAAGATACTATGACTGAGAGCTTGCAACTTCCAAAGAAAACCTTGAACCTTGGTGTATAACCATGAAAAGCTACCGTGATTGTCAGAAGATGTCAGATCTATTGAAGAAAAACTCGGAAGATGTCAGATCTATTGAAGAAAAACTCAACGGAACTAGTAATAAGCTTGAATTAAAACTTAAATCATCTAAACTAAAGCTTTCAGAGGTTCTCGACTTAATAATAGAACAAAAATACAGTGAAGTTAGTTTCTAAATTGACAGTATAAGGAAGAGGCTAACATTATCGTATGAAGCAAAGATCAATCAGAGCCATCTGTGAAGACTGGTAAATTACAACAATTTCAGGAAGTCAAGAAAATTGAGAAATAATTCGATGCCAAAGATGGCATTATCACACTCTGCTGCTGCATTCAATGTGCATCACTTGTTGATATCCATAAATGGGATTATTATAATTTATTTGTATGGTTTTCATTGACAAAAGAGCACAGTTACAGAGCCACTTTCCCGTGTGTCATGAAAACTGGTTTCCCATTCTTACAGCTCATCTATGGAGGGAAAAGAGAACAATCAAAAGATAAGAAGAAAATGAAAAGAGACAAACTATATTTATTCTTTCATCTTCCTTGCCTTGATAAATCCAAGGCCTATAGCTGCTGCCGCTGCTTTTTTTTTTTTTTTTAATTTTTTTTTATTTATTTAGTTTTTTTGTGCAAGTCAGATCCAAACATAGCATTAGGAGAGCAATTATATCCATTGAGTAATCTCGCTGAAAATAAATTGAAAGTACAAAAATTTGCAGCGACAAACATGTTACATTGTTCTCCCTCTCAGACCTTTAACTTTGATTCTACTTTGTTGGTGTTTCAGTAATTTAAGAGATTTAATTTTATTTAAAGCTGAATCTATACTAATAAGGGATATTAACCTCTTTGAGAAATTTTAACCAACCCGTTACCTAACAATATTTGACTCGAGAGATTTCACAGAGTAGGATGTGAGAATGCATAATATATAAAGAATTTTCCAGTAGAAGTTTATTTACGAATGAATGAAGAATCAAAAAGGTGCCAATTGTAATTCCAATTATACAATGCAAAGCGTTTCATATATAATCAGAAAAACAGAGGCAAACTAGAAACTACAAACAATAATTATGAATAGGCAGAGCTGTCAAGATATATGGGACAGGTGTGATGACTCCCCTAAATCTTTTTCATTCATTCTTTTCAATTGTTTATTCCTTTTCCGTTAAGCTTTTCAAATTTTTTACAGTATGGAGTAAGCGCGGATAACCTCAACAATAGGAGCCCGGCACAATGGACACTTCCCTCCTCCACAAACCAATTCATTGGCACATTTCGAACAAGTGCACATGTGCCCACATCTACACAATATACAATCAAACATAAAATTAACCAAAAATGACACAATATACTTGTTTGTTGTTGATAAAAAGTTATTTCAATTCCTTTTCCATTTGCATGCGGTTGTATGTGGTCAGTCGTGTCATCTATGTATCTGTGAATGTGTTTAGGAGCTTGTCTATACATGCATATCAACAATAGCACAAGCAAGAAGGTGTACCTGTACAAAAGAGAGTCAATTTGGCTATCACAACAAACACAGCAAGTTCCCTTCCTAACATGACCCCATTTGGATCCATCCTCCGATGTCTCTGCCACCCCTGCAATGCATTGCATTTTCAACACAATATCTGGAATAAATTAAGGGAGAAACAAAAGCAAATGCTGCTATTAAATTTTTTTGAAAAATTTAGCCAAAATCCCTCAATTGGACCATTGTTTGGTAAAAAGGACAGCCCAATTTATTTTGCTTCATAAACCCCCCTAAGGAGGCGCATAATTGAGCAAAATACAAAGTAAAATATCTTCTTTTTTTTCTTGGACAATATTGCCAGAATAACATACCATTGTGAACCAAAGTAACATGTTACTGTTTACATCAATTTCGACAGTAATTTTTTTTTTTTTAAGAATTTCCTAGTCAACATAAATCTTATTTAATAGATCTTGATAAGAAGATTCTAAAAATATTAATTTTATTAAAAACATCTAGATAAAAGTTATATTATTTTAAAATTTAATATTTTGGTAATAGTAGTATATGTTGGACTTTTCAAGAAAAACTTTTTGTGCTTCTGCTTATGTAGACACCCCATTTTTGACCGACCTTAAGACTCAGACGTCACCGATTGAGCGCTCGGTGATGTTGTATACTGTGCTCGTTCAGAAGTCTCAGAGTCGCGACCGCGCGCCTTGCCTCCGGACTTCCGAACTCTCTTTTGTTCCTTATCTCGGTTTGCGAACCAGGCTCGGTTTTCTCTGTTTTTGTTCCTGAGGGGAGGGAGAGGTTCCGTAGACCATCTCTCAGTGGCCGTGGGCTACATTTCGTGGCCGTAGGCCATTTTGCCCATTTCGAGTCGGTTCGGTTTTGAGCCGTCGGGCCGTGTGCCTCGTTGGGACCACCCAACCATCTTCGATTCCTCCGGTTTCGCATGCATCTCATTTACTCCCTTTCAAGGGACACTGGGTCTTAGATACCCACTTGCAACCAAACACCACTTTGCTTGCTTAACGGTTTGGACCGAACTGCGTGTTTTGGCCCCGAGCATTCGTTTTGCATCGGTTTTTGTTCATTTTTGGCAGTACCTCTGTTTTATCATAAGGAAGGTCCGGAGGGTGGGAGGACAAGAATTGTCTCAAGAACTGATTATGCTCCTCCGGCGCCTCCCGGCGCCCGTTTTTCTAACTTCCGGGCTAATGTTGAACACCCTAGGGCCATTTTCTTCGAGCCAAAACCACATATTTGTGTTGTACACACATGGGAGGACCCTGCAAAATGGTGCTCGGCTAGTAATTCTTCATTTCATTTTTGGACCTCTCCTAGAGATGGCTTGTTGTCTCTCCTGCTTCAGAGTTGCCAAATTCCAACCATAGGGCCTTGTTGTACACACATGGGAGGACACTACCCTTTGGTGCTCGGCCAGCAATTTTCACTTCCCATTTTTACCCCTAGCCGGCCGGCCATGGGGGTGGCACGGCCACCTCCAAAGAAAGCTAGCCTACTGCATCCTTACTCAGGCTCATTACAATTTGTATGGTGTTTCTTCAAAATATCTGGGCATCCGGGATATTTTTGGGAAGCTTGGGTGCATTTCCTCCTCTTTACACCCCTTTTTGGCCTTTAAAGGTGGGTGGCTCCTTCATGAGGGTTACAAAACTTCCAAGAAGAGCTCCTAAGCATTTGCCTACATCTCCCTATCCAAAACCTCCAAAACTTCAAGTGTTAGCCTCATTTGTTCATCAACACCAAACCTCACCATCACCACTTCCATTCCAAAGACAAGGAAGGTTTTTCAAAGGCTAAGAAGCAACAAATTCAAGCCAAGAAGCAACAAAAGTCTTGTCTTCAAGGGTGAGTACTCTTTTACCCTTTTTGAGCTTATTTTTGCTTCATTTTTCTACCCTAGAAGGGCTCAACCTTGTTTGGAGCTTCTACATACCACTTGCTTCAATATCCATCATATTTACCGTAAACTTGCATGCTATTTTTAGCTCATTTATATTTGTTTTTGGAGCATTCCATAAACTGTGATTGAGCTTATTTTGAGCTCCTCTACAACATTGTAGGAGGGCTCAACCTTGTTTGGTCCTTCCATGCATGACCTCTCTTTATAGCCCCTATTTGGTCCATATTTTGCATGCTATTTCTAGCCCATGAGTGATCTGTTTTCGAGCAAAATATAAACTGTGGGTGGGCCTATTTTGAGCCCCTATTCAACATTGAAGAAGGGCTCAACCCTGTTTGGCCTCTCCATCATGCACTTGCTTCACAATCTCTCATATTTACCGTAAATTTGCATGATTTGTTTGGCTTATATGCAATCTGTTTTGGAGCATGTCATGAACTGTGAGTAAGCTTATTTTGTGTCTCTCTACAACATTGTAGAAGCGATAAACCTTGTTGGGGGTCTCCATGTTATACTTGCCATTGTATCTCTCTTTGACCCCCATTTTGCATGCTTTTTAGGCCTATCTAGCTTCTGTTTTCGGCCACCATCAGTACTGAAAATGTCCATATTTTGGACTTCTTGTCATGTTTTGTTAAGGGTCCAAGGCTGTTTGATGAATTTTTGGCATACCTCAAGTTTTAGCCTTTGTTGGCTTCATTCTTGCATAACATTTTTAGCATATCTACATACTGTTTTGAGGGTTGTCATCTACTGTAAATGTGCATATTTTCGGCCCCTCTTCAATGTTGTAGAACTGTATTTTTTAGTTTGAGCATTGTATATATCACTTGCCTCATTGTTCCCCTCTTTTCCCCCATTTTTGCATGCTATTTTTGCCATAATTATGTTTGTTGTTTGGCCATACTTTGTACTGGAAAAATGTTATTTTAGGGACTTCCTAGCATCTGTCTTTACACTTCATGTCCATATTGTGCATGTTTGGCATAGCTGCAAGTCATTTCGGGTACTTAGCATAGCATTTCGGGCATCAGGTGTAATTTTGCTATAATTCGGGGGTTGTTTTTGCATCATTTTGACTGCTGAAATTTGCATTTTCCATATGCCATATGCCACGTCTCATTTTGCATGCCATTGCATTCCGTATGCCATCGCCTCGGTTTGCGTGCCCGCGGGCACGCATTTCGAGGCACTTCATTTTCATCCGTCGACCTCTTACGCGAGTGTGGCTGAGGTCCTCTCATGTTAGTATAAGTCCAATTTGCATCCTGTATGCCATTTTAGTTCCATTGCGTTCCGTATGCCATTGCCTCGGTTTGCGTGCCCGTGTGCACGCATTTCGAGGCAATTCTTTTTTATCCGTCGGCCTCTGATGTGAGTGTGGCTGAGGTCCACTCATGTTAGTATAAGTCCATTTGCATTGCGTATGCCATTTCATGCCTTAGGATCATTGCCTCGGTTTGCATGCCCGCGTGCACGCATTTCGTGGCATCTCATTTTCATAGCATTATGTATGTTAGGATTGCATATTAGCTGCATTTCATGCATATCATGCATATTGCATCGTGTTCGGGATAGGAGTTAGACCGGGCACGGAAAACGAGGTACGTTTCGTACTCCGAGTGACGGAACGGGTCTCAATTCCCAAGTCACCGACACTCTGGATTACCCATGATGGAGTTAGGTTTTTGTTGTAGCATTCATCTGCATTCATCCTATATTGAGTTATGCAATTCGACTCCTCGGCCATCATGCATCGAGATGCGTGATTGGTGGCACGAGGATCGAGGCATGCATATATTTTGTGAAAAACATTGCTAT
Source organism: Camellia lanceoleosa (assembly GCA_025200525.1). Taxonomy (NCBI): domain Eukaryota; kingdom Viridiplantae; phylum Streptophyta; class Magnoliopsida; order Ericales; family Theaceae; genus Camellia; species Camellia lanceoleosa. The sequence goes on along the minus strand of CM045764.1, from coordinate 86,930,111 downwards.
GCCCCTTTCCTGCTCTCTGTTGCAGCAAAATGAAGAATCAGTAACTTTTCGGAGTCTGGCACGCATTTCGAGGAACATTGCAAACAGAGACTAATCGGGGCATCGCCGTGGATTTCCGCGCAAAGCAACCCAAACATGCATCATCTCATTATCCGGAGCAGAGTCAAGGCAGCCCCCTGGCTTGCATGCCAGTTTACAATTTTTCTTAGTTAATCTGTTAATTAATTAGGAATTTGTATATTTATTATTCGGACTGTATTATTCGGACTGTACTTTTCTTTTATTTCGGACTGTATTATTATTTATTCGAACCCTCTACGCGAGGGCATAATTGTAATAAGTGTGGGTGAGTGTGATGTATGTCTTCCAACCCCACGTCTTTCTTCCTTTTTATTTACCTGCTTACGATGGTTAGATATAGGGCATATTTCAATTAGCATACAGTATGACAGCATGTTTGCATCATTCATCTGTTTTGCACGCACCGGGCTCGGCGCATCATACAAACTGCATTTGTATTTCAATTCCGAATTGAATATGTGTTAGTTGTAGCATTCCATAAGCCATGTTTAGAATAGCCGAGCCTGCTATAGTTTGCATTTTTGCATGTGTTGCATTAGGCATTACTGTATACTTAGGACCATGCATGATTTCTAACATAGCTTCTATTTTGGCGTGGAGTACTCGGTGAGTTTTATGCTTTAGCATCCTTCCATGCGTGTGAGTGTTGCCATGAATAGCATGCTTGCCATGAGGCTATGTGCTTATGTGATATAACTGCTTTGAATGCCTGTGGGTGGAGGTTGAGTTATCTGAATTGGGACAATTCATCAAATATTTGTTTTAAGCCCACTAGATAGTAGCAAAATCATATTTTCTTAAGCCCACTCGAGGATGGCAAATCCACGTCTTAGCCTACTTGCGAGTAGCACCAGCAAACCATTTTCAAACAAACAAGCATGAAATGTTTTGTTCCAATCCAGGCGATTCAGTCTATACTTGTATGCTGTGCGCATCACATAGTAACCTAGGCTAATAACCGGAATAAGAACTCACAATGTTTTCAAAATCAAATATCATGGTTAGTAGAGGCCGATCTTTGACCGGGCGACGGGGGTGCTCACGAAGTGACCTTCCCCAATCGTACCCAAGTTCCCGAGCCGAGGCAACTTTGGTGATGACGGACACGTGGCCTTTGGCACCGAGTCAGGGTTTCCTAAATTTCCCATTTTAAAATATTTAGGTGGCGACTCTGTATCTGGCGAAGCAGTCCATGTTTGGCACTTCTTTCAAAAAATTTGTTTTCAAAACGATTTGCCAGATTTGGACTCTTCGGTTCAAGATTGAGAACCGTGACATTTGAGTCCTTCGAACTGTAGTGACCCAATATCGAACCAGAACGGGGGGGACTCGTAATCCCTTTTCCCCGGGATGCGTTCGGGGACGTCTACAGCTTAATGCATTAAAGTTTTATTATGAGGGGGCTTTTAGCCAAATCTCCCAATTTTTTTTTGTTCAAAATGAATTTAAGTTTTTCGAAAGTGAAACCAGAATTTAGAAATAAAGATTCTCATTGTTCTGCAGAGGAAGTGAAAGAAACATTAAAATTGGAAATGTACACGAACCTTGTCCACCACCAGCTGACCGATTTAGAGCAGCAGAGACCTCATGTCTTACTGAGTGTTGCAACTCCAGTTGCATATCTATGCAGGCCTCTAACATCCTCTGCTTGTGGTTCATGCCTTGTTGAAGCCTTGCCATGTCTGCTCTTAGATCATTAATCATCTCCCACACCTGCTCCAAATCAGCATCAACGCATTTAGCTTTAAACCATAAAATGCTGACACATATAGAATACTAGAGATAGGCACATATGGATTTCCTCAGATTTTAAAATTACAAAAACAAAAAAGACAAAAAACAAAAAGATCAATAAGAAAAAATCTCCGGAAATCATTAGCCATATAAAAATAAACATAAATAAAAAAAAAAACTAAAGATAAGATAACTATGCTTTTGAAATAAAAATAAAAATAAAGGTCTGATAGAGGTAGTAGGTATGTCAGCTTTACCCCCACTTCTGTGTAGAGAGACTGCTTTCCGTGACTTGAATATGAAAAATTCCAGTAAAAGTCCAGCAAACTCTAATATCATTTGAAACGAAGGAATTGGTATTCTCAACAGTCCAACTTCACCCGAGAATTTGTCACGAGAATGACACCGTATGTTAGTCAATATACAAATTACAAAGGTGCTCATGATACAAATCCAAGTGGTTATACGCCTAAAGCCACCAAATCAAGTGCATATTTCACATTGTTCTAGAAGCTCCTTTCAAAGCAACAAATTACATATTTTAAATATGAAGTAAGATTTGTCTATTAAAGTAGGAATTGACCCTACCTAATTGTAGTGGCATTTTCCATATAACTTCCCACAAGTTCAAAACCAACCTAGTGCAACTTGGCCAGGTTAAGGATCCTCTTTGTGGGACCATTACATAAGATGAATTTGTACTATCAATGATATAACCCTGACTAAAATATCAAATGAATTTGTACCCATATATGATGCATAAAACACAAAGGAAATAATTAGTTCTCATGGAACATTCAAATATGCACTTTTCCACTATAAAATATCATACAAGGAAGTCAGAATCGAGAGGGGAGTTGTATTTACTAATTCAATGTTTTAGCGAAAATAAAAGAATGACTCAGAAGTTTTGAACGATGCATGCTATCTCGAGACCAACTAGTGTGATGTAAGTCCTGATGCCAAAGAGGTTGTGGAGGGGGCACAGAAGGAGATGGTAGCACCAGTGAAGGTCCGCCCATAGCATCACTCGATCCCCATTCTTTCATCCTTTGTTGCTCCCGATCCCGCTCTGGTGAAGCGAGAGTCTGTGGGCAAGTTCTGTGAAGATCCCGTCAATAGAGCACGCGTGTTTGCCTTTCCACATATGATCATTAATTGGTTCAGACTCTCACGGAAACCACTACGAAGAATATTAGAGACACTTCTCCTACATGGTACAAAAACATCCCAATTATGAAGCAAGGTGAAGAAATAAAAGCCTAGATGGCTCAAAATATTACAAAATAATAAAAAATATGGAAGCACTTTAAGACGCATAACCGTGCACGCTTAAGAGTTCCCTAAGTTCCATAATATACACATTATCATCATCGTGGGTGGAATCTATTGACTCGTCTAAGCGGGATGAAACAACACATTCTCGGTGGGTCGAGGGTGCTTCTAACCAATTTTCCACGGCTTCCTCATACTATTTTCATGCCAAACCTCATGGGTTTCTTGTGGATGATCTTCTTTTACACCTTCATTTCTGAAGTTTCTTGAGGCCAATCATTAACTAGATTTTCTGCCAATTTCCATTCATATCTCCCGTAGTCTTTCTCCATTCATTAAACCGATCATACGCAGATTGTCGCCAGTTTCCTCTCTCATCTTCGTGACCTTGTTCACCGCCAATCCTCCTTGATTAATAGATTCTTGCCAATTAATGCTCGACCAAGTTGCTTTCAAAATTTCTGTAGTATCCAACAACCGATGGATGTCACTTTCGACTCCTAGATTGTATTTGCTCATTGATTTCATCTTTGGACCTCTGTGGGGTGTTTGTATGGATCTAATCATTTCGAATCAATGGTATTATTGTTAGATGAGGTATCGAATTACGCCTACTTGACCACGAACTATATTTTCTAACCTGAAGCGAAACCCTTCCCTGCTCGAAATAATTGCTCATTATGTCAATTTACAGCCATGATTAAGAAACCCACAAAGTTGCTCTAGAGAAACAAAAGAACTATGGACTCGACTGGAAGAATATAGTCTCCAACATTACAGCCTCAGAAAACCATAGAATTGCCAAATGATCCGATCAAATTGTCACTACAAAGTATAAAATGCTAAAATTACTTATCTAGTCCATGGAAACAGACAACTAAACCACAACATAGCACATAATTGCTCCATGGCAGATAAATGAGTATGTTAAGTGCAGGAACGTGTGAGAATGTGCATGCCCCCGTAAGTGCATGTACATAGAGAGACCTAAAATCCCAGTCATATGCTTAAATCAATTAAGAATCCATTCCATGGGCTAACAGTTTTTTACAAGTCATTGCATTCTAGGTTACTGAAACTTATTTTTCTTTTCTCTTGGATATTATCAGCATTTTCAGGTTGTAAACACAAGTTATGTCAAATAATTTCGATACGATTTAATCTTTGCATGGTAAGACAGCCCAAATGACAGTAATACATCTTTCCTTTTGGAAGATAACTGGATAAGAAAGCTATTTTTGAGTAATGATATGTAAATGCAAAAATTATATAGAATAATTTGATAGATTTGTACTAATTTATTTTTGGATATTGTAAACATGTCTCTTTATGGAACATGTGAAGAAATTTAAAATAGGAAAAATTGTGAGTTAGTGGTAAAAACCAAAAATAATTACAAAATTATGAAAAAGATTATAATTTCAATTATTAATGTTGGTAAGTTTTTATCACTGATTTGAAATTTATTTTGAAAACACCACAGAAGTGTAATTTTTCTTTTAAAATACTTTGTGCATAAAATTGCATGCATTAAAAATGTATAAAAATGCATCCCTAGTGGTGGATGCCAAAATCATCATGCGAGAATGTAAGTGTACAATTTAACATGTCTACAAAGAGAGAACTTATGCGTTGATGCACTAGCCAAGTTGGGAGCGGATCAACCAGACGAAATTTTGGTGGTGAATGAACCATCAGCTGAAATTAGGAGCCTTTTGGGGTATGATATGATAGGATTGTCTAGGAGAAAAGCTTAGCCTTGTTTGCTTTGTTGTTTTTCCAGTGTACCTTTAAAAAATCTATATAATCATTTCAAGTTTCGTAAAATATACCATTAGAGAGTATTTGTTTAGACGGATTAAATAAGGGCGGATTATAATACAACAGACAGCCAGTCTTAAATAAATAGTCCCGAACTATTTAGCTAAAAATAATGTGTATTTAACTATTAGTTCGACCTTTACTAAACTAACCAAATGATGGATTAGTAAATTTATTGGATATGGAATCTAATCCCACACCTCAATCCCATGAAGCAAACAATCCTTCAGGATACGATCATAAGACGCACATTAACAAGGTTATTTATTTTAAATCAAAAGATATGTTAAAATAATTTATTAGTTAAAAAAATGTTGCTAGTTTTAGGCACTCCAATATTTAACCACTTTCTGTGTGTTAAGGAGGAGAAATAATAGTAGATAGGAAAAATGAATGAAGCGACAGAAATGGATTAAATAAGAGGAGGTACAAACAGATGGTTAAAATTAATATCGTTTTAAAATAAAGAATTTGTAACCTTGGTATCACGACCTAAACCCGCCCCTATAGGTTTAGCATTGTAACCGGCCAATAATCCTTTGATTACCAAAGACCTCTGAACAGATGATCACATAAAATGGGGCTACGGAAGCAATTATATAAAACATACATAGTCTATTGAGCTGTACTGACATACATAGAACAATATTTAGAACTTCATATACACACATGTGATGTCATAATTGCATTAGTCTTACGTCACACACAATACAAATATAACCAAAAGGGGACTTAGCCCATGATACACGTAAGCAGAAACTCATTCAAATATAGAAAAGAAAACAAGGTCTTATACTTAGTTCACAAACATGACCACGTGGCTTTCGGAACCTCCTCGAAAGGCACAAGGGTTGGTCGACAAAACAAAAATCCAGGCAGTCCTTATTCAGCCTGGTCACGCGCCTGATCACCTACATATATAAGTAATAGAGTGAGCAGAAACCCAGTGAATAATAACATAGTAAAAGAGTTTTAATTGAATGATGTCTCATATCAGATTCAGAAAGTAGATTCATTTATTTTATTTCAGAGACAGAAGCAGTTTCGTATTCATATTCTTGTTCCAATCATATACAGAAATCAAAGTTCATGCTTAATCATACGTGGTACATCTATTTGCATTAACAGAATAGATACGAAACAAAGACAGACAGATACAGAACAGATGCAGAACATATGGTAGTTATGTATAATCAGTTCCATAAAGGCACCTCCGGATTCGGGTAATAGATGACAGATATGCTGAGCTCCATGATGGAGCCTCCGGTACAGATAACAAATAACATATATACTAAGTTCCATAATGAAACCTCTGATATCGGGTAACAGATAACAGATATGCCAAGGATGCTATGAATACTTGTCAAAAATAGGACAATCATTCATTGTACACAACATAACATTGCAGAAAACAGATCTTATTTCATTATACAGAAAATAAATAAAGTTGAACATAGCTTTACTAAGTTATTATTCATAGATGGCTCCAAAAGCAGACAGACAGAGTAGACAAATCAGATGGCTACTATAGTGGCATCTCTTTTACAATATATAAATTATTTGTTTTGATGGTATTAATGATTTTCTAAATATAAAAAATGTAAATAGATTCAAATTTTAATAATTTAATAATGTAGCTGCAAAAAAAAAAAAAAAAAAAAAAAAAAAAAAAAGAAATACAATTCGGGCAATTCGGGTCGGACTTGGGCATGCAACCTCGGGTTACAATTTGTGTTTGGCGCGGGCTTGGGCAAATCTCAGCATAACTTGGGCTGAGTTTGGACAACCTCTTAACCCAGCTGAACCCGTCCAAGTTACACCCCTAATTGTGAAACTCTTTAAATTAATAAATATACAAAATAAATAACAATGTTGAAAAATAAGGCATACTTTAAGAAGTAGGTTAAAAGTCAATTTTTTTGATTTTTTTTAGATATTGCAAAAAGTAGATAGATAATATAACCTAAAAAAAGTCCAAAAAAATAAAAAATAAAAAGTTTGACTTTTTAACTCAATTGTTAAAATAAGTCTTAGTTAGGTAAAATAAAAAATATACTATTTTTACCTTTGCTAGGTAAAATAAAAAGCATACGATTTTTATATTTTACATAAGGTTGAGTAAGGAATTCGGATAATTCGTAATTCGATCTAGTCAAGTCCAATCCAATTCAGTATGTTTGGATTGATTTTTTAAATCTATAATTCGATTCTAGATTGAAAATTTAAAAATCTGTAATTCACTAATCGATTTCAAATTGGACCACAAACCAATCCAAACTCCATATAAATAATCTATATTTATACTATACATCATCCTCTTACGTAATATCATTTTTTATTCCATATAAATATAAACCCATAAACCATGAGTCAGGAACCTCTCCTTGCAAGCCCCTTCTTGCACTCTGTCCTTGCAGGCCTTCGGGCTTACTTTTAGGCTCAATTTTGATAATTCGAGCCGTTCATATTTTAAGATTTATTTAGTATATTATACCTGTAAAAAAATTAAGTTGATCGGATATCAGAAAGTATGTGTTCGAAAAATTGAACTAAAAACTATTTTTTTAAAGAATTTAATAAACAGTTTTCCGAACATATGCTTTCTGATATCCGATCAACTTGATTTTTTACAGATATGATATACTGAATAAATCATAAAATATAAACGGTTCAAATTATCAAAATTAAGCCTAAAAGTAGACCTGAAGGCTTGCAAGGAGGGAGCGCAAGGAGGGAGTGAAATGAGAGGATCCCAATTCATAAACCCTACCCTTCATTCAACATAAACCCATGGCATAAACCCTAACCTTGTTCAATATATCACACGCCTCTCATCTCTGTCTCTCTCTCTCTCTCTCTCTCTCTCTCTCTCAGACTGAGTTCTCTCTCTTTGTTCTTGTGATTTCATCTCAGATCAGATTGGTGGGCTCTGTCTCTCGGTGAGCTCTCTCTCGGTGACACTGTTTGTTGGTTTCCATCTCAGATCAGTATGCTCTTTCTCTCTCTTCTCTTTCTCAGACTGAGATCTCTCTCTATTCTTGTGATTTCATCTCAGATCAGATCGCTAGCGGCTTGGTCTCTTGCTCTGTCTCTCGGTGACACTGTTGGTTTCCATCTCATCTCAAAATGTAACCCATTAACATCTATATAATATGTATTTATTTTTTATTGACTTGATGTATTGATGATGGGTTTGATTTTATTTCTTTTGCTACTGCTATTCAAAATTTTATCTCTGTTTGTTTACTTATTTTCAGTTCTGTTGATTATATATATGCATATATTGATGGGTTTGATTTGATCTTTTGTTTACTTAGAGATATTGGTAATGTGTTCTGCATATATTGATGGGTTTGATTTGATCTTTTATCTCTGTTTGGATACTTAGAATTTGTGGGAAGAGATGAAAGTTTGGAATTTTGTTAGATAAGATGAGATTTTGGACAATTGGAGAAACTATTTTAATGGGTATTTGTTACTCTGGTATATTGATGATGGGTTTGATTTGATTTTTTTTTTTTTCCTGCTGCTATTCAAAATTTTATCTCTATTTGTTTGCTTAGAATTTGTGGAAAGCGAAATGAAATATTGGAATTTTGTTACATAAGATGACATTTTGGTGAATTGGTGAAACTGTTTTAATGGGATTTTGTTATTTTATATGTTGCTGTTTTTGTTGATCAGGTCACACATGATGCTATTGTGCTGCTGCTGCTGTGCTGCTGCCGCCGCTGCTGCTGCTGCTGCCGCCGCTGCTGCCGCCCCCTCCGCCGCCTCTGCCGCCGCCTCTGCCGCTGCCGCCGCCGCCGCCGCCGCCGCCGCCGCCGCCGCTGCCGCCGCCGCCTCCATCGCTAAACCAACACATCAAACTCTAGATAGAGTACCTCCCATGAGTCCCCATACTCCGGCCATGAGTCCCCAGACTCCGGCCTCCAATTCCTCAAATTCCACATCCGTGTAAGTCCCTATACTTGTGTATATATATATATGTTTGTTTCGTATAATTGAATGTGTAGAGGTGTGTGTGTGTGTGTGTGTGATTGTGAAATTGAAAGTTCAATTGGTGAATTGCTTGCGATAGGGTGATGAGTGTTGAAGAGAAGTTCAGGATTGTGAGGAGTGTTGGGGAAGAGTGTATTCAAGAGGATGAGTTGCTAAACCTTCTCACCAAGAAGCCCGAACCTGTTTGCTACGATGGGTTTGAACCCTCTGGTCGAATGCACATTGCCCAGGTCTGTTCTTCAGAAATTCATCAATATTCACTTACCCTTTTCTAAGATTTGCGATGTTCACAAATTATACTGTAATCTGAAGCTCATTTTTTACTGTGTAGTTCGTGTGTAGCTAACCACTCTGTCCTTAGTTCTTCTATGTAATTTTTTTTTTTTTTTTTTTGTGGGTTAAATCTTCAACTTATTGATGAGATCATTGAACTAAATTGGTTTAAAATTATTTGAGTGGTAGTGCATCAATTTTCTTAATCCTAGGTTTTTCCCCGGCAGTCTGTTGAACTGTGTATTTATTTGTTGACTGGTGTTTAGAAAAGATTGATTGTTGTGGTAATAAGTTCAAAATTTTCTTTCAATTGTTGCTTTTCCAAACTGTGGTAACAAGTTTTGTTGATTGGGTGTGTTCTCATTTTCATTTTATTTTTGAACAGGGGATTATGAAGATAATCAGTGTCAACAAACTGACTTCTGCTGGTTGCAGAGTCAAGATCTGGATTGCTGATTGGTTTGCACTTTTGAACAATAAAATGGGGGGCGATATGAACAAGATTCAAACTGTTGGACAGTACATGATTGAACTTTGGAAAGCCGGAGGGTTAAATCTCCAAGGTGATAAAGTGGAATTTTTATGGTCTTCGGAAGAAATTTGCTCCCGGCCACATGAGTACTTCCCTGTTGTATTGGACATTGCAATAAAGAACAGCCTTGCTAGGTTAACGAGGTAGAAGATTTCAGATTGGAATTACTCTCATGGATAGGGATTCAATCTAGCACAACTAAACATTAGATCCTTTGCAGGTGTGTCCAGATTATGGGTCGCAGTGAGCAGGATGAGTTAAAGGGAGCCCAAATTTTCTACCCATGCATGCAATGTGCTGATATATTTTTCCTTAAGGTACCTTTACTTCTTATGGATCATGGGTTTATTTACTTTGGGCTGCTGATTCAAGCAGTTTTCAGTACCGAAGTTTTAAAAGTCATTATTGAGCTTGGCCTCAAACACTCTCCAAATGCTTGTGCATCACAGTTTGGTGTGTGCACGTCAAGTGCGCCTTGTATGTCTTTTGCTTATAAACATTGGAGAAATATGCATATGGAGAGTTTGCCTTGGACTATTGTTAAACGTAGTGTATACATGTTCAAACATAACAAGAATAACCTCTTTTGTAAATGATCAGCAAAAAGAAAAAGGCACTAAGCTAAGGTTTGAGTGAGAAGTTGAATAATTTCACCTTCAATGATAGCAAGTTTCTTTCTTTGCTGTTAAATGTTTGACAACTCGGTGAGAAGAGTATGTATTTATACATTTATATTTAATTTTTAACTTTTTTACTACTTTAAAATATTCTATTTATTTCGAAACTAAATATAAAACTTCAGAATTTGAAATGCTTATTCCTCCCAAGGGGTATAACACTTCATTTTACGCAATTGCCTTCTAAAACTTTATTCAATACTTAAATTTGGCTATGGAAGAAATCCAACCAACCTCATGCCCCTATCCCCTTCACCTGTTCTTCTCAACCAGCTACGTATGGTTGCAAGATCTGTGTTCACCTCATTCAATTGTACAATGTTGTAAGACTCAAGGAGTGATAATGTTTTAATTTTATGAAAATGTACTTATGCTGAGGTGATTGTAATGACGTCTTTGTCAACTCACATTGTGGTATGTGGGTGTATTCTTCTTGAACACCTAGGTTCTGTCATCTTTGCAGGTAAGGGATGTACTTTTTTTTTTTTTTGGTAATGCAATTGGTAAGGGAGACCAGGAGTGGATTACAAAGAAAATAATAATTACTCCCTTTGTCGCAAAATATTAGTCCCTTATTCCATATTTCATTGTCTCAAACTATTAGTCCCTTTTCAAAAATCACGGAATAAAATAATATAAATTTTTTATTTTTCCCTTCTTTTAAATCCATTAATAACACAAGTACAATTATGACAATTGATATTTTCAAAAAATGTACTATCAAAAGGTTATTTTGAAAAATTAGTATTTTAAAATATAATAATTATACTATAAAAAAAAAGTTAGATTCTCCAAAAGGGACCATGATTTTGGGATGGAGGGAGTAACTTGTTGAGGGCTTGTTGCAAAAAGATTGGAGCAAGACCAAATAAGAATAACTTTTTTGTATATTTGTTTTTGGGTTCACATGTGTGATTTGTTTCCTATGATTTCTTTTGAAGGAAACTAAAAGCTCTATATTGGTTAGTTTTTATATGCATCTTGTGGTTACTCGTATGAATGTGAACTCCCATTTCTTCCATTAGCACAAACTGTAGAGACAACTATAAACTTTCTTGCTAAAGTATCTGTATGATTGTAGTTTACTTTGTAAGATATTCCGTCGGTTTAGTTGTACATATAGATAATAATTATCAATTGGTCATAGATTTATAGGTGACTTTGATAGGTGTGTTGATTGTGCATTTTGATAATACAAATTAATAACAATCTGTTAATCTCAACAGGCTGATATCTGTCAACTGGGCATGGATCAGCGGAAAGTGAATGTCCTTGCGAGAGAGTATTGTGATGACATCAAGAGGAAAAACAAGCCTATCATATTGTCTCACCGTATGCCCCTATATGATTCTTCCTACTTGAGTTCATATTCCTTGTCATAAGATGTTAGTTTCTCTTGTTTACTGTGACATGCAGACATGCTTCCTGGCTTGCAGCAAGGGCAGGAGAAGATGTCAAAAAGTGATCCATCATCTTCCATCTTTATGGAGGATGAAGAGGTATTGTACTGTGCTTCACAAAGGGAATGTTAAGGAGTCATTTTTTTTGCAGTATTTGGTAATGGATATTGAGTTCAGTGTTGAACTGACCTGTAACATAAAGCCTCATTTGGAATTTGACTTATTTTTAGTTTTTGGTGCATGTTCATTATATAAAAGTATTGTAACATGTAATTATTGTGGCAGGCTGAAGTAAATTTGAAGATAAAGAAGGCATATTGCCCCCCGATGGTAGTTGAAGGGAACCCATGCCTGGAATACCTTAAATACATTATCTTCCCATGGTTTCACGAATTCAAAGTTGAACGTGGCCCTGACAATGGTGGTGAAAAGTGAGTTATCTTTGACTTCTGATGATATTGTCAACTATTCTTCTCTCTTTAAATTCATTCATATATTCATGCAAGTAGTCTATGATCCTATTTCAGCATTGATACCACTGCCACTGCTTTCTCAGACTTGCCTATCAAAGCATTGTAATTCTTTGAAATTGCCAGATTGTTGTGTTTGTCTGGTGTGTCATGGTTCTATTTCTTCTCAAATCTTGACCATAATTGCTCTTTGTTGATGGTCTCGCCTTTGTATGTGTGTGCGTGTTTGAAATTCAGGACTTTCAACAATATTGAAGAACTTGTTGCAGACTATGAAAGCGGGCAATTGCATCCTGGTGATCTGAAACCTGCTCTATCAAAAGCATTAAATAAAATATTGCAGGTTTTGTTTCTTCTCTGATCTGCTCTTTCCTCTCTGACACGTGTCTCATATTGTCAGTTTTGGTGATTTGGTCACCCTGGTCTTTAGTCCTCAATTAAAAGTTAATATTGAATCCATGATTTTTTTTACTTTGTTTATTGTAGTTCTTTTGTATCATATCCAGTTCTAGATTTGAAGTATTTGGGGTTGATTCACCCCTTCATACCTTTTTTGTACTCAATTGCCCCATCTCTTATCTATTTCCATTATTGTCTTGTAACCTATGTTACATGGACTTGGGTACGAGTGTCGGGTGTTGGTGTATATTTGATGTTGGACCTATCAAACCTCTAATTTAAGAGTATGCGGACTCCGCAAAAAGTAGTCGTATTTTTATATTTTTAATTAACTATGTGAGATTTAAAATGCATTTGACACATTTTATAGCAATTATACAATAATTCATATAATGTTAGTGTTAATTATAAATATATAAGAATTGTCCAATGAAGATTATTGGACATGTTCCACACCTTTGTCAAAGTGTCGGTTGTCCAACATAGGTATTTGATTTATTTTGAAGAGTCCATGTAACATAGCTTGTAATCTATGGAAAATAATGCATTTAATTTAATAATTGATTTGTTCGTTACCAATACCAACATTAAACTAGGAAGTTGGAAAATCAAGCATTTGATGTGATAATTTATTTGTTTGTTACCAGCATTAAACAAGAAAGTAGTAATACTCCCTAATACTCCCTGCATTTCTCTCGAAATCTTTCAAAGCATTCCTCTTGAAATTGGCATGGAAGTATACGACATCATCTATGGACTGCAGTCATCCTCAGTGAGTAGGCTGATTGTGGTTCTCTTTTATGTGCAAAAATGAGATTGCCAAATTGATCTGTGTCATTGTCTTAGATTGTTCAGAGGGGAATCAGTTTCCCTAGTCTGGAAATAAATGTCACCTTTTTCTGTAGAGATTGATCATGGTTTTTCTTATTCTAATACACTGGGCAATGGCAGACTGCCTTTTGTCCATTTTATTATCATCGTTATGACTTGACATTCCTCGTACTCTGCAGCCTGTACGTGATCATTTCAAGAATGATCCTGCTGCCAAGGAGCTATTGAAAAGGGTAAAGGTATGTGTGTGTTCTGTATCTTTGCCTTGTTTAGTTCCCCAAATGTTCTTTTTTTCTTTATAAATTTTTTAATGAATTGTAAGGTTCATTTTTCAATTTTATTGAATTAAGAGTACAAGAACTCCCTATCCAAAAAATAAAAGATCACAAGAACTCAAAACTTGAAACTTCATTCTTTTTGTAGTTTTTTTTTTTTTTTTTTAATTTTTTTATTTTGTAATCTTTTTGTTGCATTGATCTGATCAATGTTTTGTATTTTATTTTAAATGCAGGGTTACAAAGTCACGAGATGATGTGGCCTTGAATACAGAACACATTTTTCTGTTGGAGGCTGTCTTGGGTCTAAATTGAATTTTGCTTCTCTTACTTGCTTGAAGCAGTACATGTTTTTATTATTATTATTATTATTATTATTATTATTATTATCTTTTGGTCCCTACTTGGAACAAGACATTGACTCATTTTCTGTACAGAGTACTTTTTAGTTCTTTTAGATTTGATTACATTTTTTATTATGAAACTTGGCAACGATGTGACCAAGGTTACTTGGTAAATCCCTTTCCAAACATCTGGGTTCAGTGGAGACATTCTTTAATCATTTGGACGCCGGCCTGTTTAGTGAAACTTATTTTTCTTCTCTCTTGGATATTATCAGCATTTTAAGGTTGTAAACACAAGTTATTATCAGTAATACATCTTTACTTTTGGAAGATAACTGGATAGGAAAGCAAATTTTGAGTAATGATATGTAAATGCCAAAGTTATATAGAATAATTTGATAGATTTGTACTAATTTATTTTTGGATATTGTAAACACGTCTCTTTGTGGAACATGTGAAGAAATTTAAAATAGGAAAAATTGTGAGTTAGTGGTAAAAACCAAAAATAATTACAAAATTATGAAAAAGATTATAATTTCAATTATTAATGTTGGTAAGTTTTTATCGCTGATTTGAAATTTATTTTGAAAACACCCACAGAAGTGTAAGTGTAATATTTATTTTACTTGTACTTTGTGCATAAAACTGCATGCTTTAAAAATGTATAAAAATGCATGCCTAGTGGTGGATGCCAAAATCATTGTGTGAGAATGTGAGTGCACAATTCAACATGTCTACAAAGAGAGAACTTATGCGTTGATGCACTAGCTAAGTTGGGAGCGGATCAACCAGAGGAAATTTTGGTGGTGAATGAACCATCAGCTGAAATTAGGAGCCTTTTGAGGTATGACGTGATAGGATTGTCTAGGAGAAAAGCTTAGCTTTGCTTGCTTTGTTGTTTTTCCAATGTACTTTTAAAAAATCTGTATAATCATTTCAAGTTTCGTAACATATATCCTTAGAGAGGGTTTTTTTAGACAGATTAAATAAGAGCGAATTATAATACAATGGACAGTCAGTCTTAAATAAATAGTCCCGAACTATTTTGCTAAAAATGATGTGTATTTAACTATTAGTTCTACCTTTACTAAACTAACCAAATGATGGATTAGTAAATTTATTGGATACGGAATCTAATCTCACACCTCAATCCCATAAAGCAAACAACCCTTTAGGATAAGATCATAAGAAGCATGTTACCAAGGTTATTTATTTTAAATCAGAAGATATGTTAAAATAATTTATTAGTTAAAAAAATGTTGCTAGTTTTGGGCATTCCAACATTTAACCACTTTCTGTGTGTTAAGGGGGAGAAGTAATAGTAGATAGGGAAAATGAATGAAGCGACAGAGATGGATTAAATAATAGGAGGTACAAACGGATGGTTAAAATTAATATCGTTTTAAAATAAAGAATTGGGAAATTTGGCTATAAATCCCCTTTACCTTCCTTTTATTGTTAAAAGGACTAAGAAAAAAATTATACTTTCTAAATCCCCTCATAATGATAAAGTCTTGCATAAAGGACAAAATTTATTATTTAAATATTTTATCAGACTATTATACCCTCATAGATACAACTCTCCTCCTTCAACTCTCATTCAACTGTTCATCTTCTCTCTCGTCTGTCTCTTCTAACAGAGCCTAGAAATGAAACATTTGAACTAGAGAATTGCAAACCTCCACTGATATCTGAATCTTTATTACGGCCAGTCACAATCGCAACAATCCCACTCAAGACATTTTTCAAGTTCACCTCAGGACGTATTATTTGTTGCCCAGAACTACTATGATCTTCACCAGAATCATATCCATCCTCAAAATTTTCTTCAGGTTCAAGGGGATATTGATATGAATATTTTTGCCGACGATCTCTCTCCGCATCTTTTCAACTCACCTCCTTTAACTCTCCTTCAATTGTTCATCTTCTCTCTCGTCTCTCTCTTCTAACCCTAGCTTCCTCCATGGCCGGAGCTGTAGAGAACTTGCAAATCGCACTGATACATATATATATATATATATGTGTGTGTGTGTTTGTGTGTTTTGAGATTTGAATTAGAATATATATGTGTTTTGGGATTTGAATTCGAATATATATATCTACATATTCCGATCTCTAATCTATATATATATATATATGTGTGTGTGTTTTTGAGTCTTTAAGATCAGAGATTTAAATGATTTTTTAGTAGAAAAGAGACGTGTTAGATCCAACATCATCGTCGTTGCTGATTTCATCACCGCCACCATAGATCATAGCATAGATCGGTCTCGGCGATCATTTGATTCGAGCTCAAAAGCTCAAAGATTTAAAGTAAAATCTGAAAAATCTGTGTGTATGAAAAATCTCAAGATTTTTGAAAGCTCAAAGTTTCAAAAATCTGAAAAATCTGAAGAACCGGGGTATGAAAAATTGAGATTTCTCTGAAATTTTCAGATTATAGGCCTGATTCAAGGATTATAGGCTTGATTCAATGTTTTTCAGGGTAAACATTGATTGATTTAAGGATTATAGGCCTGATTCAAAGCTCAAAGTTCAAAGTTCCATCGATTTTTCAGAGTAAACATCAAATTTCATTTGATGAAACCAGAGTAAAATTTTACTCTGGTTCTATTGCTCTGTTTTTTTCATTTGACAGAACTAGAGTAAAATTTTACTTTTAGCTTCAGAGTCTCACAGTTTACGTGTTTTTCAGAGTAAAATTTTATTTTTATACAGAGTAAAATTTTACTTTTAATTTCAAAGTTAGAGTAAAATTTACTTTTATACAGAGTAAAATTTTACTTTAGTTTCAGAGTGTAACATTTTACTCTTATTCAAAGTAAAATTTTACTTTCCTACAGAGTAAAATTTTACTTTCATAAGAGTGTAAAATTTTACTTTAGTTTCAGAGTGTAAAATTTTACTTTCATACAGAGTAAAATTTTACTTTAGTTTCAGAGTGTAAAATTTTACTTTCATACAGAGTAAAATTTTACTTTGAAATACATAGTGAAGATGGCTTAATAGGAGAGCTGATAGATATGAGGGTAATATAGTAAAAGAAACAAGTTTTAAAATATCAGGGGGTTTTGAAAGTACTTATATAATTCTTGTCCTTTTGAAAGACAAATTAGATAGTGAGGGGGCTATGACCAAATCCCCCTAAAGAATTTGTAACCTTGGTATCACGACCTAAACCCGTCCCTATAAGTTTAGTGTCGTAACCGGCCAGTAATCCTTAGATTACCAAAGACCTTTGAACAGATGATCACATAAAAAAAGGCTACGGAAGCAGTTATATAAAACATACATAGTCCATTGAGCTGTACTGACATACATAGAACAATATTTAGAACTTCATATACACACATGTGATGTCATAATTACATTAGTCTTACGTCACACACAATACAAATATAACCAAAAGGGGACTTAGCCCATGATATACGTAAGCAGAAACTCATTCAAATATAGAAAAGAAAACAAGGTCTTATACTTAGTTCACAAACATGACCACGTGACTTTCGGAACCTCCTCGAGAGGCACAAGGGTTGGTCGACAAAACAGAAATCCAGGCAGTCCTTATTGAGCCTGGTCACGCACCTGATCACCTACATATATAAGTAATAGAGTGAACGGAAACCCAGTGAATAATAACAAAATAAAAGGGTTTTAATTGAATGATGTCTCATATCAGATTCGAAAAAGTAGATTCATTTATTTTATTTCAGAGACAGAAGCAGTTCCGTATTCATATTCTTGTTCCAATCCTATACAGAAATCAAAGTTCATACTTAATCATACGTGGTACATCTATTAGCATTAACAGAATAGATACAAAATGCGAGATGCATACGTAATCTGAGCAGATGGTAGTTATGTATAACCAGTTCCATAAAGGAACCTTCAGATTCGGGTAACAGATGACAGATATACCTCATGATGGAGCCTCCGGTACAGGTAACAGATAACAAATACGCCAAGGATGCCACGAATACTTGTCAGAAATAAAACAATCACTCATTGTACACAACATAACATTGCAGAAAACAGATCTTATTTCATCATACATAAAATAAATAAAGTTGAATATAGCTTTACTAAGTTATTACTCACAGATGGCTCCAAAAACAGACAGGCATAGTAGACAAATCAGATGGCTTACAACGTATGACTTGCACAAGCATAACAGATACACATATTGAAACACATATTCAGATAGTACTTAATTTATTTCGTTTCGTTCATAGCGTGTTTTTAGCCTTTATCCTCATTATTGTACCTTAATTATGTCCTAGAAATGCCTAAGATGCAATGAAGATGCCAAGATACAGTATGAAACACTTAGCAAAATTTTCAAAAACAGGGCAGCTCGCTTGAGCGTCACTTCTTATGCTCGAGCGAGTCCTTAGGTCTGCAAAAGTACTAGTTGTGTGAATTTTTCGCTCGACGGTCGCTCGAGCGTAGGACAGAGGTCTTCGCTCTAGCGTAACTCTGGTCGCTCGAGCAGTCTGCAAAATTTGTAAACTTCTGGGAGCATGAATTTTACGCTCGAGCCAACTTTTGGTCACTCAAGCAGAAGTGCAAAACAAGGAGTGGTCGCTCGAGCATAGGTTCTATCGCTCGATCGTTGAGGCAGAATTCTAGAATTTCCAGATTTGATACCAAGCTCAAAACTCGAATTCAAAGCCTTAAAACATAACCTTGGGGAGCCAAAACTTGAGAAAACATGTTTAAACTTCTAAAACATCAAGAATTAAGGATCAATTGGTAAAATCAAGGCCCAAAAGTAAATCAATTGTCCAAAATTCAACTTGAAACTTTGAAAGCATAACATGCATGTAACGAATTGAATTCAAAGCTTCCAAATCATGATCAAATAAGGTAGAATGATGGAAAACATGATGAATTCCCAAAACTTTGGTACAATTGCCACATGCAAGTGAGAATTCTTGACAATTAAACTCAAAATATAAGAAAACATGCATGTATACATGATATGACTTCAATTCCTTCATTTCTAGCTCAATTCTCATGTTTAAACACTTAAATCTCTTGAATCTTTGCCTTAGTTGGCTCAATTACATAGCTAAAGGGTTGAATTCTTACCTTAGATGTTCAATTATGCTCTAGATGGCTAATTGTTTGAGGTTCCAAGCTAATTCTTCCAAGTCGTCCTCAATTGCCCTTGTTGATCTCTATTCACTCTTGGTCTCTCTCTCTCTCTCTCTCTCTCTCTCTCTCTCTCTCACACACACATGTTCTGATGTCCAAAGAGGAAGAAATGAGAGTGTAAAATGTAATCAAGAGCTCACTTGTGCCTTATGTAGACTTGATTAGAAAGCTTCATTAGTGACTAATTAATTAACATTATTTATTCTAATTATTTGGTTTTGAATAGAATTTAAATTGAACCTACCATAAAATTCTAAAATTCCAAATAACACATAAACCAAGTCAATTTCTTGATAGGATTCCGATAAGGCCTTCAATTCGTAGAATGAAACAGAAATACAAACAGATATTCCTACAGCAAACAGATGAAACATAAATAATGCAACACACATGCAATTAATTCAGAATTTCTTCTTAATTACTGATTATATACTCTTAATTATGGATTAGTGGCTAATCACAGTTTGGGTTTGTTACAGTCTTTCTCCCTTAAAGAGTTTGGTCCTCCAAACTAGAATTACCTTCAGTTTGCAAGAATATCGAATCCAGAGGAAATAGTTCAGGGTATCTCTTCATCATATCTTCTTCAGTCTCCCAAGTTGCATAAGTTCCTCCGTGGTTTTGCTAATCAACCTTCACTAATGGAATTTCTTTAGTTCTCAATCTTTTGATTCGACAATTCACAATTTGAATTGGCCTCTCTTCATATGTATAGTCCTCCTTCAAAAGCATATATGTTGGTTCAATAACATGGTGTGGACCCCGTAAATATTCCAAAAGCATTGAGACATGAAAAAAATTGAGCATATTCTCCATAACCAAAGGTAAGGCCATTCGATATGTTACTGAATTGATTTTCTCTAAAATCTTATACGGGCCAATGTATCTCGGAGCCAACTTTCCTTTTACTCCAAATCATGTTTGCCTTTTCATAGGAGTTACTTTAATAAACACATGATCTCCAAACTCATATTCTCTATCTCGCCTTTGAACATCTGCGTAACTCTTTTGCTAATTCTGTGCAGTTTTTAAATGTTGCTGTATTAGTTTCACTTTCTCAGTTGTCTCTTAGACCAGTTCTGGTCCCAATAACGGTTTATCACTGACTTCGGCCCAACAAATTGGAGAATGACACTTCCTACCATACAATGCCTCATAAGAAGCCATTCTAATGCTTGAATGATAGCTATTGTTATACACAAATTTGGCCAAGGTTAGATGAGTCTCCCAATTTCCTTGGAAATCTAACACACACATCCGTAACATGTTTTCCAATGTTTGAATGGTCCTCTTAGATTGGCCGTCTGTCTGTGGGTGATAAGCACTGCTTAGTCTCAGTTCATTTCCCAATGACTGTTGTAAACTCTGCCAGAATCTCAAAGTAAACTTGGGATCTCTGTCAGCTACTATGGAAACTGGAACTCCATGCAATTTCATAATCTCATTTACATACAAATTAGCCAACTTATCCGCATTATACAAAGATTTGACAGGCAAAAAGTGGGTAGATTTAGTTAAACGATCAACAATGACCCAAATAGAATCCATACCTCGAAAGGAACGAGACAGTCCAACAATGAAGTCCATAGTGATATGTTCCCATTTCCATTCCAGTATTCGAAGCGGTTAAAGTAATCCAGCAGGTCATTGATGTTCAACTTTGACTTGTTGGAAATGCAAACATCTAGCCACAAAATCAGAGATGCTTTTCTTCATTTCATGCCACTAGAAGTTTTGCTTCAAATCTTTGTACATTTTCATATTACCTGGGTGCATAACAAATTTGGAATTATGGGCTTCGATCATAACACGTTTCCTTAGTTCAAAACAATCTGGTACACAAAGTCTACCCTGAAAGTTTAGCACGTTGCTCTCAAATACAAACCCCGGTCTTGGTTTTGATTCAAGTTCATCAACAATTTTCTTCAAAAACTTATCGTCAAGCTATTTCTCTTTAATTTCTTCAATTATTGCAGGCTGGGCTAAAATGGCAGCTAGGATTCCACCTTGTTCACTTAACACAATTTCAATCTCATGCTTCTCCAAGTCGCTTAACAACTCTTTCTAAGCAGTGAGCAAACATGACAAATTTCTAGTTGACTTTTTACTCAAGGTATCTACAACGGTATTTGCCTTTCCCGAATTGACATGAAACACAAGTAATTTTTAAAATGTTATTTTAATAGATATTTTGTTTTAAAATGTTAAATGCAAATATTGTCAAGTCACTACAATTAATACTAACAAGTAATAAGTCTTCTTCTCATAAAATGATTGAGACCAAAGATGGTGAAATGCTATGAACTCATGAGAACATAAGATCAAAAATAAATAGAACATTCCGTTGTTCATATGCTCCAAAGACTGTCTCATATTGTCAGCCTACAATTGCTAGACAGAAAGAGTCATTGTCGATAAAAAAAACAAGTTCGTTTTTACGACTTTAAGATCAACCCCTTGAAAATGGAATGTCATGTTTGGAAAATTATTGAACCCTCTTGGCAAACCATAACGAAGAAGTTTGTAATAAACTCTTCTGGGTTTAAATTGACTAAAATGTCTGATAAATGCATTTAAAACAACATTATAAGCTTGTTTTTCTAATAGAACTGATTGTAAATCCCTTGTCAATAATGCAGCCTCCTACAAAAGTTCCCAATTTGAATCCAAGTCGATATCCTCCAATGCTTATATCGATTAAATTCAATGTGTACGTATTATCCATTGGGCATTGTAGAAATGAGATTTCTTGTATATTTCTTTTTCCACTTCTAATAATATCATTTCTAAATCTTGAAAGAGAAGTTTTTGTAAGAGAAGTAAATGCTGAAAAGCAATAAGAAAAACGGTTCATGACTCGATTGCCTGATTAGTTTATGGAAAAAAAAAAAAAGAAGAGATTGACTCATTCCCAAAATATCGGCATCAAGGATTCATCCCTAGAAGAGCCTTGATTTTTATTTCCACAACCGAAAACTATGTCTCTTCCAGGTTCAATGATCGAGTGTCGAATTGGAAGGTGAAAGTCTCAATGGAAAGACTGTAAAGAGCAATTGGGGGATGGGTACTATTGGGAATTTCTAATTCTATTTTCATTTTTTTGGTGATCAGGCATGAGCATTGATTTTGAAGACTTTACTTTTGTTCATTTTTTTTTACAAATTGAAGTTTTGTTATGATTATATAATGACATTAATCTTACTTAAGGGTATCAAGGCAATTATCATTTTACATTAGGTGACTACTTTTATTTTTATTTATTTATTTATAGATGGTGTAATAAAAAGAAACACGATTACACGAAGATAGCACCCTCGCTGGCTACAAGCATTGATAACTGAGATGGAACTTCTTCCATCCACACTTGCATATCACTACTATGCCTTGCCCTCCTAGCTAACTCATGAGCCAACATGTTACCCTTTATATACACATGAGTAGCCTTAAAATGAAGAAAATGTTTACATTTCAAAACAACCTATTGCAAGATATGTCCACACCTTGATAAGGAATTTGATTCATCATTGATAGCCTTAATAACAAACATCAAATCCCCTTCTAACCGGATAGCCTGAACACCATACCCACAGTATGTTCGATACCATCTATCGGTCACAAAAATTAGTTTCGTTTCGGTTTGTCCATAGACCCCAACAGAGTGCAATAAACAAACCCAGATTTGTCTTATCTCCATTATTCATTACGTGCCAAACCCATTCCAAGAAACTTTGATATCGACCCCATTGCAAAACATGACTCATCGGACTGGACTCCCAAAATTGTTCTGCAAACTCGCAAGGACAAAGGCAATGCATCAATGTTAAATGATTAGATAAGTATACGTGCTTAATTCCTAATTTAATTGGGTTGTGTTTATAAATTTGAGAACATATAAGAGTCCTATGGGGACTTATCATGAAATTCATTTTGATTATCTAAACTATTTATTTTGTAGGATATATATATATATAAATTAGATCATGATTCTTGTTCATCTGCATAGATTTAGGTTTGGGACTCGTTAAGAATCTCATACTTTAGGAAAATTGTAACATAATCTTCCCTAGGCAACCAGAACCCTTGCCCTAGAATCACTAGGGTCTAGCCGAGGTCTTCAAACCCCTTGCTTCTGAGATCTAGTACCAATTACTTCAAGCCGACATCATGGGGATGTTTAGGTAGAGGGTAGACACCCCTAGTAAACTTGAGTACTTCCGCCAAGAGTTCTTAATCCCTGCCAATGTCCACCTCAGGTTGGCCAGCAAAAAAGACTCTATGATGCCAAGACAGACCTACTACCCATTTCCAGTAGTTTCCATTATCGAGGGTGAAGTTAGATTCCCCTTTGATATTTTCTTTAGAGAAGTCCTTTATTTCTATAAGCTTAACCCCATGCAACTAGCAGTCAACACCTTCAGGGTCATCAGCGGTGTTGCTGAGCTAGAACGCCCAGAAAAAACTAGGATAACTCTGTCTGACCTCCACTATTGCTACACCATGTGTAGTCTCAAATCTAAAAATGGCTACACTTACTACCTGAAGCCCAGATCCACCAAGTACAAGCTCATAGCCGACCTTCCTGACTCCAATAAAGGCACTGGAGATGATTATCTGATTGTCTTAGGAAACTAGGAGTTCGCGTCAAATAACGATTTTCATCTCTTCCCACTGCGCCGAGGAGTTTTTAGGAAAGATGAGCTTAAGGACTTTATTTATCTAATAGTTTTACTTCTGTTAGCACTTGGTAATTTATTTCTCTTAAATGTACTTATGTGTTCTCATTATTTCTGCAGATCTTTCTCAACCATCAAAGAATTTTCGCCAGGAGTATATCCTAAGCCGAGATCTCATCTGGCTTCTGGGTCTTCTCCTTGAAAAACACAAAGCTCCCCTCATACTGAATTTCATGCCAACCTACCGGTCTCTGCACCCCGACGTCCTAAGGAGCAAGACATCGGCATCCACTCAACCAATAACTTCTTCGCCTAGGCCAGACCAAGCCTCTTCATCTGATCCAGTGGACTAGCCGTCCACTTCTGTTCCAGCTTAACTTATTTCGCGATTATAGCGCCAACGCCGTCGCCGAGTTCCCAACGCCCCTGCCAGCAAAACATGCAGTCGAAGACGACGTGATTCAGAGGCATCGACTTACGATCCCATAAATCCTCCAATTGCCTTTCCAACTATTAGACTTGGCATTGGAGTAACCATCACAGCCATTGCCGAGGAAATGGGTCGCGAAGCAACTGTGGCCGAAGACTTACTTGTCGGCCTTCCACATGTGGTGACTCTCTAGTCCTCATCTCAATTCCAGCCAAAGCCCAAAATAAAAAGGATAAAAAAAGGTTAAGGCAAAGGCCACAGTGACTCAAGTTCCTTTTGATTTTGAGAAGGACCTTGAGGACACAATGGCAATATCCAAGCTAGCTAACGCCGAAAAGAGGCTAGCCAAAGTGGCATCCTCTAACGCCCCACCATCTAAGAAACTGAGGTCTGATCACCCAGAGGGTGGGAGTAGCTTCCCTAACGATCAGACCTTGGCCTTCGAGGTCATGGTTGGTGACTGACCTTTGCGAACTGGAGACAGTGTAATTGAAAGCGTGGAGGTCGGTGCCACTCTTTCTACGGCTGTGCTGCTTCCAGCCGATATGAACCAAATGGTTGAGCTCCAAAAATATGAGAACTTTGCAATTATGATACAGCACTTAGTCTTGGTAAATCTCTTTGACTTTTTCCCTACCATTTCTAGTTAGCTTTCCAACACTTAATCAAAGTTTCCCTACTTGTTCTTTCTTCTTGCAGGCCATCCAGCATGCCCACTCCCATGCAGTTAAGACCGAGTTTATGAAGAAAGATCTTATCAAGAAGATGTAGGAAACTGCATGTCTCATTGCTTCACTCAACGATGTCGAGATCCGCATTCGAGGCCTGCTGGACAAAACAAAGGCTATCAAAAATGCTTAGAAGAAAGCCAAGGCTAAATCCAAAGCCGCTGAGGCCGTTGCCAAATTTTCCAAGGCTGACATTAAGGCTGCTAAGGTCAGAGCGGCATGATTTGAGGCCAAACTCAAAGAGGCCATTGAATCAAAGGAGGCTGAGGTAAAGGCGGGCAACGAAAAGGCGTATGAGGATGGGCAAGCCATCGTGCGCGATCAGTATAAACAGCAAGTCAATGTAACTTATAACAAAGGCTACTGCATTGGCTAGATGGCGGCACTCAAGAAGCTATCTGTGCCCAATGACTCTCCTCTCCGATATTCCAGCCATCCCAACATGCCTTTCCCTCCCTTACCCAACCAATCCGACAAAGAGGCTAACGAGAATAAGGCCGATGAAAAGGAAGCCGACGAAAAGGCTGAGGTTACTGTTGGGGCCAAGTCCCCTACCCTAAATGATTAGGTCTTAGACTAGACTCATGAAGATGGGGATGAGGTTTCCAAGAGTACTTCATCTGCCTATACAAATGCCGAGGTTCTGGTTGCCGAGAAGAGTCTGGAGGCAACTCTTCTTGAGATTGACGCCGAGGTACAGCCGAGAGGTCTACTCAGCTGTCTGTCGAGGCCGAGCCGCTACCAACGACTGAGGTTTCACAGTCTGAGAACATTGTACAAGACCCCAACACTTGCATATTTTCTTTCTTTGTTTTGAACTCTTTCTTTTTAGTAATTGTAATCTTTGCTATTTTTGTCGGGCCGAAGTGCCATCTTTCTGTACTTTGAACAATCTTCTTTTATAAATGTAAATTTCCTTTTTGTCTAAGTGTTGAATGCTTCTTTCATGTATGCCCACTGCTTTTCTTTCATGCCTTGCATATTTTTTCATACTTAGAATTTTTCTGATCTATCTAAGTTTGACAACTTGGATCCTCACCTCGGATCCATAGACCTCGGATGGATCAACACCTCAGAGCTAATCATCTCGGATAACAACTTCTGGAATTTAACTCGACCAAACAACACTTATAAAATTGTCCAACAAAACTTTTACAAGTGTTGTTCTTCACTTGTACTAACTGCCTTATGGCAAGACTTAACCTTTCCAAGTCTGATAACTTGAGTATCTTTGATAATTATACTTCGAGTTCAGTATAGTAATCTCATCTCGGATAGAGTTATCTCGAATAATACCACTTATCAGTGATCTCGGATAACTTCAACTTGAATTTGCAGAAAATTTCACAAGTGTTATGCTTATTTCCACTTCCTGCCCCCTAATGTGAACCTAAGT
Source organism: Camellia lanceoleosa (assembly GCA_025200525.1). NCBI lineage: Eukaryota > Viridiplantae > Streptophyta > Magnoliopsida > Ericales > Theaceae > Camellia > Camellia lanceoleosa. The sequence continues at coordinate 86,903,613 of CM045764.1, read as the reverse complement.
CTCTCTTATGCTCACATTAAGGACACATCAAATGGTTACCGCCAAAGTCTCTCTTAAACATTCTTGGCCGAGGTCATCATGTTTGGCTCGCCAAAACGAAGCACTTACGGCTTAACCCTAGTACACCGAGAGTACTATATTTTTTGGCTTTGCTTACAAACTGACCAAGTCGTGGCTAGTTCCATCATGTTGCATGCCGAAACATCGCGAACTTAGTTCAACTCTATGATATGGCAAGTCTAAGTTATTCATTATGTTTCATACCGAAACATCGCAAACTTAGTTCAACTCTACCATATGGCAAGTCTAAGTCATTCATCATGTTTCATATCGAAACATTGCAAACTTAGTTCAACTCTACCATATGACAAGTCTAAGTTATTCATCATGTTTCATACCGAAAAATCGCAAACTTAGTTCAATTCTACCATATGGCAAGTCTAAGTCATTTATCATGTTTCATATTGAAACATCGCAAACTTAGTTCAACTCTACCATATGGCAAGTCTAAGTTATTCATCATGTTTCATACCGAAACATCGCAAACTTAGTTCAACTTGACCAATATGGCAAGTTTAGTTCAATTCTACCATATGGCAAGCCTAAGTTATTCGTCATGTTTTATTCGGAAATATCGCCAACTTAGTTCAACTCTACCAGTATGGCAAGTTTAGTTCAACTCTACCATATGACAAGTCTAAGTTATTCATCATGTTCACCATGGGAACATCATCATAAGACTATTCAGTCCTATCGCACAAATTCAACAAAATCGAGCTAGCTTTTTATTAAAACGTCGGCTAATAAAATCATTACATAAATCTAAAAAAAAAAAAAAACATAAACTAATGGTAGAAATACTTCAAATTGCTTGTCTTCCAGGGTCTTGGCAGCTCTTTGCCATCAGTGTCTTCTAGCCGGTATGCGCCGTTGTCGGTGACTAAGATGATTTGATACGATCCGTCCCAATTTGGGCCAAGCGTACCCTTCCTGGGACCTTTCTTATTGTCAACAACTTTTCTAAGGACGAGGTCCCCAACCTGAAACACCCTGGGATTTACCTTTTTGTTGTATACCCTAGTAAGTTGTTGCTGGTATGCCCCCAGCCAAATTGCTGCTCTCTCATTTCTTTCTTCTATCAGATCAAGATCTCAGGCAAGGAATGTCTCGTTCATTCCATTCTCCACTCCTTGGGTTCTAATTCCAGGGATGCCGATCTCTAATGTGATGATTGCTTCAATACCATATGCCATGGTAAAAGAAGATTCTCTAGTAGATCTTCTCGGCATAGAACGATATGCCCATAGAACATTGGGCAATTCCTCCACCTACTTGCCTTTGGCAGCTTCCAGCCTCTTCTTGATCCCATCCAGAATGGTCTTATTGGATGCCTCGGCCTGACCATTACTCTGGGGAAAACTAGGGGTAGAGTAATAATTCTTAATCTTGTATTTTGCATAGAAGCTTTTGATCAGTTTACTGTCAAACTGGGTGCCATTATCTGTTACAATGGCTCTTGGGATCCCAAACCTGGTAATTATGCTTTTCCAGATGAAATTCTTCACATCAATATCTCAAATCTTTGCAAGAGGTTCGACCTCCACCCACTTCGTAAAGTAGTCTGTGGCTACCAGTAAGAACTTTCTCTGTCTAGTTGCCTGGGGAAATTGCCTAACAAGATTCATGTCCCACTGGGCAAATGGCCAGGGATTGGACACTGGATTCAAATTTGGAACTGGCTGGTGTATCAAAGGTGCAAACCTTTGACACTTTTCACACATAGACTTCAGCATCCTTGTACATGTAAGGTCACCAGTATCCCTGAAATATGGCCCTGTGAGCAAATGATTTACCCCCGGCATGGCTTCCACATACTCCCTCGTGGATTTCATACAGAAAGTCCTCAACCTAGGATGGATGCACACATTTCAAAAGGGGACCAGTGAATTACCTTCTGTAGGGATGGCCTTCTGTTGATAGGTAGAACCTGGCCGGCTTCAATCTGGTTTTGTGTGCTTCTTTTTTGTGTACCGGTAACCTGCCATCCCTGAGGAACACAACTATGGCATCCATCCAGCTTGGACCCATCTCCACGCACATTGTTTCGTACTCTGTTATCAAGGGTTCTATACTTGGACCTGATAGATAATCTACTATTATTGTCCTTACCTCACCTGATTTCATTGCGCTTGCCAGGTTAGCCAGGGCGTCGACGTGGCTATTATCATCTCGGCTAACCTGCTGTAGTTGGCAACTTTTGAATAGTGTTAGTAGCTTGACAACCTCCTTGACATAGGCTATCATCCTCTCATCTTGGGCTGCGTACTCGTCCGTTGCTTGATTCACAATGAGCTGGGAGTCACAAAAGACTACCACATCATCGGTGTCCATTACTGCTGCTAGTCTTAGTCCAGCAATCAATGCCTCATACTCCGCTTCATTATTTGAGGCCTTGAACCCCAAACATATGGATTGTTCTATCATTCGCCCATCTGGAAATACCAGAACCACTCCTGCCCCCGCTTCTTACTGGTTTGAGTTGCCATCGACAAAGAGGCGGAAGGAGTCGCCGATGTAAATGTCGTAGGGTGTTAGCCTTTCTTCTGTCTTCTTTTGCTCTGTTGGTGTGGGGTTTTTTGGCCCTAGTTGGATTTCTTCCTATTCTCCTGGACATCCCAAGCTGCGGCTTACTGAGGCCCGCCTTAGGATCGCACCAGGAGTGAACTCGGCCACAAAGTTGGCCAAAATCTGGCCCTTGATTGCTGTTCCAGGCCTAAATTCCAAATCGTACTGGCCTAGCATCACTGCCCATCTGGCTACCCTGCCTGTCAAGTCCCTATGTGTAGACATCCCCGAACGTCCCGGGAAACAGTTCCATTTTGTTCATTGGGCTTACTACAGTTCAGACTCAAATGTCATGGTTCTGAATCTAATCTCACAAAGTGCAATGCAAGATCGATAAATCACCAAAGAGTCCAAATCTGGCAAATTATTTTGAAAAACTAATTTTTAGAAAGAAGTGCCAAACAAGGACTGCTTTGCCAGATACATAGTCGCCATCTAAATATTTTATTTTGGGAGAATTTAGGAAACCCTAACTCGTGCCTAAGGCCACGTGTCCGTCATCACCAAAGTTGCCTCGGCTCGGGAACTTGGGTACGATTGGGGAAGGTCATGCAATGAGCACCCCCGCTCGCCCAATCAAAGATCGGCCACTACTAAACATGATATCTTGTTTTTGAAAACACATGCGTTCTTATTCCAGTTTATTAGTCTAGAATTACTATGTGATGCGTACAACATACAAGTATAGATTGGATCACCTAAGTTGGAACAAAATATCTCATGTTTGTTTTTTAAAGCGGTTTGCTACTCGCAAGTAGGCTAAAATGCGGATTTTGCCACCCTCAAGTGGGCTTAGAAAATATGGTGATTTGCCACTCTCAAGGGGATTTAAAACTCGCAATTAATGAATTGTTCCAATTCAAGTAATCCAACCTTCACCCACAGGCATTCAGGCAGTTATATCACATAAGCAGTTAGCCTCATGGTAAGCATGCTATCATGGTAGTCACTCACACACATGCAAGGATGCTAAAGCAAAAACACTTACCGAGTACTCCAAGCCAAAACAGAAACTAGTTAGTAATCAATGCATGATCCTAGTTCATGTTAAGATGGCTAATGCAACACATGCAAGAATGCTACTAAGATAGGCTCGGCTATTCTAAAATGTCATGTGAAATGCAACTTGATACATGTATTCAAGCAGGAATTAAAATACGATGCAGTTAGTATGATGCGCCGAGCCCGGTGCATGCAAGACAGATGAATAGATGCAAACATACGACTCATAAGGATGCTAATTGAAACATACCCTAAGACTAACCATCGAAAGCAGGTAAGTAAAAGGGAGAAAGACGTGGGGTTGGAAGACATGCATCACACACATACACACTTATTACAAAATTTGCCCTCTCGACGGAGGGTCCGAATAAATAATACAGAACCAGCTAGCTAATCTAAGCTAATCTAATTAAACTAGTTATTACACGACGAAATGAATAACAAGTTACAACTACTTATTACACAACATTAACTAAGTAAGCAATCTAAATGAGCATGCAAACTAAATGAATGTGGGCTGCCCCAGCTCTGCTTTGAATGACAAAGGATGCATGCATGCTTGAATTACCTTGTTCGAAAATCCCTCGCGACGCCCCTACTTGCCTCTGTTTGCAATTGACCTCAGAACACTGCACAAAACTCCAGAAGGCTGAAACTCCACCCTGGGAATCTGTGGGAAGGCTACTGACCAGCTATTGGCCTTGGAGACCACCTGCCGACCACTTTTGTGGTGAAAAACCAGAAAAAGTGGTCGGCCAGCCACTAAATCTGGTCGGTCGACCAGTTTCTACCCCTGGTTTCTGGTTTTCTGCAACAGAAGGCAAGAAAGAGAGATGTCAAAGTATTCACAACACATGTGTGCACGACCACTCTCCCCATCATTGCATAAGCTCAAGGGAGTGTAGTCCTTGACCCTCAGGCCACCAATTACGCATCTCAATGCATGATAGCCGAGGAGTCGAATTGCACAACTCAATGTGAAATGAATGCACATACAAGCACCTAAAGCCAACAACTCCGTCATGGGTAGTCAAGAGTGTCGGCGACCGAGAATCGAGGCATGTTTCATCACTTCAAGCATGAAATGTCCCTTGTTCCCCGTGTTTGGACTAACCTCTATTCCAAACACAATGCAACAAAAAGGCATGCACCAATGCAACTCTAGCATGCAATCTTAATGCAATGCAACTAAGTCATGCAAACATGCAAGGGATAACATGCAAACATGTAACTAGCATACACAATGCTATGAACTAACAATAGCATACTCAATGCACATGACACTTAGCATACACAATGCACGTAGAAACTAACATACACAATGAGATGAACAAGGCATGCACAATGCAATGATCAATCATGCGACAACATGGCATACTCAATGCTATGAACTACAATGGCATACTCAATGCAAAATGGACTTAAACCAAAATGGATGGTCCTCAGCCACACCCAAATCAATGGCCATTAGATGATGGAAATAAGGCATCAAAACACATACGATCATGCACAATGCAACGGCCCTAAGTCTAAGGCACAAAACACAACTTTCCAAACGCATTGAAATGATGAAATATGGAGTGCAATGACACATGTTTCAGCTCTGAAATGGCATACAAAATGACTTCGAATTATGCAAACAACTCATATAATACATGTTGAATGACTCAAGCATTGAAACTAGTGAAGTGTATTACACTATAGGCATGCAAGGCAATGCTCAAATGGCCAAACCAACTCCAAACAGACCCTATGCAGGCCCAAAACAGTAGCAAAATGAGTTGGGATGATGGCTTGAAAGGCACAAAAATGAAGCTCATGCAATGGCTCACAAAATAGGGTATAAAAGCATAACTCTCAAGGGCATTTAAAGAGTAGAAAACACGGAAGTATGACAACTCTATATACTCTAAAATATCATGCTCAATGATGCCAAAACATGAAAATACCTCAAGTTAAGCATGTAAGGGACTTTAAAACTTGAAGCTAGTCAAGACTATTACACTACAAGCATGCATGGCAAGCATCTTTCAACCAAGAGGTCTCAAAACAGAGCTAAGGAAGCCCAAAATATGAACAAAGCCATGTTGGAGCATGGCCAAAATATGCTAGAATAAAGGGCCAAAACATCATGCATTCTAAGCTAGTAAACATGATTTACACTACAAGCATATGAAGCATGTGAGAGGCTACCAAACCAGCCAAAAACAGAGTCATGGCATGCCAAATGATGACCAAAAACCCACTGAAATATGACCAATACATGCAAGAATGACATGCTACTTTAATAAGCCACAAAAGGGATTATTCTACACATGCAAGAGGCAAACCCAAGGTGACCAAACCAGCCATAGACAGAGTCTAGGAAGGCCCTAAAAGTCACCAAAAAGTGCCTGAACCGAGCCTTGAAAGTATGAAAACACATGCTCCTTTGATAGGCCAAAAATGCAAGCAAACAAGACCAAAAGAGAGAGGGTCACCCCTCTCTGATTTAGGACCTCAAAACCACATGTCAACCACTGAAAATCCACTAGATTTTAGTGGTTAAAAGGCCAAGCAAGGACTAGCTTGAAGGCCTTAAGGCATGGCACAAAACAAGACCAAATAAATCATGCAAGAGGGTAGAAGACCCTCAACACCCAAGAGGTCTTAAACAAACATGTTGAGGACTGGAAAATAAAGCTTTTTGTAGTTTAATGTTAAGCCAAGAGAAGTATGCAAATGTGGCTAAGAGTGTAATCAAAATAGAGCTCAAAAAGGGAAAAAGAGGTTACCCTTGAAGCACTGCAACAACAGCTTATTTCTCAGCCAAAAACTAGCTTTCTAGACCCCAAATATGTCCTCCAAGAACCTCAGCTCAATGATGGGGGTGTGTGGCTAAGAGTTGTAGTGCAAAAGTGAAGGAACAACTCACTTTAAGGCATAAATATAGAGAGAGAGGGGAATATAGAGAGGGAGATATATGTATATGCCCTAAGCCAACTTCAGAAGCTGGAGAAGGGAGAGAGGCCTCCCCTCTTAAAGAGAAACAACTCTCAAGCTTCTTGAAGAAGATAAGAGCCCCAAGCCATCCCTCCATACACGTGTATGAAGGATACAGTCTGTGCCCTCCAGCTGGCACAGCTGGCATCCATAGACTGTGTAAAATATGCAGGAAGGTCGCCGACCAATTAAAGTGGTTTAACTGGTCGGCCTGCTACTTTTTTTGGTTTTTCAGGACAAAAAGTGGTCTCCCGAAAAGAAAAGTGGTCAGAAGGTGGTCTCCAATGCCAAAAACTGGTCGACTAGTGTCCAAAATGAAGCCCCAGAAGTTAGCTTTCCAATGGCACCAACCTTGCATCAAAATTCCAACTGTACAAAAAGTTATGCCTGTTTTGGTGATGCCGCGCAGTTTTGGTCCAACGAGATTGATGCCCTACTTCAACCAACCATATCTCCCCCGTCCGGACTTGGCTTTATAAGATTCTTGAGTGCAAACTGAAGCCCCGGAAGTAAGATTTCCAACGGTGGTGGCCTCATAGCTGAAATCCAAGTATGCAAATGAATAGGCCCGATTCAGCGAGGGCTGCTCGACTCTCTCTTAACGGTTCATGCCCATTTTCTTCCCCAACTGGATTTCTTCCCTCTTCTCCTCTTTTCTTCAACTTCAAACCCCTAAGTAAGGTGTTTTGAAAGATTTTTCAAAGATTTAATCTCTCTTTCATTCATTTTCACTTCGTCCTGGCTCGGTTTACCGAAAAGCGCGATATTTAACAAAATGTGAGCCTCAGAACATTGTAGGAACTTTATTTCAAAAATATTTTGAAAGAGAGGGTTTTAAGATCTAAAATCTTTTGATCAAGATTGTTTTGGTCCAAAAGGGGTATGAAGTTGAGATTTGACTCCCTTCTTACCGAAGAAACTGAACCTTCGCCCTGCACACCTTTCTCTACCAAGTAAACCATCAATAGTGCCCAAGTCTTAAGGGTGGTCAAAAATGGGGTGTCTACACTATGCTGTAGCAGAGACTTTAGGGGATTGTAGCTTACTTTTCGTTCTCCTCGGAGAGGTTTAGTCTCCTCAGATATGATAGCCTTACAATTCGGACTCTCGTGGTTTTGAATCTAGTTTCACACGTGCAATGTGAAACGGAAAGAACACAAATGAGTCCAAATCAGTAAGTTTTTTAGAAAAATCCATTTGATCATTAAAGATGCCAGAGATGGACTGCATTACCAGATTTTAGAGTTACCACCTAAATATTTTTGAAAAATTTAGAAAACCCGTAACTCGTGCCAAAGGTCACTTGTCCGTCATAACCAAAGTGTCTCGGCTCGGGAAATTATGTATGAGAGAGGAAGGTCATGAATTGAGCACCCCACTCATACGATCAAAGATCGGCCTCTACTAATCATGATGTGAATCTTATGTACATTATATGCTCTTGTTCCGATTATTATGCTAACTTTTACTATGTGAAGCACACAAGTATAGACCACTTTGCTTCATTCAAAACGCTTTGATTTTAATGCAATTTTTGAAAGGGTTTTTGAAATACGCGACTCAAAGAAAATGAGTCTGTATATGCAATAATCAAAGTCATCCTTACTTAGGCAAAATAACCTTCATCCACAAGCATTGAAAGAGTTATTTCAAATAAACACTTAGCCTTATGGTAAACATGCTTGATATGGAAACACTAACATACATGCAATATGCTAAAACGAAAATGCTCACCTAGTACTCAACCGAGGCAAGCCAAAATAAATAAAACCATTAGAGAAATGCATGCTCTACTATGCAAGGTGACTAATGCAACACATACAAAATGCAACTACGAGGTTTGGTTTATTACATGACATGTGGCTCAACTCAAAGTATGCAATAGCACACATATTTGATTTAAGTGGGAAATAATAACAAGGTTAGGATGATGAACCGAACCTAACGCATGCATAAATGGATACTTATACATAGTAATGATCAAAAATCGAAATATGATGCTACATGCAACCATCATAAGCAGAATATGGGTTGGAAGACATACATAATATTACAAGTTTGTCCTCGTACAAGAGGGTCCGAATGTTCAAGTGTCCAAATCAACTACTTATTACAAATTCGAATGAATAATAAATGAATAGTTGTCTAATTTATTACAACAATAATATGTCAAGAATGAACAAGGATCACATGCGTGCCGGCAAAGACAGTCCTCAGAAACTGCTCTGTCTACTTTCTGGGAAACTGTTTTGCTTCACCTTCAGCCACTGTTCTCTGTTTCAACAAAAGTGCTATGTTTGCCAAACTTTGGATCCCGGCCGGCTCACAATGAGGCCCAGCCGAGCCCAAACAAATCCGGTCGTGCCTTATTTTAGTGCAGAAAACTATTTTTGTTCTTTGAGGTGAAAACAGTGTAGATAGAGTGTGCCTAAGCTTTGTTTGTCCTTTATGCTCTTCTCTATCATAGATACTCAAGAGAGGAGAGGGTTTGGTTCCCAAACCATCAATGGTTGCAAGTTGATTGCGTGATGGTTTTAGACGCGATGGGACAAAAATTAATTATTGCAATGAAAGACAAACCACATCTCCTTCTTATCATGAAGTCAATTCAAGAAGGGAGATAAACATGCTTCAAGAATCATCAAACATTATGGATTAGTATGTGACGACTCTAGAAGCAATGGATTCGGTATAACGTTTGACCAAATCCAATCAATTTTATTAGTTCTTTATGTTGGTTTTGTTCCAATTTTAAGCCAATTTTATTATCCTTTTTCATCTTACCTCTCAATTTCTTATCTTTTATTCCATTTTGTCCAAAAGTGAGATTTACGTCCACTAAGTCCCAAAAGCAATAAAGATGAACAAGCATTGACTTAACCTGAGAAATGAACCTTTCAAGCCCCTTTTTTAGGGGAAATTACAAAAAAAGAATCAAACTCCTTTACAAGCAATAATGGATTCCAAGTCAAACCCATAATGAGTGATAATGACTAGTCAAACTCAAAAGAGAGATAATGACATAGCCAAACCCACAATGAGCAATAAGGACTTTAAATTCAAACTTGATAACAAGCTATAATGAAACCTTCCTTTATGATTTCCAAGGGCCTAACTAGAAAGTAAGTCCAGCTTGCAAAAGTCTTTCTGTGTATCATTTTGTATCTTGCCCCTGAACTACGTAGGTTTGAATCCTTGCAAAGGGATACGTAGGCAACCCTCGGGTTCAACCAATAGTATTCGCATTTGTTTGTTTTCCCAAGTCTTACGGCCTCATCAAATGGGTCGTCTTTGAGCTTTGACATTCACTCACGTCAATAAATACACCGATGATAAAGAGGAATGACAAACAAAAGGATGTGTTTAGCATAAAAGAGATATAATGCCTTGGTAATGAACCTCCGGAGAGATTAAACCATTAAGCATGCAAGGTCTCTTTCTTATGCTTAAACGACAACTTTTTGTTAAACACAACTCTTTAATAAAAAAAACAAAGAATGGAGCGAGATTGTAGAGATGATTATGCAAAGTTGATAGTAGGGCTCTTTGCATGAAAACTAGGTAAATAAAGCTATCAACTCAAATGAATTGGTGTCGAAGGCCTAAACAACCAAATCCATGAGGACTTACAACACTACAAACACGATATTCAAAGCATAAACTATTTAAATGAATTAAATAGCCCCTAAAATGCAAAAAATAGTACCCAAAGATCATGTTTAAAAGAGTACAAAAGATAGCTAAAAAATGAGAGGATACAAAGCTAGTAAGCAAGACTAACGAGGGGTGACTAACCTCTCCACTTTTGGGACTTAAATCACATACACAAGAAAATGATAGATAAAGATTGAAATGAAAGTAAGGAAGAATGTGGCAAGCTTATACCTCTTGGAGAGAGAATGTTTTTGTTGTAAACCAAACTTGATCCTAAGGCACTCTCAAGTTTGAATTATGGTACCAAAGTCTCAACCAAGGCTCCAAGTCTAAGCTCTAAGGGTGTATATGGTGTGTGTATATAGCTCAAGGATGATAAGATAGCACAAAGATGACTTGCAAGAGAAAAAGGAGCTCTCAAAGGTCTTTTTAGCTCTTTGAAATTTTTCTAACCCTCAAAACAAAGGTGTGAACTCGTATTTATAGAATTTAAGGTAAATAGGTCATAAATATCTTTAAAAATAGATAGTTGGCGGATTCCGGCCCAGAATAGTGTTTATCACCTAAAAGACATGACCGGGTCCCAATTACCAGGGCTGGCCCCAATGTGGCTCCCCTGCTTCTTAGTTTCAAGTTTAATGCAGGTTGGCATAGTGCTCAAAAACAGATTTCTGTTGTTAAAACATCTTGGGTATGGAAGGTTGGGATTGTTTCGAGCTCGAATTCGGATTCCTTCGTTGAGAATTCAAACCACTTACACAATATAACTTTCATTATCAAATGCTTAGAATAAAGTGCCCAAGTCTTGCGGGTAGTCAAAAATGGAGTGTCTACTATTGCCCCTATTTGACAGAGCTTAGAGTTATAAAATGCCGTGAGTGAATGTCAAAGTCCAAAGACAACTCATTTCACGAGGTCGTAAGACTTGGGCAAACAAACAAATGCAAATACTATTGGTAGAACCCGAGGGTTTCCTATGTGTTCCTTTGCAAGGAATCAAACCTTATTAGTTCAGGGGCAGGATACAAAATGATACACAGAAAGACTTTTGCAAGTTGGACTTATACGCTACACAAAGCCGTTACTTTTAAAAAACTATGATCATGCAAAACAATGCGATAAGCAACAACAAAGTAACAGCACAAATAAAAAGTCTCAAAACAAACCTAACCGTGCTTCGCACAGAAGTAAGTAAGTAAGCAGTTAACAAGACGGTGTAACCGATTGACGTGTCTTCCCATATGGCATACGGAGACAGAGGAAAGATTTTAACCAAGAGAAATCAATAACCTAATGTGTCTCATGCGAAATGAGGAAAGATAGTGTGAATAACAGGCCCATCTAATGTTTTTAACTGAGTAAAACAACAACCTAGCGCATCTTACACGAAAGGAGGAAAGATGGTGTGAACAACAGACACACCTGATGTTTTTAACCGAGTGAAACAACAACTTAGCACATCTCATGCAAAAAGAGGAAGGATAGTGTAAACGACAGGCGCACCTGATATTTTTAATTGAATGATACAACAACCTAGCGCGTCTCACATGAAAGAAGGAAAGATGGTGTGAACAACAGGTGCACATAATGTTTTTAACCGAGGAGATAGACAACCTAACGTGTCTCACTCGAAATAAGGAAAGATGGTGTGAACGACAGGCACACCTGAAGTTTTTAATCGAGGGGATTGACAACCTAACGCGTCTCACGTGAAAGGAGGAAAGATGGTGTGAACAATAGGCGCACCTGATGTTTTTAACAGACGGGATCGACACCCTAACGCGTCTCACGCAAAAGAAGGAAAGATGGTGTGAACAATAGGTGCACCTGATGTTTTTAATCGAGCGAAACAACAACTTAGCGCGTCACACGTGAAAGGAGGGAATCGAATTACCAAAAGAGAAAACGAATTTTCAAAACTTGATGCAAGGAGTTTATCCCATCCCAAAAAGGCCTCGGAGAATGAAGCTCACAAAGATAACCCAATTCAAGGTACAAAGATTTGATTAAGAGTTAGATAAACCAAAATGATGTACAAACCAAAACGATACTTGAATTAATAATATGAAATCAATTCTATCGATTTTGTTTTGAAAGTGGGCCTAAATTGCAATTAACATACCTCAGAATATAAAGAACTGAATGCAATTTGGATCACGACTCCATAATGCTTGAAATTCGGAACAAATTGTGGATAAAACAAAACAAAACACTTTTCCTCTTTTCTTTCCTTTCTTCTTTTTTTTTTTTTTTTTTTTTGTGTGTTTTTTTTCCCCTTGCCTTTGTTCTTTTTCTATTTTTTTGTTCTTTTCTTTTTCTTTTGCTTTTTTTCTTCTTTTGCTTCTCCTCTTTTTTGCTTTCTTTTTTTCTTCTCTCTCTCTCTCTCTCTCTCTCTCTCTCTCTCTTTTTTTTCTTTTTTTCTTTTTTTCTTTTGAACTGGGAACCACCCAAATTAAACAAGATCAACCATTTACTAGAATAAATACCAGAATAAACAATCTGTAATGCACTTGGGGCCAACAGCCCAAATGCAAAGACGACGATCGAGCTCAACAGATCCAAATTACCATGATACGACAGGAGAAAATTGGAAAAACCATAACCTATGGTTAATTTAAACACATTCCAACCCTTATTCCGCCCACACCTAAGGCCGAAAACAAACCATCTTCCTCTCTAGGATCCTCTTCTCTCTAGATTTCTCCTCCCTTCACATTACCCAACAACCCTTGCAAATTTTTTCTTGAAAACCCTTTCACTTCTCTTCATTTTGAACCAATTAGAATTGAATTTGGTGGGGTTTTGGGATTTCTCTTTGTTTTTCTTGGTTTCTCATGTGATTTCTCAAGCTTTACCTACCCTCTCTTAATTTTCCCATTCTCTCTTTGTTTTCTCTCCCCTAGGGTTTATGTTTGGGGTTTTCCCCTCTTATTTACTCACCTACACACTTTTTCTCATTTTTTCTCACTTTTCCTCCATGGCTAGTGATGAGGTTCCCATTCCGAACCCTAACACGGATATTGGAGCCATCCTAGGTGAGGACATGGCGGTCGAGGACATTCTTCCTCCTGTAGCTAAGCCTGAGTTGCGTCTTTTTGCTATTAGACCTTTTGATCCAGCCACCTATGAGCCGCATACACATGCTTTGACCCTCAGCGACATTCTAAGATTTGAGGGCCTCATTCCCTGGATTGACGAGGATGTCCTGCTGCGAGAGCCCGCAGAGCACTTATCTGCCGACGCCTCTACGGTAAGAAATCTTTCTGTTTGTTTTGAACATATTTAAAAAAGGTCCTTTATTGTCCTTTAATGCAAATACTGACAACATTCCCCTACCACAAGTGATAGCCAGAAGGATAGGCAACTACAGGACTATTTTTGGCCCTCAGCATTGGTACAAGAGGCTCCCTCCAAAGGTCCGCACACTAGTTGATGCCGCTGGCTTTGGTCTCTTCTGCTTTGGACTTATGGGTTTCTGGAAGTCCTATTAGAAGAGCACTTGATCACTACTGTTTCTAATTCGAACTCTAGCAACACTGCGGGACAGTCATTGTCTAGGAATGAAATTCGTATGTGTTTATGTGACTATGTGCTTATATGGAGTGAATTACTGTTGTCCATCGTATTAGGAAGTGAGTGAGTTAGCTTTGGCACATTTGTGAATGTGCTATTCTCTTTGGGTTACCCTTATTAGGATGCCTAAATGAGAAACTGACAATTTCCCTCCTTCCACACGGGAAGAATTACAGAAACAATTTGTGGAGTTATGCCAAGGTACTACACCTTTGGTACAGTTTGAAGCATGGTTTACTAACCTGTCGAGATTTGCTCCGGAGTTAGTGGAGACTGAGGAACTTCGTTGTTCGGAGTTTGAGAGTAGGTTCTGTGACGACATTCGAGAAAGGATTGTTTGGTCTTGGCGTAAGGGTTATAGTGTGCTTGTTGAAGCGGGCGGCTTATGTAGAGGCAGTGGTGTTAGTCATGGGACAAAGTAGGGAGGAGGCCATTTTGGTGACCCCTGTAACCTAGGGTGTTGGTAGACCTTTTAAGAGGCAGAAGGGTTTCAACCCATAATAGTCTCAGGAAGCATAGTCTAGCTCTACCTTTCCAGTACCGAGTTTGGGTTCGGGGAAGGGTGATGGCTTTCACTTTTTTCAAATGTGGTCAGCTGGGTGTCACAAGTCTCTGGCTTGCCCACAGAAGAAGAGAGTAGGGTTAATGGTTCAACCAGTAGTTGCACCACCGAGATCATCTAGCCAGCCAGGACTTGGAGTAATAAAGTGCTCGATGGGGGAGCAGTCATTGAGATCCTTACTAGTTCAGACTTGGAACCAGTCACGTATTCAAGGACCATTTGTTTACTGGGTGTGTAATCATTCAGGTCATGTTAAACGTCTTTGTATCCAACAGGGGACTTCTCTGGGAGTTTTGCAACCTAGTCAGACTCAGCCTTATTTGTTTGGGTAGGGGCAATACCATCATGGGAACCAAGTAGGCCAGATTTCAAAGGCCTCGAGAGAGCCAAATTTTCAGACCCCTAATAGGGAATTACACATTTGATCCAAGTTTGGCCAGTTAGGACACATCAGTAGTTCTTGTCTGTGGCTTGTGAGCTCTTAGGGTATCTTGGGTTGAGAATAACCAACTTTAGCGATCCAGTGAGGGACGGTAACGGTGGTAGTACCAATGGGGTGATTTCGTTTGGGTTCTTCTGTTTTGTAACCGGTGTGTTATTGTTTTGAAATCATTATATTCTGTTGTGTAGCCAATGTGTTTTGGGGATGTTGAGACATCATAACTACTTGTTTATATATATGTACCTTTGCTTATTATTTCCATGGATTAGGCAGGTTGGAGCATGTAATGACTCTAAAGTTTTATTAATATGATAAGTGTTGTGGAATTGGAAAATTTTCGTATTGATGCATATATACGCTTGTGAGTTGGTTTGGGAAGGTGATGGCCGGTGAGCCATGTTTTGAAATTAGAAAGAATTGTTGAAGGATGCGTGTTCAGTCGGGTTTACCATGGGGTGAGAACAATTATACTTGCAGGGTGTGTGTAATTTCGTAAGTGTTTCGTCGTTGGTCTTATGTGTGTGGTAGAGGTTTTGGTCTACTGTCGTGAGAATTCCTTGAAAGGATGTGAAGCGGACGATTGGCACTAGGTTTTGTACATACAACGCGTTGTTTTAAGAGTGAATTGCGTATAGTTTCATTGGGTATAGACTTGCACCTTAATGGTAGTAATGGTAGCGGATCTTCATATTATTTGGGTGGTTGTTTCTTGTGGAGAGATGTTAGTCCCTTATCGTAGTATTGGTTGTTAGCATTGGGGGATGGCGTGTTCCAAATAACTGGTATTATATTTCGAACAGTGGTATAGTGGGCGTTTCCTCGGTTCTAGGATTCCTTTATTGTATTTGGGTGTGAGAGGTGTGTACCTCGATTCTGGTTAAGTTAAGAGATATTGTTGGGAGGATTGGTCGGGTGTATAATCCATGGTTAATTTGTGACCTATGTATAGGGTCACAGTATTTTTGTGTTTATGAAGCGAGGTTTGGAATGACAGTAAGGAATTTGAGAACTTCTTTTGTTCTTCTATAGAGTTAGGATGGTAAGACCTTGAAAACCTTGTAGGTGTCGTGTGTACGTGCTCGGGGCTTGGTTCAGGGCAATGGTTCAATAAGTATCAATAGCCGGTGGATTAACTAGAAGACTTAGTTTTTGGTTGTGCTCGTGTATTGAGTGGCGAGTAGAATGTGGATTAAAGAGTTGACCTTATTGGTTACTGAGGGATGGAAGAGTTGCGTTTACTTGTTGTTCAGTTTGGGTGGTTATGTAGTAACGATGTAGTTGTAGTATAGTAGGCCCTTGCGAGTTGACTTGGTTCGAAAAAATAAGTAAGTGATTTTTGTTGTTGTGAATTCTGTCAAGGTTGTGAGTACATTCTCAGAATGAAGAATACAGGGTGGAGATAACCCGTTTGGGGTTAGGGTAAGATACCGTGCAATAAGTGAGGTGGTTTTGCAAGTATGGTGTATGGTTCATATATTGTTGCTAAATGATGTGTAGAAGAGGATTGGTCACAAGGCAATAGTGTGGTTAATGATTGAATTGAGTAATTTAATATTCGATAGTACTGGGTCACTTTGGTGTAAGTATTTTTTGTCTAGTTTGGATAAGTGGAACTTATAGTGAGGTAGTAAGACTATATGGAGTGAGTGGTGCACTCTATTAGAGTCGCTTGGACTCATTCAGTCCTTGCGTGCGTGGTGTAAGGTTTTGGTGTGTGTATTGACTTGAAAGGGTGTGTTGTGTGTAACATAAGAAGTCCAATCGGGACTTAAATGTGAAGCAAGGATGTGCATACCATATAGGCATACGTGTGATGGGTGAAAAGAGAATCACCGTGGGTTAACTTTGAAGAATCCAGAGTGATTCAATGGACATGGGAGGTTGTACATGGAACTCCATTTCGGAGTTGATGAGGTTAGGCAAGACGTGGGTGTTAATACTAAGTTAGGTGGAGTTAAGTGTTATGATCGCGTTCGAAGGCTGGTACAGGTGAATAGTGTTGGATGGTTGATTGGTTGGTATCTGGGTTGATTGACATATAGTCACCTCGGGAATAGGTCGAAATTGAGGGTTGTGAAATTGAACAGCGTCTTGGTGTGAGATGTAAGTCCTGTAAGGTTATTTTGAGTTATGGTAACCGGTTTGGAATTTCGGTTGAGAACTTTGGTCAAAGCACTATTATGTGATTAGTGGGTGTGAAATTTTTTCCCTTGTGTTATTGCGCTACTAGCATTTCAAAAATTTATAGGGGTCCTCATCATGGAAATTTTGTGTTGGGTATTGTGGCACCACCGTGAGTATAATGGGTTTTGTTGGGTGACTGTGTTGTGATTCACTAGAGGAAGTTGATGAATGGTCTGGAGGAAAACCAAACTCTCTTTTTAGTATCGTGGCCTTGAGTACTTTTCATAAACTAAAACGATTTTGGATTGAAATGTGAATTTGCAGTTTTAGTTTTTGGGAAAATAGTTTGGAAATCTCTGAGTTTTGCTGTGGCCAGTTGTTAATGTATTTGAAATTGTGACGATGTAAGTTTGAACACCTTTTGGGAAAAACCTGTTGTTTTGAGACAAATGGGGATAAATGAAGCATTTTGTTTAACCTGAATGGAATATCTTATATCTAGTGTTGAGAAGTCGCATTTTGATCTAGCCTAAGTTGCTAGTTACATGTTGTATGTCTTTTGGGCAAGGACTTAGATGGTTCGGGCTTTGATATGCCATAACGTTGTTGATTAATCGTGTTTTATTTTGGATCCTCATTCTACGAGAGTTAACTGAAAGCCTTGTGTGCAAGTGGTTTCCTTATTACCTATGTTGGAGTGTTAAGCACTCAATGGTGGTTTAGGTATTGTAGGTAGTCAAGACGTGGTGGATGTCTTAGAGTGCTGTTGTTGTTGGGGTTGTTGCTACTGTTATTATCATTATCTGGGGTATTTGTTCTTGTCTCATAAACCGCCACGAGTTTTGCTAATTGGGGAGGCATCTATGTTTGCCCTTTGTCATTAAGTCGAGTCTTGTGAAGCATGACATTTCTAATAGTTAGGTGCTGTGGGAACATCACGGAGTTGAGGAAGCAAATTGGGAACGTGAGTTGAAAGTCCGTAAGAAGTATCCGAACCTATTTGTTGATGTTTGAACATGTAGTGTGTTATTATTATGATAAATGGAATATGAAAACATTGTATATGTTTTGGAAATATAGAAACATTGTATATATTGTTTATGTTTTGGAAAAAATACAAGTTTGTCATAAACATTGCATATGTTTCGGGAAAATGTAAATTTTACTTTCTATATTAAAACTTGTGTATCAAGTTGATGGGAATAGATGACCGGAAAATGGGTCAAGATGATGAAATTGATTATTTATCGATATTGTGTTTAGCTTAAGCATAACTGTTAAACTTGATTTGAAATTTCGGGGACGAAATTCTTTAAAGGAGGAAGGTTATAGTGATTCTGGTTTTAACCGAACTCTAGTTGCATCCCGGATTTGGGGTTAATGATTTCATATTGTTGTTTACCTCTTGATTCCTTTGTATCTCCTTGAATTGGGCTTCTAGGTTGTTATGGTTGTGTTTGGATAGGTTGGTCACTTGTTTTTCAAATCTTTTATTGCCTAGATTTTTGGTCCTTTGCTCGAGCGACACTTCCTGCGGTCGAGCGGGCTTTGCAAACTCTCAGTACTTTTGCAAGTCTGCAAAATTACTGGGAGAATGTATTCTACGCTCGAGCGGGCATGCGCTCGAGCAATATTCTTCTGTCTGCAAAACTATTGGATGTCTGTTTTCTACGTTCGAGCGTCACTTTTTGCGCTCGAGCGGCGAACGTCTTTTTCATTGTGTCTTGGCACTCGAGCGACACTTCTTGCGCTCGAGCAGAACAACTTATTGTGTCTGACACTCAAGCGTCAACTCTTGTGCTCGAGGGGACTGTGTGTATATCATATCACAGTAGCACATTTTTACATCACTTTTTCATATCTTTTTCTTTCAAACCCTAGATCTGAGCCTCTCTTTCTAAAGCTTACATTCTCTGTACATTTTCACCTAAATCTAGTAATTTATCTACCCGTGTGCCTGTGTTAAAAATGTAGAGCATCTCAAGGGCTATGTTTTGATCCGAATAGAACTTGGTTTCGACGTCTTTGGAGTTCCTCCATTGCTTCCTTTGGTCTTCTAAACTTGAAGTAGGGATTTTCTATGCTTCTATATGACTTTTAACTTAGTTATTTGTTTTTATAAACATCATTGTGATTTTTGAAGGATTGAAACAAACCTAGGGTTTTGGTTTAAATTCAAAAGAAGGTTTTTCAAATGGGAGTGTTGAAAGTGGTTATGGAAGTGGTAATGAGGTTATATGGTAACCAAATGGTTGATTTTGATACTTGGGTTAAATAGTTTGGAAAAAAGGGAAGTTTGCCCTAAAATGTTTTAAATATTTATTTTGTATGCATAAATGAAATTGGTATTATAAATGTGAAATTGGATGAATGTTGATATAAATGGTGAAATTAGGTATGTATTACCTCACACTCATGGAAATTTAGATAATTTGTCTATCTTGAGATTGTATATCTGTTTTGGGCTATCGGTGGAGGTTAGCTATGATTGTTGTAGAAATTGCATGAGGATTAGATAAATTGAACCTTATTTCTCATCTGTTGTCATGTTTTTAAATACATTGTATATGTATGATATTTGAGAGGAGATAGGGGATGTACTCCATGTATGATTATGTCTTTAATTACACTGTATATGTATGATGTTTGGGCAGAGATAGGGGATGTATTCCATGTATGATTATGTTTTTAATTACATTGTATATGTATGATGTTTGAGAGGAGATAGGGGATAGACTCCATTGAATTAAGTTGGCCAGAGCATCCAGGGTGAAAGTCCCGAAAATCACGATTATACATGGGTGCCGATTCCCGCGGACAAAATGTCCGTAAAATGGCAAATAGAAATGATTGTATGATGATTATTCTGGTTAAAGACTTAGGGGTTGTTTGGGGTGTCCTAAATAAGTGCACTTTTTGACTTTTTGGACTAAAAATTTGAGAAAAAAATATGGTCGTTTAGGATAACTTTTTATCTTTTTATGAAAAAATGTGTATTAAAATATTGTATAAAATGACAAAATTACATTTTTACCCCTACATGGCAGAATCATCAATGAGAGGTGGCAGAGGAAGTACGGCTAGGTTAAAATGGTGAATGAGGCTTCACGAGTACTGTTTGGCCATGGGGTCCATCAAGGGTCCCGTTTCGATAATCCGAACCATTGAATGCGTAGAACTAGTTGAATACTATATGTCTATGAAAAATCACTTTAATCGGATAGCGATAACTATGTGATCAAAATAGTTTTGTATGAAATTAATGGATGGTGAAAAATAAATAACTGAAAAAAAAATCTGATTCAATCACATAGCTATCTATATCCGATAAACATGAATTTTTACAGGCATATAATACTCGATGAGTTCTACACATTGAACGCTTTGAATTATCAAAAACAGACCCGTGGTGGGCCCTCACGGGCCCAACATTACCCTCCAACTTAATAAATATATACATCTAATTTTTTTTTTTGTTCATTTGAACAGGCCATTAAGTACTGAAACATCAATCACTACCAATGCTGTCAGTCCTTGTTTGTATTAAAATATTGTAGAAATTAATTTTTTTTTTAATTTTTAATTTGTAAATAGTGATAACTTTTTAACTTTTTTAGTAACTTTTTGGCTTTTTGAATTTTTTTTGATATGCCAAACCAGGCCTTATTGAGTTGTAGTCTCAGTTTGGCCGTTTGAATAAAATGGACTGTTGTTATGAAGTGTAATAATACTGTTGATGCTGCATGTTTTGCAAAGATATTATGAAACGGTTTATCAATGGCATTGTAATTGCATCCTTACCCTCATATCTTTGTTAAGTTTTATATGTTATACTGGATTATTTTTACTGGGTTTTGGCTCACCCTATAGAGGAAAATCATTTTCAGGTGTTGGTGATATGCCTCTGCCAAGGCGGTAGCTTGGAGGAATTTGGAGCAAGAGCTTCTATTTTTGTTGTATCTATTTTGTATAGCTAAGAGCTTAAAATTGTGCTGAGCTAGTTCATTTTTGTTGTAACCAAGCAGCGATTTGAAAAGATGTAAGCTATTAGGGAAAATGAATATATGTTTGACTTTTATTCCTCCTTGTATCTGTCTCTCATGTATATTAAACTCTAATTAATAAAAGCATGTTAATTCAATTATATTTCCATTTATGCGATGGGTTTGTGTATTTACTTTGGGGCGTTACAACACAGAGTTTCGAACCGCAACAATGGAAGAATGATGATAAGCTCGCATGACGTTCCTTTCTTGGTTTGTTCTGTTTTGTTTCTTTCTTTGATGATCATCACCCAATTCATCTCTTTGGATTTTTGTTGTTTTGTGATTTTTTCCAATTCTCTAATCGGCAAGAGAGAGAGAGAGAGAGAGAGAGAGAGAGAGCTTCTTTGTGTTGCAAGATTCTTTTTTAACCATGTTTTAATTTAATCATATATATTTAGTTTTTAAAGAAATGTATCCCACTAATTTCTCCAGAATCGGTAATCATTAAAACTGTGAAAACAAAAAGAGTAAATATGAAGATTATAATTGTGTGTAATACTTACTATCAAAAATAAAACAAATAGTATATTAGTCCCAAAAATATTATAAATAAGGAAAAAAGGACCCCCTGAAATACAAATTTAAATATATGGAATTAGGTGGAAAACAAGAAAATTTTATGGACTTGTTCAGCTATAAGTCCTCTAAATGTGATTTATAAATAAATCTCTCTATCTTAAAATATATACTAATAAAAAGCGGCACAACTTAATTATTGCTAAAAATATTTTCATTAGGTCTTAATTAAAAAAAAAGAAAAAAAGAAAAAAGAATCCAATTGAAATGAATTATTTAAAATTAATGTATAATTGTTTCTCAAATACATAGACTAGTTATCAAATTTTATATTAACTATATTAGCTACAATTTTTCTTAAAGAAATAAATTTTTTTTCAAAATTGTTAGTCATATCTTACCTTCAATCAACCATAACACAAAAAAGATTGCATGTGTTAGTAATGTTTCTACTAAAAAATAAATGGTAGATAAGATAAATTATATAAGCTTAATCAATTATTTTCAAGCTAAAAATTTGAGAAAACTAATGTTTACGTGATATTTTGCTACAGTTGATTTTATTTTTTGTTCTATTAATTTTGTTAAATATAAAATTCTGATTATGGTATATTTATAATTTTCAGAACTATGAAAACAATCAATATTTTAAACAAATCTCAAGGAATGTATTTGTAATTTATCTTAATTGTATTAGTGCATAAGAGAGTAATTAGAAAAAAAAAAATTTATGTATATATTTGTTCTATTATATAAAAAATTCTGACAAGGGATATTTATAATTTTTAAAACTATAGGGGATAATCCATATTCCAAACAAGGGGTTTTTTTTTTTTTTTTTTGGTGCCAAAACTCCCTCATTGGGCATCTTTTTAGTGAACAGGATAACCCAAAGTTTTTTTAATTCATAAACCCCTTAAACAAGAGGCGCGTACTTCATGAAGGACAAGCAAATATATTTTTATTTTATTAATAATCTTGCATTTTCATGTGTATCTAAGAGATTTGAAAAGTTCTCCTTCATCAATTGTGGTCCATACAATTCGTAGTTGCGAGTTTAAAGAGCATGAGAGCTTGATTGAGTTTGCCGCGCATGAGAGTTTGATTGAGTTTGTAAAGCTTCATTCAATCATTGTTCGAGTTAGAGTTGGAGTTTCATTCAATCACTTCATTCGATGAGTGTTCATGTTAGAGTTGAAATTTCATTCAATCATTGGTTGATGGTTGATAATATGTAATCAACAATCAATTAGTGATTGAACCGTCATTTATTAGAATAATTTTACTTTAATTTGCTCTGATAATATATGTCAAGCGTTTTATTTTGTTGATACTTTATTTAAAAGTGGTAATAAAATTTTACTCTGGTTTGCTGTAATAATATATAATCTGTCATTTATTTGCTGATACTTTGTTTTAAATTAATAGTAAAACTTTACTCTGTTCAAGTTATTATTTCATTTTACTATGTTAAAGTTATGTTTTTGTAATTATTTATGAATAATTATAGTGACTATGGTCTTTAATGATGATGATGGTATTTTACTATTTAAAAGTTAGGGTAAACTACATTTTAACTCCCTGTGGTTTGCCCAAAGAGCATGGAATTTTCCTATAATTTCATTTGTAACACTTAAACCCCCCTAGACTTAATACCAAATTGTAATTTCTGACGGATCCGTTTGTTTAAACAGAATGTGGGCTTCACGAGCATAAAAGTATAGTGCAACAGAGCAGGTTACACTCTTGGACCAAAACATCTCTTCTCTCTCCTTCATTACATAAATATGCAACACCATCATCTTCCATGCAAAATCACCCCCATCACCTTTTATTTCTTCTCTCATCTCACTACCATTACCTTCCATGCAAAATCATAACCAACCAACATCACCACCATCATATTCCATGCAAAACCACCACTATCACATTTTATTTATTCTCTCAGCTCACTACCATTACCTTCCATGCAAAATCACAACCAACCAAACATCACCACCATCATATTCCATGCATAACCACCACCATCACCTTTTATTTCTCCTCTTATCTGACCACTATTGCCTTCCATGCAAAATCACAACCAACCAACATCACCACCATCATGGAATCAAACCAATTTTTCTCTCTCTAAAAATTATCCAAACACACTTTTCTTCTTATGATTCAAATTAGTAACAAACCCAACCCATGGAATCAAACAATTAATATGTGGAAACATTAAATTTTTGAAATAGCATTGATGAGATTCATACCAACCAAACCCACTTTTATCTTCTCCAAACCACATGCACGAACAAGCCCGAATAGATAAGATTTTCAGTTTCAAACGCACCACTTCAAGCCCTCGTATTTCTTTCGTCGTAACTCTATTTTGCCTCATTTTTGTTTCATTGGATTTACCTCACAGCCTAGTTTTCATATCACTCCACACACGCCTCATTTTGTTTTGTTTTTTGCGTTCTGTTGGAGCTCTGAAAGATGACCAAAAATAAGATTTTTTTTCCCGTTTCCGACATTTCTTTGGCTCATCTTTCGGACTCCATAATTTTCTCGATTTGTAGCAAATTTATCCCGCTCTTTCACCAATCTTTTCACCTTACTCTATACTTTATCCTACGCCACCTCGTTTTCTCACTTCTTTCTAAAATAGATGGTTTTGGCATGTCGAAAGTTATCCAAAAACTACCTTCACACAATCCAAAGAAACATCTCCAAATCTATTTTTCTTTTTCATCATCCACCATCTTCTGCTATTTCATAGCACTTTGTAAATGGTGGTTCTTGGTTTTGATGAAGTTAGGCGATGGTGGTCGTGACAGTCCAGCAGTGACGTGGAGCTCACGATGATGGTGATCGTGGAACTTGATGGTACTGGCGATGGAACTTGGTTGTGAAAATGGGTGGATTTGGTGTTGAAAGGTGGTGGTGATGATGGTGGTAATGGTAAAAGAGAAAATATATATATAGAGAGAGAGATACAAAATAATACAAATGAAATGACTGAGTGTAAAATATATAGGGGCATTTATAACTTTTTATTACTTTTGTTACGTTCGTTCAAAATTACAGTTTAGTATTAAGTCTAGGGATTTAAGTGTTACAAATAAAACTATTAGGGGGTTTCGTATTTTTTGGGCAAAGCACAGGAGATTAAAGTGTAATTTACCCTAAAAGTTAAAATTACAGTAAATTTGCTGTGAAATAGAGTAAGATTTTATTATTGATGTTAATTTTGACAGTAAAAATTTTACAATTCTTTTTATACAGAATTTCATAGCCAATATTGATCTTATTTGATAGATCTTGATGAGAGAATTTTAAAAATATTAATTTTATTAAAAAGCGACATCTATATCAAAAGTTATATCATTTTAAAATTCAAAATATTAAATTACTCACTGAAGATATTTTGGTAATAGTAGTGTGTGCTGAACTTTTCAAAAAAAAAAATCATTGTGTTTGTTAGGATTAAGCAAGGAATCCGTGAAATCCGTAATCCAATCCAGTCTAGTCCAATTCAGTAGGTTTGGATTGATTTTTTGAATCCGTGGTTTGGTTCCGGATTGAAAAATTAAAAATCTATAGTTCACAGATTAGTTCCGAATTGAACCCCACGATTCCGGATTGGAACCGATCTGGACCATATACAAATAGTCTATTTTTTTATTATACACCTTCTTGCATATTATCTTCTCTTATTTCATATAAAATTTAAATCCGAACCTAAACTTGCATTACTTTTGTTTGCTAATTTTTAATGTTAATTTGTGATAATCCAAATACTTATAGTGGAACTAGTTTCCTTATGGTTGTTTAAATTCTAGAACAGTTTGTCGCTATTATAAAAAGACATGTTGCTATTATGAAACTAATATGGTGTTATATTTATATTTTTATGAAAATAAAGTGTTATATATATATTTTTGTTATTTAATTATATAAATTCGTTGTCCTAAACCAATCAAATCCGTGTTTAAATGGATTGGTTCGGATTGGTTCCACGATTTAAACGAATTGGATTGATTCCAATTTTTCAGGATCCGTAAATAATGGATTGGTTTTGGTTTTACTCTAATCTAGTCCAACCCGAACTATGCTCACCCCTAGTGTTTGTCCTTAATGTATAAAAGTTTTACTATGATTGGATTTTGATCAAATTTCCTTTTGAAGAACCTTGAGTGATGTATTAATAATAATAATTGATCAAACAATAAATTTATGTACATTACAAATAAATAATAAATAATGGCACCATTTTAAATAGCAATATTAGGATTAAATGAAAAAAAAAAAAAGAACTTTAGAGTAATAGAAGGGAGAGGGAATGCTGCTACGTTTGTTTTACGTGAAAAAGAATTTCATTAGTGCAAGTCTACCTCCGACTGAATCAATATCTCTTTCCCCCCTTGCTGCCACGGAGAGCAATGTTCCACGTCTTTCTTAAACAACTCTTGCTCATTCATTTCACTACAAAGGCATTCCGGACCAACTAAAATACAAGTCATGAACGATAGCGAACCCAAGCTAGATAGGCTTTTTTATGTCGAAAATCTCAAAACTAGATATCTTACATCAGACTATCACAAGCGTAGTCAACTAACCTCATAAGTAGAGGCATGTACGCATCGCAACTAATTGAGGGGAAAAAAAAAAACCACTAGAAGACTAGACTAGTAGTTAGAGTGCTTCTTGTTGTTTGGCCTTTGTATGACCGTCTTCACTTCCTGTCTATCCCCTTTTGTTTGGTAATTCTACTTCCAACATCGGAGGAGCAAGCTGGGGATAGAAAGGTAGTTTCAAGAGTTCGAGATGTACTTTCATGTAAAACTTTTTTACTTGAAAAATATTATGGTGTTTAGAACAATAAAAATAAAAGTTAATAGAATCATTTTTCATGATCAAATGAATACAAATTTGTTTAGATAGAAAATGTTTTCTACTTTTAATAGATGAAAAATGTTTTTCAGACTAAAATTTTACTGATATCACCACACTACCAGGATCACTATCACTTCCACCACCACAACTACCGCCACCATCACCGTCGCCGCCGCCCGATTACAATGCCACCACCTTCATCTCACCACCACCAAATATAAAAAAATATTTTTCAGTAAATAATATTTTCCATTAGAAAATATCTCTTTCTCTTATGTTTGGCAGCCAACCTTCTAAACAATTTCAAATACTGCAAGGCACAGGTTGAGCATGTCGTATTTTCTTGCAAGTGGTGAGAGCAATAATTTCAAATACTGCGAGGCCTGGGTTGAGTATGTCGCATTTTATTGTGAGTGGTGAGAGCATAGATCGTAAATTAACTTACAAAAATCAAATCTGTAAATCAATTTTACGCTCAAACAAACAGACCCTAAAAGAAGCAAAAAAAATATAAAAAAAATTAGAATACCGGAGGAAGTTACCTCAAAAGAGGAAGTCCTGAATTCAAAATTTGATGTTCTCCATCACCAAAACAGAGAATCTACGGAGAAACTTATTTTAGATGATGCAATGGAACATCAAGCAGGACTAGATATCATTCTAATAGAATAAAAACATAGCTAAGAGACACTGATTCATAGACAACAAGCTTAGCTACTTAGCCTCTCTTTACCGACCTCCTCACAGGTTTTATAGACGTTCAAAGTTGTTTGAGAAACTCTTCAACCGCTTGTCCTACATCACTAGGGGGATTTGAATCACTGAAGTTGGAAACCTTGAACAAGAGGTAGCAGACCTCATTGGTCAGCTTCCTGTAACTCATGATGATAGAAAGGAACACCTTTAGAAGATGTAACTGAAATGCATACTTCACATGCAAGATAAAAAGGTAGGCTTAAAGCTTCTCTTCAGGAAGCGCAATGAAATTACGAATTGTCTCAAAAAAAGCTTGTGACTACCCAGATGGACTTTGAAAACAAAGATACTATCACTGAGAGCTTGCAACTTCCAAAGAAAACCTTGAACCTTGGTGTATAACCATGAAAAGCTACCGTGATTGTTAGAAGATGTCAGATCTACTGAAGAAAAACTCAACGGAACTAGTAATAAGCTTGAATTAAAACTTAAATTATCTGAACTAAAGCTTTCAGAGGTTCTCGACTTAATAATTGAACAAAAATACAGTGAAGTTGGTTTCTAAATTGACAGTATAAGGAAGAGGCTAACATTATCGTATGAAGCAAAGATCAATCAGAGCCATCTGTGAAGACTGATAAATTACAACAATTTCAGGAAGTCAAGAAGATTGAGGAACAATTCAATGCCAAAGATGGCATTATCACACTCTGCTGCTGCATTCAATGTGCATCACTTGCCGATATCCATAAATGGGATTATTATAATTTATTTGTATTGTTTTCATTGACAAAAGAACACAGTTAAACAGCCCGTGTGTCATGAAAACTGGCTTCCCATTCTTACAGCTCGTCTATGGAGGGAAAAGAGAACAATCAAAAGATAAGAAGAAAATGAAATGAGACAAACTATATTTATTCTTTCATCTTCCTTGCCTTGATAAATCCAAGGCCTATAGCTGCTGCCGTTGCTTTTTTTTTTTTTTTAATTTTAATTTTATTTATTTACTTTTTTTGTGCAAGTCAGATCCAAACATAGCATTAGGAGAGCAATTATATCTATTGAGTAATCTCGCTGAAAATAAATTGAAGTACAAAAATTTGCAGCGGCAAACGAGTTACATTGCTCTCCCTCTCAGACCTTTAACTTTGATTCTACTTTGTTGGTGTTTCAGTAATTTAAGAGATTTAATTTTATTTAAAGCTGAATCTATACTAATAAGGGAGATTAACCTCTTTGAGAAATTTTAACCAACCCGTTACCAGACAATATTTGACTCGAGAGATTTCACAGAGCAGGATGTGAGAATGCAAAATATATAAAGAATTTTCCAGTAGAATTTTATTTACGAATGAATGAAGAATCAAAAAGGTGCCAATTGTAATTCCAATTATACAATGCAAAGCGTTCCATATATAATCAGAAAAACAGAGGCAAACTAGACACTACAAACAATAACTATGAATAGGCAGAGCTGTCAAGATATATGGGACAGGTGTGATGACTCCCCTAAATCTTTTTCATTCATTCTTTTCAATTGTTTATTCCTTTTCCGTTAAGCTTTTCAATTTTTTTACAGTATGGAGTAAGCGCGGATAACCTCAACAATAGGAGCCCGGCACAATGGACACTTCCCTCCTCCACGAACCAATTCATTGGCACATTTCGAACAAGTGCACATGTGCCCACATCTGCACAATATATAATCAAACATAAAATTAACCAAAAATGACACAATATACTTGTTTGTTGTTGACAAAAAGTTATTTCAATTCCTTTTCCATTTGCATGCGGTTGTATGTGGTCAGTCGTGTCATCTATCTATCTGTGAATGTGTTTAGGAGCTTGTCTATACATGCATATCAACAATAGCACAAGCAAGAAGGTGTACCTGTACAAAAGAGAGTCAATTTGGCTATCACAACAAACACAGCAAGTTCCCTTCCTAACATGACCCCATTTGGATCCATCCTCCGATGTCTCTGCCACCCCTGCAATGCATTGCATTTTCAACACAATATCTGGAATAAATTAAGGGAGAAACAAAAGCAATTGCTGCTATTAAATTTTTTTGAAAAATTTAGCCAAAATCCCTCAATTGGACCCTTGTTTGGTAAAAAGGACAACCCAATTTATTTTGCTTCATAAACCCCCCTAAGGAGGCGCATAATTGAGCCAAATACAAAGTAAAATATCCTTTTTTTTTTTCTTGGACAATATTGCCAGAATAACATATTATTGTGAACCAAAATAACATGTTACTGTTTACATCAATTTCGACGGTAATTTTTTTTTTTTTAAGAATTTCATAGTCAACATAAATCTTATTTAATAGATCTTGATAAGAAGATTCTAAAAATATTAATTTTATTAAAAACATCTAGATAAAAGTTATATTATTTTAAATTTTAATATTTTGGTAATAGTAGTATATGTTGGACTTTTCAAGAAAAACTTTTTGTGGTTGTCCTTAATGTATTAAAGTTTTATTATGAGGGGGCTTTTGACCAAATCTCTCAATTTTTTTGGGTTAAAAATGAATTTAAGTTTTTCGAAAGTGAAACCAGAATTTAGAAATCAAGATTCTCATTGTTCTGCAGAGGAAGTGAAAGAAACATTAAAATTGGAAATGTAAACGAACCTTGTCCACCACCAGCTGACCGATTTAGAGCAGCAGAGACCTCCTGTCTTACTGAGCGTTGCAACTCCAGTTGCATGTCCATGCAGGCCTCTAACATCCTCTGCATGTGGTTCATGCCTTGTTGAAGCCTTGCCATGTCTGCTCTTAGATCATTAATCATCTCCCACTCCTGCTCCAAATCAGCATCAACGCATTTAGCTTTAAGCCATAAAATGCAGACACATATAGAATACTAGAGATAGGTATGTATGGATTTCCTCAGATTTTAAAATTAGAAAAACAAAAAACAAAAAAAAAACAAAAAACAAAAAGATCAATAATAAAAAATCTTCGGAAATCATTGGCCATATAAAAAATAAACATAAATAAAAAAAACTAAAGACAAGATAACTATGCTTTTGAAATAAAAATAAAAATAAAGGTCTGGTAGAGGTAGCAGGCATGTCAGCTTTACCCCCACTTCTGTGTGGAGAGACTGCTTTCCGTGACTTGAATATGAAAATTTTCGTGACTTGAATATGAAAAATTCCAGTAAAAGTCCAGCAAACTCTAATATCATTTGAAACGAAGGAATTGGTATTCTCAACAGTCCAACTTCACCCAGCAATTTGTCACAGAATGGCACTGTATGTTAGTCAATATTAAAATTACAAAGGTGCTCATGATACAAATCCAAGTGGTTATACGCCTAAAGCCACCAAATCAAGTGCATATTTCACATTGTTCTAGAAGCTCCTTTCAAAGCAACAAATTACATATTTTAAATATGAATAGAAGATTTGTCTATTAAAGTAGGAATTGACCCTAACTAACTGTAGTGGCATTTTCCATATAACTTCCCACAAGTTCAAAACCAACTCAGTGCAACCAGTTGTGGTTAAGGATCCTCTTTGTGGGACCATTACACAAGATGAATTTGTATTATCAATGATATAACCATGAATAAAATATCAGATGAATTTGTACCCATATATGATGCATAAAACACAAAGGAAATAATTAGTTCTCATGGAACATCCAAATATGCACTTTTCCACTATAAAATATCATACATGGAAGCTGCAACTGACTGAGAGGGGAGTTGTATTTACTAATTCAATGTTTTAGCACCAAAATAAAAGATGACTCACAAGTTCTGAACGATGCATGCTATGTCGAGACCAACTAGTGTGATGTAAGTCCTGATGCCAAAGAGGCTGTGGAGGGGGCACAGGAGGAGATGGTAGCACCAGTGAAGGTCTGCCCATAGCATCACTCTGATCCCCATTCTGCTCATCCCTTTGTTGCTCCTGATCCTGCTCTGGTGAAGCAGGAGTCGGAGTGGGCAAGTTCCTGTGAAGATCCCAGTCAATAGGAGCACGTGTTTGCCTTTCCACATATGACTGTATTAATTGGTCCAGACTCTCACGGAAACCACTACGAAGAAGATTAGAGACACTTCTCCTACATGGAACAAAAAAATCCCAATTATGAAGAAAGGTGAAGAAATAAAAGCCTAGATGGCTCAAAATATTAAAAAATAATAAAAAATATGGAAGCACTTTAAGACGTACGACTACCTGCTTAAGAGTTCCCTGAGTTCCATACTATACACATTATCATCATCAGGTGGGTGGAATCTATTGACTCGTCTAACTGGGATGAAACGACGCATTCTCGGTGGGTCAGAAGGTGCTTCTGACCAATTTTCCACGGCTTCCCTCATACCATTTTCATGCCAAACCTCATGGGTTTCTTGTGGATGATCTTCTTCTACACCTTCATTTCCTGAAGTTTCTTGAGGCCAATCATTAACTGGATTTTCCTGCCAATTTCCATCCATATCTCCTGTAGTGCTGTCTCTCCATTCATTAAACTGATCATACGCAGATTGCTGCCAGTTTCCTCTCTCATCTTCAGGACCTTGTTCCTGCCAATCCCCTCCTTGATTAACAGATTCTTGCCAATTAATGCTCTGACCAGCCAAGTTGCTTTCAGAATTTCCTGTAGGATCCAACAACCGATGGATGTCACTTTCCTGACTCCTAGATTGTGACTGCTCATCGATTTCATGCTGGACCTCCTGTGGGGTGTTTGTATGGATCTGATCATTTCTGGAATCAGTGGTATTATTGTTAGATGAGGTATCAGAATTGCTGCCTACTTGACCACGAACTATATTTTCTAACCTGAAGCGGAACCCTTCCCTGCTCGAAATAATTGCTCATTATGTCAATTTACAGCCATGATTAAGAAACCCACAAAGATGCTCTAGAGAAACAAAAGAACTATGGACTTGACTGGAAGAATACAGTCTCCAACATTACAGCCTCAGAAAACCATAGAATTGCCAAATGATCCGATCAAATTGTCACTACAAAGTATAAAATGCTAAAATTACTTATCTAGTCCACGGAAACAGACAACTAAACCACAACATAGCACATAATTGCTCCATGGCAGATAAATGAGTATGTTAAGTGCAGGAACGTGTGAGAACGTGCATGCCCCCATAAGTGCATGTACATTGAGAGACCTAAAATCCCAGTCATATGCTTAAATCAATTAAGAATCCATTCCATGGGCTAACAGTTTTTTACAAGTCATTGCATTCTAGGTTAGTACTGCTCATCTCATTCAAATGTTAGATCACATAAAATTTTCTTTATCAATGGAAGCAACACTTGTTTTAAATACTTCTTGCAAACTAGAAGAAGAAACTTATCTTCTTACAATAGAGACCTAACAAAATGTTCCCCTCATCATACTAAAAGCATGAAATTATTAAGGCAACTTTTTCATTTCATTGCCTCAGACCATCAGATGGATAAAAATCCCATTATAGAGCCAGATCACAGAAAAACTGAAAGGTCAATCAAAAATAATTTTTAAATAAATAAATAAACAACACCAAAGGAGTTCCAACCAACATTGAGATTAATAATTAAAATCAATCACCTTGTACATAAAAAATTAAAATAAATAAAAAAAAGTAAAGTTGCATACCTTAAGCCAGAAACAGTATGCCGTTGTCTTAACTGAACCAATTCACCTGCAGCCACTGAAGGTGGTCTCTCATCCTCAACAGGCCTTTCATTTCGCAAGAATCTGCCTCTGAGTAATGACTGGAAAAATTTGCACAGCAATAATAAAATGCAAGCTCAGAACCAAACATATTCACAAAGAAACTACTTAAGAGCTCAAAATCAGTTAATAAATAATTCAGTGCCTTATTCTGTGAGAAATGTGAACCTAAGATGTAGGTTATCTCAAAACAAATACTATAGTTGCTAGTAACAAGTAAAATGTAATTATCCATATGTTATTGCGTTTTGATTTCTTGTTTTAGAGAAACCGTACATGAAGCACTACAGATTTAAAAAACAAATCAAAACAAATTACAAATAATCAAAACCTATCCAATGCAATACAACAATATTTTTGTTTCATGAGCTAATATCAAAATATTTACGGTTGACAAGATCTTTGAAACCTTGATAATATTTATCTACCAAATGTGTAATAGTTTATATAAGTTCTTTTGTAGACGGGTTGCACTTGTACCAGTTGGTGCTTCTTTTAATATATTATCATTACTTATAAAAAGAAAAATGTATGCAATGAAGATGTAAAACTGCACTGATTTTAGATTCAATACCTAAAATTAAAACAGTAGAACTGCAGTGAGAATGGATCAGATAAAACCAACTGAAACAAGTAAATAATAGTCCCAAGTTAAAATTTTGTGCCTAGGGAAGTACAATCTAATAGAATGGTACACGGCAATCATTTTGTTGCATAGGACTTTCAATCGTAGGCAAGAAGCCATCCTTTCCCATATCCAATCTAAGCTGTAAAATGCAATGCCCAAGATTAAAACAACCAATGGTGACCCTACAGAACATTTTTCAACATTTGGTTTTATCTATTAAAAACAACTAAATTTCTCAAACAGCAAAACAAAAGGCAAAAAACACAGAAAAGAAATAGGACAAAAATTGACCCAAAAAAAACCTTCAAAAAAGAAAAAATAAAGAAATTAACCATAAATATTCAACGAGAATACACTACACCCTGAGTAGTCCGTAATCCGAAAAAACAACAACTGCTCTCTATCCTGCATTTCACATCCGTTGTGTATTTATCAAATAATTACTGGATTTGGCCCATCTTGCAGACATGAACTTGATCTAATTCCCATAAAAATAATAAAACTAAAACTCAAATCAACTTCTCATAACCAATAACTACTGCATGTATAAAGTATAGAGTCGCAAAAGATATGTAAGAACATCAGAACACTCTACAATGATTTCAGATTCTATCAAACAAATGCAATGCATTTTTGTATACCATTTCCAGTCAACCCATCCAGTTTTTATGCAAGGGGGGACACATAGAAAGTCAACAGAAAACCACATGATGAACCAAAAAAATCACTGAAAAGTAACTGACCTGAATGCGGTTGCGATGAGCAAATTCAGAAACAGCCCGATGCTCCAACAGGCCCTCAAGTTCCCTCTGTCTTTCCCTCTCAACCCTCACAAGCAAGTCGATCAGAGCTTGCCTTCCCCGCAACCTCAGCATGTCCCTGCGAACATGCTCTGGCTGGCCTTCATCATGATCAACAACCAGACCTTCACGAACATGGCCAACTTGAGAACCAAGTCCAGCAACTTGTTCATCTCCTCGACCACCACGAGCTGCCCTCTGTTGACTAGTCATTTGAACCCATTCCCTCACAATCCTAACCCTTTCACGCTCAGTTTCACCAAGCCACTCTGCTCTTGGACTATTGCTCCTCTGCGTTACATTGGATGAATGATCAGTGATGCCACTCTCCATCCAACCCCGAGCAATTTGCCTCACCCTCTCCCTCTCAACTTCACCCAGGTCAGGAGATTGCTCACGGCTGGAACTGTCACGGTCCCCTTGTTCATTTTGCGTTCCCATCTGATCATGGGACCAAGTTCCAAAGTCGTTCTCACTCTCACTTGCATCCTCCAAACTAACATGATTCTCGGTCCCCTGGCTTTCAGACATATTCATGCTTGAGGCGTTTGTATTCGACTCAACACTCCTCAGCCTCAATCTTTCTCTCACCGTCTCCCGAGCATGATTCAACAAGTGCTCATCTTCCAATTCCCGCCACATTTGCAAAATAGATGATGCCTGGGTGCTCAGTCTCTCAACATTGCCCTGCCGCCTTGAAGTCGGAGACTGAGACTCTCTCAAGAATGATGAATCAAGAGTAGAAACCGTGTGCAGACCTGCGAGTGCCATCAACTCTGATTCTCTATTCCTCCTCTCAATCGTTGTAATCATCTCCTGTGCCTGCCGGGCAGCCCACCTACTCAAAATCCGTGAGTGGCGCCTCCGGGCAGCAGAAGACTCAGCCAGATCATCCCCCTCAAGATCTGACCTCCTCCTTCTCCTAACAAGTTGATCACCCTCATCATCCTCATCTTCAGTATTACGGGGAGAACTACACGATGCAAATGACATACAATCATCCAAATGCCCTCGCATTAATTCCTCCAATCCCCGCTCAAATTCGGTGCGGGCATCCCTGGCGCTCTCAGGCTTTTGTTGCAATTGTTGCTGAATATCTGTCATTCTCAACCCACTAACCCCCTAGCCACCCATCACCACACTCAGTTTACAACACACACAACCCACCATTTCTAAACCTATAAATAAAGATCTTCCTTTAACTAAGAAACCTATTCGATACATAGAAAATCAGAACAAAATCCTAAATTCAAATCAAAACACAAGAAATCGCAAAACAAAAGTAACCTAAAGGGATTGAGATTGATTGTTCGGTACATATCACCTGATCAAAATTACAAATATAATTCAGGTCAAAATCAAATTGTACGGATCATAACCAACCCCCCCCCCCCCCCCCAAAAAAAAATAAAAAAAAATTGGCGATGAATTGAATCAAATCGAAATCGAAAATGCACAAATAAAATCCAAAGTTTAAGAAGGGATCGATTGAGAATATCTTTCTAGGGCAAAAACAGAAATTTGAAATTGATGAACCCGAAAAACGTACCTTTCTTGTAGCTGTGCATTCTTTGTTCCAAGTGTGAGAAATACAACCCTAACTTTCGCGGAGAGAGAAAGAATAGAAAAGCAATATCAGAGATTTCTTCAAGACCAAACAGAGAAGAAAGGATGGTGAGAATTTATAAATATCAGAGAGAGAGAGAGAGAGAGAGAGAGAGAGAGAGAGCTTTTATTTATTTATTTATTTTGGTTTTCTAAAAGAAAATATTGATTTGGTTTTGCTTTTCTCGTTTTTATTGTTTTTGTTGTTTTGTTTTGTGAAGCGAAAGACCGCGGGTTTTTTGGGCAGTAAAAGGAGAGACAGAGAGAAGGGGAGAGAAGCGCCGATCTGCCCCTTTTTTTGGGGGATAAACTACAAATACATTTTCCAAATTTGCTTGAGGTATAAATTATTTTTTATAATTTAAAAAATTATAAATATTTTTTATCAGAACTTTCTATTTAATAAACTTAATTAAAAAATTAAAATTTTTAATTGTTCACTTATATAATAATAAAATTATTTAAATTATTAATTAAAATAAAATTTTAACATTATTAAAAACGTTTAATTAACTTGGTGGTTTGTTAATTAAAAGACTTGTTTGTTATAAAATTAAAATTTTAGGAGGCATAATAAAATTTCTAAAACTATATAGGGTAATCTGTAATTTAAGTAAATCTCAAAAGATATGTTTGTAATTTATCATTTTTCGTATTCTTTTTTCTTTGGATTATTTAGATGAAAACGTAGAAATTATATATCATGGGTAAACTACCAATAGGTTCTAATAATCAGACTTAATTCTCATCAAGTTCTATTAAAAATTAATCTTGATAAAATTGTCGCTAAAAACAATTTTTTTGTGACAATTTTTTACATATGTCGCTAAAAATTGACAATTAGTGACTTTTTTTGTCATGATTTTTATAAATTGTCGCTAAAACTTACAATTAATATTTTTTTTGTGATAAATTTTTCTCATAGGATCTATTAGATAATAAGTCAACTTATTAAAACCTATACGTAAATATCCCAAATATCACTTTAATTATTAAATTATAGGGCGAATTATATTAGTTGTCATTTGGTTAAGACTTTTTTAATTGAATTTTTTGAGTTTAGAACTATTTTAACTTGGAACTAAAAGTTAGTTTGGATTATTTTTTTAGTTTTTTATTTTCGTAAGAAAAAAAATAAATTAATTATGGTTTGAACGTAATATTTTATCTTATTAACTTATTTAGTCTATTTTTTCTTTTGTGCTTTTTTAGTCCCAAGTTTATTTTGCCAACTGAAGCCTTAATAGTTTTTGTAGTTTAAAATTTGTGTATTTTGATATCTGATTTTTTAATTATGATATATTTGATATTAATTTTAAATCTCGTTCTAAATAAAGATAATTGAATACACAATTACTCCATTTTAAGGGCAAAGTCGTCAATTTGATAAAATATAAACTAATTTGACAAAAATAAATATTAAAAAAATATTTTTAAATTTTTAAATATTTTTTCTACCCATTAAAGATAAAATTATATAAAAATAACATTTTTTTTTTTTATCAAATTAATTCTTAGTATGTATGTGGATGACGATCATGCAGTTGGTGGTTGTTTTGTTGATATTTTCGAATAGTTATTATGTAATAAATGACTGTATTTATTGTTAACAGATATTTAAAAAATGCTATAAGTCCCAAATTTTTTACCAAATGAATGATTCAATGTCTCACATGAGTGTGAGGTCTACAAAAGTATGAACCCCACACCCATATGAGGGTAATTTATAAGAAAAGTTTGGGACCCCATAACCCCCAAAATGATGTGGACCAATCATGTGTCTTTATTTTTTTGTTTTTTTTCCTTTCCTTCCTGGACCAATCACAAATGAGTAGGGGTTGTATTTTTTGGGGGTCTGTAGCATTGTTGGTCATTTATTTTGTATAAAATTTGGTATCCCTAGCATTTGTGGACCCCACACCCATATAAGACATTTGGTCATTTATTTGGTAGAAAATTTAGTATCCCTAGCATTACCCCATATATTTTTGGATGATTATCATGTAATGGATGATTATAAGGCTTTTAATGTTTAATCAATATGTGAAATGTTTTTAATTTTTATTTTTGATTTAATAGATTTATTTAATAAGAATATCAAAGTTGTCGACATGTTTAACTTTTAAAAAAATAGAAATTAATTTAATGAAAATAAATATCAAAAAAATTATTTTTACCCTCTCAAAAGATAAAATTGTATAAAAATGAGATGTGTTTTTAAATTTTTTTCACCAATTTAATTTTTAGTTTCTCAAACAAATTTTTTGAAAATAAATTTTGAAAATCAAACAAAACCGAACTTTAAAACTAGGAAAGTTCTAACATTATTCATTAAAAAAAAATTTTTATTATATTTCAAACAACATATAAGTTAACAAACACAAAATAAGTTGTACGACAATTTTGCCTTTGAAATGGACCATTTATAAAGAAAATATCTTTGATTGTCTTTGTTTAGAACAAGATTTAAAATTTAGAGTCAAATATATTACAATTGAAAAGTCAGGAACAAAGTGATACAAGTCTTAAATTATAGAGACTGTTAATGTAATTCTCTCTAAATTATAAAAACTTTTAAATTGACCTTTTAAATTATTAAAAGATATCATTTTACTTTCTAAATTATAAAAGCGTACAAATATATCCCTAAACTATAAAAGCATATGACTAGGTTCTTAATCTGTAAAAGTGTAGATGTCGAAAACTGTAAAAGTGCACAAATTGAAGCTCTCACAAAAAGAGTCAAAATGAAACACAAATAATTTAAAGGATCCATTTCTACATTTTTTTTTATATATATATTTTATGAGACAAAATAATATTTCTCAATAATTTA
This sequence comes from Camellia lanceoleosa, assembly GCA_025200525.1. Lineage (NCBI taxonomy): Eukaryota > Viridiplantae > Streptophyta > Magnoliopsida > Ericales > Theaceae > Camellia > Camellia lanceoleosa. The sequence goes on along the minus strand of CM045764.1, from coordinate 86,864,937 downwards.
AGAAAAAATTTCAACACAGTAGAATGGATAAAAAAAATTACAAAAACATGTAGAATGCAAGTGATTTTGTGATGGGTACAAGTGAAAGGTTACTTGCCTCCCTCCACTTTTGTGTAAAATTGTTTTTTGCTTCCACTAGAATGTAATTTCCCCATAATTTAAAATGTCAATTTATATGTTTTTATAATTTAAGAGTCAAAATAATATTTGTTTATAATTTAAAGGGTGCTTGTGTAAATACCAACTCTTTTTCTTTTGACACGTCATCATTTTCATCTTTAATATTGTTCTCTTTTACTTTCTTCAACTCCCTTTCTAGGTAAATGATACTTAAAAATAAATGAATAAATAAAATTTAACAAGGAAATTAAAAATTTAAAAAAAAAAATCACTAGGTTTGGTTTTAGAGTTTTTATAAATAGTATTTGAATTTTTAATTCATTTTTTTCAATTTTAGTGAATTTTTTTAATATTTTAATCAAATTTTTTTTATATACTTTTTAGATTAATCTAGATACAATACAAAATTTAGTGAAAAAAATCTGTAAAATTCATTAAATACTAAAAAACATATATAAAAAATTAACACTTTTTTTTTTGTATTTATTGATTTTTTTATAAATATTTTATTTTTTAAATATATCTGGATTAGATGCATTTAAAAAATAAAAATTAACTAAAATATTAACAACAATCACTAAAAACAAAGATCTATACATATATTCAAAATTTAAAAATGATTTTTATTAAAAATCAAGCAGAGTGATTGGTATTTGCATATAAAAAATATATATATTCACAAAATGCATACAAGAAGATTAATTTTCTCTATGTTTGCTTTCTAACTGTGACACCCCTGTTCCGTAGTATGCTAATTGGTCCTTAATTTAAATATGATTATGTGGTTAGCGTGATTTTATGTGTCATTATGTGAATATATGTGATTTTGAGTTTTTATCTGTTCACCGTAGGAATATCTGTTTGATAACCTGCTTCGGAAATTAAATTGAGGGCCTTATCGGCCACAGAACCCGAAATTGATTACGCCATTGTGATTGGCATAATTTTTAGAGCCTACGGTGAAATTTAATTAGAAATTGACTCTGGTCAGATTAAATGGATTAAATTGATGAATTAGAGCCCAACTACTTTATTATTATTAAAATGGCCTTAGTGGGTTTTGTTGTCAAGGCTTTATATACCCAACTCCCCTCTTTAATTCATTTAGACTGAATGTAACTCAAGAAGAGAGAGAGAGAGCCGGCTATTGAGAGAGGAAGGGAGAGACTTGTGTAATTTGGGCTCTAGACTTGGACATTTTGGAGATTTAACTCAAGAATTGGCTAGAACTTAGAAGATTAAAACTTCTAGGTGAGTAATTCTTGGATTATAGTTGTAATTTTGTGTGTTCAAGCTAATTTGGTGATCAAGAGTAAGATTGAAAAGAAATTTGTGTTGGATTTGTTGAATTGAAACTCAATATGAGCATGCATGTATGAAATTGCCATGATTCTCCATGTTTGAGTTTAATGTATGTAATCTATGTTGAAGTTGAATGAAATCCATGTATTTGAACCTCTCTTCACCAATTAAGTTAATGTAAATGTATATATTTCTCACATGCAAGAGTAGATCATGGAGGTATGAGCTTTGCATGTTGCAATTTGATATGTTGGTGATGAATTTGGATTAATTGGAGACATGCATGTAAATGATATAAGGAATTAAGCCTCCTAATGTTGTAAACTTGTGTTGGTATCATGTTAATGTGTATATTTGAGATTTGGGCCATAACATGCATATTTTGTTGGTTGAAAATCGATTTGGAGCTCAAGAACTCAACTTGGGATTTCCAGATTTTTTTGGTGTCCGCTCGAACGGGAGAATCTCCGCTCGAGCGGGAAAATCGTGTTCCCAGCATTTTGACAGGCATGGTTTCCGCTCGAGCGGAGGATTTGATGCTCGAGCGGGGAGCTATGTAGACAGGCAGTTAGCTCGAGCGGCCGAGATCACGCTCGAGCGTGAATTTGAGGTAACCAAAGACTTTTGCGGCAAGGGTCCGCCGAGCGAGAAGTCCACACTCGAAATGGGGACCCTATTTTCAAAATCTGCTTTTGCATTCGTGTTCTTTTTTCATTCTCTTCTTTACCTGTAAGCACTCTTAGGCATATGTTAAGCATTGTAAATGAGTTAATGAGATAAGAATAAAGCCTAAAGAGGGATATGTGAATTAAAGAACGGATTGAACTATTAGTGACCCTTTTGTGTTCATGAAATGTGTAGGGTCAAGCTCCAGGGCAAATCCACAGGCCGATCACTGTGAGTAATATCGATATCTGAATGCTTGCGAATGTTCAATTGCCTATTCCCTTATAAGCTTTATGAATTGCTAATTGGGATTGTGGACGTAAGTCTGACGTGGATTAACATACATGGACCCAAGGTCGTTTTGATAAACATAAATGGACCCAAGGTCGTTTTGATAAACATAAATGGACCCAAGGTCGTTTGTTAAACATGAACGGACCAAAGGTCGTTTTGATAAACATAAATGGACCCAAGGTTGTTTTGACATGAATGAGTAGGCTGAAGGCCGTTTTCACATGAATAAATGGGCCAAAGGCCGTTTTGATACGAATGAATGGGCCGAAGGCCGTTTTGATACGAATAAATGGGCCGAAGGCCGTTTTGATACGAACGAATGGGCCAAAGGCCGTTTTGACAAGAATGGAAATCTGAATGGGCCAAAGGCCAGAATGTTTGGAATCACAATCACTTGATTTGTATTTCGTATAGTTATATATATATATATATATATCTGTTAAATAGAAATATGAATTGGGCCCAAGGCCGTTTGGAACATGTTGTTCTACACTGTTAAGTAATTTCTGTATTTGATATTATTCACTGGGCTATCGCTCACGCTCATTCATGTGTTTGTAGGTGAGCCAAGATGTAACAACCCTCGCATCATCAATAACCCCGAATTATATATCGACATCGCTAAACTGAACTGATAATGACTGATAAGTAAAGTAATTAAAGTACTGAATGAACTGATTGAAATCGAAACTGAAATTGAATAAGTTTACCTATTGAATTGCATATTGCATCTGTTTGATCGATTGAGTATCTGTTTGAATTCGTGTGTTAAAACTGCTAATTGAAGGCCCTATCGGCGGCCGATTTGGAAACCGTTTAATGTTTTGTAATCAGGAGAATATTTGTGATTTAATGATATATTTATCTGAAAAATTGATTAGGAATGATTAAATTAGATTAAATTGAATTAATTAAAGAGTTGCCTTATTTACAATTATGCCATTGGGTGGGCTTTGCTTAATATTATTCTTTGTAGAGCCTTATACACTTAATCAACCATTCCCTCAGCCTTGTTTGTGAGATACAACTGAATTTGGTGAAAGAGAGGGAGAGAATTTAAGGGGAAAATTTAATTCATCTTGTAGACTTGAAGAATTTGTAGAAAATTGGCAAATTTAGCTCCCACACCTTGAATACAAGATTAAGGTAGGACATTCATCTCCTTATTGTTGTCTTTGAGCTAAGCTTTGCATGATTCTTGCATCATTGTAAAATTAAGTCATGAATTTGCTCATAAATGGTGAATTGGAGCTCAAAGGTTACATGCATGCATGAATTGATGCATTTGAAGTTGAATTCTTGGAAAATTGTACATGCATGTCCATGTTTTTATCATAGTCCATGTCTCCACATTGTTTTCAAAGATTGGAGCTCAATTGAGCAAGAATTGAAGCTTGGTTTTGGCTTAAAACTCATGCATTGCATGTTTGGAAAGTGTTCTTGAAAATGGATTTGAGAATGGCTTTAATTGACCAACCCTTGGCCCTTGCATGTGCAAATTAGCTTTTGAAACTTGTTATACATTGAGTTTAAAGTGTTTTTCCAGAATTTGGGGCCAAGAGGTTGAGTTTTAGATGGTTGAATACTTGGTTCGAACTTGGGAGACAAATATGGAAATTCCAGATTTTGCTTCCTCGCTCGAGCGAAGGATTCCTCGCTCGAGCGAGCACCTTTATTCAGGGCTCCGCTCGAGCGAGCATCGAGCGTGGTATCGCGCGTAAAAATCGAGCAACCAGTACTTTTACTGTTTCATCAGACCGCTCGAGCGAAGGATTGCTCGCTCGAGCGAAGCCTTTGATTTTGGAAGCTCGCTCGAGCGAAGGAAGGCTCGCTCGAGCGAGGTGCCTATTTCCAACAACTTTTGAAAAATGCCTTCCAACTGTAATTTTGCATCCTCATCCCATCCTAGGCATTCTTAGGCCTAGTTTAAGGCATCTTAATGAGGATTTGGACATAGAACCACACCGAGGAAATTTAGGGATTTAATTACCATCCTTCCCAACTGTAAACTTAGTGTGTGTTCTATTTGTTAACTGTTTAGGGTTGGCTCACGGGGACGCGCTCTAGCTACTGATAGCTCAATCTCTGTGAGTAACAGATTGTGTAAAGATATGTTCAAAATGGTTATATTTTGATTATTGAACTGATATTGTTTATTGAATGAATGTATGTCCTGTATTTCGAACTGTATTGTGGCATCCTTAGCACCCACTGTTATTGACTGTTACAGAGCTCTGTCGGTTTCCTTGTGGAACCATACTGTTTACTGATTGATGGCCATCATTACTGTTGGGTCTGTTAAGGCCAGGTCCTTTTGGACCTACTGTTTATAGGCTAATGGATGTACCACATATGACTGTTTGATTGAAATACTGATTGGTCAAAATCGAAGATTGAAAATCAGTATAATGAATTGATTTCATTACTGTGAGGGACATTCATTCATAACCTCTTTACACGTTATGTTATTCACTGGGCTTTAGCTCACTATTTATATATATATGTAGGTTCTCGCCATGCACGGAGCTAGGAGCGTGGGTGATCCCAGTTTTGTCGGCAAGGCTGTGCCTCACTGATGGCGTTCCTGGTTGCCATGCTATGGCTTTGGGGTTTTGTTTTCCCATGCATCTCATGTCTTGCTTTTGGGACCATCAGATAGACTGCTTCATCGTTATATCAGATTGCTGCTAGGGATGCGATCCTCAGATGAATGTTTGTAAATGAATGTATAGACTGTACCGTTTTGAACTGTATAAATGCATGTATGAATGAAAAATGTTTTTGGCATACAGATTTTCACAGCTCAATGGACACTAGTTATATACTGTATTGGCTTCCGCCAGTTCAGACTTGCCTTCTTCAGACTACTATTCTCAGAGGGCCTTGGTAATCTCGGATTCTTGGCGATTCTGATGCTAAACCCATAGGGCCGGGTTTGGGTCGTGACACAAGAGAAGCCCAAACCCAGCCCCAGTGAAGTCTGCCAGGAACAACATGAGAGTTGGAGAGTTAGCCTTGTGTCTCACGCACGAGACCCAACCTTGCCATTTGGTTATATATTTGTGTAGACACCCCATTTTTGACCGCCCTCAAGACTTGGGCATTATTGATGGTTTGCTCGGTGTTGAGAGATGTGCAGGCCAAAGATTCAATTCCTTCAGCAAGGAGAGAGGCAAACCCTTCAAAACACTTTGTTTAGGGGTTTGGAGTTGAAGAAAAGAGGAGAAGAGGGGAGAAACCAAGTTGCAGAAGAAGATAGGCAAGAATCGCTAAGAGAAGGATGAGCAGTCCTCGCTAAATCGAGCTTATTTGTCTATACGCTTGGAGTTAAGTTATGAGGCTACCGCCATTGGAAAGAAGACTTCCGGGGCTTCATTTTTCATACAAGACTCTCTTAAACCCGAGTTCGGATGGCGGAGATATGATTGGTTGAAGTTGGGCATCATCCCGGTTGGACCGAAACTGAGCAACCTTCACCAAAACAAGCATAACTTTCTCCACAGGAGGAATTTTAATGCAAGGTTTGCGGCATTGGAAAGGTTACTTCCGGGGCTTCAATTTTGACACAAGAATGACCTAAAAAAGAGTTCATATGAAGAAGTTATGCCTGTTTGAAGTTGGACCTGCAGAGTAGATTTTTCCTGCCGACCGGCCAAATATAGTGCCGACCGGCCAGAAAAGAGTGCCGACTGGCCAAATAGAGTGCCGATCGGCCAGAAAAGAGTGCCGACCGACCATTTTTGCTAGCCGACGACCATCCGGAGTATTCTACAGATTGAATGGATGCCAGCTGTGCCAGCTGGAGGGCACAGACTGGATCCTCCATACACGTGTATGGAGGATCTTGGCTCTTGGTTTTGAAGCTTCTAAGAGAAGTCTTACTCCTTTGGCTCTATAAAGGAAGCTCTCCTCTTCCTTATGCTAGGTTAGAAAAACCAGCTGGAGTTAGATACATCTAACCCTCTATATCTCTCATCCAAGCCTCCAAAACTCCATAGTTCTTGGGCTATTGCACTACAACCCATAGCACCACCACCACTACTCCATCACAGAAGCTTGGAGCAGTTTTTCAGAGGCCAAAGGTGCTGCAACTCAAGCCAAGAAGCAACAAAAAGGGTAGTCTTCAAGGGTAAGATCATTTTCCCTCTTTTGTAGCACATTCTTGTCACATTTTTCTACCCTATTTACTTACTGTTTTAGGCTCCGACCCTAACTGAAAGGGTCACTCTTTTAAGCTTATCTTCATGTTTGTTTAAGGGCTCAACCCTGTTTGAGCCCTCCATTTGGCACTTGCTTCAATACCATCTTGTATGCCTTTATTTTGCATGAAATTTATAGCCTATGTGTGATCTGTTTTCGAGCATAATGTAAACTGTAAGAGGGACTATTTTGAGCCCCTCTTCAACATTGAAGAAGGACTCAACCATGTTTGGGTCCTCTATCTTGTACTTGCTTCATAACCTCTCCTATTTACCGTAAACTTGCATGATTTGTTTGGTCTATGTGTAAATTGTTTTGGAGCATGTCATGAACTGTGAGTAGGCTTATATTGTGTCCCTCTACAACATTGTAGAAGGGATCAACCTTGTTGGGGGTCTCCATGTTATACTTGTCATTATACCCCTCTTTGACCCCCATTTTTGCATGCTTTTTTAAGCTTATCTAGCTTCTGTTTTCGGCCATCATCAGAGCTGTAAACAGTCATATTTTGATCTTCTTGACATATTTCATTAAGTGTCTTTTCTGGTTTGATGAATTTTTGGGGTACCTCATGTTGTAGCCTTATGTATCCTAGTTCTTGCATGACATTTTTAGCATGTTTTCATACTGATTTGGGGGATGTCATCTACTGTAAATATGCATATTTTTAGTCCCTCTTCAGTGTTGTAGAAGGGTATTTTTCCATTTGGGCACTGCATATATCACTTACTTCAATACCCCTCTTGGGGGAGCCATTTTTGCATTCTTGCTTAATCCTATGTGCGCTTGCTGTTTAGCCCTTTTTATGACTGAAAAATTCTTTTCTTGGGGCTGCCTTGCTACTGTATTTTCATTCCATGTCTATATTGTGCATGTTTGGTATAGCTATAGGCCATTTCGGGTGCCTAAATTCATGTTTCGGGGCCATTTCATGCATCGGGTGCACTTTCGCCTCATTACGGGGCTGTTTTCCCCCACATTTCAGTGCCAAAATTCATTTGCATGTTTGCATATCATTTCCATGCCATTTCATGCCTTAAGGCCATCGCATCGGTTTGCGCGCCCGTGTGCACGCATTTCGAGGCACCTCATTTTCATCCGACGGCCTCTTATGTGAGTGTGGCTGAGGCTCTCTCATGTTAGTATAAGTCCATTTTGCATTGTTTATATCATTTTAGCATCATTGCATTCCGTATGCCTTTGTCTCGGTTTGCGTGCCCGTGTGCACGCATTTCGAGGCATCTTCATTCTTCATCTCTTGGCCTCCTATGTGAGTGCGGCAGAGGCCCACTTGTGTTGGTGTAAGTCCATATTGCATTGTGTATGCCATGTTTCAATGCGTTGTGCATGTTATGTTGTTAGCGTTATGTATGCCATGTAGTTGCATTGCATGTTTGTATGTTAGCTTGCATGCTTAGGTTGCATGTGCATTGTTGTGCATTGCCTTGCCTCTTGAGCAACCATGATTGAGGTTGGGTCCCTTGTATGTTTGGTGTGCATTACATTTGATATTAAAATGCACACTTGACTCTTTGGCCATCATGCATGGAAATACGCGATTGGTGGCCTGAGAATCGAGGCACATCCTCCTTTGAGTCACAAACATGATAAGGAATGTGTTTGGTGCATACATTGCTTGAATTGAGCTGCCATGCAAGTTTTGCCCTCTCGCTTTGTGAGTTCTGCAGTTCTGCAGAATTCATTCTTGAGCCAATGATTTAGTGCCGACCCAGTCAATCAATCAATGGTAAATATATTTTGTGCCGATGGCTACATCCTAGTGCCGGTGGTCATTTCCTCCAGACGGTGGGATTCTCCAAAGGTGTCAGAGGCATCCTTGAGACTTTGGCGATTCGGAGAACAAAGCGAGGAAAAGAGGCGAGCTAGGCATGGCGGTGAAATTCGGCGGAATCGAGTGTGCATGCATTGGGCCCTCGCCTGAGGCGGTTCTTGTTTTTCTTAGATTAATTATTTTGTTAATTTAATTAATTTGTAATATTTAATTAGCTTGCGTAGTTAATTATTTGTATTATTCTTTCGGTCCCTCCGAGCGAGGGCATATCTGTAATAAGTGTGGGTGAGTGGTGTGTATGTCTTCCAACCCCACTTCTTTCTCCCTTTTACTTACCTGCTTTTAATGGTTAGTATTAGGGCACGTTTATTTTAGCATAGCTTATGCTATGCATGCGTGCATCCATGCATTTGTTGACATGCATCGGGCTCGGTACATCATACAAACTGCATTGTATTTTCAATTCCAAATTGAATACGTGCATCGAATAAAGTGCATTTCACATGCCATCTTTAGGGTTAGCCGAGCCTACTCTAAATTGCATCTTCGCCTGTGTTGCATTAGCCATTTAACATGAACTAGGTCATGCATGTTTGCTAACTAGTTTATTGTTTTGGCACGGAGTACGATGTAAGTATTTATGCTTTAGCATATCGCATGCGTGTGGATGTTAACATAACAGTATGCTTGCCATGCGGCTAAGTGCTTATATGAAATAAACTGTTTGAATGCCTGTGGATGGAGGTCGAATTACCTAAATTGGGACAATGCATTAAAACTGTGAGTTTTAAGCCCACTAGATAGTGGCAAAACCATCTTTTTCTAAAAGACCACCGAAGGGTGGCAAAACCTGCATTTTAGCCTACGTGCGAGTAGCAAACCATTTTTAAAACAAACATGTAGTGTTTTGTTCCAACTTAGGCGATTTGGTCTATACTTGTTTGCTGTGCGCATAACGTAGTAAATCTAGGCTAATAACCGGTACAAGAGCATGTAATGTTTTCAAAATCGGATATCACGGTTAGTAGAGGCCGGTCTTCGAACCGGGCGAAAGGGGGTGCTCATAGCTGACCTTCCCCGATCGTACCCAAGCTCCCGAGTTGAGACATTTGGTGATGACGGGCACGTGGCCTTCGGCATCGAGTCAGGGTTTCCTAAATTTCCCATTTTAAAATATTTAGGTGGCGACTCTATATCTGGCAAAGCAGTCCATGTTTGGCACTACTTTTCAAAATCTGTTTTTTTCTTCAAAACGATTTGCCGGATTTGGACTCTTTGGTTCAGATTTAGAACCGACACAAATCGAGTCCTTTGAACTGTAGTGAACCCAAGATGTGAACGGAACGGGACTTAACCCTCCCGGGATGCGTTCGGGGACGTCTACAATTTGCATTTTGTCTGGTTGGCAAGGACTTGGTGTATATCGGTATGTAGTTTTGATGTGGGTTGACTTAGCTTAGATGATCCTGTCTGAAAAGGGTTTTATGGTACTGTATTTTGTCATGGGTTATTAACGTATATGCGCATGGTTTGTTTTAAAGTGCATATAAGCACGGCTCTAAGGACAAAGTTTTTAATTATTGCTTCCATTTTGCCCCTTTACTCTGTTGAGTTATGTCTGTTTTGGTTTGAGGCTGTAGGTAATCTCAGGATTACTGGCCGGTTATGTCCTTAACCCATAGGGGCGGGTTCGGGTCATGACACTAACACTTTCCACTAATCAAACAAACCAAGAAAATAGTAATTTGATGTACCAAAATATCAATTTCACACACTTCTACCACATAGATACTTAAATAGACCAATATGTTTATGTGAGAAAGTAACATTTTAGTGCCTAACTCTTGATGCCATATTTAAATTATAAAATTCGAAAGTGATATATGGTGTTCTGTGGTATTTGATGAGATAGTGAAGAGTTTCATCTCCAAAAGTGTTCACATGAGTTGCGAATACAAGTCTTCAAACGGCAAATACGATAAGCAAATGCGATAAGCGATATGTGAGAGATACGTGACGAATGAGTTAACAAAAAGCAGTTGCTAGTAGTTACACATACACAAAGGGAAGATGATGGCCCTAAGAAGTAGCGAAAATAAAGGAGATCATCGCGGAAGACAACAGTTCAACTGCTCCGAAGGCACTAAGGGAAGGCTATAAATAGAAAGAAGCAAAGACTGAAGGGATCTCCCGACCAAATCCAATGTCTACGTCTTTATCGATTTCATTTATTTTTAAATTTCTGTACTTTAGTTTTATACACTGCATTACATTTTGTAGGAGTAAATTAGCCTTGTAATTCTAAAACTTGATTGGTTTAAAAGCTTCGAAATTGTCCTTTCTAAAGGTAACATTTTGTAATTGCTTATTCAAATAATCAATTGTAATTTCTGCCCTATCTCTCCCTCCATTTTGTTACGAATTTGAGTTAAAGTTTTGGTTTATCTTTTTAACACAACACAATAAAGTCTTCTTCATTATGACTTTAAAACAATCGCTTGATAAAAATTGGCATTTATCATATGTAAGGACTTTTCAGATCCTTTCTGGCACGCTTGAATTACATTTCTAACTTTTAAAGTGTCAAAAATAGACAACACTAACATTAGATTTTATTTTTATTGACATATTAGATGCTAAGGGGTTGTTTGGGGTGTCCTAAATAAGTGCACTTTTTGTCTTTTTGGATTAAAAAGTTGAGGAAAAAAATATAGATGTTTGAGTTAATTTTTTGACTTTTTATGAAAAAATATGTATTAAAAAATTGTATAAAGAAATGTGTAGGAGAAGATTGGAGAGGTGTGGGCCACAGTCGTACAATCTGCACAAGTGAAATGGGAGTAAAAAATTATTGGCTACTTTTTGGGCATTGCATTGGACGGTTTTGTTTGGCCCGTGGGGCTCATCACGTGTCCCATTTTGATAATCTGAACCGCAATGTGTAGAACTCGTCGAGTACTATATGTCTGTGAAAAATTACGTTGATTGGATATCGATAGCTATCTGATTAGATTTGTTTTTTTTCAATCATTAATTATAATACCATCCATTTGTTGTACATAACTGATTTGATCATGCAGTTATCGATATCCGATCAATGTGATTTTTTACAAACATATAGTACTTGACGAGTTCTACACATTGAACAGTTCAGATTATCAAAACGGGACCCGTGATGGCCTCTACGGGCCGAACAGCAACCATCTAAAATTACACCCAATTATTTCATTTTTGTCAACAAACGCAGCACAGCAGCTGAACATAGATGATATCAAAGTTGTACTTTTCTTTAGAAAATTTATTTTTTAATTTTTTTTTGAATAGTGATAACTTTTTAACTTTTTGAGTAATTTTTGACTTTTTTTTTTAGGCTATGCCAAACCAGCCCTAAATATACCAATATGGTTATGTGAGAGAGAAATGTTATAGTGTGAGACATTAACAACATTTTAATCTTAATAACCTCTTTTTGTTACTATTATTTTTTTAAATTGTTTTTGTCCCCCTACATTAAATAAATCTTTGAGTCAATAAAATGTATGTAAATTCACCTATTCTTATCAAAAGAATTAGCTTGCGTGCATCCAAGGTTTCTACCAAATTAGTGAATTGGTCAGTTAGGTTTGATTTTATGCATCATTTTTGTGAAATGAGAAAAATACCTTTATTTATGTGACGTATTAAAAAATCTAAATTAGGTTTGATTCACATAATAATTGTGCTATGTATGATGACTAATTTAATTTTATTTTTTTGGCGAGTTTAGATAAGTAGAGTGGTCTAACACATAATATATAGTTAAATATATGTTATGTCTCTTTTATTAGTTTGGTGATATAATATGATGGGCGATAAAAAATATACATATATATATATATATATTATTTTAGATAAAAATTTTTAAATAAAAACAAAAGTAAGAAAAGTTTTTTTTTTTAATCAAAAATCATTTTAAGAGCGAACCATTTGTAAATTTGTGGTTATATTAAAAAGTTTCATCACTACACTAAATTTATTAAGAATTCGAACTCTCGTTATTTGTGTGGGATTACATCTGCTAATCAATTCAGATGATTCAAAAAAATTATAAAACAATTTAAACATCTCATTCAATCCATATATAGTGATAATATTTACAAATCCTATCAAAAACAACAACAGGATTTATTTTATTTTAAATTTTTTTTTTTTTACAAGGGTTTGAGAATTATAAGCTTCTAAGCGACATTTTGGAAAGCTGGTTAAAAGTCAATTTTCAACTTTTAATCCATTTTGGATCATATCACCTTTTACATGACTTATCCATAAAAAGACAAAAAAAAAAAAAAAAAAATTAAAAATCAAAAAATTAACTTTTAATTAGGTGCCGTTTGGTAACACTTACGTTTTCAGTTTTCTGTTTATATTTATAAAAATTTTAAAAACTCAAATAAAAACTTGCTTGATAAATTTTTGATTTATAAATCAGTGATCTCAGTTCATAAATTTGGCCAAAAAATGTAAACTCAAAAAATGAGTTTTCGTTTTGAGTTTTGAGTTTTGAGTTTTTTTTTTTTTTTTTACCACCTAACACTAGCCACCACTTGTCACCATTTTCCATCACCGTTTTCCGCCACCACCACCACTCACCACCCCCCACCCCCACCACCACTCACCACCCACTTGCCACCACCGCCACCCATTCGTGCCCGCCACCACCACCCCCCCCCCCACCCCCTACCCCCCACCCACCCCCACCACCACCCGCCGCTCGCCACCACCACTCACCACCCACCTGCCACCACCATCCACCACCCGCCACCATCACTCACCACCCACTGCCACCACCACCCGGCCACCCACCACCCACCCTACCACCCACTACCACCACCACCCACCACCACCACCACCACCACTTTCTACCACCACCACCACCACTTCCACTACCACCCACCACCACCACCACTGCCGCCACCACCCACCACCACCACTCACCCACCACCCGCTACCCACTACCCATCGTCACCACTTTTCACCACCGTCTTCCGCCGCCACTTGCTACCACTTGCCATTTCTCACTATTTTTTATATTTTTAAATTTTTTAAAATATTTTATCAATTACCAAACGCATTTGTAGTTTATATTTTTCTAAAAATAAACAAAAAATAAATAAAAATTAATTTATAAAATTTTTATAAATATAAACTAAAAATGTAAACGTTACCACACAGACACTTAACTCTTCAAAACACCCCTAAGCAGTACATAAATTTTGGAAAGATGATACAAAATCTTATTAGTCAAAGCCATTCAATTGGAGTCAAATGGTGTCCAACAACCATTGGATGAGAAATTTCAATCAGTAACTTCAATAATTTATATTTGATGAGGGGACTGTGTAATTTAAATAAATAAATAAATAAAAATTTATATTATAATAGATATATTATTTAAGTGATAAGAATATTGTTAATATAATTCAAGATTTTGGGTTCAAACATTACTTATGTCTTTAAATAATAATTTTTTATTTTAAGATAAAAATATTTGTCATATATGTTTTGAAAAGTTGATAAAAAAATTAATTTTTGATTTTTTATCAAACTTTTTAACTTTTAAAAAGTGATTCGGGAAGTTGATAAAAAGTTGACTTTTGACTTTTTAATTTAATATTTGTTAATGGTGTTAAATTAAATTAAAATGACTAAAATACCCTTACCCAATATAAGAAATTTACTTTTTTTTATTTTTTTGTCATAGGTCCTAATTTATAATTTCACACTTATATTTTTGATACTTTTCAAACCAATTTTGTTATATTTTTGCCACTTATATTTTTAAATATTTTAACAAAACGTGACTTTTTATTTTAGTTCTCAAATCATAATAGGAGGAAAAGTCACCAAAGACTTGGATACTGAAGTGTTCACATATAATACAAATATAAATATATAGATATTTTTTTTGGGTGAATATATAGATATAGATATAGATACATAGATTAGTATAGAAGCATAGATATAATAATATAGATTAGATAAGATGAGCCATGTATGTACACGTGGCCGAAGGAGAAACGTGTTGCCAACAAATAATTGCCGCCAAAATAGTGAAGTCTACAGCAATGTCAATGTTCGCCTTGCAACATTGTTATCTTTCCTCATAAAAAGATAGAGCCAAACTATTCATTCTTTTTAATATGAAAAGATGTTACCAAACTATCTATTTTTTGGCACTTACCTATAGACTATAATAAGTAGATTTATTATTTAATAGGTTTTATGAAAAAAAATTTATCAGAAAAAAATTATTAATTATTAATTTTTAGTAACATATATAAAAAATTGTTATAAAAAATTATTTTTAACGACAATTTTACTAACACTTATTTTTAATAAGATTTAATAAGAATTAAGTCCTACTATTAAGACCTATTAATAGTTTAACCCTATTTTTTCCCAAAGCACCATCAAATAGTTAAGTAGTAATAACCGAAACTTGTGTTTTTCACAAAATATTTTTTTAATTTTTGAAAATATTTTTTGTGTGATATTAAAATTTATTCGTTAATGGTGACGGACAGTGATAGTGGTAGAGATGGTGATGATGGAGATGAGATGAGATGGTGATGGTGATAGTGATGATAGTGATAGCTATGGTGTAATGTGATAAGATTTTAATTTAAAAAATATTTTTCACTTTTAGATTTTATTTTTATTTTATTTTATCTACATAAGCTTATTTTTCATTTAATCGTAAAAAATATTTTTATTAACTTATATTTTTCATTGAACTAGATGTCAGAAAATGCTTGGTAGCATTTGGTTCTCTTTTCAAATCATAATTTAAATTAAAAAATTTCAAATTTTCTTTTTTAAAATTCATAACCAAACAAAATTTTTAAAACTCAATTCAAAAACTCTTTTCAAAATTCATAACCAAACACTTTTCAAAACTCTATTTTTTAAAAAAAATTCAAAAAAAATATTTTTTTATTTAGTTCTTTAAAATTGTTTTTTATTTGTTATTTTTTTAAATATTGGCCAAATAATTTGTTATGAATTATATATGTATATATATTTAAAATATTTTAAAATTTAGAAAATTAAATATTTAAAATAAAAATAAAAAATATTTAAAAGCTTTAAATATTTGAAAAATAAAATAAAATATTTAAAATACAATAAATAAAAAAATATTTAAAATAATTTTTTTAAAATTTTAAATATTTTTAAAAAATACAACTCACAAATGTAGTAAATACAACTCACATTAAAAAAATAAATAAATATTTACAATAACAATATTTATCCTAAAAAAATAAAAATACGAAAAATTTTAATTATTTTAAAAAAATAAACCCAAAATATTTTCAAAATACAACTCAAAACTTTTTTTAAAATTCATAACTAAACAAGTTTTTTTTTTTTTTCAAATCTCATTTCAAAAACTTATTTTTCAAAGTATAACTCAAAACTCAAATTTCATTTTAAAAACTAAATCAAAGGGAGCCCTTGTTTCTCTAAAATATGATTTCCACCCAAATAATCAAAGTGGTATAACAACTAGAACTCATATAATTCAGTGACAATTTTTATATAAATACAATATTTATTTAAATTGTCCCAACACCATTTTTCGTCCAAATTTTATAACAAAAACATGGGTATTTTTGTTTAGACTAAAATTTGAACAAAACTGGTCTTAGGAACCATTTAAACATAAATTTGATAAGTTCTTGTCCCATTTGACAAAATTGAAATTTCAAAAACCAAAATAAGACAAAGTACCAAAGTTATTTAACCCAAATTAAAAATGGCAAACTAATTTATGTTTTTCCCCTTCAGGGAAATTTGGCTAATTCTTCTAAACTTCACTACCATTTTGTATGGAAATGCATAAAGATGAAGCTTTCCTTGTAATCTTCTTTCAAGCAAATTAGAGAGGAAGCATCCGTTTGGAGAGCTCCACTCAACCCCCCATGGTTTCTCCTCCCTTTACATGGAAGCCAACATTACTTTTGGTATTTCCATCCATTATTCATTGAAGCTGATCTAGAATCTGTTAAAAAAATTGTAAAGAAAAAAAACCCCGGGGGGGGGGGGGGGGGGGGGGGGGGGGGAAAGAAGGAGTGGAAAATAATAAAAGGAAAAATAAAAAAAGTTAACTTATACTTTATTCACTTTGTCCTCTATAAATCTTTACAAGGAGTTGTTTGGGATGATCTATATAAGTGCATTTTTTGACTTTTTATGAAATATGGATTGAGTTTGGATTGGATTTGAAATGATGTGTTAGAGAGGTGATGTGACTTAAATAAGAAAGTGACTTTTTAACTTTTTCTAAACATGTCAAACTTGCCCTCAATATTCAAATACAATCTTTATATATATTTTCGAGACTAATGCCTCCCCTTTTTTCTTTTGCATGTGACTCTTATATTCCAAGTATGGATGCATTTGGCCAAGTGGCTGTTGGGGTTCACCTTTGTTCCCTACTCGATGTTCTTGCCATGTAAAGACATGAAAAAAATAAAAATAAATAAATAAAGGATATATTACGAATGCATTTTTTGAAATTTGATTAAAATATAGATTGTTATCTGTGGTTTTGAAAATTATATTCTACCCCTTGAGATTTCTAATTCCATAACAAATCGCCATTTTTATTAATAAATCATCAAATCAATTAATAGTTTTTAATAATATTAGAAATATGTTTCAATTAATAATTTAGGTAATTTTATTAATGTATAGGAGAACAATTATGAATTTTATTTTTTTAATTAACTCTGTTAAATAAAAAATTCTAACAAGAGAGTATTTGTGATTTTTCAAACTAGAGAGGGTAATTTGTACTTTAAACAAATCTCAAGAGATGTATTTATAATTTACCAAAAAAAAAAAAAAAAAAAAAAACTAACTAAAAACTTGAACCTAAAACTTCAAACAAGTTGTCTACTTCAAAAAATTTATCAAAATTGTGAATCTTGGCACTCGGAAAAATCCAAGTTTATTACAACTATTCTTGATTTGTTAAGCTAAAAGGAAAATGAAAATTAGGGCCCTATTGTTAACGTTAAAATTTCATTAATTTTTTCCATCTTTTTTCATAAAAAAAAAAAAAGAAATTCCCAACAAATATGGGAGTTTTGAATAGCCATCATTATGTTTGGTTTGAGTTTTCTGAATTAAGTTTTTTGAAAACTGAGTTTTTTATTTTTTGATTTTTTTTTAGTGAATATTTTTTAGATTTTAAGCATTTTTTTTATTACTTTTTCAAATGTATCTTAATTAGATGTGTGTAAAAAGTAAAATATTTTTGTTTTGAAATTTTAAACATATGGGCAATATGATAATTTTGATGTGGCTGAAATTTTTGTCACTCGAGCATTTGTGCTTTATATATAGGGTAGATATATACACAATCACATGAATGTGCACGAAATCTGCTGTTACAAAAAAATATTTGAATTCAACAATTACGAAAGAAGGATAATTTAAATTTTTTTTAAAAAAAATGTAACAAAAAGTGTTATTGTCAAGAATTTTATAATGGTATAGATTAGGGGGAGCAAAGCTCTGACGAAGTACAGAACTAAGTGAGGTGGGAATAATCAGTGGCAAAGAATATCATAACCAAGAGATTTTGGAGAGGACTCCCAAAAAAGGCACAACTTTTGTGTAGGTTGAGAATTGAAGAACCAGTTAAGTTGTACCACAGAGGGAAATCAGGTCCTTGTCTTGCTCTCTCTCAAGCAAACTAGTACCTATTTTTGTGTGTTGGGCTGCCTTTTTCAATGCCTGATGATAGTTAGAAGAGACATCTCTTCACCAATGCATCTTTTGAACAAACAACATTGCTTCAAAAATATTACCCCTTTTTTCCCACTTTGGATTAGTTTAATAGTTAGTCCAAGTTATAATTTCATAAATAAATAAAGAAAATTATGTAGGGTGAGTTTGGTAACGTTTACGTTTTCAGTTTATATTTACAAAAAATTTATAAACTGATTTTTGTTTATTTTTAGAAAAACACAAACTACAAACGCGTTTGGTAATTGACAAAATGTTTAAAAAATTTTAAAAATATAAAAAAGAGTGAGAAATGGCAAGTGGCGGCGGAAGACAGTGGTGAAAAGTGGTGACGGTAGGTGGTGGGTAGCTGGTGGTGGTGGTGGGTGGGTGGATGACGGTGGCGGGTGGCAGCGAGTGGGTGGTGGTGGTGGTGGTGGCGGGTGGGCGGTGGTGCTGGTGGTGGGTAGGTTGCGAGTGGTGGTGGTGGGTGGGTGGTGACGGTGACGGTGGTGGTGGGTGGGCAGTGGTGGTGGTGGCGGTGGCGCGTGGTGGTGGTGGTGGTGGGTTGTGGCGGGTGGCGGGTGGTGGGTGGGTAATGGTGGCGGGTGGTGAATGGTAGTGAGTGGGTGGTGGTGGTGGTGGTGGCCGTGGTGGGTAGTGGGTGGGTGGGTGGCGGATGGCGGTGTGTTGGTAGGTGGTGGCGGGTGGTGGCGGTGGTGGATGGGTGGGTAATGGCGTGGGGTGGTGGGTGACGGTGGCGGATGGTAGATGGTAGTGTGGTGGTGGTGGTGGTGGTGGTGGTGGGTGGTGGGTGGTGTGGATGGCGGGTGGTGATGGTGGTGGTGAGTGGTGGCAGGTGGGTGGTGTGTGGTGGTAGCAAGTAGGGGGCGGGTGGTGGTAGCGTCTGATGGATAGTAATGGCAGTGGTGGGTGGTGGCGGGTGGATGACAAGTGGGTGGTGGGTGGTAGTGGTGGTGGTGGTGGTGGTGGTGGTGGTGTTGGCGGTGGTTGGTGGGTGGTAGTGGCGGGTAGTGGTGGTGTGGGTGGTGGTGGGTGGTGGTGCCGGAAGACGGTGGTGGAAAATGGTGGTGGGTGGTGGCTAGTGTTGAGTGGTAAAAAAAAAAAAAACTGAAAACTCAAAATGGAAACACATTTTTTGTGCTTTCATTTTTTGGCCAAATTTATAAACTAAGACTACTGATTTATAAATCAAAAATTTTACCAAACAAGTTTTTATTTGAGTTTTTAAAATTTTTATAAATATAAACAGAAAACTGAAAACGTAAGTGTTACCAAACGGTACCGTAACTTTCCTTAAGATTTGAAGAAATACAGTAAATTTTATAAATTTGACATAGTTACAAAAGGTTCTATTTTAAGATTTTAATTAGGATTTTTATTTTCTAGATCCCTAGGAATCTTTATTTAGAAGAACAAGATCAATGAAATTTACTTCAGCAGTCCAAGTCCTTTAAATAAACGGTAAATTATTTTGGACTAAAGTATCCTTGTTCTAACCGTAAGACTTTAGGTGATGTATTTCATTTCTTTGAATTGTTTGAAAACATTAAAATTTAATAACTTTTACTTTTGATCTATGTTTTTTTATAAAATTTATTTTTTTAGAATCAACTTATCAAGATTTATAAAATAATATCCATGTTGACTATGAAATTCCATTTAAAAAAATATTAATGAAATTTCACTAAGTTCGTTGTTACCAAACAGTAAAATTTTCACCACACAAATACAGAGAAATTTCCCTTTGCACAGTGAAATTTCTATTTAGTATAAGGACACAATCAAAATGTGTTATAGTTTAAATTCTTTACTATTTAGAAGGCCAAATTCAATTTAAGTATCCTTAAATGAGAATTAACCATTCAAAAAATTAAAATTGCAAACTTTGTGTACCTAATTCAATTTGAGGTACCATTAGAATAAAGGCACTATAAAAAAATTTTAAAAAAAATTCTTAAATTCTTTAAATTTTACTAATTCTACGTCTTAAATTCTAGTCAAATTGGAAGAAATCAACGAAGACCAAAGTCTAAATCAGCAAAATTTCACTGATTGAAACTAGGATAATTTGAAAAGTTAGTGAAATTTCTCTGGCTTTTAGTTAGAAAATTTAGTGAATTTTTTTTTTCTTTTCAAAATGTCATATTCATCATGGATTGATGAAACAATTCTAAAAATATAAATTTTACAAAATATAGAGTTTTAGATTAAAATTATTGAATTTTAAAATTTTGATATACATTCCAAAATTCAACTTGTCTATAGTAAAGAGAGAGAATGTGCTGGACAAAAGTTTAGGATTAAAAGAGCATTCTTGACATTTATGTTAAATTTTGACATTATCTTAATGCAATGTCAAATTTTAGGAACTTTAACTAGCAAAAAAAATTATTATTGTCCATAAACTCTTACACAAATATATAGAGAGATCCCTACCTAATTTTCCCATTTTAATTCACTTAACATTTTTCATCATTAATAGGCAGTTTCATAGATGTAAAAATAATATTGTCATATCTTTCATATTAAAATGTATATTTTATTTTGTTTATCTTTGTGTCTTCATAGCATCTATATTAATTTTAGGGCTGGTTTGGGATCTACTAAAAAAGATAAAAAGTCAAAAAATTACTCAAAAAATTAAAAAGTTATTACTATTTATCAAAAAAAATATATAAAAAAAATTAATATATAAATATTAAAAAATAATTCAACTTTTCGGCCCATCAGTCCAACCAACTGCCAAGAAAGGAAAAAAAAATTATTTTATAAGCATTCACTAGTGACATTGGAAAAGTTGGGCCCGTGGGGGCCCACCATGGGTCCCGTTTTGATAATCCGAACCATTAATATATAGAACTTGTCTAGTACTATATGCCTGTAAAAAATCATGTCTACCGGATATCGCTAACAATATGATCAAATCAGTTTTGTATAAAAAATGAATAGTGTTATGGTTAACAGTTGACAAAAAAAACTAACACGATTAGATAGCTATCGATATCCAATCAACGTGATCTTTTACAAGC
Organism: Camellia lanceoleosa; assembly: GCA_025200525.1. NCBI lineage: Eukaryota > Viridiplantae > Streptophyta > Magnoliopsida > Ericales > Theaceae > Camellia > Camellia lanceoleosa. The sequence goes on along the minus strand of CM045764.1, from coordinate 86,843,736 downwards.
ATATAGTACTGGACGAGTTCTACACATTGAATGGTTCCAATTAAAAAAAAGGACCTGTAGTGGGCCCTCACAAGCCAAACAACACCGTATAATCAAAACTCGAAAAGGAGGCAATATTTTTCCATGTACTCATCCCAGCCGATTGCGTGCCTACTTGTACGGCAAAATATACTATCTTCTCTTATACACTTATTTATACAATTTTTTTAAACACATTTTTTCATGAAAAGTAAAAAAGTTAACCCAAACATCTATATTTTTTTCTTCAACTTTTTAGTCCAAAAAGACAAAAAGTGTACTTATTTAGGACACTCCAAACAACCCCTTAATCTCTTTAGTCTTACTAAAAGAGAGGTCAATGTAATTAAATCAAAATTGTGAAATTTGTTATATTTTCTTTAAATTTTAAGGGAGGTTAGTGATTAGAAAAAAAAAAGTTAGGCCATGTAAAATATACTATTTTTTTCCTTCTAGTAAGATTATTGTTGAAATTTTGCATTGGAGAACCCAAAGTTTAAAAAAAAAAAAAAAAAAAAAATAGGAAAGAGAAAAAGTTTTCTTTCTATTATTCACATTTGCTTCTATTTTGGCTTGTCATTTTCTTAGGTAATAAATGGCTTTTTTTACAAACTCATTTACATAGCAAGGGCATGGCACAAAGATATGGTATGATTAATGAAAAGTTGCATGTTGCACTTTAGTCTGGAAATTACCAAGGGTTATGTATTTGTATTTAAATATTACAACACATATAGAGCACAATCAAGGGTGTGGAAAATTTTGTATGTGTCTCAATGTCCCAATTTTTAAGCATCGACCAATTCCATTGTTTAAATTAAAACACTCCTAACAAGATTTATATATATATATATATATATATATTCTTGATACAATACTCTTAAATCTAAGTATCAAATTCAAGTATCATTAAGTCGGCTAAAAAATTAAAATAAAAATGACAAAAAAGAAAAAAATAACACAACACACTTTTTACGGTTTTTGGAATATTTTTCTCTAATTTCATCATAACACATTTTGACATATTCATTTTTCATGTATTTCTAAAGGAAAATGAGTGGGAGCACTAATTAGTGCCACCACTAATGATATGGCAGTGGGTCCCACACATTGCCACAATATCAACAATGCTAGAGACCTCTAAAAAGGCATCTCTAAACCGACCTCTAATGAGGTGGAAAAGGAAAAAAAAAAAAAAAAAAAATCAAGACACATGATTGGCTGTGGCAATGGGGGACCCACTGCCACATCACTAGTGGTACCTCTAAATTAGAGGTCCCAAGCATTTTTTTGTGTCTGTTTTTTTTTTTAAAAAAAAATGAATGCCGCATTCTTAATGGTTGCTTTAGAGCACCACTTTTAGTGGTCTCTAGCATTGCCCATTTCTAAAACACTTTTCTCCTTAATTTTGATGAAAACCAACGAATTACGAGCATTGATTAGCATTAATGTTTTCTAAGGTAAATTAAACTTACCTCTCTTGAGGTTTCTGATAATTACAGGAATCTCTCGTATAATTTCAATAATTACACTAACTTTGCTCATTTTTGAAACTATTATCAAGATTTTCCCAATCCGTTAATTTAACACAAACGCAGTTACTTTTCTATCCAAAATGACCATATTGTCCCTTTGAATTGAGAGGGAAGAGATAAAAAAGCTATTTAAATAAAAATTTTCACTCACCTCCCTTGAGATTTTACATATATATTATTAAAGATTCAAACATATTTTACATTAAAACCCTTTAATATAAGACCCTTGTTATCCCAAGTAGGCAACCCAAGAGGGGAGTGAATTGGGTTTTTAAAAATTATTTTACAATATTAAATATAATAATCAAAATATTTGAATTTTAACAAATAAAAAAACATAAAGCAATAATAATCAATATAAAACTAAAAGAGATAAGGAGAGAAAATGAAACACAGGGATTTACAGTGGTTCAGCATGCTGGGTCTACGTCCACTCCTCAAGAAACCTTCTCCAGAATTTCTTCACTATCAAAATAAATCAATACACCACCAATGCTTCACTAAGCTTGTCGATTTTACACATGTCTTACTCTTATTTGTTGTGTGATAACCCCGCTCTGTGTTATGTCACTAATTCTTATTTATATTTGTGATTATGTGCTTAATATAATTTTGGATGCTAAGCATGTGATTATATGCACTTTTGATTTCATATTTGTTCATTATAAGAAAATCTGTTTCGTATTTTGTAATAAACTGAAATTGAGGGCCGTAGAGACGACAAAAAGTGAAATTGACTGTACCATTGTGATTAGCATAATTTTTAGAGTCTACAGTGAAATTTGATTAAAAACTGATTCAGATCAAATTAATTGGATTAAATTAATTAAACTAAGTGTAATTAATTAACCTTAAACATTGTTGCTTAGTCTAAGTTAATTACCTTATATAAATATGAAGAGTGATGAGCTTAACTCATCTTTGGAAGCTCAAAAATCTGTTGAGATTCATTCTAGAGAGAGATTGAGTCACTTTAGAGAGAGAAAGGAACTCAACTTGGAGGATTGCCTAGTAGATTGAAGGATAGTGAAGATTAACTCAAAAATTGCTTAACACTAGTGTTAATCAAGGCTCTAGGTAAGCTTTTTAACCTTAATAAATGGGCTTAAGTCAATAATTATGTGAAGTCAAGAAGAATGTGTAGTTAAGTATGTGAATTGAGCAAAGATTGTAGGAATTGTGATTAATTTGGGCATGCGTGCATAAATTTGTTTTGATTATTCAAATTTGAGCATAAACCTTTGTAAATTATGATGAATTGGAAATTTTATCTTACATGCATGCATGACGTATCATGTTTAGAGTCCAATTCTAAGTTAAAAAGTCTGTGGATGCAAGATTTGAAAAAGATGGTTTACATACATGAAGTTTACAGTTTGAATTTTGACAAATTCATGGAGTTTTGAACTAAGGGTTGAAACTAGCTTCAACTATATGTATTTGGGAGTGCTCTTGCATGTTTCAGTGAGTCATGCATGAATTTGGCCCCTTGAATGTGTGTTTGAAGCTCAAAATAGAATTTTGTAAATTCCAGAATTCGAGTAGTTCGCTCGAGCGATGGAATTGTCGCTCGAGCATCCATTTCGAGCTCCTAGTACTTTTGTAAACATTGGAGGTTGGCTCAAGTGACCAAAAGACCGCTTGAGCGACCATTCTTTATTTTCAATCTTGGCTCAAGCGACCAAGATGTTGGCTCGAGCGTAAAATGACAGCATCTAGTACTTTTGAACTAAATGAACTAAAGAGTTAGAAAGAAGCCTAAGAAAGATAAACGAATTTGAGAACGGATTGAATTGTATTATGACCCAATTTATATATGTGTTATGCATTGTGTAGGGTTAACTTTGAGGACGAATTAGCCAACTGAACACTGTGAGTAATATCTTAGTAAAGATATTTTTATGTATGTTACTTTCTAAATACTACCTATGTGGTAAGGTTTCTAAACTCATGAATTTGTATTATGAATGAGTATTCTACCTATTTGATTCGTAAATGGCTTGAAAATGTGATTGATAAGCACAAACCTATAAGATTGGACCGGAGGTCATTTTGTACGAATACAAAATGGGCCTAAGGCCGTTTGGTATGTTTGATGAGAATATGAAATGGGCCTAAGATCATTTGGTATATTTGATAAGAACACGGAATGGGCCTACGGCCGTTTAGAATGTTTGACAGAATGGACCTAAGGTCATCTTATATATGAAATAGATCGAAGGTCGTTTTGTATGTTTGCTAAATGGACCAAAGGTCATGTTAAATAAAGAATTGATTGAAACAAAGGTCGTTTTGAATGTGAATACGAATGTGAACATGATCATGATTATAAACGTGCATGTGAATATGAATATGGAAATAATGGATCTAAGGTCGTTTTGTACATGTGATGTGAAGGACCGAATGGTCATTTGTGTATGGATCCATTAAATGTGAATATGATCTTGAATTTGAATGTGTGCATGGACAAGTTTGGACATAAGGTCATTTTGCTCCTTTGATACGCCTTGTGCATAAGGAATGGACCTGAGGTCATTCTGTTTTGATAATGATCAATATGTGTTACTCATGAGTATGATTTACCTATTTAAGAGTCTCATTTATATAACCTCTTTACTCTGGTATTATGCATTGGGCGTTACCTCACTCTTTATCTATATGTATGTAGGTAACCAGAGGGATGATCCCCCAACCCTAGTGAAATTGTAAAAGAGTACCTAGTTTTGTGGAGTCAGCCCAGAACACCTCACGCAAGAGGCTTTTGTTTTTTTATTCCTTTCATCTTTTGACTTCTTGTTTCTCTTTGTTGGTCGCTTGACCATATATGTAAATATTGTAAGCTTTAAGCTACATGTGAAGAAACGTTTGGATGGTCATGGAAGCACGAACTTTGTAATTATCTATTGTGTAAGTTATTATATACATATGTGAAAAGTTTTGTTATGCCATGTATGCATAGCTTATTGGACAAAATTTAAAGTTCTGCTTCCGTATCTGGCCCTATATTATTAATTTTTAATGGATTTCTGTTTGAGGCTGTAGGTAATCTGATGATTACTGGCCGGTTATGATCCTAATCTATAGGGGCAGGTTCGGGTTATGACATGTTGAGTATTACTCAACAATAAATGCCTTACCTTTACAAAATCCTCTCACAAAATAATCAATAGAGATAAGAGGTATTTCAATCATCTTTTATAATAATTCTCTTACAAAGAGTAGATATGAAAGTGTAAGACCAAAGACAACACTTCGATTTGAAAGTGAAAGAGCAGAGTGGAAAAATACAATTAAAATTTCGGATTACACAGATTTTTTTTCTCTTCAAATTCTTGATTTTTCTCCACACAAAACACTTCTATATATACACAAAAATCTTCCTGTTGGAGAGGGACGTTCCTCTGAAGGATCACGTAAGGAGGATTTCATGCCAATGCTTTTTTATCATGTGGCTTTTCCTTTTTTCGACATTTGCGGCAAAGCGTTTGAAATTATAGGTCAGGTCATATTCGACAAATAGTGAAGCGCACAGTAACTTACTGATTTTTCAAAACAATTCTAGTAAAAAACAAAGTGTGCACAGTGACTGTATAGTAACTTTTCTATTAAAATATTTGAATGCACGGTGATTTTTCTAATAAAATATTTATATGTATAGTAAAATTTCTATTACAATATTTGTATGCATAGTAAAATCTCTTCTAAAAAATATTTATATTAGATATGAAAATATATACCTCTTTTATAATTTTTGTATATGTTGTAGAGATTTTAAATGCACTATAATAAACATAACCTGCCACCCCATGTAGGTATATCAATTTTGTCAAAAGAAGACATCCCATTAAATTTGTCAAAAGATGAATAGTGATCAGTCAGATTTTTCAAAATGTAAATAGTAAAATTTTCAAAAATATTTTAACAGATAATATTTTGTGTCAAAGAATATATAAAATATGTATATTAAAAAATTATAATTTATCTCATAATATTTTAGACATCATCAAAATTAAATCACATGATTAACAATCTCTCAATTTTTATGATGGCAATACATGCATGAATTTGACACCAAATTTCACATGAATAAAGTCACCATGAAAATATTCAACAATCATAATACATACATTTATTTTTATTATATTTTTTCCCCTATTATTAACAAATTCTTTATCAAATAATTTATATATAAATCAAATTTCTTCAAGCCCTTTGACATCATTAAAATAAAAGGTTAATACAGGTAAATAAAATTATTTATCTTTTGAAATAAATGCAACAAGAAATATTGAACGATAATGCAAGCATTTAACACAATATCTGTTGAATATAGAAACTCCACCTGAGTTAATGCATATGATCAGAAAATAATTTTAAGAAAACTCCCCCTGAAGTTACGATGCGTCATAAAAAAAATTACAGAATAGTTTCCCAATCAATAATACTAAGGGCCATTAAGATTTGGCCAAATACAATTGTACTAAGTGTACCAGCAAAAAAAGAGAAAGGATACATGAAATCATATACTTCATACCAGGTAGAAGCAATACTAATACAACAACAAAGAGTTTGTGGCATATGTAACCACAAAAGAAGTATTACAAATTGCAAAAATAATTTTAGCATTTTGATAAGAAAAAAGATGCTGCTGGATGTAAAGATCGTCAACAATGATGAAGATCGGTGACAATGGTGAAGATCAGTGATGATGATGTAGATCTACGACGATGAAGATGATCGAAAAGGACAGTACAGATCAGTAATGGATATAATGTAGATCGGAGATATATCTTGGTAGATCAGTGATGGATTTATGTAGATTTGTGATGGATTTTGGTAGATCGGTGAGGGATTTGGGTGGATAATGATGATGATGAACTGTGATGATGGAGAAGATCGGCAGTGATGATGATGTAGATTGGCAATGATGGGGATGATCGAAAATGATGAAGAAGATCGGGGATGAATTTTGTGTAGATCGGAGATGATTTTTTTGTAGATCGGAGAAGGATGTATATAGATCGAAGATGGATTTGTGTATATTGGAGATAGATTTAGATGATGATGGTGGTGATAGTGTTAGTGTCGGAGGATGATAGAGAGCGAGAGTGGGCGAGAGAGAGAAAGACAGAGAGCGAGAAAGAGAACGAGACGACGAGTGAGTGAGAGAGAGAATTTATTAAAAAAATCACATAAAAATGTTTTTTTTTGTGTGTTAATAATAATAAAGCAAGAATTAATTAAAAATGTATAAATATTATATAGGAGTATTTAGACTATTAAGTAAGAAATCAATGAGCAATTACAAATTAGTGCAAAGGAGAAAAACAATGAGTGATGATACTAATAACTGATGATGTTTAAAGATGGCAAGTCTTATGATATCTCACATAATCATCCCTTTCAATGTTACTTGTGATGTCCTAACTCCTTTAAAGCAATTGAGTGCATTTTTGGTAATCTCTATCCTTTTGTCTTCTTCATTGTTAAACCTTTTGAAGCTTGTGTTGTTATCCATTTTCCTATGTGGTTGTTTCGTTAAGTACATACACATGTATTTCGAGATGTCATCTTGCACTTTTGGGTGTTGGAGAGGAACCCGAGATGTCATCTTGCACTTTTGGGTGTTAGAGAGGAATCAGGAAGGTTGACCAATGTTTTGGTAGTTTTTAGTCTCACTTTTAGGTTGAGACCGCTCAAGTGGTCTTTTGGTTGCTCGAGTGGTGAAATCGACCTTTCAGTACTTTGGTTTACAGTTTGAACTTCTGGGAGTATGAATTCTTCGCTTGAGTGATGCGAAGAATTCATCGCTTGAGTGGTCTTTTGTAAAGGGAATGGAGTTTCTAGAAGTGGGTGTTTTTCGCTCGAGCACAGGTTTCATAACTCGAGCTGTCTTTCAAATTGAACTGTACACTCGAGCACACGATTGGTCACTCGAACAGTCTGTCGACTGTCAGCTCAGAAAATTGAGTCAAATCACTTCAAAGTTGAGCCTTACTCACTTTTCCATCACTTTTCACTTCACACACTCTTTCTACATTAACTCTCACTCTCTTTTCTCTCATTTCTCTTTAGAAAGCCTCCAACCCACTTCATTTACTCCTTGATCTCTCATTATCCATTGGGATTTTAGCCTTGGTGCTTTCTTTAAATTTGGAGAGCTTGTCGAGGGCTACGTAGTGTATGGTGGAGATCGAATTTTAACACTGTTGGTATCGGAACTTTTCATCATTTCTACTCAAGGTCTTAAGGTAGGGATATTCTTTGAGTTATATATATATATATATATTAGCATATCTTGTCATTTTCACTATATTTTCTAGTGTAGATTGATTTTCAGGTGTTGAATCTAGAAAAATATTAGAGAAATGTATTATTTCTCATGACTTGGTCCAAGATAAATTATTTTGGGTATACTATGAGCTGTTTGGGGATGTTTGCTTGTAGTGTTTTGAAAATAAAGGAAAAATCCTATTTTGATAAAACCCAAGATTTTGGGAAATTCGGGAAAAAATGAAATTGATGTAATATTTATGAAATTGATGATAAATCTCTTGAGAAATTTAAAAAAAACTTTCTAGGTTGTTATATTGTTGAGGCATTCATGAAAGGAGAAGAAATTTTTGAAAAATGCTATAGACTCCAAATAATTTACCAAATAATCTACCAAAGCTCTCATATGGGTGTGGGACCTACACAAACCCACATGTGTGTGGGTCCCATACCTATGTGAGGGCTTTGGTAAAAAATTTGGTAGATTATTTGGGGTCCCTAGCATAACTTGAAATTTTTTGTTAAACAATTATGGAAACATGGGATGTGTATGTTGGCACTTTGGAAAATTGAATGATAAATGTTGATTGTGAATATGTGAGAATCTCATATGTCACGTGGATTTGTACCTTGCTATGATTTTGAGAATTTTTGAATCATGGAAGTTATATTTGAGCAACTGTGAGAAATGTTAGTGATATTGTATAAAGAATATATTTATATGTAGACAATTCTCATTGATTCATTTGCATTATCTTGAATTTTGTTCACTTGCAATCTTAACTTTGAAATGAATTCTTGGTTCGAGAAAGACAATTGTTGCTCTTGAAAATATTTCGGGGTTAATACGTTTGGTAAGTCCAGTTAGGGGTGTAGATTGGAAATTAAGTTGGCCAGACTATCCTTGGTGTAAGAGCATAAACACACATGTGTGGGTGTCTAAGCCCTCCGGTTAGTAGCTGGTAAGGTAGGATTTTGGTAATGCTTGATACGCCTACTTGCAGACATTAGCCTTGGGGAATTTGTAATAACCCACATTCATATCTTAGTCATGTTCATGTGCATTTGCATGATTTCGTCTTGTTAAGCTTGGATTTGTAGACTTTGACTCGTTTTTCCTAAGTAAAGGTCCCTGTCTTGTTTTGTGCTTATGTGATTTGCCTAAGTGTTGTATGCATGCTTTGTTCCTTCCTTGCTATCTCAAGCCTAGGTCATGCCAAGCCTAGGTCATGCTAAGCCTAAGTCATGTCAAGCCTAGGTCATGCCAAGCCTAAGTCATGTCAAGCCTAGGTCATGCTAAGCCTAGGTCATGCTAAGCCTAAGTCATGTCAAGCCTAGGTCATGCCAAGCTTAAGTCATGTCAAGCCTAGGTCATGTCAAGCCTAGGTCATGTCAAGCCTAGGTCATGCCAAGCCTAAGTCATTCCAAGCCGAGGTCATCTTAAGCCTAGGACCATCTTGGAACCACCTTGGTTGACCTCCACCATCACCTAGGCATCCGAGATCCTTAATCCTTGCACCTAGTGATCTTGTTCTGGGAGTGGAATGACCTAGACCGAGGTGTGGCACATCTAGGCCGAGGTGTGGCACAGCTTGGCCAAGTGTTATCCTTCCTAGCCGAGGTCATTGAGACCTTACTTGCCGAAGCCTATGTCCTAAGCCGAGATCATTACTTGCCGGAGTGCCTTGCCGTGAAGCTTGTTAGATACGCTTTGTCTTACACATGTCTTGTCAATCTATCACCTTTTTGAGGAGAACCAACCAGCCGTTGCCACGTGTCCGAGCTGAGTGTTAAATCAGCCAGCAGAGAGAGAAACCTATCATTTGTTATATCCTTGTTTTTGAAGAGGAGAGAGAAGCTCTAGGAGAGGAAGAGGAGTTCTTGTGGGAGAGTAGATTTCCAAGCTTGATCCCTAGAGATCGAACCGTTAGATCCGTGTTCTAAGGTTAGATTCTTGATCTGCTCATGTTGTTCTTTATGATCACGTTATTGCATTTCATGATTGAATACGATTTGTAAGCCATGCATTGATTTAAAGTTCGGTTTTTAGAAAGAGAAAGTGGTATTCATGTGTTCTTCAAGAAAAGTCATGTTTTGATCCAAGAGTTTGCACCAAGATCCATGTTTTCATGTTTGTTTTCATATGATCTTCAAGTATGGGTACCTAGGTCCATGTTTTCGAACTCATGCCATGAAATCCCAGATCTTGTAATAACAAGTTATGATTTTAGCATTCATGTTCTTCATGTTCTTCGAGGAGGAAACCCAGATTTCCAGACTTCTTTTCCCTAGGTGTGATCACCAAGACCACTCTTGCCTAGATCACACACCTAGGCCAAGCATCGTATCTCACCTTGGCCTACCTTGCATGATCACTTGCACGTTAGTTTATCTTGCATGCACACCTAGGCTAACCACTGCACACCTAGGCCGACCATGGTACACCCTTGCCGGCACCTTGTAACACCTCGGCAGGCAGCTGCACACTGAAGCCTAGGCAACCACACCTCGGCCAAGAGGTGTGGGACCTCGGCCAAGACCTCCTGAGTTCACCCAGCTAGGTCATTTTAGCCTAGATCATCTCTGTACATCCATTCCAGGACCTGGTTGGTACCCAACATGTTTTCCCTAGGTCATTTCCAGCGTGTTTTCCCTAGGTCATTGCCAGCATGTTTTTCCTAGGTCAATTCCAGCATGTTTTCCCTAGGTCATTTCCAGCATGTTTTCCCTAGATCATTTGCATGCATGTAAAGCTTGTTTTGAGAATGTGATTGCCATGTGTTTGTAGGACTTGGACCTTTGCCTTGATCCCGACGTCCCAAGAACTATGTGAGTGGTATTTTTAATAAAGCTATGTTATCATGTTTTGAATAAGCTTTGCTTTGCTTCGTTTTGAAAAGTATTTGTTAAGCATGAATGATGATCCCTATTTTGAATATCAAGTATTATCTCGTTTTGATGACATTTCTGGAAGTCCGTACGTGCCAGGGGACTTTAAGCATTTGTGGCACTAGTCCGTACGTGCTAAGGGACTATAAGCGTTTGTAGCACATCAAGTTAAGTCCGTACGTGCTAAGGGACTTTAAGCTTTTGTAGCACACATGTGTTGAAAAACCAAGATTGATGTACAAGCTATGTTATGTATTGTTTTGATAAAGATCTCGGATGTCATTCATTTAAACCTTTATTAATTGTACCATTCACTGAGTATCCAAGCTCACCCTCTCCTTATATATATGTAGGTGGCAAGCAAGAAGGCGGTGACGCCTAAGATGTTATGTACAAGATGCTTGATTCATGTTTTGTATCGTCTTGGAGATTATGCTTCTTAGTTGTAATTCATGTCTTTTGTATACTTCGGCTTGAGAAGTCTTTTGATCAAGATGTAACATGTACTTTATTTTATTTGTATCCAAGTTGTAAACTATATTAAGATGTATGTCATTTCATTTGATCTATGCATAGCTCTTATGGACTAATTAGATTTATATATATTGCTTCCGCACATGCTAGCCCCATATATAATACTCTGATTGTGTGTGAATTTTGAAAGTTGGCCTTCGGTAATCTCGGATTACTGGCCATCACGGCACCATTCTACTAGGGGCGGAATGGGGTCGTGACAGAATTACTTGAGTCACATTTACTACCCTATTGTTTAAATCTTGGTTTTTATGAAGAAAATGAACCTTGAATGATTTATTGCATGGATTTCAAAGGAGATGTAAAACTTTGACATTTGAATGTGGAATAGCACTACATTCATAAAACTATATGAGATTGCTTTTAAACGTGTATACTTCATGAAGATATCGTTATTGGGCTTTGTGCTCATCTCTAGTGGAAATTGTGTAGGAAATGATGTAGTGATTCCGCCTAGTTGAAGGCGTGGAATGTGTTGAGAGTAATAGACTCTCCTTTTTTGTGTGATGTTAATGCAAGCCAAGGGACTCTCCTTTTTTGTGTGATGTTAATGCAAGCCAAGGGCTTTATGTGTTGAGTTGATAACTTTTTGTGTAACCAGGCTTAAGCCTTAGAACTTGTAGTCTTAGGGCATTTACTTTATTTTTCGTTTATTTTCTTCTTTATAGTTGCACATGCTATGGATTCATCTTTTAAGATGGTGGATATGTATTGCATGTGAACACTTCTTTTGTAAACTCTTTCCTTGAAATGAAATGCTAATTGAAGGAGTTGGTCCATCAAGGTAGGATTGCATGTTGGGTTTGTCTATTTCATCTAGTTTTATTGTTAATATTTAGGGGGCATTACAACTTGGTATCAAAGCTATACCAGGTTTGAATACTTGGGGCTCACAGGAAATGACTTAGCCATAATAGGTTCATTTTGCTAATTAGGGGATGTTCCATGTTTTTAAATTGTTATGTGATAACATGCTTACTTGACTATATGGGTATGGCATTGAACTTTTAAGATGTGGTTTACGTCTACTAAATCCCTTGAAGTCTCATTAGAAGGGCACCTGATCAATGTTCATTCTAATGAGAACTCTCGGTGTTTCGTGGGACTAACCCTATCTTGAATGGGTAATCCATATGTGTTTATGTGACAAGGTGCTTATGTGGAGTGAAACTGAAAATGTTGATGGGAATTAAGAGCGTTATAATTGTTTCGGTGGGACGTATGAGTCTCATTTGTGAGCACTGTGTGACCTTATGTTGAGTTGTTCGTTTTTGCCCTAAATTAGGATGTCAGGACGAGGACAGGCTAGCGGTGGTAGAGGCGGGAGACAGGGTAGGCCTCGCCGAGGAGTGCACGAGGTATCGGTTCATGAGATTCCGGTGCAAGAAGAGGGGTTCGACCAAGCTAATGCGGTCGAGCAAGTGTAACATCGCCCGGGCAATACCCACGCACGTTAACAGTTTGGACCCTTAATTTCTTCGATCTAGTCTTACGAATGCAATGTGAAACGTAGATGAGATTCCAAATTTGAAAACTTTTATAGTTACAATTTTTTTTTGCCAGAAATGGATTGTGTCATTAGATCTCAAAGTCGCCATCTAATGTTTTGGAAAAATTAAGAAACCTATGACTTGTGCCAAGGCCTCTGTTCGTCGAAACTAAGGATGTTTGGCTCGAAACTTTAGGTATGAGAGGGGAAGGTCATTAATTGAGCACCCCTACTCACCAGATCAAAAGATCGGCCTTTACTAAGCCATGATATGATTTTTATTAATTTTATGTGTTCATATTCTGATTATTAATAAATTCTAAAATTTAATATGTGAAATAAACAAATATAGACTGTGTCGTTTATTTTGGAACAATTTGATTTCATTATTTTGAAAATGTTTTGAATAGAGCAATCATGAAAATTAATTTTATTCCAAATTAAGTAACACAATCTTCACCTACTGGCATGTATAGAGTTATATCAAATAAGCACATAGCCATGTGCTAGGATGCTAAACGTAGTAAGAAAATCACATACAGGCTGGATATTAAAGCACAAAAATTTACATATTTACTGACATCACTCAAATAGGTACAAAACAAAGTTAGTGAAATATGTATGATCCTACATACAAGATCCTTATGCAATTCACTCATGAAATGCAACTACAGATCCGACTTCCAATATATAACATATGAATCATCTAAAAACATGAGGTAATGCACAAAATCACATAATAATCAATTAAACTCATAGGTGCAAATTTGGTTGGATCTTAAGACATAAAACATAGATGCAAAACATGGACATGATGACAAGCATGATATACTACATATGTGCAAATAAAGAAAGTGAGTAAAAGAACGGGATAGAAAGAAGCGAGAATTATTACAATGCTTTGAATATTACAAATCCAAATGGGGGAGAGGAAAAATATTACAAAAAAATATATCCTGACAAACGCTTTCTAATTAAAAGAAAAACAAAAGGCTTTAGGGAGCCTCGGAGACCGTCAGAGACTGTTCTGCCTATCTCTGAGAGGTTGTTGGGTTCTATCTAGGAGAAAGTAGCTGGTAGGCCAAAATATGAGCTACGGCTAATGAAGTCAAGCCAAAAACTCTATTTTGTTCAAATACCAGAGAAACAAGTGAAAAATATGCAAGTGGCTCAATTAACCACTTCCAGTTAGCTTACAACAGGTTTATAAAATGAAATCGAAGCAAGAAAAACAATGTAAGAAAAAAAAAATGCTAGAAAGTAAAAGAAAATGAAAAGTGTGCAAAATTCACCTTCCAAGGAAGGATTTCATTTCTAAACTTCCTTTTGATCACCCTTAGGTTTAGGAAGTGTGCTCTCAATTCTCAGTTTGAAAATTTGAAATTCTTATTGGAATGGTGTTTTTGGGTTGTTTAATAGTATGTGTGTGTGGAAGAAAGGGAGGGGGGGGGGGTTGCTCAACTCTCTGTTTTTTTATCTTTCAACAACAATCACTCTCTTATGATCAAAGATACTTCGAATACGTATTTTTGGTAGTTTGAGGATTTACTTTAGGATAATGAATTTTGTTGAGGGATTGGAATTGTTGGGCTAATTGATTAATTTCATCATTAGTTATATCAGATTCAGAGTGACTGGAAATGTTGTCTAATGGGGTATGTTGATTTAATACAGTAGGACCTTTTTCAGTAGATGGAGAAGCGGAGATAGTAATAGTTAGTTGATTCATTAGTTTTTCAATGGCTTTGAAAGTTGAATGATCATGGGTGACTAAACTATTTCTTTTAGTAAATAAAAGAAAATCAATATTCAGAATTTTAATAAATAAAAAAAAATAGAATAATAATTATCAATATAAAAGTAAGAGAGATAGGGAGAGAAAATCAAACACTGCGATTTATAGTGGTTCGGCACGCTAGGCCTACGCCCACTCCCCAAGGAACCTTCTTGAGAATTTCTTTACTATCAATTGAATAAATACACCACCAAGCTTGTGGATTTGGCACATGACTTACTCTTATCTATTGAATCTCACTCAACAATAAATGTCTTACCCTTACAAAATCTCTCACAAAAATAAGGAATAAGAATAAGTGATACTTAAACCCTTTTTTTACAATAATTCTCTCACAAAGAGTAGATATGAAAGTGTAAGAATAAATGCTAGACTTAGATCTGAAAGTGAAAGAGCAGAATACAATGCACTCAGAATTTTGGAGCTTAAGAAAATTTTCTCTTCAAGTTCTTGATTTTTCTCCACACACAACACTTCTATTTATACACAAAAATATACCCGTTGGACGCTCTTTGTTGACGTCATGGCTTACATAAGCACGCTCCTGATGTCATGGCTTACATAAACATGCTCCTTGATTTTAAGTAGTCAGCAAATGTTAATAATTAAAAAGATAAAAGTAAGACTAATTTTTTCTTTTCATTTTTTTTTTCAGACATGGAGCCACCGTTTTTGTAGACAATTTAATACAAAGTTCACAACTTTTAAACAAACAAATGATTTGCTCCATCCTGTTTATAATATATATATATATATAATTCCATCTTTTTCTTCTTGTTTGATTATAATATGATATAATCAATGTAGTATAGTGTGATATGATATAATCAATGTAGTGTAAATAGTTTAATAGCGCACGTGATGTATTCTATTTATATTATATGATTATATATATATAATGTTCTAATCAAATATTAGCATATAGAAAAATCTCTTTAATAATATTTATGATGGATCTGAAAATATATGTCCTCTTAAAAATATTGTATATGTTGTAGAGATTTTAAACTAAATATATCCTACCACTACATTTGGATATATCACTTTTATCAAAAGAAGACAACTCATTAATATCACATTTGTCAAGATAATATAACTAATCAATCATTTTTGTCAAAATAATATAATTAATCAATTTTAATTTTGTCAAAAAGTGAATAGTGATCAGCCTAAATTTTCAAAAAGTGAATAGTAAAGTTTTCAAAAATATTTTTATTTAAATAATATTTAACAAATATATATATTTTAAAAAGATAATATTTTGTGTCAAATAAATATGTATATTAAAAAAATCCAGATTGTTACAAATAATATTTTAGACATCATCAAAATTAAATAATATGATTAACAATCTCCCACTTTTTTATGATGACAATATTTGTATAGATTTGACACAAAATAAAATTGACAAAATATTTGATAACCTTACAACATATAATTTTCAAAAGCAAAATCATATTTTTTTTCCCCTTTGACATCATCAAATAAAGATGAAGAGATGAAACAAACACATTTGATAAAATAATCTGAGCGGCCAAAAATAAAATAATGGGCCTTCTGTCTTGTCGGAATCGTTGTGGGGATTTTGGAGCATCTCGAGCGCACAAAAATATTGACAAACAAAATATATGAGTAGATATGTATCGAGGATTGGATCGATGGAGTGTATAAAAAGTGACAAGGATGAAAGGAAAAGAGACGAAAATATCAAGTATTGGTGAGAAAAATTTGTTTTACCTTCTTCTGTAATCATGTCATTCCTTACCTTATCTATCAATGAGTCGGACCTGCATGAGGTGCCTGTAATGTAGGAAAATGAGAGAGTACCGGTGGTGCAGGCACATGCTATACTTGTAAATGAGGGTTCTAGTGTTATTGGTAATTGAAATAATATCGATGCTATTAATAACATTATGGCTCTTAGTACACAGACCATGACTGCAGTTTCCAATATGGCGCAACGATTACAAGCAAGAGTACAAGAAAATCAGCAATGGAGAGATGAGGTGTGCTTGTTAAAACAACAACTGGTTAATATATGTAAAGAGAAGAAAGAGCTAAAAAGGAAAAATGCACAATTGGAGAATGTGGTGCAATATTACGCAACGGTTATAATGCCAAGACTCACAGAAGTCGAAAATAGAGAAAGACATGTAAAAGAGGCTCATGAAAAATTATTGAGAGAAGTGAAAAGGAAAAAATCTGTGAAGCCTTCTGAAAATTTACATGTAATCGAGTAATATTTTCGTCTTCTGAAATAAAATTGCAAGCATTTATTTATTTATATTTTATTTTATTGTTATTATTTTATTTTTTTAAAATTTTGTCTTTGCACACAAAAAAAAAAAAAAAAAAATTTTTTTGTTGGTGCAGACAAGGAGAAAAAAAAAATATGTATATATACTCCCCCTAAAATTATGTACAAAATATACACACGCCCCTTTTTTTATATATATTTTTATAATAATTTTGATCTCAAAATATATGAGTCTCCCCCTAAATTAATGCACTAAAAATTACATAAATTTGAAGAAACAAATCACCAATCTATAATACCAAGGGCCATTAAGATCCGGCCATAAATAATTACACCAAGTGCACTAGCATAAAAGGAGAAAATAAAAATAAAAACAATTTCTTCAGACAAGGTAGAAGCAACCATTATTAAATCCTAGAGAATTTGGAGCGCATACAACAAGTAAAAAAATATAACACAGTGCAACAAGAATTTTAACATGTTGATCGGTGATGACCATGATCATCGGAAGAAATGGAGAAGATTGGGTAGATCGGTGACGAATTTGTGTAGATCGGCAATGGATCCTTATGGATTAGTCATGGATCTTGATGGGTCGGTGATGGAACTTGATGAATCGGTAAAGATGGTGATGCAGATTTCGGGTAGAGAAGTGATGGAATTCGGAAAAGGGATTTGGGTGGATAGTGATAGTGATGAAAGTGATGGATGATTTTGTGGATGGTGGATGGTGGAGCTGGTTGTAGGCTATGGTGAGGGTGGAGATGGAGTCGGCTGAGGGTATGAGGAAGAAAGGGAGAGTAAGAGAGCAAGAGAAAGAGAAAAAGAGAGAGTAAAGGAGAGAGCGAGTGAGAGATAGAGACGGAGCAGGTGAGAGAGAGAAAATATATGTATATAATTTTATTATTATTATTATTATTTATTTATAATTATTATTAGAAACATTTTATTTAATTATTTTTTATTATTATTAATTTTTTTTATTTATATTTTTTTTAATATAAACACTATATTGGAGTATTCATCATACCAAGTTCAGTTCTAATCTAACAAAATTGTTCTTCATTTAGAGGCTTGGTAAAAATGTCAGCTAATTGACGATTTGTAGGCACAAATTCGAGTTCAATATCACCTTTGAGTGCATGATCTTTTAGAAAATGATGCCTTATTTCAATGTGTTTAGTGCGTGAGTGCTGAATAGAATTTTTTGAAAGGTTAATTGCACTTGTGTTGTCACATTTTCTAGGAATATGATCATAGTGAAGTCCAAAATCTTGAAGTTGTTGTTTCATTCAAAGCAATTGTGCACAACACCCAGTGACTGCAATGTATTCTGCTTCAACAGTTGACAGTGCCACTGAGTTTTGTTTTTGGCAAAACCAAGCAGTGAGTGAGTGTCCAAGAAAATGACAAGTGCTACTAGTGCTTTTTCAGTCAATTCTACATTCTGCAAAGTCAGCATCTGAGTAACCAAAAAGTTCAAAGGTGGTTCCCTTAGCATACCATAATTCCACATTTGGAGTGCCGACAAGATATCTGAAAATGCGTTTGACTGCGGTGATGTGTGACTTTTTCAGTGCGGATTGAAAACGTGCACACATACAAACACTAAACATTATTTTGGGCCTACTTGCAGTAAGATAGAGTAAAGAACCAATCATGCCTCGATATTTCTTTTTATCTACAGGTTTACCTTGCTCATCTTTGTCGATTTCTATCGATGTGCTCATTGGAGTTGCTGTAGGCTTTGATGATTCCATTTCAAACCTTTTGAGTAAATCTTTGATATATTTCATTTGATTTAAATGAATTCCATCATTAGTTTGTTTAATTTGTAGACCAAGGAAGTAATTTAATTCCCTCATCATACTTATTTCAAACTCACCTTGCATGTCTTTGGCAAACTCTTTGCACAAATTTTCATTAGTAGCACCAAAAATGATATCATCAACATAAATTTGAACAATTAGCATATCTTCTTTTTTGATTTTTATAAAAGTGTTGTATCAACTTTTCCTCTACAAAAACCCTTGTCAAGTAGAAAATTACTCAATCTTTCATACTATGCTCTAGGAGCTTGTTTCAAGCCATATAAAGTTCTTGAAAGTTTGAAAACATGATCCGGGTATTTATGATTTTCAAAACTGGGAGATTGTTCAACATAGACTTCCTCCGAAATGTACCCATTTAAAAAAGCACTTTTAGCATCCATTTGATATAATTTAAAATCTTTAAAACACGCAAAAGCAAGTAATATTATAATAGCTTCAAGTCTAGCAACTGGTGCAAAAGTTTCATCAAAATCAATTCCTTCTTCTTGATTATAGCCTTGAGCTACTAATCTAGCTTTATTTCTAGTAATAACTCTAGATTCGTCCATTTTATTTCGAAAAACCCATTTTGTACCAATAACGGGATGATCCTTAGGTCGAGGGGTCAAAAACCAAACTTCATTTCTTTTAAATTGATTTAATTCTTCTTGCATTGCTAAAATCCAGTTTTCATCATTTTCAGCTTCTAAAAATGATTTTGGTTCAATTTGTGAAACAAATGCTAAGTTACCACAAATATTTATAACAGAGGAACGAGTTTTTATACCTTCTGCCGCATCACCTATGATGAGGTCTTTGGGGTGGCCATGAGCATACTTCCATTCTTTTGGTAGATTTGAGTCACTTTCTGGAAGAGCATATATTTCTTGAAGTTTCTCCATTGTCATTTTTTCTTCATGTTCGCGTAATGGATTTTCTTCATTTTCGTTTTTGTAAATGCTCTCCATGCTTGGTTGATTTTCTATAATATCATTACTTACAAGATTCTTGAAAATAATATCGTTAGATTCATCAAAAACAATATGCACAGATTCTTCAACAAGTAGAGTTCTTTTATTGAATACTCTATAAGCTTTACTGGACATAGAATAACCAAGAAATATAACTTCATCCGATTTAGCATCAAATTTTCCTAAGTTATCTTTATTGTTATTTAATACAAAGCATTTACAACCAAAAGCACGCAAGTGACTAATATTAGATTTTCTACCTTTCCAAAGTTCATAAGGGGTTTTCTTAAGAATAGGTCTAATCATGGCACGGTTTATAACATAACATGCAGTGTTAACAGCTTCCGCCCAAAAATATTTAGGCAAATTATTTTCACAAAGCATAATACGGGTCATTTCTTCAAGAGTTCTATTTTTTCTTTCAACCACACCGTTTTATTGAGGAGTCCTAGGGGTTGAGAAATTATGATCTATTCCTAAGTCATTACAAAACATAATAAAATCATTATTTTCAAATTCTCTACCATGGTCACTTCTAATACTACAAATATTAAGATTTTTCTCATTTTGAATTCTTTTACAAAGTTTTGAGAAATTATAAAAAGTTTCATTTTTGTGTGCTAAAAATAATACCCATGTATATCTAGTGTAATCATTAACACAAACAAGGGTATAAGATTTTCCTCCTAAACTTATTGTTCTAGATGGTCCGAATAGATTAATATGCAAGAGTTGAAGCGGTCTAATAGTTGAAACGATATTTTTGGATTTAAAAGAAATTCTAGTTTGTTTTCCAAATTGACGTGCATCACAAAGTTTATCTTTTTCAAAAATAATTTTTGGTAAACCTATGACTAACTCATTTTTTGAAAGTTTGGAAATTAAATCAAAATGAGCATGTCCTAATCTTCTATGCCAAAGCCAACCATTATCATTTATAGCAGATAAACATTTAATGTTAAAATGAAAAGATAAATCATGTAAATCAAATACATATACATTCTCATGCCTATAACCTACAAATAAAGTTTTGTTTTCTAGGGTGTTTTCAATAGTGCAATGAGTTTTCTCAAAAATAACTTTATAACTTTTATCACATAATTGACTAATGCTAAACAAGTTATGTTTTAAACCTTCAACAAATAAAACATTTTCAATAATAAGAGAGGGATTTTTACCAATATTTCCTACACCAATGATTTTACCCTTGCTATTGTCGCCAAAAGTCACATATCCGCCATCCTTTGGTTGAAGTGTGGCGAACATAGCTTTATTTCCAGTCATGTGTCTCACACATGCATTGTTGAGATACCATCTATCGTTACTGGATTTTGTCTTGAAACATACCTACAAAAATTTGATTTTTCTATTGGTATCCATTTTTTCTTGGGTCCATAAAAGTTAGAATTTGATACTCTTGAACTGTTCTTAGGGACCCACATCTTTTTTATTTTAGCAAAAGGATTTCTTTAACAGGACATGAAGGTGAAATATGACCTTTTGTACCACAAAAATGACATGTGAGATGAGAGTGATTAGAAGATGCATATACAAAGCCATTTTTGACAGTTTTTACTTTTAAAAAAGGTTTATATCCAATTCCAGCTTTACCAAAAATATGATTTTGATTTTTAAGAATTTTATCTAAAGTTTCTCTACCTTGAGTGAATTTTGAAAGAGTATTTTTCAAGTCTTCAATATTTTCTTTCAAAATAATTTGCTTCTTTTTTAAAGACTCATTTTCTTTTTGCAATACAACTAAATGTTTTTCAGAAATTAAAGACACTTTTCGAGTTAAAATCTCATTTTCCTTTTCCATTTTCATGGCTTCATTTTTCTAAAACATTTATCTTGGAAGTCAATGATTTATTTTCTTTTGATAAACTTGAAATTACTTTCTTTTGACAATTACTTTTCAAACTAAGTTTTTTAAATTCAGCATGTAATTCATCAAAAGCTAATTATAATTCATTAAATGTAAAGGATTCGTTATTTACCTCATTTTCGTTTCGAAGTGCCATTAAGCATAGGTTGGCAACCTCATTTTTGCAAACTTCGGTTTCTGTGTTGCTTTCATCACTATCTTCTCCTCATGCTGCAATGATAGCTTTCTTCTTGTCCTTCTTGAATTTTTTCTTAAGTTCTGGACATTCTGATTTGTAATGTCCAGGTTTGTTGCATTCGTAGCAGGTTACTTCAGATTTTTTGTGATTTTCTTCTCTTTGAAAATCCCTATTATTGAAGTCTTTTCTGAAAAAATTTTGCACGCCTTATTTCTTTCTCACAAACCTTTGGAACTTTCTAGTGATGAATGCCATTTCCTCATCCTCATCTAAATCATCTTCCTTATCCTCTTGATGTTTCAAGGTAGATTTGAAGGCTATTCCTTTCTTCTTGTTGTTGTCCTCCTCTTCTTTTCCTTATTGCATTATGAGTTCATGAGTTAAGAGAGATCCCATTAACTCATCTAGATTTAGCTTTGATAAATCCTTGGCTTCGGTAATAGCAATGACTTTTGTCTCCCAATTTTTTGGCAATGACCTAAGCACTTTTCTTATAATTTCAGCATTAATATATATTTTTCCAAGAGAAGTTAAACCATTAATAATATCAGTAAAGCGAGTAAACATTTAAGGAATAGTCTCATTAGGCTTCATTTTAAAGAGTTCATAATTATGGATTAGCAAACTGACTCTAGATTCTTTAACTTATTCGGTTCCCTCATGAGTCACTATAAGCTTGTCCCAAATTTCTTTTGCGATTTTACATGTGGAAATTCTGTTGAACTCGTTGGCATCGAAGGCACAGTACAACATGTTTGTAGCTTTGACATTAATTTGGGCCATTCTAGTATCTGATTCATCCCACTCATCTTCAAGTTTTGGTACCCTAAGTCCATCTACGGTTTTGGTAAGAATTTTTGGACCATTGCAAATAATTTTCCAACATTCATAATCATTAGATTGAATATGTATGGTCATCCTAGTTTTCCAATAGCTAAAATTTGTGCCGCTAAATAGTGGTGGCCTATTGGATGCTTGTCCCTCGGGTAAAAAATAAATAGGGGTTGCCATGATCTACTCTAAGATGGTTAAGTCACACAAACTAGAGTTTAGGTTCTGATACCAATTGTTATTCCAGATAGGCAACCCAAGAGGGGGGTTGAATTGGGTTATTAAAAATTTCACAATATTAAAATTAACACAATATTCAGAATTTTAATAAATAAAAAAAAGAATAATAATTATCAATATAAAAGTAAGAGAGATAGGGAGAGAAAATCAAACACTGCGACTTATAGTGGTTCGGCACGCCCGGCCTGCGTCCACTTCCCAAGGAACCTCCTTGAGAATTTCTTTACTATCAATTGAATAAATACACCATCAAGCTTGTGGATTTGGCATAGGACTTACTCTTATCTACTGAGCCTCACTCAACAATAAATGCCTTACCCTTACAAAATCTCTCACAAAAATAAGGAATAAGAATAAGTGGTATTTAAACCTTCTTTTACAATAATTCTCTCACAAAGAGTAGATATTAAAGTGTAAGAATAAAGGCTAGACTTAGATCTGAAAGTGAAAGAGCAGAATACAATATACTCAGAATTTTGGAGCTTAAGAAAATTTTCTCTTCAAGTTCTTGATTTTTCTTCACACACAACACTTCTATTTATACACAAAAATATACCCGTTGGACGCTCCTTGCAGATGTCATGGTTTACATAAGCACACTCCTGACGTCATGACTTACATAAGTACGCTCCTGATGTCATGGCTTACATAAGTACGCTCCTTAATTTTAAATAGTCAGCAAATGTTAATAATTAAAAAGATAAAAGTAAGACTAATTTTTTCTTTTCATTTTTTGTTTTTTTTTTTTGAAACATGGAGCCATCGTTTTTGTAGACAATTTAATACAAAGTTCACAACTTTCAAACAAACAAATGATTTGCTCCATCTTGTTTATAATATATATATATATAATTCCATCTTTTTCTTCTTGTTTAATTATAATATGATATAATAAATGTAGTGTAGTGTGATATGATATAATCAATGTAGCGCACGTGATGTATTTTATTTATATTATATAATTATATATATATAATGTTCTAATCAAATATTTGCATACAAAAAAATCTCTTTAATAATATTTATGATGGATCTGAAAATATATGCCCTCTTTGAAATACTATATATGTTGTAGAGATTTCAAACTAAATATATCCTACCACTACATTTAGATATATCACTTTTGTCAAAAGAAGACAACTCATTAATATAACATTTGTCAATATAATACAACCAACCAATCATTTTTGTCAAAATAATATAATTAATTAATTTTAATTTTGTCAAAAAGCGAATAGTGATCAGCCTAAATTTTCAAAAAGTGAATAGTAAAGTTTTCAAAAATATTTTTATTTAAATAATATTTAACAAATATATATATTTTAAAAAGATAATATTTTGTGTCAAATAAATATTTATATTAAAAAAATTCAAATTGTTACAAATAATATTTTTTGGACATCATCAAAATTAAATAATATGATTAACATAACAAAATTTAAAATATCAACATTAAGTGCTCAATCGCAACTTTTACATAAATTTTCAAACTCTTTACCATTTCAATTAAACTATGTGTAATTTGAAGCCTCAATTTCATGATACTACTTTCAATTTAAGCAAAACCATCATCTATTTTCATGAACAAAATTAGGGTTTTTAAGAGAAATTAAAGCTTTTCACAAAAACACATTTTATTCCAACCCTTCTATTACTTTTACACCTAAACTCATGACCCAAGATCATAACCCAACAAGTAAACCCAACTCTTCAAACCCTAACTGCCAATCTCATGATTAATCACAATATGCATAAAAATATAAATTTTGCATTTATATAAAGAAAATATCACAAATCTATCTATAAATGAAAGCATTGAAGGAGAACTAGAAATCCTACCTCTCGAAGCAAAGAGATGACAACCCAAAAATCACCGGTGACGAAACCACGAAACTCTTGGATCAAAAGGAAGCCCTTCACGAGATCTACAATCTTTCTCAAAGGACCAAGGTGAAAAGATCACTCCAGGTGAGTAAATTTAAATTTAAAGATCTAAGTGAAAAAGTTTAAGTTTAGAGAGAGAGAGAAGAGAACTCACGGTGTAGAGAGAGAGAAAAAAGAGGAGGAAAAGTGAAACGAATAAGTGTTTGGGGCCTATTTATAGTAATAATGGAATAATAGCCCCAAAGTCAAATGAAAGAGCAAGTCAAAAACCCTCCAAAAGTAGGGGCCCAAATCGACTAAAAAATCTGAAAATTACACACAAGGGTCGACCCTTCGGGTAAAGGTGTCGACCCTTCAGGAAGAAAAGCTAAGACACTAATGTGTGCAGAGGAGAAGGTGTCGACACCTTCTAGACTAGTGTCGACGCTAAATTCCAGCAAGCAAACCCCAGATTCTGCAATAGACAAGGGTCGACCTTTCCTAGACCGGTGTCAACCCTTGAGGCCAACAACAAAAGGCAAGTGTCGACACCACCAAGATTGGTGTCGACCCCAAAACAAGATTTCTAAGTTCCCAAATAACTTTTCAACATAAACTAGCATGAAAGAACAATCCCAACATGTTTAAATCGATTTGTGCTCCTCCAAAACCATGATACAACAACTCCAAACATTCCCAAAATAAAATAAAGGATTCAAATGCATTTCCCAAAAGCTTTAAAGGGTACAAGTGCTACAAGTGTTGAGGGGTAAAACCATATCCTTGATGAAGGTGTTGTAGAGACATCATGGTATTGAGGAGGCAACTTGGGAACGGGAAGCGGAAGTCTGCTCCAAATACTCAGATTTGTTTAACAATGTTTAGTTGATTTGTGGTCATGTATACTTTGATGTTGTTGTAGGAATTGAACTTTTCAATGTTAATTACAACTTTTTGAACTCCATGTGATTTGGAAAAGCATAGATTTGATAAAGTTGATCAAATGTTAATGAAATCATCACGTTGTTGGAAAATGTACTAAGTGATCATATTGTTAGTGTTGGCATGAATCTTGCATCATGGTATTGTTGGATTAGAACTTGTCTTTGCAGAAGAGATTGATTTAATTTCGGGGATGAAATTTCTTAAAGTGGGAAGGTTGTGATCTCCCGACTCCTATAAAGCAATTGAGTGCATTTTTGGTAATCTTTGTCCCTTTGTGTCTTCTTCACTGTTAAACCTTTTGAAGTTTGTTTGTTATCTATTCTCTCTTGTGGTTATTCCGTTAGGTACATCGTTGTGTATTTCGAGATGTCATTATGCACTTTTGGGTTTTGGAGAGGAATCGGGAATGTTTGCCAATGTTTTGGTAGTTCCCAGTTCACTTTCAGGTTAAGACTGCTCGAGCGGTCTTTTTGTCACTCGAGCGGTGAAATCAACCTTCCAGTACTTGGTTTGCAGTTTGAATTTCTGGGAGCATGAGATCTTAGCTTGAGCAAAGAATTCATTGCTCAAGAGGTCTTTCGTAGCAGGAATGGAGTTTCTGGGAGTGGGTGTTTTTTGCTCGAGCATTGGTTTCATCGCTCGAGCGGTCTTTCAAATAGAATTTTTCGCTCGAGCACACGATTGGTCGCTTGAGTGGTCTGTTGACTGTCAGCTCCGAAAATAGAGTCAATTCACTTCAAAAGTTGAGCCTTACTTTTCAATCACTTTTCACTTTACACTCTCTCTACATTAACTCTCACTCTCTTTTCTCTCATCTCTTTCTAGAAACCCTCCAACCCACGTCATTTACTCCTTGATCTCTCACTGTCCATGGAGATTTTAACCTTGGTGCTTTCTTTAAATTTGGAGAGCTCGTCGAGGGCTATGTGGTGTACGGTGGAGATCGAATTTCAACACCGTTGGTTTCGAAACTTTTCATCCTTTCTTCTCAAGGTCTTAAGGTAGGGATGCTCTTTGAGTTAAATATATATATATATATATTAGCATATCTTGTCATTTTCACTATGTTTTCTAGTGTAGATTGATTTTCAAGTGTTGAATCTAGAAAAATATTAGAGAAACGTATTCTTTCTCATGACTTGGTCCAAGATAAATTATTTTGGGTATACTATGAACTATTTGGGGATGTTTGCTTGTAATGTTTTGAAAATAAAGGAAAAATCCTATTTTGATAAAACCCTAGATTTTGGGAAATATGGAAAAAAGTGAAATTGATTTAATATTTATGAAATTAATGATAAATCTCTTGAGAAATTTAAAAAAACAAACTTTCTAGGTTGTTATATGATTGAGGCATTCCTAAAAGGAGATGAAAATTTTTGTTGAACAATTATGGAAACATGGGATGTGCATGCTGGCACTTTGGAAAATTGAATAATGAATGTTGATTGTGAATATGTAGGAATCTCATATGTCACATGGATTTGTACCTTGCTATGATTTTGAGAATTTTTGAATCATGGAAGTTATATTTGAGCAAATGTGAGAAATGTTAGTGATATTGTATAAAGAAGATATTTATATGTAGTTAATTCTCATTAATTCATTTGCATTATCTTGAATTTTGTTCACTTGCGATCTTAACTTTGAAATGAATTCTTGGTTCAAGAAAGACAATTGTTGTTATTGAAAATATTTCGAGGTCAATATGTTTGGTAAGTCCAGTTAGGGGATATAGATTGGAAATTAAGTTGGCCTGAGTGCCCTCGGTGTAAGACCAGAAACACACACGTGTGGGTGCTTAAGCCCTCCGGTTAGTATCCAGTGAGGTAGGATTTTGGTAGTGCTTGATACGCCTACTTGCAGACATTCGCCCTACGGAATTACTTGAGTCGTATTTACTACCCCATTGTTTAAATTTTGGTTTTTATGGAGAAAATGAACCTTGAATGATTTATTGCATAGACTTCAAAAGAGATGTAAAACTTTGACATTTGAACATGGAATAACACTACATTCATATAACTATATGAGATTGCTTTTAAACGTATAGACTTTGTGAATATATCTCTATTGGGGCTTTGTGCACACCTCTAGTGTAAATTGTGCAGGAAATGATGTAGTGATTCCGCCTAGTTGAAGATGTGGAATGTGTTGAGAGCAAGAGACTCTCCCTTTTTGTGTGATGTTAATGCAAGCCAAGGGCTTTATGTGTTAAGTTGATAACTTTTTGTGTAACCAGTCTTAAGCCTTAGAACTTGTAGTCCCAGGGCATTTACTTTATTGTTCATTTCTTTTCTTCTTTATAGTTGCACATGCTATGGATTCATCTTTTAAGAGGGTGAATATGCATTGCATGTGAACACTTCTTTTGTAAACTCTTTCCC
Source organism: Camellia lanceoleosa (assembly GCA_025200525.1). Classification (NCBI taxonomy): domain Eukaryota; kingdom Viridiplantae; phylum Streptophyta; class Magnoliopsida; order Ericales; family Theaceae; genus Camellia; species Camellia lanceoleosa. Next base: position 86,815,835 of record CM045764.1, on the reverse strand, counting down.
TGAAATGAAATGCTAATTAAACGAGTTGGCCCATCAAGGTAGGATTGCATGTTGGGTTTGTCTATTTCACTAATTTTATTATTAATATTTTAGGAGCGTTACATTACTATTGGGTAGATAGATAAATAAATTTCAAGCTCATATTAATAATGGGCAAAATAGATAATAACAGTATCATGTAGCAGTGAAAAAGCAAGCCCATATGTTTGATACCAAATGTCACTGATGTTATTAATACCAATATGCAATCTAAGGGATTTATAGCACAAATATTACTTAGAATACCTATTTTGCTCACAATAATTTAAACTCATTATAATCTCATGGAGCTAAGGTAATTCCATAACTAAGGCAGGCCCAACATATAACTGTTCATATCATGAAATCAATATATTTAGTGCAAATTTAAGCATAAGCATGATTTTCTTTTTTCCTTTTTGGTTATAGTGTATTTGTCTTCATTTATGATCAAAGAATATACATTACAAATCATATGATGCAAAATTAAATTAATGAATAATCAATCTCTGCCATATCTTTGTAATGAAAATGTTAGTTCTAAGGATGTGAGAGAATATATGAAATTTATCACAAGAGCTCAAGAATGTATTAGGAAACATACCTTTAATTAATGAGTTAGAAACTTTTAGTCTTCTATTTCCTTTCATAAATAAATCATCTCAAAGTGGTTTAACGGATGTGTTTTGCAAAATTATTTCTTCCCTTAAGTTGGTGCTTCCTTTTTCTATGGTGATTTTATGCAGATATGACAATCATAAAACAATCACATGAAACACATAGTGCATAAAATGTAATCATATCAAGTTAAGTAAGCACATAATAAATATTGTTATATTTCACTCTTTTTTTTATTTTTTTTTATTTTTATCTTTAATAAAAATATATAAACTCAAAATATAAGAAGATTTCAATATAGTTGTCATGATCACTTAAGAGTTTAGAATGCTATTTTTGAAATTTTCAAAATGTAACACATAAAACAGATATTAACTCACATGAAAAATATCTGTTAGATTTTTATTCTTGGCAATCTCATTTGACAAAACTCCTTTCAGTTGTAATTTTGTTCAACTTTTATTTCAATAAGGCTATGAGTTTTTAGATATGAATCCAACCCGAATTGTGCCTTGCAGAGATGTTTTAGAAGTTAATTCTTTCATGTTTGCCACTTTGCTGACTATGTCGGGGATCGAGCTGAGATCGCAACCTTTCAAAAGTTTTACTCGCCTGCAAAAGTACTAGGAGTTGTTTTTTCTCGCTCGAGCGGCCATTCCTGTGCTTGAGTGTAGATCTGCTCGAGCAGCCATTCTTGCGCTTGAGCGGAGATCGCATATCTGTTTTCTATAAGTATGTGTTTCAGTCCAACTTTAGGGTGTGGCTTCCAGATCTTGTTCTTAGGTATTAGGGTTTACATCTGGAGCTTCTTTGCTTGCTTTCCTTTGATATCTATGAGAGTTTAATCATGAATTGAGTGAATTATATCAAAGGATTTGTTTAGTTTGGTTTATTTAAAAAAAAAAAAAAAAAAAGAGTTGTTCTTCAGTGGATTCTGTAGAATTTGGGCTTGAAGCTTTGGTGGATTCTGGAGTGGCTCATCATTGTGGATTCGACATCGGCATTGTGGATTCAACGTTGGGCGAGACAATTCCGAGGTGAAGATGGGGCAAGAAGAGGCATATAGGGGTCGGTTCGATTTGGGCATGGATTCACTAGGTAATTGAAAGTACACTTGTGTAATTCCTTTATGTCTTTTTAGTGGATTATTTTGTGGCTTTTGCCCATGGTTTTTTTTATCACAATTGGAGGCGCTCTAATTGTGGTTTTTCCACATTAAAATTGTTATGTCGATTTGTCTTGATTGTTTGATTGGGATTGTTATTTACCGCTTAAAATTGATATATAATCACAAATCAATATCTAGGGAATTTCTAGATTTTTGAATATCAATATATTACATCATCAACAATTATCTTAATATAAATGTGGCTTAATCAAAATAATTAAAATTGAAATTAAATCAATATTTTTTTTAAACATTTCTGTGCATAGAAAAAATCTCTTTTAAAAAGAAAAAATCTTTTTAGTCAGAATATCAAAATAGTAATAATTTTATTTTCTTCTCTTTTTCCTCTACCTTCACGTGACTCATTTGTGATTTAATGACATGGTATGGCAAGAATACAAGATAAACATATATGTATTTCATATATGCAAGAGAGTAAAAATTTATTATTAATATGAAATATTTTGAGATTTGAAAACCAACTTTTATCAAAACTACAAATACCAATTATTTATTGTTTTTGGCGAATGTTGCATAATTATTGTTCATCTGAGAAGATGTGGTGAATATTGTCTCTAGTCATATATTTTGAACATCCACTATCCAAATACCATTTTCTTCTACCAGATTTCACCTTGAAACACACCTACAAAAAGAAATTTTTTTTAAAAAAAAAAAAAATCAAGTTTTCAATTTTGGTACCCAAACTTTTTTGGATCTATCAATGTTGGTTTTAGAATTATTTGATTTTGGAACCCATATCATTTTTGTTCCATGTAATCCCTTTTTAAATTGACATGATGAAATTGAGTGATCATTTCTATTACAATAATAACATACAATATTACGATTACAAAATGATGATTCTTTAACAAGAAATTTTTTATAAAACATTTTTTTTTGTGGGGTTTGTACCCAATACTGGCCTTGTCAAAAATACATCTTTGATTTTCAAGTTATTTATTTAAATTTTCTTTTCCTTCGGTAAACTTGAAAATTGTTTTATTTAAATATTCAATTTTTTCTTTTAAAGAATCATTTTCAATTTTCAAATCACTTGAAGAATTTTTGAGAAACTCATTTTCCTTTTTTAAACACTCGGTTTTATTTTTTAAAATTTCATTTTCATTTTTATCTTTCAATATTTCAGTTTCATTTTGCTAAACATCATTTTCAAGTTTCAAATCATTTAGTTCACTTTTCAAAATAGGAGATTCTTTTGATTTCAAAATGTCATTTTCTTTTTTTATCTTAAAAAAAATCTTTTTGTAACATTTCAATTTTGTTAGATAAAGATTCATTTTCCTTTGTTGAACTTGAAAGTGATTTTTTAAGAGCAATATTTTTAATGCTAAGTTTTTGAAATTCATCATGCAATTCTTCAAATGCGAATTATAATTCATCAAAAGAATAAAATTCATTATTAGAATCACATATCTCATCATCTTCATTTGCCATTAAGCATGAAATGCTTCATTATTGTTGCTTTCCTCATCGGAGTAACATTCATCATCATCTCCCCAAGAGACTTTAATTTTCTTTTTGCTTCTATTCATCATTACAAGTTCATGGGTCATGAGAGAGCCCAAGAGCTCTTCCATGTTCAATCCTGTTAAATCTTTTGCTTCTTGAATAGCAATCACTTTTGACTCTCAATTTTTGGCAAGGATCTGAGAATTGATTTACTAAGAGATTTTAGAACATTAATAATGTTAGTAAATGTAGAAAACATTTCAGAAATAATCATGGGATTCCATCTTAAAAAACTCATAATCATGAATCAACATACTAATTTTAGATTCTTTAACATGGTTGATCCCTTCATGTATAGTCTCTAATTTATCCCAAATTTCCTTGGCCAATTCACATGTACATATTTTATTAAACTCATTAGAATCTAAAGTGCAAAATAAAATATTCATGGCATTGGCATTCATTTGAATGCTTCTCAATCATTATTGTCTCATTCGTGTTCTTCCTTGGGCAAGATTTGCCCTTGGATGGTCTTGGAGGGTATGTTGTGACCATTGATTATAATTCTCCATAGCTCGTAGTTTAAAACTTGAATGAAAATTTTCATTCTTACTTTCTAGGAAGTATAATTTGAGCTATCAAACAATGATGGTCTAGAGGGCAATTGACCTTCAGCAAAATAAATATCAAAATTGGTTGCCATGATCTACTCTAAGACTATTAAGTCAAAAAATATTAGAGCCCTTGCTCTGATACCAAGGCAACGACAATAAGTTATTCCTCAAGCTTCCTAAATCAAAAATTCTTATTTCCTCATGAAATTTACTCATTTGATACAACTATAGAAATTTCTTCCATCATTCTTTTTTTTTTTTTTTTTTTTTTTTTTTTTTTTTTTTAGGTCTCCCCAGGGTATCCCCCGCCGACCGCGGAGACTAATCCCTTCGCTGGTTTGTAGGCACCTCGAAGGGTGGGACAGCTGGCCCAGGGATTTAAGGCTGCTCCATGCCCAAGGTGGGAATCGAACCCCCGACACTTGGTTAAGGGAGGAGGAGTCCCTTCCACTCCACCACACCCCCTGGGTTCTTCCATCATTCATTCACATAACAACTTATCAAGCATAAATTTCATAATATCTCAACTTTTTTCCAAAATCCCCAAATTCAAGGGTTTTTACAAAAACTAGGTTTTTGTTCCATTTTTGAAAGGATTTTTCCAAAATAACACCCACACTTTAGAACATAGCTCACAATCTCAAAAGCTTTGAGAAAAATAGAGAAAATCTACTTCTAATATCATCTAGGGTTCGTCAACCCAAAATCATGATCCAAACATGTAAGAAATATTCCAAACAAGTATAGACTTGCAAAAACATATATATATATATATATAACTCTAAGAATATCCATACCTCAAACTTGGAAGATGAAGGAGATGAAAACCCTAAAGTTCAATATTGATAAAAACTCAATTCAATCGATATAAGCATAACCCTTGTCGCCCTTTTCGATTTGGTGTAAAAACCCCTCTCAAATTCTTGAAGATTATAGCGACCCCGGTCTTTTCCCTTTTGATTACTGTATTCGGGCTTATGTTCTGTAGATTTCGTTGTTATCAGATTGTTGTTGTCATCCTTTACATCCTATTTGGTCGAGTTCTAGGATGTGTTGGGCGTGTTTCGAACAATTGGGTTGAGCCTTGGTCTAGATGTTGGTTGCCCAGTTTTTAGCCTTTCGCCGGCGGACATTCCTCGCCGAGCGGGGTTTACACTCTTCCAGCATTTTTTTGGTCCCTGCAAAACTTCTGCAGGTGAGAGTTCTACGCCGGCGGGTTTTCGCGCTCGGCGGGTTGAGCTTCAGCGGTATTGTTGGCGCCGAGCGGGTAGTGTGTTAAATCGCGTGGGTTACGGAAGGGAATCTACGCCGGCGGTTATCATTGCGCCGGCGGACCTTGTTTTGTTCTTTACGCCGGCGGTGTGTTGTACGCCGAGCGGGCTCTCGATTTAAATAAGCGGCGGGTTTTAATCGCTTTTTCATCCTCTTTTGATCCCAAACCCTAGTTCAGTTCTTCTTCTCTAAATACCTCTTCTTCTAGGATTGATCTAGTTAGGGTGTGTTTTTACCCTAGTTGCTTTACAAAAAGATAGAGAGTGAGGGCTTTCATTTAATCGGAACAAACTTGGATTTGGAGCACTTTGGAGTTGGGTCATCATCTTCATCTTCTTCTTTCGAGTTCTTTGCTTCGAGGTAGGGATCTTCCTACTCCATTTATACGTTTTAATCCTAAGTGGTAGTATTTTGGTATGTGGGGGTAGTTCGGTAATTTTGGGAGAAACCTTAGGGTTTGTCATAAGATTAATTTATATAATTAATTTAAGGGAAGATTGTGATATTGGGTTTAATTTATGAGATTGGGGAATTTAGTGGTTTAATGATGCATTTGGTTAGTTTAAATACTTACTTTTGAGAATGTTGAAATTACATTTGTTGTAATATTTATTTCTTGCTTAGAAATAATTATTTTGGGCTATCGGTGGAGGATAGCTACTGATTGTTGTAGACCTTGCATGTGGCTTAGGTATAACTGAAATTGAGTCATTTATTGTGACTGTTGAATTAATACAGAACATTCATGTATTGATTATGTGTTGTATATGGCAAGTATTGTTTATGTTGCATATGCATTTGGTTTTGGAGGAGATAGGGGATGAACTCCACGGTTTAGGGGAAGATAGGGGATGGACCTCTAAACCGGATTTGTTGGGAGGAGATAGGGGATGGACTCCAGTAGCATCACTTATGTGTGTGCTTATTTGATAATAGAAATATTTCTATTTGTTGTCGATATGATACATCACCACCATGTGTATCAGTTGGGAAGTATGGAAGTGAATTTGATTGAGATTGATGTAACACCAGCATGTGTGTTTATTTTGTTATAAGAAAGGTTTAACCTGATTTGTTATCCTTGTTGAGTTGTTTGGCCAGGTTCTGAGCCGTGTTGGTATAAATGGAAAGTGTATTGTGTCATAGACCATCATGACAATGTAGACATTCGTGTCATGAAATTGTAAATTGATTATCTTGTGTTAACCATGTATCGGGTGCTACTGCTTTAGTTAATTCATATGCTTGGTTTAGTATTTCTCTACTGGGCTGTGGCTCACCCTATATGGGAACTTCATTTTCAGGTTCAGGTGGTTCACTACCTCCAAGGACTTAGCTTGTGAGGATTTGGACTCGAAGACTTGCTTTATTTTATTTGTTTTATTTGAACAACTTGTAAACTTTCAAGCCTAGGGCTTTATTTGTTTTTGAGTTAGAACTCATGGAATTGTGTCCAAGTGTTGGCTTGGCAAGATGTAAGCCCATAGGGCATTTATTATGATGTTTTTATTTCATGGTACTCTGATGAATGGAATAAGATACTTTATTTCCTTATAATTTCGCATGTTAATATTATGTATTATGGGTTTATTTTGAGGGCGTTACAACTTGGTATCAGAGCGTACCGGGTTTGAATACTTTGGGTACGTGGGAAGTGATTAGTATCACAATGGGTTCGTCTCGTTTGATAGAGACTTAGTGTAATGATTACATGCTTATATGATAACATGTTTATGTGATTATGTGGGTATGGAATGTAGTTCCTAGGATGTTGATTGGATCCTTGAGTCTCTGAAAGTCTTGTTGGAAAGGGCACCTGATCAATGTTGTTTCCAACCGGAACTTTAGTGGCGCCTCGGGACTATCATTATCCAGGAATGAAATTCGTAGGTGCTTATGTGATTATGTGCTTACGTGGTGTGATTTATTGCTGTTTAATGCATTAGGACGAGAGTGATTAGCTTCGGCACATTTATTAATGTGCTAACGTCTTTGTTTCTTGTATTAGGATGTCAGGACGAGGACGAGGACGCGGTAGGCGTGGTAGGCCAGGCGAGAAGTGCACATGCGGAGGAGATTCAGAGGAGAAATCGTGATTCAGGAGGTGTTGGCCAAGCCAATGTGGCCGAGCCAGTAGGCCAGCAGGCTATGGGCGCTTTAGCCCGAGAGATAGCAGGGCATTCGTGAGTCGATGGGCATTCTTGGTGAGAATCGAGCTCGGTTGTTGTTGCGGATCTGAGGACCCTCCTTTACGAAGAGGGAGTTTTTAGGTCTAATCCGGATGAATTTGTGGGTGATCCAAAAGAGTCGCTTAAGGCAGATGAATGGCTCGAACAGACAACGAAAACGTTTGAGATGCTTGGCATCGAAGACGAGGGGCTGAAGGTGACCTTAGCATCTTTCGGCTTAAGGGGATCTTGGTCGATGGTGGAAGTTCACCAAGGGTCGTATTGGAGGTACTTGGAAGGCTTTTGTTGATGCTTTTCAGGAGAAGTACCTGTCTCCAGCTGTTCAGGAGAAGTTGAGAGATCGATTACGCCCGGCTAAGCGTAATAGTTCATCGATGGTGAGTTTGAGGCCTCATTTACTAGTTTGTCGAGTTCGCGACTTTGAGTTAGTGGCGTCGAGGCCGGTGTATTGAGTTTGAGAAGAAGTTGGCGTGGCCTCATCTTTGAAGTTGTCGGATCTATGATTAGGGATTTTGGGCGATTGGTTAATGCAGCAGCCCATACCGAGACTATGATGCAGGAGGAGGAGGAGGGGCAGAAAGGCTCCAAGAGGAGTCAGGAGGGCCAGAGTGACGGCAGGAGGCAGAGAGGTTTCACTCCTCAGCAGCCTCGGTAGTTTTTCTAGATCCACTTTTCCAAGGTCGAGTGCTAGTTAGGAAAAGCGGTCGAGAGACATTACCTGTTTCAAGTGTGGCCAGCTGGGTCACAAGTCTCCAGTTTGTCCTCAGAGGGGAGGAGTTCAGAGAGCAGCATCTTCTTCGGCTCGATCTCAGAGCCAGAGTCAGGGTAGAGGCCAGCCGCTCTCTTGTTTTCAGTCTGACACGGGGCACATGAAGAGGTTTTGCCTGAGTTGGGTGCACATCTGGTGCATCTGGTTCGGCGGAGACTTCGAGTCGATTGCCTGCCGGTCGATTCGAGCCTCGAGGGCCAATCGAGCTTCATCGTCCATCTGTCTGCGGCGATCTTATGCTCCGAGGGTGGCGAGTTGATCGAGAGGTCGTCTGGGCGCGTGTATCTTTATTACAGCGAGGATCTGTCTGCTCCATCTGTTGTGAGGTACCTTCTTATTTTGCAATTGGTTGCTAGTGTTTTGATCGATCTGGTGCATCTCATTCGTTTGTGTCTCTTTGCATTCGCATCTATTTTGGAGTTGGAGTTATACGATTAGCATATCCTATTTGTGTAGTGTCACCTCTTGGGGGTGAATTGATTTTGAAACAAGGAGTTAGGGGTTGTGATATAGAGGTCGATGATCATAGAATCCCGTTTTCTTTTGTGGTTATGCCCATGAAGGGCTTTGATGTTATTTTGGGTATGGACTGGTTGTCGTCATACCGGCGATTATTGATTACTACGTCGAGGGTCACTTGTTGTACTATTAACGGAGAACGTTTTCATTTTCTGGGGGACAGGGTTGGTAGTGTTTTGCCACCAGGGTATGATCCGCGAGGGCGGAGTGAGCTTAGTGGTCTACTTGCTAGCCTTGAGAGTAGTGAGTGTGATGAGATCCAGATTGTATTGCCGAGGGTGGTTTGTGAATATTCGGACGTTTTTCCCGAGGATCTTGTTAGTTTGCCACCTCAGCGAGAGATTGAGTTCTCTATTGATTTAGTGCCCGGCACGGCGCCGATTTCTATGGCACCTTACCGTTTTGCCCCAGCCGAGTTAGTTGAGTTGAAGGTTCAACTCCAGGAGTTGTTAGATAAGGGCTATATCCGTCCTAGTGTTTCGCCGTGGGGAGCACCGGCTCTCTTTGCTAAGAAGAAGGGTGGTGCTTTGAGATTGTGCATTGATTACAGGAAATTAAATCGGGCTACGGTTAAGAATAAGTATCCTATGCCCCGTATTGATGATTTGTTTGACCAGTTGAAGGGTTCCCGTTGTTTCTCTAAGATAGATTTGAGATCGGGTTATCATCAGTTGAGAGTCAGGGAGGAGGATATTCCTAAGACGGCATTCCGTACGCGGTATGGTCATTATGAGTTTCTGGTGATGCCGTTTGGGCTCACCAATGCACCGGCAATGTTTATGGATTTGATGAACCGGATCTTCCGGGAATTTTTAGATCGTTTTGTGGTCGTCTTCGTGGACGACATTTTGATTTATTCACCTTCAGAGGAGGAGCACGAGGTACACTTGAGAGTGGTGCTAGAGTTACTTAGAGCCCATAAGCTTTATGCTAAGTTCGGGAAGTGTGAGTTCTGGCTAGAAGAGGTGAAGTTCTTAGGCCATGTAGTTTCTGGGGAAGGGGTGTCTGTTGATACATCCAAGACTGAGGCAGTGCAAGATTGGGCACAGCCTAAGAGTGTGTTTGAGATCCGCAGTTTTCTGGGATTAGCAGGGTATTACCGTCGGTTTGTGAAGGATTTCTCGAGTTAGCTTCACGTTGACTAGATTGACTCGGAAGAGTCAAATTTGTATGGAGTGAGACTTGTGAAAAGTCGTTTGAGGAGTTGAAGGTTAGATTGACCACCGCTCGGTCTTGATTATTAGGAGAGAGGGTTGGGTTATGCGGTTCTTGTGACGCCTCACGAGAGGTGCAGGTTGTGTGTTGATGCAAGAGGGGAAAGTGGTCGCCTATGGCTCACGTCAGTTGAAAATTCATGAGAAGAATTACCCTACGCATGATTTAGAATTAGCAGCTGTGATTTTTGCCTTGAAGATTTGGAGGCATTATCTTTATGGTGAGAGATTCGAGGTATTCTCGGATCATAAGAGTCTGAAATATCTGTTTACACAGAAAGACTTGAATTTGAGGCAGAGGAGGTGGATGGAGTTTATTGAGGATTATGACTTCGAGTTGCACTATCATCCGGGAAAGGCCAATGTTGTGGCCGATGTCCTTAGCAGGAAATGTGTTGGTGACATAGCTAGTATAGCCATTCGGGAGTGGGAGATGTTGGGTGCACTTGGGGAGTTTGATTTGCTTTTGGGTGAATCCGTTGAGGCTGCGGCCTTATTTTCTGTTGTTGCACAGCCTACACTTGTGACTCGAGTGTTAGAGGCTCAGAGGGGTGATCTTGAGGTAGAATCTCTCCGAGAGAAGATTTCAATTGGGAAGGTTGAGAAGGGTTTGACGGTGTATCCCGACCTGAGTGTGAGATACCGAGACCGCCTGTTTGTGCCGGAGTCTTGCCGAGAGGAGGTACTCCGAGAGTTTCATCATTCAGCCTTTGTGCATCCGGGAGGTACTAAGATGTATCAGGATTTGGGCCGCCAGTTTTGGTGGCAGGGTATGAAGAGAGATGTGGCAGCTTTCGTATCTAGGTGCCTTATTTGTCAGCAAGTGAAGGCCGAACATCAGAGGCCAGCGGGTTTGTTGCAACCCTTGCCTATTGCCGAGTGGAAGTGGGAGCATGTCACTATGGACTTCGTTGTGGGTCTTCCGAGGACTCAGCGGGGTAGTGATGCTATTTGGGTGGTCGTAGATCGGTTGACGAAGTCAGCGCACTTCATTCCTATGGGTGTTAGAGACTCGGTAGATCATCTTGCCGACTTATATATCCGGGACATAGTGAGGTTGCACGGGTCCCGATGGCGATCGTCTCGAGATAGAGATCTCGCTTTCTTGCGAGTTGTGGCGAGTTTGCGAGTGCTTTAGGCACTAAATTGACCTTTTAGCACAGTTTATCATCCTCGTGACCAGACGGTCCGGCGTACTATTCAGATCCTTGAGGATATGTTTGGGTTGTGTTCTCGACTTTAGTGGGTCGTGGGAGAGGCACTTACCATTAGTGGAGTTTGCCTACAACAACTTTTCGATCTAGTATCGGTATGGCACCGTTTGAGGCCTTGTATGGCCGAATCGTAGATCTCCTGTTTGTTGGGCCGAGGTGGGTGATGCACCTTTGTTGGGTCCGGAGTTGGTGAGGGAAACGACGGAGAAAGTTGAGCTTATCCGTAAGAGGCTTGTTACAGCACAGAGTCGTCAGAAATCTTATGCCGACCGTAGGAGGAGACCTTTAATGTTTGAGGTGGGTGATCATGTCTTTCTGAAGATATCACCCAAACGAGGTTTGATGAGGTTTGGGAAGAGCGGGAAGTTGTCCCCTCGGTTTATTGGGCCTTTTGAGATCCTTGAGAGGATTGGCGAGGCTGCCTATCGTTTAGCTTTAACACCGCAGTTATCCGGAGTTCATGACGTGTTTCATGTGAGTATGCTTCGGAAGTATGATCCGGATCCATCACATGTGTTGGATTGGACCGACTTAGTTGTTGATGAGGATGTTTTGTACGAGGAGAGACCGATTCGAGTCTTGGATAGGCGGGATCAAGTCCTGCGTGGCAAGACTATCCCTCTGGTGAAAGTTTTGTGGAAGCATCATGGAGTGGAGGAGGCCACTTGGGAACGTGAATTGGAAGTCCGTGAGAAATATCCGGACTTGTTTGTGGATTTGTAATCTTGTGTTTAGATTATATAATATTGTGGAACTTGAGAATTTTATATATCTCTTAAGTTGGAAAACATTAAGAATGTTTTGGTTTAATGTTAACATTTTGAAACTTGCCTTTTATGGAAGTGGAATATAACATTTAGATATTGAATGTGTTGTTTGTATCATGAGATTGAATATGATATGAAAATTGTTAACATCGGAAGGAATAATGCATAATATTGATGCAGGTTGAAATATATGTTGATTTATACATATTGTGAGATGCCTCTTGATAAGAGATGAAGTGACCGGTATTGGGTCAAGTGTTGTTTATTGTTTTATAATATCATTGGGAATTGAGAAAAACCTGTTTTTACAAACATATGCTTAATTTCGGGGACGAAATTCTTTTAAGGGGGGGAGGTTATAGCGACCCCGGTCTTTTCCCTTTTGATTACTGTATTCGGGCTTATGTTCTGTAGATTTCGTTGTTATCAGATTGTTGTTGTCATCCTTTACATCCTATTTGGTCGAGTTCTAGGATGTGTTGGGCGTGTTTCGAACAATTGGGTTGAGCCTTGGTCTAGATGTTGGTTGCCCAGTTTTTAGCCTTTCCGCTCGAGCGGACATTCCTACGCTCGAGCGGGGTTTACACTCTTCCAGCATTTTTTTGGTCCCTGCAAAACTTCTGCAGGTGAGAGTTCTACGCTCGAGCGGGTTTTTTTACGCTCGAGCGGGTTGAGCTCGAGCGGTATTGTTGACGCTCGAGCGGGTAGTGTGTTCGTCGCGTGGGTTCTGGAAGGGGGGAATCTACGCTCGAGCGGTTATCATTGCGCTCGAGCGGACCTTGTTTTTGTTCTTTACGCTCGAGCGGTGTGTTGTACGCTCGAGCGGGCCTGTCCAGTTTAAATAGGCAGCAGCGGGTTTTTAATCAGTTTTTCATCCTCTTTTGATCCCAAACCCTAGTTCCGAGTTCTCTTCTTCTCTAAATACCTCTTCTTCTAGGATTGATCTAGTTAGGGTGTGTTTTTACCCTAGTTGCTTTACAAAAAAGATAGAGGAGAGTGAGGGCTTTCATTTAATCAGAACAAACTTGGATTTGGAGCACTTTGGAGTTGGGTCATCATCTTCATCTTCTTCTTTCGAGTTCTTTGCTTCGAGGTAGGGATCTTCCTACTCCATTTATACGTTTTAATCCTAAGTGGTAGTATTTTGGTATGTGGGGGTAGTTCGGTAATTTTGGGAGAAACCTTAGGGTTTGTCATAAGATTAATTTATATAATTAATTTAAGGGAAGATTGTGATATTGGGTTTAATTTATGAGATTGGGGAATTTAGTGGTTTAATGATGCATTTGGTTAGTTTAAATACTTACTTTTGAGAATGTTGAAATTACATTTGTTGTAATATTTATTTCTTGCTTAGAAATAATTATTTTGGGCTATCGGTGGAGGATAGCTACTGATTGTTGTAGACCTTGCATGTGGCTTAGGTATAACTGAAATTGAGTCATTTATTGTGACTGTTGAATTAATACAGAACATTCATGTATTGATTATGTGTTGTATATGGCAAGTATTGTTTATGTTGCATATGCATTTGGTTTTGGAGGAGATAGGGGATGAACTCCACGGTTTAGGGGAAGATAGGGGATGGACCTCTAAACCGGATTTGTTGGGAGGAGATAGGGGATGGACTCCAGTAGCATCACTTATGTGTGTGCTTATTTGATAATAGAAATATTTCTATTTGTTGTCGATATGATACATCACCACCATGTGTATCAGTTGGGAAGTATGGAAGTGAATTTGATTGAGATTGATGTAACACCAGCATGTGTGTTTATTTTGTTATAAGAAAGGTTTAACCTGATTTGTTATCCTTGTTGAGTTGTTTGGCCAGGTTCTGAGCCGTGTTGGTATAAATGGAAAGTGTATTGTGTCATAGACCATCATGACAATGTAGACATTCGTGTCATGAAATTGTAAATTGATTATCTTGTGTTAACCATGTATCGGGTGCTACTGCTTTAGTTAATTCATATGCTTGGTTTAGTATTTCTCTACTGGGCTGTGGCTCACCCTATATGGGAACTTCATTTTCAGGTTCAGGTGGTTCACTACCTCCAAGGACTTAGCTTGTGAGGATTTGGACTCGAAGACTTGCTTTATTTTATTTGTTTTATTTGAACAACTTGTAAACTTTCAAGCCTAGGGCTTTATTTGTTTTTGAGTTAGAACTCATGAAATTGTGTCCAAGTGTTGGCTTGGCAAGATGTAAGCCCATAGGGCATTTATTATGATGTTTTTATTTCATGGTACTCTGATGAATGGAATAAGATACTTTATTTCCTTATAATTTCGCATGTTAATATTATGTATTATGGGTTTATTTTGAGGGCGTTACAAAGATTTTAGCTAAATCTTAGAGAGATGTTTGGATTTGGGTGTGTTTGTAGAGAGAAGGAAGAGAAAAGATGAGTATAGAAAGAGAGAAGTGAAAAAGTGTGTCAAACACATTTTTGGCGTCAGTTTTGAGGAAAAGAGCACAAAATTCGAGACAAATACGCCGAAATCCACACGAATGCTTCAAATTCCGCACGAGCTGATTATGATGCTCCACGAGTGGTTTGCTCTGGAGAAAAACCTAGAATGTTTTTACAAAATCCGCTCAAGCAGAATCCAGAATTTGCATGAGCAATTTTTTGCCCAGAAAATCCAGAAATCCCTATGTAAATCTGCTTGAGCGATTGCCAAATCCGTACGAGCGGCTTTGCCCAGAAAACTCAGAAATTGATTTTGTACTCCGAAACAAGTTCCAATGCCCAAAACTCAAAATTTTTAACCTGGGAATGTTAAGAGAGGTTAAGTAAGAGCATAAAAGAATTCTCAACGACCCAATATGATAAACAGAACATTGAAAGTAAAGCACACTATCTTACTACTCAACACCAGTCAAATCTAAGACCTGGGACATCACAACGGGGCCTTTTGCTTGTTGGCGGAATGCCGTGGTTCTAAAAGGGTTGAACCCTTCCTTTTATATATAATGATGTTAGCCTATGGGTAACGTATTTAATTATATAACATGTTACATCCATTATATATTCGAATGAGAGAACCTTCTTTTATTTATTCTTGTTAATGCATAGAACTTTCGTTCGTTATCTTTGAAATTGTATTATAATAATGGTTTTTAGTAAAGTTATACGAGAAATAAAAAGTGGGGTGTTACAAATACTTAAATTTGAAAGTGAAAGAGTAGGGTGAAAAAATATAATCAAAATTTCAGATCACACATATTATTTTTTTCTCTCTTCAAATTTTTGATTTTTCTTCACACAAAACTCTTCTATATATACACAAAAAACTTCCTATTGGAGAGAGACGATTCTCTGATGGATCGCGTAGGGAGGATTTCATACCAACGCTCCTCTATCATGTGGCTTTTCCTTTTTCAACATTTGCGGCAGAGCATTTGAAATTATAGGTCAGGTCATATTCAACGAATAGTAAAGCGCACAATAACTTGAGATTTTTCAAAACAATTCTTGTAAAAAACAAAGAGTGCACAGTGACTGCATAGTAACTTTTCTATTAAAATATTTGAAGGCACAATGATTTTTCTAATAAAATATTTATATGCATAGTAACATTTCTATTAAAATATTTGTATGTATAGTAAAATCTTTTTTAAAAAATATTTATATCAGATGTGAAAATATTCTTTTATAATTTTTGTATATGTTGTAGAGATTTTATATACATTATAATAAAAATAACCTACCACCCCATGTGAGTATATCAATTTTGCCAAAAGAAGACAACCCATTAAATTTGTCAAAAGATGACAACCAATCAATATCGAATTTGTCAAAAGATGAATTATGATGAGCTGGATTTTTCAAAACGTGAATAGTAAAATTTTCAAAAATATTTTCATTTAAATAATATGTATAACAAATATATCATACAACATATATTTTAACAGATAATATTTTGTGTCAAAGAACATATAAAATATGCGTATTAAAAATTTATAATTTATCCCATAATATTTTAGACATCATCAAAATTAAATCACATGATTAACAACCCTAATAATTAATACAATACTTATTTCACACTATATAAACAACTAAATATGTATCAGTTTTAATTAATGCATTTATTATTTAAAATTTTTTTCTTTTCTTTTTTTAAGTTGAAACAAATAGATTATTTTTTTTACAGCAATTTCTCCTATTTATTTATTCATATGTAAGAAAATTATTTATCCCTAAATTGTTAAGATATTATTAACAAATTTTAATTTTTATCTTTGATTCATTAAATTTATAGTCGATACATATTTAAAAAAAAACACAGGTTATTCTTACTTGATTAAAAAAATTAAAAATAAATATATAAGTAAAAAAATCTAATCGTCTCACAATAAATTAAAATTAGTTAATAGAGAATGAAAGATCAAGGAATCATTTGAGAATAATAAACAATTCAAATAATTTCTCATTTCTTATACCTAAAATTAAAATTAATTTTTACTTAAATGGAGAAATTATTTTATAATACTAAAATACTCAATTAATTTGTTGTATGATACTTAAAATATATTTTTCCACCTTTATTTTTCTCATTTAAACTATTTTTATTAAATTAAATCTTAAAATTAACTTCTCACCTTCATTAATGTTTAAATTTTTACTTTATTTTTAATTTCTCACCTTTATTTTGTTCTATTATTTTTTATAGTGAAGTGTTATTTTGAAATTATCTAATTCCACTTCTTTTGTATATCTAATACTCATATAATTTTATTGACAAGACTAAGAAATCAGACTTTAAAACTAATTTAAGCACATAACAAAATAAAATAGTTTCTAAAGAAAAAAAAATATAAATGTATTTTAATTTTAAAATATAAATATATATGAAATTATTATTTATTTTTCATAATTTTTTTAAAATATAAATGTAATTTCTTGACTCTATTTTTTTCCACAACAAGTTTTTAAACTTTTTTGTAAAGAAAAAATAAAATAAAAATTCAACCATTAATGAAGGTGAGAAATTAATTTTAAGATTTAACCTAATAAAAATAGTTTAAATGAGATAAATAATGATGGCGAAAAAGATTTTAAGTATCATACATAAAAAATTAATTGAGTATTTTATTATTCTCAAATAATTTGTCCATTCAAGTAAAGATTAACTGTAATTTTAGGTGTAAGAAATGAAAAATTGTTTAAATTGTTTATTATTTTCAAATGATTTCTTAATCTTTAATTCCTTATTAACTAATTTTAATTTATTGTGAGGCGAGTAATTTTTTTTTACTTCATATTTATTTTTTTTAATTCATGTAAGAAATATTGACCTATGTTTTTTTAAATATGCATCAATTCACTACTAAAAATCGGAGCTTTTGCAATGATCTTAAACGTCGCAAAAGGTTCACATATTGTTGCAAAAGACTTTTTGCGACAGAATAGCGACGGGAAATGGGGGGTGGCGGAAGGGGGCATGACAAAATGTATTTGCGACGGTTACAAACCGTCGCTTTCTTGTAGCGACAGCTAATCAATAGTTTTTGCGACAGTTTAACCTGATACAAAAAAGGAGAAAAAACTTCACTTTTAGTGACGATGTTGGTTGCCGTCGCCAAAACTTTTTTAGCGACGTTATTTGATGTCTCGAAAAGTATTATTAGCGACAATCTAAAATGTTGCAAAAAAAAGTAGAATTAAATTAATATTGTATTTGTGACAATTTAAATCGTCACGAAAAGTATTATTAGCTACGGTCTAAAACGTTGCAAAAAAAAAAAAGTAGAATTAAATTAATACCATATTGGCGACAATTTAAACATGTATATATGCGACAGGTTAACCCGTCGCAAATAAAATGTAAGGAAATGATGATTATATTAGCGACGGTGTATTATTGTCGCAATAACATTATTTTCATAAAATCAATATATATTTTATTAATTCATTCCCTGTACAAATTATTAATATTTTTTAAAATAAAATACATCCACATCCACATCCACAAAATCATATGTATATATGTACCCTGTAACAATTGTCCGCCAAATATTCTTTACAAAAATATATAAAACATCCTCCAATAATACTAATAATTTTTTATGTTTAGGAACTTAAATTTTTGTATCCAAAGCAAAACAAAAGTATCGACAAAAACATATATATTATAACTTGTTTTAATATCAACAGTAAGCTCTAACATTGATATGCGAAGATATTATCATGTACTCAAAAGAGATTGCATCAGCAGAAAGAAACCCAAAAAAAATAAAAAAAAATTCATCATTTACAATATAAAAAGGATGATTAGAAAGAGAGACTGAGTCACCTAAATGAAATTCAAATTGTTGATTCCACTACAAGTACACACTCCATTAAAATGCTCAAATACTAAAACCAAAAAGTAAAGAAAGAAACAATACAGACCAAGTAATTAGATTGCAACCCAGACAAGTATGAGAATTAATTTGATCAAGTATATTGCTAATGATGGATGTGATGTCATTAATTTACAAAATAGGAAATTTATACCGGTAGCAAGCAAGTGAAATTTAATTCTAGTAGCTAGCAGCAACATATAAAAAATGAAGTTGGTGACCCAATTTGAACCACAAGGTCATAGAGCAAAGTCGCAAAAATGCAAATTTCAAATGAATATTGTGATTTTATTACATTCTTAAAATAAGATAGGCTTCTTTAGGTAAACTAGACATTCAGTACAATTTTTTAAACTGATCCATACTTTTTCTCTGTCTACTTCTCTGTTTTAAGCCAAAAGTCCTAATGTTTGAAACCATTGCACAAATTGACTTAAAGCTATAATCTTTGTCAAACAGTATATAAGCTCTGTTTTGTATATGCATACTTTTTATGTACTTTAAAAATTGTTCAATGTGTTGCTTTCAAATGAATTTTTATCATGAATTAAAGAATCAATGTCAGAAGAATGCACAATTAATGCTGCTTAATGATAGAACTTTTAAGATTATGCTAAAATTATACTTAGTCTAGCCAAATAAATAAAACTTAGCACAAGGTCTTTAATCAAAGTATACAATACAATTAAGCCAAATATTGGTGCACCTTCGATGCCTTTAAGAACTTTGCAGTTCCACTTTGTGCAATAGTTCCAAGACAGTCAACAAGTTCTTGACGAGTCATCCCAATGCCAGAATCCTTGCATAAAGCACATAAAGTCTTGATATTGCAATTGAAACATTAACCACAATAATTTTTGGTCTTCAAAAAGCTTACGTAATTGTAATAATCATATTATCTTTGTCAGTCTGGATATAGATATCAAGATCAACTCCATCTTTCAAAAGAATGGGGTCTGTAACACTCAGAAATCGTAGCTTGTCCAAAGCATCGCTTGCATTGCTAAGGTTTAAAAATCATAATTTGGAGCACATTAACAATAACATCATTTAATTCACTTGGAACTTGAGACAAACTTGTAATTCTAGTTTGCTTTTTGATGTAACTCAGCTTAAAACAAATACAAGTAACAAACTATCTATTGGCAACACTTGTGGAGGACACTCACTGCAATCGCAAAGCCAATAGTCATACAATTAAATCAAAACATTGAATGACAAGACCTCTATCAAAGCAATAAAACCCTCCTCCATATTAAAATATAATTTTCAATTATGTCTAGTTTTTCTAACGTACAAGTACATTTTTTTCACCCAATTATTTTCTCTGTTTATCCAAGGCTTGCTTTAATCATCATGAACAACTATGTATAATTCCAGAGATCAACACATTTGCATGGGCTTAGAGCACAATTACTATCCCTTCATCTCCAAACTCTATACAGCTTGATATAGTTCAGATAGTTATTTTTCTTCACAGGTGTCAGTGATAGTTGATCGATGCAGAAATGGAAAAAAAACAAGTGTCCTTCGATGCTCAATGCAAAACTAATATTGCATACTTATGGAGGGCATGCACCAATAACACATGGTAAAAGTAGCAAGAAACAAGGTTGACTAACAAATCAAAACATGCTTGATGAGCTCCAGAAGGAACACCTCCTTATTGCTATATAAGCTGTTAACAGTAAGGTCCATGAGTCGACTAACCTGTCAAAAAGCAGAAAATGTTATCAACTATTTCAATCATAGGCCATAACAACTCCATCAGCTCTACTATTCCAACAATGCACCTCAGCTTAGTATTCATATTTCTCAGCTGGAGTTTCTGACGCATCAAATGCTACAATAGTTGACTCATATCTGTTGCCTTGAAACATCCCATTTCTTAGGTTCAATGATTCCATAGATCCTTTGGTGTTGCATCTCCCAGTGGTTAACACTGAGCACCATCTGGGTTTAGTATCACTCTATCAGATGTGAAAAATAGAGTAATAAAAAAAAATAAAAATGAAGGCAAATAATAAGAAATTGTAATCAATCAAAACAACATGGCTAAGCAAGCACTAAAAAGGACATGGAAACCAAATCCCAAAAGTAGAGAAGGCTTGTTTGGATAGAGTGATTTGGTGAGAAATGATAATAAATAAAAAAAATGATGAGACTGATTTTGCCTATTTCATTTCTTACCAAAAGTGATGAGTTTTGGAGAAAAACAATCTAATTGATTATAAATTTTTCATGATACCAAGATTACCCATTAAAATACAAAATAAAATAAAAAATCCTCACTTATGTTACCCTCTCACATGCTTTGCTTTCTTACCCATCCAAATAATAGACATGATCATTTCTTTTCTTTGCTCACATCTCATACCAAAAAGATTACTAGCAGCTACCAGCCAACTAAAAATGGAACCCCAAACACCAAGAACTGAGAACAAATAAATTTAACTCTCATCCAAAAGAAAAAAAAAAAAAGTAATATTTCCAATGAGCACACTATATGTGCAATATTAAAAATCAAAGCAAGTGCAATCATATTGTTATGGATATACACAACCTTTGTAATTCACAGTTACACCGGTAAATGTTTAAAGTTCAAATAAAAAAGATTAAACTGTGTTTGGTAACCTAGGAGAGAAAAGACAAGAAAAGAAGATAAAAAAGATTATAATTTCAATATCTAAAAGATAGTTTCTTTTCTCTCTCAATCTCTCCACTTTTGGATAGATTCAAAATAACGATTATGAGAGAAATTTCCCAGTTTACCTTTTTTTTTTTTTTTTTTTTTTTTTTTTTTTTTTTTTTTTAAGGTTTCAATACAAATTTACATTTCAGTGCTTCTTACATCATACATGTAACGCCCCAAAATACATACAATTGAAATATGAAAAATCTAGAAACCTCCTAGATGTTGATTTGTGAGTATGTATCAATTTTAAGCAGAATATAATAATCCCAATCAAACAATCAAGAGAAAGAGACACAAAGATTTTACGTGGAAAAATCACAATTGGACACCTTCCAATTGTGATCAAAAACCACGCAATGACCACAAGAACAATCCACTAAGAAGATATAAAGGAATTACAGTATCACTCTCAATTATCTAGCGAATTCACAACGCCTAATTGAACCAACCTCTATGTGCCTCTTCCAACCCCATCTTCAAGACGGAATTGTCTTTCTCGATGAGCCACTCGATTCCTCCAAAGCTTGAGCTCAATTCTTCAATTCACAATCAAGAACAACTCTCTTTTGTAGAACAAACACACAAACCTTTGATGTACACTTTAAACCATGAGTTTGAATACTCAATAAGACATCAAAGAAAATAACAAAAAATAATCCCCAGATATAAACCTCTAAGATCCAAAAAGAAGATCTGGAGGAATAATTGAGTAGTCTAGTTTTGGGAGAAAACCAACTACTTATAGAGATCCAAAAGTAATCCCAGTTGGGAAAGAAAATCAACTTCTTGCAGAACTCCAAAGTAATCCTGTTTTTGAAGGAAACCAACTTCTTAAAGAACTCTTGTTACAACCTTGGTTTTGATCCATGGAATTTGACAACAAAAGGTCCTAACAAAATATAATAATAAACATAGCTCTTAAGGGATACCAGAAATATCCCCAACATATTCCATTAAAAAATCTCAATGTTCATACAAGAATAATCTCACATATGGTTATACATTCAATGAATCCTAGTACATGAATCTATAGTATGTAGAATCATTCAATCAAAATAAGTAAGTGCCCTTAAGGGCTTACAAGTTCCAAGGCTTAAGTCCGATTACACAAAAATGGTCTCTCGGACCCATACATGAATAGCCTTTGGCTTACAAAAATTACAATTACAACAAAAAAAGCCTTGTGCTCTCAATACATACTTCCACACCCTAGTTTGGAGGGTTCACCACGTTCTTTCCTGTACCAAAATCCCATAGGAGTGAGCATAAAGCCCTGTAGAGAATTCTTAATAAAGTATATACATTTATGCAAGACTCCCAATGCAAAATGCACATGCCAATTTAAAAAAGATTTCATTTACATGTTTTAAAAAGCCACTATGTTCAACAGTAACGTGAAATCTCAACAATAATAAAATATACAATTTTATTCAATAGGGCGGTAAATACGACTCAGGTAATTCCTAGGTTGGTGTCTGCAAGTAGGCTTAACTAACACAACCAAAAACCTCACTTTACCAGTTGCTAATTGGAAGGGAAGTGGAACCTCCTTCGCGCGTGTTTTCGGTCTTTCACCTCAGACACTCAGGCCAACTTAATCCATTTCATCTACACCTCCTATTCGGACTTATCAATGTATTTACCCCGAAACATTTCAATGATTCCCATTTCAAACATATTCTTTTCTCAATGTAAACTTTTTCCAAACTCAAATTCAAAATGTATAATTATCAATTGAAAGAGGATATAATGCAATAATGAACAATGCCTCATAACAATTCTCTATTTTATTTTTTATTTTTTTTGTATCTCAACAACGATGCGATGATAACCACATTTCCCATTTTCCTCCTTTCAATATTATTTAACAAAATGCCATATGTTTAGTTCAATCTATCAACACGTAATAACCTTTCCACATCTTGTGAAATTCTCAACCTTTTAGACATTTCAAGACTACATGCAATGTTTTTGAACATCAACTTCCCAAAATCACAATTCTCATATTTCATGGAACTCAACAATGTGCCAATTCATAACCACATATGTATATGCATTTAACAATAAATTCATGTATGGTCTCCAAATCCTCATACATCAAGAAGTTGTCATATTTGCAAACAAAAATATAAAATTTTCACTCACTCCTTCATTTAATCCAAGAAAATCCTTAAATCCCTAATATTTTTCCAAAATCCCCAATTTCTAGGTTTTTCACAAACACCAAACATTTCCTCACCTCTTAGCAAAACCTCACTGGAAACATCATTCTTAAGCCAATGTGATTCAACTATTCAAGAGAATTTCTTTTACAAAACCACTAATTTCTTGAGCCAAAAACCAATTTTTTAAAAATAATCAAAGAGGAACTCTCAAAATCAACCAAAAACTTGCAAAACATATATATAACTCTAAGAAATTCCCTACCTCAAGTTTGGTGAAGAAAATGAGATGAAAGCCCTAAAATCAACGGTGTTGAAGCACGATCTCCACCGCACACAACGAAGCCCTCAGTTAGCTCTCCAACTTTGATGAAGGAACTCGGGTCAAAATATCAATGGATTTAGAGAGATCAAAGATTTTGTGAGGTTTGATGTAGGAAATGTAGAGAGATGGAGGAGAAAAGGGTTTTTAGAGAGAGAGAGAGAGAGAGAGAGAGAGATGTGTATAATGATGTACACTCAACCTAAGAAAAGAAGAAAAGACAGATTTTCGAACTGCACACAAGCCCGTACGTACGGCACCCTCTCTCGTACGTGCGGAGCTTCTCCCTACACGTACGGCCTTCACCTCCACACGTGCGGCGGTTCCTTCCCCACATCTCACTTTGCACCTGCATGTAATACAGTGTGCAATGCCCAAAAGTCCTCACTTTCTCGTACGTGTGGCCTCATCTTCCGCACGTGTGGCCCTGGTCTCCCAGCCCAGAATTTCCTCGGCTCAAACCCCTAGCACTCCAGACCGAACCCGCACCCTTCGAAGCAAGTGAAACTCAACACCGGAGTAAACAAGAATGAAAATTTTGAAACAAAATATGAGAACGATGAGTGAAGGGACTCACGATGAACCCGATCATCATAATACATAATTGAGTTAAAACCAACTCAATAACTATGATTGATACAATGCCAAAACAAGCTTTATATAGATTATTTACTTGAATTAATAGAGGAAAGTTTGCTTTTAAGATCAACAGAAATTATTTACTACCAATTTTATACAGTCTGAAAAAAGCAAGCCAATGACAACAATAGCTATTTGAAGACAGTCTTGCAGGTATAACATTGCAGCAAACATTTAGAAATCTAAATTTTTATTGTTTCATCAAGACAGAAACTATAAAATTCCATATAAAGCAAAGGACAAAAATGAAATGCATGCACTCAATGCTTGTTTTCACACTAGAAAATATCATCAAATTTGTTAAGAAAATTGACTAGAAAAATAATGGAAATCAAAGAAATAAGGCACCACATAGTAAAGGAGCAAAATCCAATGTTTATCAAACAATTTAAAGTCAATAAAGATTACAAGTAGACAAAAATGAACTAGATCAGCAACAAACACATCTAGAAATTCTATTAAATGGATTAGCCTTGCAAGATAAATCTCATACATAGATGCGAACTTTTCTCAACTCACAATAGTAGCAATATAAGAGTTCTAATGTGGAACTATTACCACCAATGGAACCACGACAAGGTGAGGAATAATATATGGAAATGATCATCCTTTAAAAGTCTATAACAAATCACTTCATGGTAATCCCGCAAAGTTACAGAGAGAACAACACTTTCGAAGTTAAAGATTAACAAATTCCCGCAAAGTAATAGAGAGAACACTTTCAAAGTTAAAGATTAACAAATTTACCAAAGACCGTAGAAACAGCCTAAATAAAAATATAATATCTTCCTATTGCAGATGGTCAGTGAGTTGGGAATAATTGCAAGCATATTACCTGGTGTAGTTTCAGTAGTTGCTGGAGACAGTTACTAAGCAGAATCTTCTTTATGCATGCCTTTCCTGTGAGAAGCAAGAGTTACCAACCTTGATAATGATCAACTGTCAAACTATGTGCCTGTAGACCTGCAAAATAGAGGCATACAAATTACTGAAAAAGAAACTAAACATAAACCTTTATCCAAGGAAATGTGTAACGGCTTAGAAAAAACAAATAGAGAAGTATAGTACATAATATTAGTCACTAATGAACACTCAAAACAGTTTAAATGGAATTCAAACCTCGTACAATAAACCCTTTTTCATAATTGTGCTTTACACAAGAACTAAAATTTGTGGCTCCTTTTTTAACATTTTATAGATGAACATCTGTGTCTTATACTTAAAAGACAACATGAAAGAGAGGTATAAATTTTAATCCCCTTCCCTTGGCCAATCAGATATCACAATGCATAAATTCCTTCGCATCAGAATAAATTCAATTTAGATACTTAGTAGAAAATTTCAACATGAATTTCAAACTAAAAAGTGGAACAATTTTTCAAATGAAGAACGAGGTTGTATTTTATCCAGGACAAGTAGGTTGGGTTAAATTGATGGGAAAGGTAAGGAAAAAGAAAATTCAAATTGTTTTTTTTGTTTGCATCCCCAAAAAAATGTGGGTTTCACTGTAACAATTTCTTTGAAAGAAACTTTTCTCGAATCCTTTCCGTGAAAAGTATAGGTAATAGTATATCAAGGGAAGATTTAAATAATTTTTGTATGTAAATTTTCTTATAAATTGAACAATTAACCAAAAAAGAAAGAAAGAAAAGAAAATAAAAGTTATGTCTATTTTTTTTTCCAAAAAATATTTTCATGAATACTATTCCAACCAAGCTCAAGCCTGACTAGTTAGTTTTTAATTTGCTTTTAATGAAAGGTAATAGTATAGTTAGGGCATACACATATAGCCACCCAATGTTTGTTTGGAATGAATTCGAAAAAGAATAGGTGGAGATACTCTGGATATTACTATAACTATCCAAATTTTGTTTTGGAATGGCTTTCCAAAAATAAAAGTAGAGGTGGAGATTATAAAATGCTAGTGGGTGAAGTCAAAGCAGCCCAACATAGTGTGAAAACCCACATGTACTTGCTTAGGGCTTTATTTTTCTACTCACAAAGTCTTATTCAAACTCGAAAACTAAAGCCATAGTTGTGTAAGTATCAATGCACCTTCCCTATTAACTTCCACCCAACCCTAGCTTCATCAAATTAACGGCTTTCAAAACTCAAAATTATACAAAATTAAAAAACCAAAATCAAAACCCTAGAAACTTTTGTGTTCTATACCAAACACTTGAGAAAATATACAAACAAAATCAATTTACAAAACCTAGAGAAACAGAACAAGAATACTCCAGATTTTTAGATTAATATAAAATAAGCATCAATCGACCAAAATATAAATTAAAATTACACTCTTAACAGCAATCAAAATGATAAAATTTGAACAAATTTGAATGAATAAATGAGAACTCACCTCACGCGCAGATAATCAATGTGATCTTGAAAGCATCTTCGATGACATCGAAAATGTACAATAACAGAGATTGGGAACATAGCTTTGTTCGTTATGTGAGAGAGAGAGAGAGATTTGCAAGTCACACCTCCAGAAGATCGGTGACTATCGATTCAGAACAACTTGAAGGAACTTGATTTAGAATAGAGATTTGCTGACCTAGGGCTTCAACAACAAGGATCTAGGGTTCCAAAAAAGAAAACTAGTAATTATTGAACTATTCAAAATAAAATAAAATAAAATTCAGGATTTAACAAATCGAATCGAATAAGAAAAGACCTGATCTCCAAATGTGAAAGATCAAACTAAATCAAATAGAAAAAAAAACAAAAATCTATATGAGCTTTTCGTAAATAGAGAGAGAGAGAGAGAGAGAGAGAGAGAGAGAGAGAGAAAGAGAGGAGAACCTCAGATAGCTCTGATCGGGCTTTGCTGCACTTTCTTCTTGAATGATCGTCGGTGGGAAGATGACAGCGTTAGAGGATGGCGGAGTGGGGTGACACCAGCAGGAGGATGGCGGAGGAAGGAAGAGATATAGCGTAAGAATGAAATAGGGGGAGTTAGGGCTTGTATTATTTGTGATGGACAAACAGATGCACAAAAACATAAAACTATGTCTTTTTAATTTTTTTTTTTTTTTTTTTTTTTGTCACGGTTTAGTATCTGTTACAACTGATGATCCTTTTGCGACGGATAATTTTTTTTCGTCGCTAATGATAACACCTTTTTTCTTATTTATTAGCAACGGTCATTTTTTGTCTCAACAAATACTATTAGCGATGAATTATTTTATTCGTGTCAAATGTGTAGCTTTTGCGATAGAAATCAATCCGTCACAAAAAGTTTCACAACGGCTTCATTTGCCGTCACAAATACTTGCTTTTTGCGACGATTTTTAAACCGTCGCAAAAAGTTCCGTGTCTAAAGCCCCCCTTTCTAGTAGTGATTAGAAGTTTAATAACTAAAAGATAAATATTAAAATTTTAGAATAATATATGATTGACAAAAAATAAAATAATATTTTTTCTACATATGAATAAATAAGTAATACAAATGGCTGGGAAAAAAATTAATCTATTTATTTTAACTTCAAAAAAAAAATTCAAATAATAAATGCATTACTTAAAATAAAAATTTTAGGTTATTTATGAGGTGTGAAATAAGCCTTAATTTTAGAGAGATTATTTATTTTTACATATTTTGTCAATATTTTTTTTTTTTGCATTAAATGATTTAATAATTTCTTAACAATTTAAAGATTTTATTTAACATTGCATGAAATTTAAGAATTTTATTAAATAATGGTAAAATATGTATGAATTTTTTATAATATATATGCAAAACCTCAAGGAGGTGAGTAAAATTTTTCATTTGAATAGATAAAATAATTAATTGACAATTTTGTCATTTTTTGTATCACATCAATATGATATCAACAAATTATGTTAAATAGCCTAATGGTATGAGAATCTTAATAATAGTTTCAAAAGTATGATAGGTTAATGTAATTATTGAAATCACAAGAGAGATTCTTATATTTGTCAGAAAGTTCAAGGAAGGTAAGTGCTATTTATCCTATTTTCCATAAAACAAAAATAAAAAATTGAATTTAACCGTGCATCTACCATGAGTGAGAAATGCACAAGGCAATATTTTTTTTTACAAAAATATGTTTATTTCTTAACTAATGTTTCGGTTCTTATTCACCCAAAAAAATGTTTTGGTTGTCACAATTTTCCCTATGAAAAAGGGAACATTCAAACAAGTTAAATCATGATTGAAACTCCTTTTGTGATGCAATTAAAGAACAAGATTATGCGCACTTGCTTTCTCTCAAAGCCAAGAAAATTATAAAAATGTCAAAATTGATTGCTATTGAAAGTTTGCATACTTTAATCTACTTCTCATGGTCATCCACCCCACAAAAATAATAATATCTTAAATGTTTTATATGATGATGAGTAATGTGCACATTATTGGCTTGCCTTTTACCTTGATCCTAGCTCCTAGCCAACTTTTTTTTTCTTTCTTTCTCTTTTTGAGAGAGATATCTGAGAAATATCATTGATAATCAGTGGGAAGAAGCTCTTGGGAATCAAACCTAGATGGAGATTATTAGTGTTTTTTCATTACACTAATAACCCTTGAGTGAAATCAATTTCTAAAAATCTAAACATGTCAACAAATAAGAGGGAAAATGACACTTAATTGGTGAGAAAATATCATGTGACATTATATGTATAGTGTTCTTAACAAATGAAATTTGGTGAGTCATGGGTATTGTCTCCTAACATGAGTTAGTAAAATCTCCTTTGTAAAATTTTTTATTACATAATTGATTAGGAGCGCATATGAAAAATATTTCATAATACTATAATAATTAACCCAATAGGCATAGTAATTATGAAACAAATTGACTTCAATAATAATAGTCATGCAATTTCAAGAAACACAAAAGGTATAAAAGTCAATCCTAATAACTAATCTAAGCTGATAATTCAAAACTAAAATAATTATGGTTGAAAATAAAATAAAATAAAGTAACTATAAACATATTGACGTAGATGACTATAAATAATGAAAAATGTTAGGGATCCAAATATTTTATTAAATATTTTACCAAATATCTCATATGATAGTGTGAAATCCACACCATACGAGTCTCATTTGGGTCTCATACTTATATAAGATATTCGGTAAAATATTTAATAAAACATTTAGTAATCTCTAACATTACTCATAAATAATACTATTGTAAATTCAAGTTTTACCCTAGTTTATTTATATCTTATTAACACTTGAGTCAAAATCTTCCACAATACTAAATTTTTATTAACTAATAAGGCTCAACTAAATCTTCAATTTTTGAAATAAAATTATCAACAAAAAAATTATTAAGAAGTAATTAAACATGACAAGAGCCCCTACCTCTCTCTCTCTACCCCTCTCCCTCTCCCTCCCTCTCTCTCTCTCTCTCTCTCACACACACACACACACACACACACACACATATGCATGAATGACAGCCAGACAAAATAATATCCAAGCAAGTCTTTATCTAGTTGGTTGACTAAAGTAGAAAATAAATAAAATATATAACCAACAGTACCATTTGTCAAGACCCAAAAGAGGAGAATGTCGTTTTCCAAAGTTCCTAATGAAGGCCATGTGCCCCCATGCTAGTATAGCATGGTAGACACGGCATTGATACATTTCCAATGTTAATAATTAGTATTATTTTCTTAATATCTACAATATTATTAAAAAACCATATTTCATGTTTTCGATTTTAATAAGACAAAAGTATGGTGGTGAACCATGGAACGATCAGGGTAGCTTGACACAATAGTACTTAGATTTACGTGCCTACATTTTTCAGGGTTGCATCTAAGAAAATGTATAATAGGTAAATGAACAGTCTAAAGTAATTAAGTCAAAATCTATCTCTTCTCTTTTGAATTAATATTACTATGTCAAATATAATAATAATAAATAAATAAATAAATAAATATCACTTTTCACCTCTTTAATTCTTACTAATTAGATCTCACTTTGAGCCTTTTTTTTTTTTTTTAATGCAACAATTAAATCATCAAATATTAATTTATTTTTTAATGGTAGATTACGCTGACATTCCTAGATGTATGAAGAAAATATAACAAGTCATCCAGTTTTGATATAAATACATTAACTATTCTTTTGGTAAAGTTTAAAGGGACAAAAATTAATACATATGATGTAGAGCTACAAGCATAAACAAAAAATATAGGACAAATTATATTGATAGTCCTTGTATTACTTCCTTATGTTATTTCTTGTGTCAGAGCATCTACAGTGGAGCTGCTAAGGATAGTATTAGTGTCAGTTGTTAAGTTTTAGCTAGCAACGTTTGTTGTTTGGTGCTGCAGTGGAGCTGTTAAGGGTAGCATTAGTACACTTTGTTAGTGTCAGGTGTTAATATGTTTGTTATCTGCAACGAGCGTTTTAGCTAAGGAGAGCGTTTTTTTGGTCTTACCGGTTGACAGGCCGGACGTCCGGCCGGTTGACGGTCAATGGCAATTTTTTTTTTTAAACTTGGTGGGATTTTTTTTTGGACTTGAAATTTAATTTTGGGCTTAAATTTTTTGATTAAACTAAATTATTTATTTATTTTATTTATTATACACACACACACACACACATATATATATATATATTTAACACACACCTTAACACATCCATTGCACCACCACTCACTCTCTAAAATTAAAAAACTCTTAAGACATCTTAACAAACATTCTTGGGCCCCACTTTTATTATTTTTTGTCATATAACACACCTTAATACACTTTTTTAGTCATCCCATTGTGGATGCCCTTAGTTAGTCACTACACTTTTAATTTACTCAATTTTGACCTTTACTTTTAGTGTTTTTTTTTTTTGACACTATTAGGTTTTTTGATGAGAAATTATCACTAAATTCATTGAAGTTCATTACTGAATTGAGCAAGTTTATAATTTTGTCCATAAAAATATGGTATATGCTGTTTAAGTGTGTATTTCATATTAAAAAAAAATACAAAAAGTTGTAATCAATTGGACCAAAATAAGGCAAAGTCATAAATACAAAATCAAAATCAAACCAATTAAAATTATAGAGAACAAAATGACACAGCACAAGTATAAGGACTACTGGCATAATTTATTCCAAAAAAATACATATATATACATTTCAGTGTAAAGTAGATGAAAACATTTTTTCCCCCATTTATGTAAGTAACGAATTATTAATGAAAATGGGATTAAGTGTTATGTGAATTAAAATCTCAAGAAGCCCAACGTATTTAAACCAAAACAGTAGAACTAGTTCTATTTTCTCCAAACCTTAGGAGATGTCAGTGTAATTTTGGGTTGGGCAAGCATCCATCCAACTTGCCAAAATCCAATGGTCCGAACCAATCCGCTACAAAATGAATAGTTTTAATAGTTTGAGTAGACAGATATAGGTGCATTTTTCTCAATTCACCTAAATTCGAATAGATGGCAAATGAAAGATCATTTAGCCCAACCTGATCTACCAACACTCCTAAAAAAATGATGTTATGCTTTTATGCTTTGTGTATTAAAAGAAAAATCTTTTGTTTAGTAATAATATTTGCTATTTATGAAATATGAAAGTTGAGCTTTTATTTTTGTTATAAAAATTGAAGAATAAAAAGTTTTAGGCTCAAAATGATAAAGAATTACTAAAAAATAGTTTGAAAAAAGGCTCAAAATAGTAAAACACAAAGTGCCAAACTGATCTGCATTTACTCGTACAATCCGCATTCGCTAATTAAGTGGATGGATATAGATTTACAATTCCCAATCCGTGTAACTTTAGACAGATAAGGGATAAGAGGCCGTTCGATTTGTGAGTACTTCTAGTGTAATTTACCCCTAAAAATTCAAAGGAAAGTTAAAACATTAGGGACCAAAGTAAAATTTGAATAAAAATTAAATGATGAAATTGTAATTTGCTCTGTAATTTTATTCCTCTAACACCTATAAAATGTGCTTTGACAACTTTCCATCCAAGTGTTTAGTATTGAATGAACGAGATAATCCTATCAAAACACAGCTTGAAATTTCCGAACTTAATTATTACAATTACAAAAGAGGGACTAAAGTGAAAAGGAGTACTATATTTTCCATTTGGTGGCATAATGTATGTACAAAACTATAATTTGCTTCTAGTTGACTATAGCACTTCATGTTCTCTCTCTAAATACTTTCTTTTTTATGTATCACTAGACTTTAATTCATTAAATTATATTTTGAAATATTAAAAAGTGCACGAGATAACGGGACAGAAGAATTTAAAGATAAAAGAACTTTAGCCTCATTGAATCATATTCTCCAATACAATGATATTTGTGCAGGGACTAAGCAAGAGAGCAGAAATGCATGATTGCATTAGCAAGAGATTTAGAAAGTTGAGAAAATAAAATAAAATAAAATAAAAGGCAATCCTCAATTGATCATCATCTCAAAACTTTTAAGACAATTATGCTTAATTTTAATTGTCATAAGTTAGCGTCCAAACAAATCCTAACAGGAGGCTGACAAATTCACAGTACCATTTTAGGTACATCATATATTAGCCTTTCTCTTACTCTCTTTTTTTTTTTTTTAATTTTTTTTTATTTATAATTATTATTTTTTTATTTATGTCCAAATTGTGGAGTTTTTCTTTAGTTTATTTTCACAGCTATAAAGACTTCCCATAAAATAATGGTCATCACACTATTGGCACTTGGTTTTTAGGTTGTGAATGAATTGAAGTTTAAAGTGCATAGTAGAGAATAAAGACTATAATTAGGATTAGGCGGAGTAAAGTCGAGTAGTGAATTGTTTAAATTTGGTTGTAAAATTAAAAAAAATTAAAAAAATGTATTCAAAATTAATTTGTTCGTCTTTTGAACAAATCTCAAACGAATATCAATCGAGCTGATCGTCGACCTATTTCGATTAACTTACTTTTTTATATGTTTATGTAGTGAATGTAAATTTAACAATTTTAAAAATATGTGTAAATTTATCTTTATATAATTAAAATTTTTGAACAAGTTGACTCGAATTACTCAAATTGTGGTAGGGTTATCCAATAGTGGAACATACGCTACCAAACATTATCTAAATGATAAAACTAAAAGACAAATTATAAGCAAACAAAGGGGGGAAACAAAGCATACATGATTAGGTAGGAACTATGTGTGAGCTATAACACGAGGACACTAATGAGTGTATGTCCATTTAGCATTAGGACAAAGGCATTGGGATGGACAGTGTAGTTGTGTTAGGTTAACTGTCACTCATTCCTTCACTTGCATGCTATGTCCTCCCTCTTCTCTTCTCTTCTCTTCTCTTCTCTTATTATTTGCTAGGGTTTTAGCAAAACTCCATCCCCAAGAAGCCAGAAAACTATTTCCTCCATGCCACACTGCACCCTTGGAATTAGATAGGGATGGTCTACCATTGAGAATTGCATGGTCAGAAATGGTGGCTTCCAGGATGGACCCGAGGGCACAGTAAGGGATCATTGTCGCCTTAAAAGTTTTTAAAAAAGGACAAAAAAAAAAAAAAAAAATCTATTATAATATTATTAGTTAAAAAATAATTTTTTAATTAAATAGATTTGTCCTTTATGATTTTTTCAGAAAATTTAAGGCAAATTATATTGGAAGTCTCTATATTTTGCTAATTGTGTCATTTTGGTCAATACATTTTCAATTAGTTTGATTTTGACCCTTAATTTTAAATTTTGTATCAATTTAGTCTAATTGATAATGCAATTAGAGTTTTTTTTTTTTTACGAAAATTGGTCATTGAATTCGTTGAGGGTTAATTCGTTGAGTTGTGCAAGTTTACAATTTTTCTCTAAAAGCATTGCTCATGTGCATATTTTCTATCAAAAAATCTATAAATTCGTAATTAAAATTATAAGGATTAAAATAATATAATGACTAAAATGTAAAAATTACCATTCTAATTTGACCAAAAATTTGTTACTCGCCCCTGCTCTGTCCCCCTCGCCTTTCCCCTGCCCCAGTAATTCTACTTTTGGTTTTCCTTTGTAGTCCTTCTTTTGTTTCCTTTCACTCTTATTCTTATTCTTCTTATTTGATAAATTAAAGAACGTCAAACACAATTCTAGATGGATGAGTTTGAAGAGATTTGGAAAGTAGGATAAAAGTTAATTTTTTTTATTTTTTTTATAAAAAAAATGTATAAAAAAATAGAAATTAAAAACTAGAAAACTATTTTTAACTTCTTTATCAAAAGAGGCCTTTATAATATATGGAACAATAGTTGCTATATCTAAATATGTTGATTATAGCTACATTTTTTTTGTGATACTCTTATGCTGTGTTTGGTTGGGGGATTTGAGGAGGGATTTGGAAAGAAAAAGGGAAAAGGTGTGTGAAACTATATGAAATGTAGGTATATTTTTTTCACATTTCATCTATCTTTTTTATTTCCCTTTCCAAATCCCTTCTCAAATCCCTCAACCAAACACAACATTAACATTTTGTGTTGATAGAAATCAAATTTTTGATAAGATAAATTACATTGAAAACTTGTTTCATAATTTTAACATAATTATATTATATTCTTTTAAAATATAAATTTCGTAACACTTTAGCACAAACCATTAGTTATATGTAGTCAAACAGATAAAGGATGATGATGTCATCCTTTTTTAGACTAAAATATCTATTTTACCCTTGGTTATCCTCATGTCAAAACATCACATACATCCAAACACACACCGTTGGGAGAGCTAGAGTAATAAGGTAAAATTCATTTTGTAAGATATAGGGTAATTGTGATCATTTGACATCAATACATATTTAAATACAAATATTTAACAATAATTTAGTAATTCCCTCACCTTCATTAACACCATTAAAGTTTACCGTTATTATAGGAGAAGTCAATATAATTTTATCAAAATTGTGGGAATGTCTATCATTTCTTTATTACTTAGGGAAGGTCGGTGTAATTTTGTTCATTAAATTTCACTTTTTAGTCACAAATGTTTTGAATTACATATAGATTCACTCCCCATTCAAGTTATAAATCCTACGTCCATTCTTGAACTGACCTCTTTGATATATTTTTAATGATTTTAAAAGCAGGGCGACATGAGATTAGAATCCTATGTTGTTGATGGGAATTTTAAGAGCGTTTAAAATGATAGAAATGCATGGCTGCATGATTGGTGTCCCTGCTGAGGAGATTTTGTTGAATTTAAGTTGATGTCTGGTTCTATGAAAGGGGAATCCGTCACCTTACTTTACCTAAGAGACAATAACTTTTATTCAATTATTATTTATTATTTATTTTTTTATTTTTTTTATTTTTTTATTTTTTATTTTTTATTGTAGAAGACTATCATCACAAAGGTGTTTGACAAGCACCAAAAAAGTATATTTTTTTTTTTGCATACATACACTTATTTGGGCAGAGATGATCCAGACCCCCACCACCCCCACATACACGTGGGGGGCAACGAGAGGAGGAGGAAAAAAAAAAAAAATTGGATCAATCAGCATTTACTAGGGGTGGTGGAGGTCTCACTCTTTTCTCCTTATTTGGGTTACATCAACATCTATTAACATCCCATCACTATTTTTTTATCCACTTTCTCTATCTTTTTACACATTTTTTTTTTTAATATAAAAGGTCAAAAAATACACTTATTTAAAACATCCTAAACCATCTTAATGTAAAGTTGCATGAAATTGCTCAAACCAAATAATGTTGTGAATTGCTCAAACCATGCACATGTCATATGGTCCACATGTGCAAAGGATGCATGATGATGGTCCGAGACATTAGGTTTATGATAGTACTAGCCCATAAAAAAATACCAATAGATAACTGATTAAGAAATTCTATTGTTAGTAAGGACGGTAATTTTTCTCCATTTATCTCATGTCATTTTTTTTTTCCTCGATGAGCAAGTAGGGCAGGAACAGATTTTACTTATCTATCATGTTCTACTCTATCCCCATTTTATTTATCAAATATCTATAAAACTTAATTTTATAATAAGATTAAAATACTAAAATAATACACTTAACATTCATTTTTAAGTTACTTGTTTATCATCTTTACATCTTTTAATTCTCATCACTTATATATATACTAGCGTATGCCCGTGCCTAAAGGCACGGTGTAAATAATATTAAAATTAAAATGCAGTTATAAAAATATATTTAACAGACTGTACTCTACAATTCCAAACAAATCAAATATAAAAAAAATAAAAATATCAAATAATGCATACCAGTCAGTACTCTGCAATTTAAAAAAAAATTAAAACTTAAATGCACACCAGTTAGTGCTACTGCTGTTAATCAAATTATAACTACATAAGAACCAAGTTTGACTGACAAAAAATAAAAATAAATAAATAAATAAAATAAAATCTCAATCAACAAATCCAATTGTATAATTGCATTGTGTCATGATTTAGAACCAAGTTTGACTCAAAGACAACACCGCACCTCATTACCAAACTCTGAATACTAATCTTAAAATGCAAGCTCCCATAGAGAGAGTGAGAATATTTTACAAACATCAGGGGCATATTTATAATTTACCCTTTTTTAATATTTTGTGAAAATTTGAGAATGGAGATTTAGAGGG
Organism: Camellia lanceoleosa; assembly: GCA_025200525.1. Lineage (NCBI taxonomy): Eukaryota > Viridiplantae > Streptophyta > Magnoliopsida > Ericales > Theaceae > Camellia > Camellia lanceoleosa. Next base: position 86,779,250 of record CM045764.1, on the reverse strand, counting down.
CTGCAATCCATCACATTCTTATAGTATATTGGCACAGTTTTTAAATTTCTTTTGTCTGGAAACCGACCAATAACAATAGATGAAAAGATTATCAAGTGGTTTACTATTAAATCTAGGATTACATCTCTTTTTAAGACAGGTCCCTAAGTAATCAATGAATTTCAATCAAAGAAGATAGAGAAACAATTGTTGGATATGAGTATCCTAACAATTGTTAAATGCAAAGCAAAGCCCTAGCCAACAAACTCAACCTTAGAGAAAGTTTCGGATGTGTAATGACTTCACATCAACCATCTCCTCATCCTTAAATTTCTTCCTGAAATATATTGAAAGCATTCCATCAATTAACCATAAAATAATAATAATAATAATAATAAATAAATAAATAAATAAATAAAAACTGTATACAATAAATGTTAATGGTGTAAACAAATGTATAGTAATTAAAAGGGAACACTAACACACTGGGTATAATAACAGTTGGTAGAGACCCAGCCTTTCAAAGCAAGGGTCATGGGCTTGAAGCTCTATTCATGGGGCTATGGCAGTGTAAAAATGAATTGGTGCACGGAGCAATATGCTATACTATTCAATTCACTTAATTCAATTCAAAGAAACACATAAATATCCCATAAACACATAAGTAACTTGACGATCAATATATTAAGAAGTTTTAACGTTGTCCTTCTGTTTAACGTTATATATATATTATATCATTTTCCAAAATATATCATGTTATGTCTCATTTTTATTAATATTAGCAATTAGCCACCATCACTTTCTTGATTTGTCCTACTCCCAATATGATACGGAGCAACGGACACTATAAATTCACTCTTGACCCATTCCGTTGTCATTCCTCCTAACCACAAGAAACTAGAGCTCTAGCCAAGTCTGATGTTTTTCCATATAATTAGAGTGCTAATCAATATAAAACCATAAAGAGTAATGTTACATCTACTTGCATTCTTGCAAACAACCTTACTAAAAACATACATGTCCAAATATTATTGGATGTTTAAATAACATATTTTTTTAATAACCAATCATATTTAGTCTCTTGTATTTTTTGTAAGATTGTTAGTATACACAAAATTATTCTATAGATATGTTGTAAGATGTTGTAAGACTATAATTGTCTAGCTTGATATTATTCTCTCTTCTCGTGTTTTTTTATAAATAAACTACTACTGATTGATAAATAAATAAATAAATAATACAAACAAACTTATTTATGGAATTTTTTTTTAATTTTTGGTAATCAACTCAATTATAAAATAGTAAGAGAGGGTAACTTTTAATTAAGCCATACATAGTTCGATTAATTAGGGCAGAGCAAAATGACAAAAAAAATTCATAAAACAGATTTTACCTAACTAATTTTATTTAGTTTGGTTTGCCTAGAGTTGACATTGCACAATCCCCATGAACTGTGCAATTGAAGTTCAGGTGCTGAGATTGGAAATTTATAGCGTTGAGGGTAGCAAAATAAGTATAAGTAAGCAAGATAAGTCTTTTTTTTCATCAACAATTATGAAATAGGGCAATGTTTGCTTAATTTTAAAGTGTAATGTTATGTGTAAACATAAGTTTGTATAGAATTATGTGACTTAGTTAGCTATAGAATTATGTGGCTCTTAATAGTCATCCAATTCGCCATCAAAAATAAAAAATAGTCTTCCAATTTCAAATCAAAACATTAGTTGTGTCAATTTTTTGGGGGGGCCAAATTGGTCGTAGGAGTTTAATCACGAATATGATCCAACTTACATCAAATTTGGCAATTGTAATTCAACAACACATAACTAGAAACTTAATAACTACTAAACCTAACAACCATCGCAAAAATATATAGCCCAAATTAAGAGAAATAAATAACTGAATATATATACTAAGAAATAAATAATCAATTCTTATCAAAGATGGACACCGTGACCTCCCAAATAAAAGTGTATATGAGTAGCAAATTGAGCTCAACTAATCAATTTGCATCATAATTTCAAAAATGTTACTTTCACATATTTTTAATAAAAAAAATTGTATAATTTTTTTTTTTACATCCTTTTTCATTATAAATGCATGCATGGGCAACACAATTGGAGAGAAAGATAGAGAGAGAGAGAGAGAGAAGCAAGCAAATCATCTATCAATCAAACAAATGAAATGGGAAGAGACTTTTGTTGTTGCTTTACACAATAACAATTAGCCCCAAAAACTGAGTTGAGATTCCTTCCTCGACTTCTCTCTTTATTTCCCTATTTATAAAGGTAAAGATCTACTTTGAATTAATTCAACGGTTTAAATTTGACTATTTAAAAATAAAAAAAGCCAAGAAGAAGATTTCAATTCCCAAAAACCTGGCTCTACCTACCTGAAAGTTACACAAGGACACTAGACTTGGCATTACAAGTAATGATCTTTTAGGTCACCTTTATTTCACAGATTAAGTTAAATGAAAGGGTAAATTACAAACACCTCCCTGAGGTTTGATGAAAATACAGATTCCCCCCTGAGGTTTGAGAAATTATATCACGCCTCCTGAGGTTTATATTTCCATAACAAATTGCCCCCTGAGGTTTTTATTTTCATACAAATTCCCCCCTAATTTCTCCTAATTTTTTATGAAAATTTGACCCTCAGGGGGCAATTTGTAATTTCTCAAATCTCAGGGGGGAATTTGTATTTTTACCAAACCTCAAGGGGGGTGTTTGTAATTTGCCCAAAAAAAAAAAAAAATCACTTATGCCATGTTTGTTTATCGAGTAATGTTAGAAATTCTAAAAATTTTAAAATTTTTGATTAAATGTCTTACATGGGTGTGTGACCCACACAATATGGGTCCTACATCTATGTGAGACATTTGGTAGAACTTTTAGGGTTTATAGCATTTTTGTTGTTTACAGGCATGGGGGCCAAATTAGATTGGTATGGTTATGGGTCCCACTCATAGCTTGTTTGGTGATGATTCGGGAGAAGAGATTAATAGTGTGAGGGACTTAGTAATCCTCCTCAATAGGAGGATTAATTTGGCTGGGTGCTGGGTTTTGGGTGAGATTAGGAAAATAGCGAGCAGATTGAATCTATTTTATATAAAAAAAATTATTTTTTTTAAATTATTTTTTTTTATCAAGTTCACTTCTTTGTTTTAAGGGTAAATTACAAACACCTCCCTGAGGTTTGATGAAAATACAGATTCCCCCATGAGGTTTGAGAAATTACATCACGCCCCCTGAGGTTTATATTTCCATAACAAATTGCCCCCTGAGGTTTTTATTTTCATACAAATTTCCCCCTAATTTCTCCTAATTTTTTATGAAAATTTGACCCTCAGGGGGCAATTTGTAATTTCTCAAATCTCAGGGGGGAATTTATATTTTTACCAAACCTCAAGGGGGGTGTTTGTAATTTGCCCTAAATGAAATTGTTAGTGAAAGTATGGTTAATGAATAGATTATTAATGTGAGAATTATTAGTAAGGAGAATAAGTAAAAGTATGTTTGTTTTGATGATGGTGTGAGAGATGATTAATGATGTAATTGTTAAATTATTTTTATATAAAATAAATAAAAAAGTTATTTTTATATTAAAAAAATTAAAACAAATATTAAAACAAGGGCAAATTACAAACACCCCCCTTGAGGTTTGGTAAAAATACAAATTCCCCCCTGAGATTTGAGAAGTTGCTACAACTTGTGATGAAGAAATAATTTATTTCACCCTTTTTCAATAATTCAACCTTGGTTGAGCTATTGTTAGGGTGAGGCTATATGCACACACCTCACACTCTCTCCCCACACTTAATGAGAGGTGTGGTGGAGAGAGATGTGTGTGGGAGGATGTGTAGAGAGAGTGTTAGGTGTGTGTAAATAGATTTTCCCCTATTGTTAGGGCAGTCCTAACTTTCTTCAAACAATTAACAAGGAAATGACAAAATTACCCTCGTAAGATTCATTAGAAAATCTCAGTTACGCAAAATATAGAATCATAATGGGATTATTCTATTTACATCCCCTTCAATCTCTCTTCACACTCGCCCCCTTTTCACATATATTGAGAAATGTGCACTCACAAGATAGATAGTAAAAATGTAAATAAAAATTACTTCAATTAAGGAGATATCCTTCTCTCCAGTGCATAGAAATCACCCTCCCAAAGCCAATTATGAAAGACTCGTGAGTCTACATTTACAATGCACATAGTAAAAAGTGAAAAACTAAAAGTAAAATGCCAATCATGCCGCTCTAATACTCATCAGTCCAAGTGGCAACACAAAAGTGATCCAACAACTAGGCTGTTCACCATCAAAGAAATTGGAATTTTCATGAGAGATAGAGTGAGAGATTTGATTAGCATATAAAGGGTTATTTACATGGAGGCTCCTCAAATTATTGAAAAATATTCTTTGACATCCTAAACTATAACGCTGTGTTTGGTTGAGGGATTTGAAGAGGGATTTGGAAAGGGAAAAGGAAAAGTTAGGTGAAATGTGAATAAAATATACTTACATTTCACCTAGTTTCACACGCCTTTTCCCTTTCCCTTTCCAATTCTTTCCTCAAATCCCCCAACCAAACACACCATAAAAGCGTGTAAATCAATTCATTGAACTATTGAAAAGTATTACTTTGCCTCATAAACTATAAAAGCATACAAATGAAACTCTTAAACTATTAGCATGTTATACTTTGACCACTTCTATTACGGGATCCAATTTCAACATTTTTATTAAGAGGTCCATTTGTATGTTTTTATAATTTAGAGGGTAAAGTAATACTTTTCAATAATTTAGGATTCTATTTATATATTTTAATAATTTAAGAAGTCAAAATGATATTTCTACATAATTCACGAGGTCTTTCAGCAAATAACCCGCATATAAAAGAGCCATATATATGTAGTGTCATTTACATGTTTCTTTTTGATCATTTGGAAATTGGAGGGCTCTTCTTGTCTTGCTCTGTTTTGTATTTTTGGCATCCACTCCACTGGTTGAAAAAAGTGACAGCCAAAGATCTACCAAGATACTCTTAGGCCTACCTACATAATGGACCAAAATCACTGGTTCCATCATGCAATTTCACTGTTTCATGTCATTTAGTTCATTTTTATCTTCTGTCTCTCTAGGACCCTTTCTTCTTTTATTTTTATTTCTTGAACTCTTATATGAGTATTTCTTAGTTAGAATCGCAAATCTTGGTGTTAATAGTTCGAATTTACCAAGATAGTAATTTTTTTTTGGAATATATGGATTGTGCTGGACTAGTTTGTATGCCTCTATGGATGCTTGTTTTTCTTTTTGGGATCAACTTCTCCCTACTCTGCATATTGATTGGAAAGTCCAATCATGTAAGGTTAATCATGAGTCATGATTTCATTTGATTTGTTATAAAATAATAATAATAATAATAACAATAATAATAATAATAATTTACTTTCAAATCATACTTGTCGCTTAATTTAATTTTTTTAAAATCAAATATGATAAAATCATATAACTACAATTATTGAGTCAATTTAAATTTTTATAGATAATCTATACACATTAACCCGGCAATTACCCAAGTGGTCATAAAGAAGACACTTAGGTGTCAAGGTGAGTGAGATTTTAAGTTCAAGTCTATGAAGAGACATTCGCTTGCGTTGTAATCTAATTACTACCATACTAACCGCTATCTTGTATTTAAAAAAATAAAATAAAAAATAAAAAAATTTACACACAGACTCTACAAGATAAACAACTTACATTATTAAAGCTTAGATCTCTCCAGTAGGGGAGAAGTCAAGTCCTTTTTTTAAAGGGAGACTTATGGGCCAAGACTTAGGCCTCGTTTGGCAAGAGGCTAAAATAGCCAATTAGCCAAAAAGTTACATTTTTAGCCAAAAAGCCAACAACCCATACCAAAAAGTCAAAGATTCCCTTTTCTCTCTACTTTTTGCACGTCGTTTCGTAATTAGCCAAAAAGTTGGCCCAAACATACAGGTTTTTCTTACCAACCTTTTTAGCCAATTAGCTAAAAAGTTACTAAATTAGCCTGTTCCCAAACGAGGCCTATACCCAACAAGTCCTACTCCAAATTATTAAGCCCACATTTCGGGTTTTACCATCACAACCCAACCCACCAACTCACGATTCTCAACTCACAATTTCTCACAACAAATTTATCCAACAATATTCAACAGCAAAAAAACATGATATTTAGGACTAAAATGTCTATAAAAAGCTCATTCAAGACTGATTGGGTAATAACTTCAACCAATAAGACCGACCAGTGATTTTGCCTTTTTTTAAAACACAATCAAGTAGGAATGCCTAGAATCTATGTAGGTGGAGACTGCTGCTTCTTTTCTTTTGTTTCAATCTGGGTTAGAGAGAGAGAAGCCCAGCCCAGATTTAGAGAGAGAGAAGCCCAACCCAGATTTGGAGCCCCTATTGGACAGAGCCAGTTGTAACAAGGTCATGTCATGGCCCCAAAAAGAATAAAAACAGAACAAGTACATACATGGGATCAAATCCTGCCTTTATCTGATGGGATTGGATCATAAAGGAAAAAAAATAAATTCCTAGACCAAACACCGTTTAACATTATAAAGCTTTGTCCATATCGTTTGGGGTTAATATAATGAACTCATTTCCTCTAATGTGACTACTCATTTCCTAGTTGAAGGCTAGCTTGTGACTTGCCCCAGTGATAAGGGGTCTTTAGAATAAGCTCACAAAGAGCAGGTTTTGAACTTTGAACCCCAACATACCCTCCATCCCCCAATGTATGATTTTTGGAATATTCATATTCTCCCAAAATAAATAAATAAATAAATAAAATTTAAGACCATCACGTCTCTTCTTATTGGCTCAACCCCAGAAAAAAGAGGGTGGCTTGGTTCCATCTCTAAATCAGATAATCTGCAAAATGTCTGATCAATGATCATACATATCTTTAGTGATTTCTAGCTAGAAACTGTGGGGACCATCGCCCGCGCAAAGCAGAACCAAAAGAAGATTCAAATGAAATCAAAATAATGAAATCGAAATCCTGGAAGGATTGGAACTTTTGGCAGAAAATCACAATGGTACGATGCTTATGATGACCCTATATTAAGAAAAGTCACGCTAAAGAAACTCCCTCGCTTGAAAGAAGCTTTTTCAAGATGAAAAAAAAGAAAAAAACAGAGAGGGAACAATCTACCAATGTATTATCAATTATGTAACAGAGCACGCCTTTCCAAAAGAGTATAACTTTGGCAAATTGGAACAGACCTAAGAGGGACATGGACACATTTAAATGTGTCCGACATGCATCCAGAATGTCCAAAGAGTGTCGAAGTCCAACACTGACACACCACCTTAAAAGTGTCCATGATTTTGTGGAGCGCATAAATAATTTCCTAACATAATACCATTCACATCAAACAAGTTATCAACCTAAATCAATTCCAATTTAAAAATGGATAAATAAGTCGATAATGTAAGATTTTTGAATAAATCTCTATATTCAATTGTTTCTATACAATGTGTACATCTAATATATATATATGTAGCAATTCTAGACTTAATCCTAAATAGGAAACAAGAATAAATCTAAACCAAACTTAAATAGAAAAGAATAAGCCTAAACCAATCATAATTAGAAAACAATATTCACATAATATATACTATACAAATATTATCCTCATACCTCCGCTCAAACTCAAGGTGTTTGGATAGAAAATACTGAGAATTTGCCAAGAAAAAACTAAATTCGAGTAGTAATGTGAGTCTTGATAAAGAAATTAGTAAGCTACAGAGCTGAAGAGACAAAAAGAAGTGAGATAGAGCCAGACTGCAGATGTTGATGAACAAAGTGACAATCAATCTCAATGTACTTAATCCACTAATGGAAGACAGTGTTATGTGCAATTTGAATAGGACTGCGGTTGTCACAATAGAGGGAGGTTGGAGAAGACTGAGGAATGCCCAAGTCAAAGAGAAGACAACGAAGCCAGACAACTTCAGCAGTAGCATGAGCCATAGCACGATACTCAGCTTCGGTAGTAATAACAGTTTGTTTCTTGCTTTTCCAAGAGATTAAGGAATCGCCAAGAAACATACAGAAACTAGACATGGATTTGCGATCAATAACATCACCATTTAATCGTAATAAGCATACGCCACCAAATCCAAGAGAAGAAGTAGAGGACAATAATAAACCTTGAAATATAGTACCTCGGAGATAGCGAAAAATCAACCAATGCAATGTTTAATGTGGAGCGAGGAGCAGAGACAAACTGGCTAACCACATGAACAACATAGATAAGGTCAGGACGAGTAACCGTTAGATAGACTAAACAACATACGAGTTCTTGATATAAAGTAGGATCATCCAGGAGAACACCATCAGTTGTGTTGGGCTTTACATTATGCTCACTGGAGGTATCAAAATTTTAGTGTCAAGAAGATCGCACGATGAATAACCTCATTGGCATACTTGACCTGAGAGAGAAAGTAGTCTATGGGAGTAGAAGCTATCTCATTATCGCAAGAGGTCCAGATCCTTCATTTTAAAGGTGCAGAAAAGATGCTGCTTGACCTCAGATATAGCAGAAGAGCCAGAACCAGTGATGATCATATCATTCACATACAGTAATAACACAACAAATCCAGCAGATGTGTGGAGAATAAATAAAGCAGAGTCTTGGGCACAATGATGAAATCCAAACTCAGTAATAGCAGTCTAAAAGAGATCATACCAAGCACGAGGAGACTGCTTCACTATACAGAGCAACCTGAAGGTAACAAAACTGTCCAAAGGAATGGTGAAGGCTGGAGGAGGGCGATGTGAACCTCTTCAATGAGATGTCCATTAAGAAAAGCATTTATAACATCCATTTAATAAAGAGGTCAAGAATGAACAGAACGACAGAGATCAAAGTATCTTGTGAAGTCATCTTGGCAACGGGAGCAAAGGTCACCACATAATTAATACCATATTCTTGTAAGAAACCTTTGGCAACCAGACTTTATAGCGCTCAAGAGAACCATCAGTATGAGTCTTGACTTTGTAGACCCATTTGCAACCAACTAGATTCTTAGGGGTTGTTTGGAGTGTTCTAAATAAGTGCACTTTTTGTCTTTTTAGACTAAAAGGTTGAGGGAAAAAATATGGATGTTTGGGTTAACTTTTTGACTTTTTATGGAAAAATGTGTATTAAAAAATTATATAAATTAGTATGTAGGGAAAAATTAAGATTGGAAGTTGTGCAGCCGTAATTTTTTACTTTTTGTGAATAATGATAACTTTTTAACTTTTTGAGTAACTTTTTAACTTTTTGGCTTTTTTTACACTTCCCAAACTTGGCCTTACTAGCAGGCAAAGGAACCAACTCCCAAGTACTAATTTTATGTAACGTAGACAACTCATTCTCCATAACTTGAACCCAATGAGGATCTTGACAGGTCTCCTTGTAAGACCAAGGTTTTGAAAAAGAGGGAATAATGCAAAAAAGTATGATAGGAAGCGAAAAACATGTATTAGACCAATGCAACCTGTTTGAAAGATGACGCGCTTGAGTAGGATATCGGTGTGCAACAGGATTAGAGTTGTCAGAAGTAGGAGGATCAATAGCAGTGGCAGAGACAATCGTAGAGGAGGAGCCTTGCGACAAGAATAAACTAACAACGGAGGAGGAGAAGAAACCGAAGGAGAAGAAGTAGCTAGAGGTGAAGCAGAAGGAGAAGATGGAACAAGCTTAGGAGGAACTGTGAAGATGTACTTATCAGACGGGACCTCAGAAGGAAATGGATCAATATGAACCAAATCCTCTTTGAAAACTATGGCAGTGAGAGAAGGAAGCTGAAAGTATGGCAGACGTTTGAAAAAGGCAACATGGCGAAAGATATAAAGGCGACGGGAAACAGGGTCATAATAACGATAACCTTTCTGAATGAGACTATAACCTAAAAAGACACATAGGATAGACCGGATACTAAGTTTGGTCCTATCTTTATGGGGTAAAGGACAAAACAAGCAAACCCAAACACACGAATGAGGGAGTAATTAAGAAGTTAAGAAAACAGAGCCTCATAAGGAAGGGGAATAGGTATACAATTGAGAAGCAAAGCAGTAGTAAAAATGACCTCACCCCAAAAAGGTGCCAGGACAGAGGCAGAGAGGAGAGACCTAGCTGTCTCAAGGAAATGATGGTGTTTACGCTCAGCTTGACCATTTTGGACAGGTGTATCAGTACAAGAAGTTTGGTGAATAGTACCTAATATGGCCAAATATTCACATAATTTAGTTTTAAAGTATTTCCCGCCAAAGTCAGACCGCAACAATTTAATAATAGACCTAAACTGTGTAGTGACCATAGACTGAAAAGTACGGTATAGCTGGTAGAAGTCAAACTTATGAGTCATAAGATAAACCCAAGTGTAACGGGTGCAGTTATCAACAAAGGACACATAGTATGCATAACCCCATTTGGTGAAAATAGGAAAAGGGCCCCAAACATTTGTATGAACTAAAGAAAATGATGTATCAAATATATAAGTACTTTTATGAAAAGATAAGGCTGTCATTTGGCAAGTTTATACCCCTGACATTCAGTAAGTTCATTAGGAAAAACTTTACCCAATATACCAGACTGAGCTAAAGACCGTAAGCGATCAGGAGACAAATGCCCTAATCTAGAATGCCACAAGTAGAAAGGACTAGGCTGAGAATCTAACTAAAAAGAGAAAAAAGGTAGTCAAAGAGGTTGTCATAGGATGTAAGCTCTACTACATAAAGGTCTCAAACTCTACTACGGTCCCAATTGTTGCTTAGACATCCGATCCTCGCATGTAATGTATAGAAGAAGAAAAGATAACATCAAAATCAGAGACATCAAGCTGACTGATAGATAATAAACTAATAGATAACTGAGGAACATAAAGAATAGATAGAATAGAGACAAAGCAGATAGCAGACCAGAGATGCACTCCAACAGATATAACAGACATACCAGACCTATTACCAGCATTAATAATAACAGGAAATGGAGGAGGAGTACAATTTTGAAGTAATGAGAGATGGGGAGTTATATGATGAAATGCACCAGAGTCAAAAATCCAGACAGACGACAAAAATACTTGAAAAAGACCCAAGCAAACCTGAATGAAGAGATGAAACAATGAAAGTAGAGGGGGATGACTGAAAGTGAGACAATATATATTGAAGCTGACTAATCAGTGTATGCTGAAGTTGACTAACTTGAGCAGTCAAGAAAACCAAATCAGGATCAAGAGCCGGAGTAGATGCAGTAGAACTGGCAGGAGACTGAAAAATATTCGGAAGAGGGGAGCAAAACTGTATTAGAAGCTGCTGAGAAAACGATGCAGACAGACATCCCTTCTTGGGACAATTATACTTCCAATGACCCCTCTAATAGCAAAAGACACACTCATCAAAAGTCAGAGACATTGTAATAACCAGAAATTTAAGAGGTTGAATTGTACTAAATCCAAAACAGAACAAAATGGCCAACCTGGGGTCGAATGGAAATAACTTGAGAATTGGTGGGTGAAAACAAAATAACCAGAATATCAGACCATTGAGTGGGAGAACACCAGTGGTACTGATCAATACTCAGTGTGAGAAAACTGAGCTCCACATAGAGACGTTGCGACAATCAAAGGACCTTCACAACTTCAGACCAAAGAACCAAAGAGAGATAGAGAGATCACCAACTAGAGTCAGCGAGAGAAATAGATGTTGTGAGTATGAACCAAATGGGTTGCGAAACTAAAATAAGTCGTATGAACCAAACAAATCAGAGAATCGAAACAGATGACCCAATGATGAATCAGACAAACCAGACAAGAGGGAGCAGACAATTGATCGAACAAAACAGATAACCCAAATGAACCAGACCCAATGATGAATTAGACGGCAGGGAGAAGAGGAACTAGATGGGTCGACTTCAAGTTGACTTCAAATCAGACGAACGAACCAAACAAAGAAAGGAACAAAGAACTCGATTGAATCAGAGATCAAAACCAGAGAGAGATTCGTGTTGGCTGCTAGGGTTTCGAATCCTTCAGATTAAGGTTTCGAACCAAGCTTTGATATCATGTAAGATTTCTAAATAAATCTATATATTCAATTGTTTCAATATAATGTGTACATCTGATATATATAGCAATTCTAGACCTAATCCTAAATAGGAAACAAGAATAAACATAAACCAAATCTAAATAGAAAAGAATAAACCTAAACCAATCCTGAATAAGAAACAATATTCACATAATATATACTATACAAATATCATACTCACAAATAGAACATACACAAAATAAAAAATAAAAAATTCAGATCCAGACAAATTAGTTTGATTTTACTTGGTTGCGCAATACCACCTTGGATTATCTGTTAATACTAAAAAGTTTACGTATTAGATTTGAAGTCATTGAACAACTTATAGGGGCCAAAATTAAAATACATGAACATGATTAAATATGAATAAAGCTGGTTGCGACAAGATCAAATATTCCTTTAGGAAATTACATTTAGGGGTTTTTCCTCTTGAATAGAAGGCATGTATTGTAACAATGGTGTACCTAGTAGCAGTACACTCATTGTTCATAAAACAAAAAAAGCCACCAAAAATAAAATAAAAATCAAACAATGACACATGCATACACATTTCTGCAATCCTAAATTTCACCGGTTCCAAGGGGCTGCCTTGAGGTATCTCCTGATGCCCATGCTTGGTAGTCTTTACAAGCTGTAAAACCATAGAAGAGAACAAAGTTAGTAGAGCAGAAAATATTTCTACAAAAATAAGAAACAGCTCTGTGCAACATCAATCAAGAATCAATTAATATAACCTACCTAAGCTGGAACATTTTAGATAAAAGGAGAATATTGGGAAAAGCAAAAATAAAAATGAACACAGAATTTTGGTATCATATCAGTTAGCTGAGCTAGCCCAAGGAAACACTTCAATCAGTTTTTCATTTAGAAGTTGATGTTTTGGTGACCTTGCCCAAGCAAACGCAACAGCCGTCTAGGCTAGGATTTTTTTAGTTTACAACTAGTACAATGGAAATGGGGCAAGAAGAAGCTGCATCGCCCAGTGATGAGACTCAAACCCGAGCACCATGCCTGCTAAATATAAAATCTCTTTAAAAACAAAAAATAAAATAAGTATAAAATTGATTAAAAGAGGCAACAAGAGGGTATAACCCAGATACCAAGAGTGGGGCTTTCTCTTAAAACATTTTTAAGTCACCATAAATTCTTTAAAACACAGAGTATAAAATAAGCCCAGTTTAGTCCCATTGGATGAGGTGTCGGAGGGGTAGGTTCAACAGAGACCCAACCCATGGCATTATTTGCACAAAGTGGCTACTAACATGTTCAAACCCACAACCTCAAGATTAATAAGCCAAGTTTTAGTCACTGAACTACTGGACCCCATAACTACCAGAAGATAAATGTCTTGGGTAAAAGAGACAGAATACCACTACATATAGCAACTCATTTTGCTTTCTTTCCACCTCAATGTCCAGTTTAGCTTCATACCAAATAAGCAACAGACAACTTAACAAAATAATCTTCGAGTAGCATGACGACAAACTAAATACAACATTGAAGATTCTTCTGAATTCAACATCCTCCCAAATGAGACTTCCAATCCACATACAATGTTCTGCCGAATACAACATCAACATGTTAGAACACATTCAAGCTTGATTCTTTGCTTTAAATGAGCTCAAGCAAGACTTGTTAAGTAATCAAGCAAGGCTCAAACAAACCCTAATTCAGCTCAAGTAGGCTCATCAACATCCGGATATATAGATTAAGTTGTATTTTTATTAGCAATTCTATTTTGTATATGCTTCACATATTTTGATTGACAAAACTTATTAGTAACACGGAGATTCTTTTATATTTTTGTCTATAATCGTCTCCTCCTTCTTGATGTGTATTTTTATTTAGACTGGAATTTTGTTTTCAAGCTCGAACTCAATGTTTATGCAATCTAGTTCACTCAACTAAGCTTGAGCTCAATTTTCTAAGCTTGATTAGAGCTCAAGCTTGACTAATTTTCAACAAGCAAAGTTCAAACACTCTAGTACTTGGCTCAACTCAGCTCAGCTCGCTTTGCAACCCTTTCCAAGTGTCTCTGTAACAGAACAAAGCCTCGCTGGTCAACACCAACGTATGTGGTGCCTTGGTCTTGAGCGAGGGCATTCAAGAGCAATCTCTAAAAGTTCCAAGGCACACATGGCTCTCCTTCACCTGAGGTAACAAACTCTCTACTCAAGTGCACCCTTTCCAGGCATGCCAATACATTTGGACCTCCCTCGGCTCGAAGAGTTGGTCCTCCACCCAAACTTATTCTCATGATCTATACTCAGATCTCAAATAGCACCCTAAAACTCCCATATTAGCCTAGCTTAGCAGTAGAGTTAAGAACTCCAGTCAAGATTGGTGCTATTAAGTCACCAATTACCCAAAAAACTTAAGTTGTTAAGAAAGGAGCCCATCAGTGTATATCAAGGTCTCTAACGCCCTCTTCACATGTAACACCATCTTGCACATGAAGATGCAAACATCCATAAATACAGAGAATTTTTTATGCAATCGAGAAAAAAAATGCAAATGGATAAACTTGAACCCTAGACCACTCTCCTTACCTAAGCTCTAATACCATATGAATAAATACCATATAGAAAGAAACAAGATTTTTATTGCATTAATCTCCATTAATCTTACACAACTAAATAACCTCTAATTAAATAGGAAGAAACCATAATGACTAAAGAATGACAAAACGTGTCCTTACACTAAATATGCGAAATAAAAGAAGAAGAAGAAGAAAAAAAAAAAAAAAAAAACTAAAAATACATTCCTGTCATGAGTGCCACAATCATAAGGTGCTTGAGGGACCCCATTACCCCCCAAGCAAAATCACTACCCTTATGGCTTGGTGACTAGAATTGAGAGTTCATCCCCGTGCTATTCCCATCATCACCCAAGAGACTTAAACCTTGGCTAGTCCTAAAAAGAGAGATTTTCATAAGACCTCTGAACATTTTAACACCATTACTTGTTGAAATCTGTAAACTAACGAGGTATCAATATCAAGCCACCCAGAGGCAACCACCTATCCCTTGTACCCACTCCAGTATGTGCCCTTGGCAAGACCAGGAGGGTGAGCTCATGCCATGGATTGACCCCCTCTATATATAGTGGCTCTTTCAAGTTTCCCACTCCCCACCGTCGTTTACTATCGATGAAGTAGTAACATCAAGGTCTCCAACTTTTCCTTTCCAAATTCTTCATCAAACCCAAAAGGAAAATAGGAAATCCTTTCCTTCAAATTCCAATTAGTTCCAAAAACAAAACCACAAATTTCCTTTGAACCATTTCCTTCCTTTCCTATCCCTTTTTCAAATCCAATTTCCAAATAGACTCGGTTCAAATACACTGTTTATCTCCAAGCAAGAAACTACTTAAGAAACTTGGAGATTTAGTACATCACTCAGGACATTCCATTAGGATAGCTTTAGTTGTCATCTGGCCCACCTCTGGTGGTCCAGCCAAGTGTCAGCGCCCTGCTATACTCTTCCGGCTCCCTCTACCAGTGTAAATCATTAGCTCACACCATTTTAGCAATATTGATTATATGGAAAACAAAGAAGCCTAAAGAGAAAAGAGGTAAGAGTAGGAAAAGAAAAAATTTAGATCAAAAGGATTAGCTATTAGGACATAAAATATAAAATTAGAATAATTGACAAAACAATATGTGAAAAAATGTATTTAGATCTTATAGATATCATCTAAGCATTATGTACAAAGGAGATTTTCAAATTTTTTTTTTGGGGGGTTTGGGGAACTTATAGAGCATAAATGTAATTCAACATAGTCAGCTTATCATATAAATATGAGACAAATTGCAACATTCATTTAACCTCACATAACTAAAATTGACTAAAGAAATTCAAATTTGTGAGGTATAGACAAAATTTCCTAAGAACCAAGTTTCATCTTGAATCTGATTTGAAGGGGGAAAATATCTAAATCACACACCTGTGCCATAAAGCGAGGAAGCATAATCCTCAATATTTGTTCTAGTACTTGAGTGCCGGTTGATTCAATGGCTTGCACAGGAATTGGTCGAAATGCAAAAGGAATCTCAATGCTGACCTGGAATTCACATCATGACAACAAAAGAAATTTTGCAAAAAATAAAAATAACTTCCAAAATGAAATTCCACAGCTAGAAGAGAAGCCAATTAGCAATTACCTCAATAACTGTATCTGAAGTGAGTTCAGCCACCGAGGAGTCACCCTGTTTCCTATCGCATGATACTCTATTCACCATAGAAGCTGCATGCCCACACCAAATCAGTGTCAAAGCACTCCTGAAAAAAAGCATTTCATAATTCAACTCAGAACCAAAAAATTTAAGCTAAAAATAAAGTGCAACATTCCACTAAAATATGATTCTCGATGTCAAACAAACTTCCCCTGAACAGAGTACATAATTTTGGGTAGTCTGGATTATTTGGAAATGTTATAAGTAAAAAGGTTACATGGCATTAATAAAACAGTACTATTTTATGATTCTCAATGTCAAATAAACTTCCCTTGAACCTACTTTTTGCACCTATTCATTTTTCATCACTAGGAAGGAAGCAGCTACGCTGGCAAGCACGCCCCTTTAAATGTTGCACAGCATTCTTAAAATTTTGGAGAAATTATGAATCAGTTGGAAGACCCAAAAAAATTACGAAGTGACGTAAAAGTTTATAATTTCAATTATTAAAGTTAATAAACTTTATCATTGGTTTGAAATTTATTTTGGAAATATGGGCTGAATGTTTATTAGAATCGTACGATTCAAGATTTGATTCATACAATTCAATACGAGTTTAAACAAAAACGATTCGTATCATGGTGTTGAATCGGAAATTGAGTGAATCGCAAGATTCAATTTACAATTCATTGCGATTCAATATGATTCACACGATTCGCTGCAATTCAGTACTGCTTTAATTTTTGTTTACATAATGCATGAAACGACGTCGTTTTTCGCCAAACTATGAAGATATATAGAAAAGATTAATTAATTATATTGATATACGTAATTTTATATGTATATACATATATATAATTTACTGATATTGATAATTTACTTTATTTTAAATATTGTATGTATTTTTATATGCATATAATTATGTAGAATTGTATATTATATTAAATTAAATGAATCTTACAATTCACGATTTGATACGATTTATTATTTTAGCAAAACGATTCATGATTCGATTCGCAATTTGACAACAGCTAAATTGTAATTCCCCTTAAAAATTTTAACATAGCATACAATTATCGGTTTTAAACTTGGCATAAATCTTATTCAATAATTTATGATAAATAATAACAACTACACAGAACGAGAAAACTGGTGTGACAAAACTCAAAATATGACCAGCATTGGTTGCAGGAGTACATGTTATCCTTGCTGCAATAAATTCATCAAATTGTAAACTAGCTTGTAAGAAGTGAGGTCATGCATTGTCCAAATATTTAAAGCATAATTTACTATTTCAGATCAATAAGAACCTTTTTGCCCCATTTTTGAAGAGGATATTTCAAACAAAACTATGTAACCAACAGACTTGAACATTAAAAATAAATAAACAAATAAAATGATTCTAGCAATTATGGTGTTGTTCTCAACATATCAGACTGAAGCAGATTAAAGCCCACCACAAACAAAAATCTTATCAAAGTAGATCAAACATTACTGTCTAATCCAGTCATTGCTTATACAATCTAATTGTACCATTTTGCAGCAAACAAAGAGAATTTGAATGAACTTCTTACCATCAAACTTCTCATTCTGTGCAACCACAATTGGTGAACCTTCAAGCTGCCATAAACAAAATACAAAAACAAAAACAAAACAAAAAAACAAAGTAATCATTAGGAGAAAAGGACACATGACATTGAAGTTTGAACACAAAAAACAGAGCAAAATCATTAACCTTGCAGGACAAGAGCTTGATACAACAACCATTTGGTTCCTCTTCAACTCTAACCAACAAAACAGGGCACACTTCAAAAGCAAAGAACTTGAAATTGTATACGTAACACCTGAAGGTGCTATTGTCAACTCTCTCAATCCTCTCCGCATCCAACACAGAGTACTGACTCGCAGGCAAACTCATGTACTCCACTGCAAACAAAAAAAACTGTTAAGATATTTTAATAAAAATAATATCATATTTCATATATTCAATTTGTCTGTCACCAAATTTATTTCAAATATTAAATCTTCTAATTATTTAAATTTATTTCAAAATTAATTCTGTAGTTTTATTATTTATTATGTTACCATTTGGCTTTAAATGAGTTTATTAAAAACCTCTTGGCCTATCTTGCGCTCTATGTTACATGGACTCGGGTATGAGTGTCGGGTGCGGGTGTGTATCCAAGCGTCAGACCTTCATAAATTTAAATCTTAAGATCTTGGGGTATGTATCCAAATTGGATATAGGTATGGGGACACGTCATATGCACATATATATTGCATATTATATGATATTTTCGGATGAGATGTTTTAAATTATGTAGAAATATATTAGAAATTAAATATGATTAAGAAAAAATATGAAATTTCTATATCTAATTCATTTATGAGCCTAAAAATATTATTTCAGTAGTCACACCCTTAACCTTGTCATATCCGGTGGACACGAGTACTCTAAGGGAAATAGAAGAGTCTGTGTAACATAGCTTGCACTATATATATATTGCTCTCTTTTAGAGTTATGTGATATAGACGAATATCATTGGAGTGAGATTTAGAGTTTACTCTTACATATTTTATATATTGAGATGTTGGAGAGAATAAGAAGGTTTTCTATTCTATTTCACGAATTTTGGGCAACTCTAATTTGTGGCTTGGTTTAACCTTCTGCTGGTCGTCAACACAAACAACAGATGTTGTAAGCAACATGTCAAAAGCAATTTTAGAACAATGATCACACGATTCTCAAATCTACTCTTGTTTTGTCTATATATATTATTATTTAGGAGACTTACATATAGGTTTACATATAACTCTTAATAGGTAGACTTATTGTCCAATAAGTTAATGATAATTTTTATCAAACATTATTAAAAAAAACATCACTAATTATTAATTTTCAACGACAGTTTAAAAGTTGTCACAAAAAAATGTCACCAATTATTAGTTTTAGTGACACAGAAAAATCAAAACTAATTTTCTACTCTCAGTTTAAAAAATTCGCCACAAAAAGTCACTAATGGTAAGTTTTAGCGACAATTTATAAAAAATGTGACAGAAAAAAAGTCATGTCAATTTTTAGCGATATATGCAAACAATGTCACAAAAAATTATTTATAGCAACAATTTTACCATGAATTATTTTTATTTTTAATAAACCTTGATGAGAATTAAGTCATCATTATCATAGTTAATATAATATTTGTGCTAAATATCTTATTTATTTATCTTGCTACACACTAACAAAAACAACAACATAAAAAACACTCCAACTTATAGAATTTCAATGATTCAATACCGAGCAGAGAGAGAGAGAGAGAGAGAGAGAGAGAGAGAGAGAGAGGGAGTCTGAGAACATTACTGAGAGGTCGAGCGAGCTCTCGAACCGACACGGACTCTCTTCGGCGGGCGATGAATCGGGCTTTGGGGGCGGAGTCAGCTGAAATGCGAAGAGAGGGTTTGGGAGATTCATCGGGAGAGGATAGAGTGAGTAGAACATGCCTTTTTGCAGAGAGAGGAGACCTGGGGTTTTTGAAGTGGAACGAAATTGAAGACAGATGCGAGGAAGATGAGTTCAATGCCATGGTCGAAAGAGAGACTGGTGGGTTTGCTTGGCTCTGGAAGTAGAAAGAGAGAGTGAGAGAGCACAAGTGTGGTTGAGGATGAGGACACGGAATCTGCTAAGGTGGGTGATGTCACGCTTAGCAACAACTGCTTGGGATTTGCTATCCTGTACGGATGGATGCGCCCAGGATAAGCCTACGGGGGATTCTATCTATGGTGGCCCAACAACTTCCTCCTATTTGCTAACCTGCACTGATGACTGCCAAAGTGGGGTCGACTGCTCTTTCGAAGAAAGGGTTTGGCTTTTCTCAATAATTTTGAGAATTTACATTATTTATTTTTTTATAATTTGTTGTGTAAAATATTTTATAAAAATTAATATAATTAGATATCAATTATATTTATTTTAAAAAAATAGATAATAAATTGAATTTCATAAATCCTTATCTTTTTTTTTTTAATACAAATTTGTTGACTTTTTTAGTTTTCGAAGATTATAAATGTAATTCGAGTGTGCCAGTAAGAATCAATACGTCCTTATAAAGATTAATAAATGTCAACTAATTAGTCAGACGATTACTTCGAAATTCTTTCGGCTTTAATAAAGAGAACTTTATTAGTGGCTTAGTTTTTTAGGAGAAAATTTATAAGACTACGTAAGGAGTTGTTTGAGATGAAATATATAAGTGCATTTTTTGAATTTTTATCTAAAAATGTAGAGGAAAAAAAGATAATTGATTGGGATAACTTTTTGACTTTTTATAAAAAAAAATGTGTAGTAAAATATTGTATAAAATAGTAAATTTACCGAACTACCCTTCTGTGAGGGTACTTAGAGTTAGTGCATGTCAGTGATGGTACTTATAGTCAGTGCACTGTGTTGCATTGTGCTAGACACTGAATTTGTTTTTTTTGTTTTGTTTTGTTTTGTTTTTTTTTTTTGTTTTTCACACGTGAGTTGGAATGGGACAAATAAGGGTAATTTTGTCTTTTTACCTTCTGACTAATCAATTCTAGTTTTCCAATAAAAATCGTATAAACTTTCTTACTTTTTTAGTGACTTTTTTACTTTTTGTATTTTTTAGGTGATCCCAAACACCTACTAAGTAAGATAAAAGAAAAAGGGAACAACAGTGTCAGAAATCAAACTTTTATTAAATACACAGAAGTGTACAATTGTACCTTCACGCTTTCACAGCTTCGAATGGGATTACAACAACATACTAACTTGAATTACTCTTATGAATTTGAAGTGTAGTATAAGAATGTAAAGACTAGAATTTAAAGGACTGAAAAATATAAAGTAAATAAACTAGCTTTCTAGATTTTGTTCCGGGTCCTTCTTTATTAGCACTCTCCTCTATTTATAGGCTCAAAATAACCGCCTATGTGGCCGATAATCCGTCAAAGTAGGTGATAATCGCGTTTAAATGATCTCGATGATCACCGAGTGTGACATACGGTTTTGATCATTGTTTTCCACTATTCCACTCTTTCTCGTTATGCTTCCTCTTGAATTTGAATTTAAATCAGAGACAATCGCTTGGCCACGCCGCCTTGGATATATTGACTATTCCCATGTCTCATGGATTTATTGTTAATGCCACAGCTACCACACATCTTGATGATTGGAGACCTTTATCGATTCCCTAATTTATCCCTTATAATCCACGGTCAAGCTTCGATAAGCGCATAAAATATATAGCAAACATTACCTTCTGTACTAATATAGCCAATACTTGGTAATATTAGTGAATTAGTGCGCTTCACCCACGTCCTAGGACGTGCATGGACTTTATTTATCTTGGAAGTGTAACTGTCTCCAAGCAATGAAACACAGAACTTCATTAAATTCCCCCTTGCGCTTGAATATTACCTCTACTATCAGTGTAAACGAAGGGACTGATACATCTCTAATGGCTAATCAAGCTCTCTCTTTCATCGATCAGGCATACGAGAAGGTTTTGAACAATGATGGCCAATCTCGAAAGAACTTTCATGCATTTATTAACCATGTTTATCCTTCTCCATTTATACAAGTTATGGAGGCTTTTATGAATATGAGCCTTTAGACCAAACACTTGCCAAAATGGATCTTGGAAGTTTTTATCCGCTCCAAAACCTTCTCGCAGGATGAAGTTGCCTCATCTTCATCGAAATATCGCCGGAATGCTTGGCCAACACCAACCTAATCATAAACAATGGAGCAGATTCATCACAGATATGTTCAATTCGATGAGCCTACTATAATTCTTCACTCTTCAAGCACCTGGGTAGTATATCCTTCTATCCCCTTTGACCACCTTTGTTGTCTTGAAGACAATTTGCTTTAGGCATGGTATACCTCTACCTTGCCGACCAAAATAGTGCAAAAGACCCCTTACCCCATTGAGGCTTTGGGAATAAGCCCCTCACTCTTGGCCAAGAAAGCAAAACTTTGGTCTTCGGACTGGCTAGAGTGTGTAAATGATCCTCAGTTTCCACCTTCTTTCAGAAGGGACCCCACTACTCCTTCCCTTCCTCCTAATCCTAATTAGATTGAGGAATTGAAACTTATCCTCTTTCAAAACTAGCATTTTTCCCCCTATTGGGCTCTAGTTCCTCCAACTGCTTATCAGCAATATAAAGCCCAAACCCTGCTTGCTGCATTTTTTCATTTATCCTTCAAAGTCTTTCAAGATGACATTCCTCACAAGAACTTTCTGTGGGCTTGTGACATTATCTCTTAAAGTCACAACCTCAACCCTATGGCTCAAACAGAACTCCACACTTTCCTAGACTAGCTCCCTTTGCTATCCAACTAGTACAAGAATGCTTTGGCCACCAGGGAGTCATAGGAGGAGACCTTTGCTGTTCGCATCCAAACCCAATATGAAGTAGAAAATCTTTTTGAAGAATATGAAGACTTTAAGAAGCCTGACTCAGAGTATGGAAAAGATGTTAATATGGATGATATGTGTGGGATAGATGAAGTGAAGAAATCTTTTAAGCAAACGAAATTTAAGATGAGGGCCTAGCAACTCTTTTACCAAATAAGGGCTCATCAATTAGATAAACCAAATTTAGATAGGATAGAGGAGAAGTTAGAAAAAGAATATGTGTTTATTGAATTTTGCTGGACAAAGTTTCATGACCTTATAACTTTGTTCATTCCTTACTTTTATGAAATTGAGAATGTAGCCAAATAGGCTCTCCCAATGTAAATATTTATATCAATAAAATTGGGTTCACATATTCCAATTGCATGGTTAATATGACTTTATCCTTCAATTTGTTCATATAATTTATAAATAACAGTTTTGAAGTAACCAATCTTATTTTGAAGCCTGGCTTTAGTATTTCGAAGCATAGAGTTCCCTTCACAAAGTGACAAGATCTTCCTTCGAAGGGCTCTACCTTAGTAGAAAGTTCAAGAAAGTACTTTCATGTATGGGTAAGTCCCCTAGTGTTTAAAATTTTCACACCATTTCATCGAGTATTGGCATTGTAGTGCCCACTTACTTCGAAACCAAATCTAGGCAAAAACTATACTTCCTTTAATCAAAGAATACTAAAACATTCCTTCGAAGGCAATTTTCCTTGATGGAAAGCCTAGGAGCATACCTTCAAAACTTTCGAAGTAAACAAGTCCCAACTCTGCTTGGGTTTAAGGCATAAGTTTTAAAGATTCTGGGAAAACACTGGCTTCGAAGCCAACCACTTGTTTCGAAGCCAAGCTGAGCATTTAAAATATATTTTCCTCTCTTATAAGGTAACAAAATGCTGCTTTGAAAGAGGTTCTCTTTGTTGTGTTTTGAGGACCCCCTTTTTTTGTTTTAAAATACAGGCCTTAATCTCACATGGATTAAAATAACCAATCAATTAACTTGAGTCTATTTGACCTCAAGTAGGTCAATGAGCAACTTTTGGATGTAAAGGTTTGAAGCCCCAATTTCTCACGCTCTTACCTATTTGTTTGTGGTTTGTATGATGATCCTATACTCCTTGTGTTTCCCACACAGTGGGGTAATAATGTTTCAAATACTTACCATTAATTTTTCTGGGATGCACATATCTATTTAGGTTCTTCAAATCGTAGGCTCCCCCAAGCAGGACTCTATAGACTTGGTATGGCCCCTCCCAATTAGGTGACCACTTGCCAACTTGTGGCTTTTAATGCCTACTAGAACTCGTCTACATTTTCCAATTCCAAACACATGCTTGGATGATATTGATCCGTACTTAGGTGATCCTGGTATTTGACCCTTAAGGACTTTATATTGATCTCAATAGATAATATTGCATCATGTCTATATACTAAGACATAAGGGGTAATTCTCGTGCTTGATCTTTAGGAAGTCCTATATGCCCATAATACATCCAATAGTAAATTATGTCAATCTCTTGGATTGTCCTTAACAACCCTCTGTATTCCTTTCTTTAAGGATTTGATCAATGACTCTACTTGGCCATTTGCTTGTATATAATAGGGGGTGTAATTAATAAGACTAATTCCAAACTCTGCTGTAAAAGCTTTTACTAGCTTTCCATCGAACATAGTCCCATTATCCATAGTTATGGTTTGTGGAATACCAAACCTGTGGATTAATTCTTTGATGTGAAGTCAATTACTTTGTCTAATCCACTGTTTTATAGGGCTTAGCTTCGATCCACTTTGTAAAGTAGTCTGTAGCTACTAAGATGAAACAATGTTGTTTCGAAGAAGGTGGGTAAATTTTTCCTATCGTATCCATTGCTCATCCTCTAAATGGCCAAGGCTTCACTATTGCATGTAGATCAGTTATTGGAACATGTCTTATCATGCCAAGCTTTTGGCATGTTTGGCAACCTTTTGCATACTCTATGTAGTCCTTAAGGATGGTTGGCCAATAATAAGAGTGCCTTCGAAGTAACTATCTCATCTTAACTCCAGGCTGGTGAGCATCACAAATGCCCTCATGCACCTCACCATGGCAAATAATGCTTCATTTGGTCCCAAACACTCTAATAAGAGACAATTTGCCCTCTTTGTAAAGAGCATTCCCATACACTATGTATTGTATAGACTATAATTTAAGCTTTCACGCCTTCGAGGATGAGCCAATCAAATATTGAATGATTGATGTCTCCACTCGCTTCTTCCAAGTCATTCTGATTAGCTTCTACCAATAAACCTCGTTCGGCTAAGGGTGATATCAACTTCTGATATGTTTCTTGGCCCATATCTATCTGAATATTATTATCCTTTCTTTTGAAATTTGATGCTTTCTGAGCCACATTATTAGCCTTGTGATTTATGAATCTTAGAATATAAGTTATATCTACCACTTGAAAATGGGAGAACAAATGTACAACAGCAACTTAGTATGGTAATATACTTGCACTTTGACATTTAAAGATCCCTTTCACTTGATTAATTACTAATTGAGAATATCCAAATATATCAACTGCATGAGCCTGTAAACCAATGAGTATCTCAAGTCCCATAATCAAGGCTTCGTATTCAGCTTGATTATTGGTACAAATAATCTCATCAACTCTGAAACCATGTGTGGTTTCTGCTCCTTGGGGTGATTTGATCACTACACCAATTCCTACCAGGCCATTAGCCTTTAATCCATCGAACCACATTTTCTATGGCTCTAAATCCACTGTGTCAAGTTCCATTGTTCCTTGACACTCTGATTGGCATGGATGATCAACCAAGAAATTGGCCAATACCTGTCCTTTCACTGCCTTTTGAGGGACATATTCCAAATGGAACCCTAACAAAGCCAAAATCCATTTACCTATCCTTCATTTTAATATAGGTCTAGACAACATGTATTTAACCAAATCTGTGGTTACAATTACCAAGACAGTAGTAGGCAAAAGGTAATATCTTAATTTTATTGCTGCAAAGTACAAGGCTAAGCACAGCTTTTCAACAGTTGAATATTTACATTCACAAGAGTTTAAAAGCCTGGTAAGGTAATATACTGCTTGCTCCTTGCCTTCCTCATTGTCTTTAGCCAAAAAGACTCCTAATGATTCTTCAGCTATAACAATGTATAACTTTAAGGGTCGGTTCTTCCTTAGTGGCATCAGAACTAGAGGTTTGGCCAAGTAGGCTTTTATTCTTTCGAAAGCAGCTTGATGCTCTGTTGTCCACCTAAAATCTTCTTTACTTTTTCACTTAAAAAGAGAAGAAAAAGTTTTAGTTTTCCTAGCAGTGTTAGAAATAAAGCTTCAAAGGAAATTAACTTGACCAAGGAACTCTTGCAAGTCTTTCTCACTTGATGGAGGTTTGGCTTCAATGATGGCTTTTGCTTTATTCTGGTCAATCTGTATTCCCTTCTTGTGTACTATGTACCCGAAAAAGTTTCCAGCTGACACCCCAAAAACACATTTGAGTGGACTGAGTTTTAGCTTGAATTTCCTCATTCTTTTGAAGGCTGCTGTCAAGTGGACCAGATGCTCTTCCATAGATTGAGATTTTACCATAATATCATCAACATAACACTCTAAGTACTATTCAATGAGATCATGGAAAATGGTGTTCATTGCTCTTTGATATGTTGCTCCAGCATTCTTCAAACCAAATGACATTTTAACCCATTCAAAAGTCCCAATGTTCCTAGGATACCCAAGGTCGCCTAATGAACATCCTCCTCTGCTATGCATATTTGGTTGTAGCTAGAGTGACCATCCATCATTGACAAGATCCTGTGTCCTGTTGAACTGTCTACTAGTAGATCCACTACAAGCATGGGGTACTCATCTTTTGGAGTCGTCAAGTTTAGATTTCTAAAGTCATTACAGATCCTCAATTTGCCATTATTCTTAATCACAGGCACTATGTTGGATAGCCATTCAACATACCTAGCTATTCTGATAAAGCCTGCCTTAGCAATCTCCTCCTTCACCTTTTGAATCACCTCAGGACTCATTCGCCTAGGCTTTTGTTTGTATGGTTTAAAATTTGGCTCAACTAGAAGCCTATGTTCCACTAATAACGTATCCAATCTAGGTAGATCATTGTAAGACCAAGCAAAACAATCCTTGTATTCTTTCAGTAAGGCCAATAACTGGTTCCTGGCTATAAGATCCAACCAAGTACTAATATAGGTAGGCTGTTGCATTGATGTATCCCCTAGATTGATCTCTTCTGAGTGCTTACCACTATCTTTCCTTCAACTTCTGCTGACTTCGAGACAACTCTCTTGTCTTGATCTGTTACAACCTTTCTCGCTCTGACTCTTTGCTTTCTTCTTCATAGACAAAGTCTCCCATAGGGCCTTTTCCTCCTCAGATTCCTAGACTTTAGTTTCAATGTCCAATGCACAATATTTTCTTAGAGCCAATGGTTTAGCCTCTTGTTGCTCATGTTTGTAGTAGTCATTCATTATGGCTTCCTTTCTTCCTTTCAAACTTCGACTATTGCATTGGTGTCCAATGTGAAGAACTTTACCAAAGCTAAAGGTCCGCTTCTTGATCCTCTTGCCTACAATTAGGCATTGTTGGTATCTTTGATGGTGTATTCATCATCTGCACTTTCTTGCACCAAGTGTTTCAGGTGTACCAACTCCTCATCACCGTCACTGACCGTCTCCATTAGGCTTCCTCAAGATGCTCAAGGAACCACCCTTCGATATATAGCTTTGCTTCGCAAAATCAGATAAGCAATGAAGGGTCAGGGTCTCAGATTCATCTTCTATGTCTCCCCATTGTTCAAGGCATACATTTGTTGGTGTGGATCCAATCTCTGCCAAGCAAGGCATTATATTTGGCATTGCTGTCTATGATGAAAAATGCAGTCATACAATCCCTTGTTCCCATACTTAGATTAATGGGTAATATGCCTTGGGCCATCTATTTGTCCCCAGCAAAGCCAGCAATGCTCGTACTTGTTGGGTTCAACCTAGGATTTCTTTTGCTCAACTTTTTTCAAAGATGAACGAAAAAGTAGATTTACTGCTGCCCCATTAGCCACTAGTACCCTATTCATTTCTATTCCATCGAAGTATGCCTTAATGTACAAGGGTTTAACATGCTGAGTCATGTATGCTGTGGGAAATTCAAAGGGATATGATAGATTAACTATATTTACCTTTTCACTTTTTTCCTCAGTCCCCATAGACCTTGTTAACTTCGGACTCACCTTGAACTACGTTGGCTTATGAGTCTTCATTGGAAACTCCTATGGGGTCATCCTCTTACCCCTCCTGATTTCCTTCTCCTGCTTAGAATTCTTGAGGCAATATACCATATTGATTGTTATTGGAGCGAATGAGCCAAACTGCACCACTGGCTGTATTTGTTCTCCTTCTGTGTTAATTAGACTAGATGCCTGGAGAGCATCTTCAATACTACATTCTAAAACCTCTGAGCTGGTAGGCTCCTTAATAGTAGCATGTTGTTGATCTTCCTTGAACACAGACATTGACTGTTCAGCCATGAAAGTTTCGAACATATTTTCTTCGGCCAATACTTGTCCTTGGCCTTGTTCACTTTCCTAGGCCGCCTCACCGTCTCATCACTTCCATTAAGGCCTTTTGAGACCTCGCCAAACTTGATCGTTTTTTATTTTTAGTTCAATATGAACCTTAGCTGCTTCTCACCGGCACTTGCTGAGCTTGGAAGCGTGCTTCAACCCACCTCCTCATTTGATCCCTTGATTGCACAAAGGAGGTGCCCTCACCACTTCCCTAAGATCCTCTAGTATCGAGTACACCTCTCGGATTATTCTCCTCTAAGATCTAAAGATGACAGGAACCATATCTAGTTGCTTTATCTTAGGATTTTTGAGTAAAATCCAATTAAAATAGGCTTAATCATTTTTTTCCTTGCTTTTAAAGGCCTTCCTTTAGGTTGGTATCATCTTAAGCTTGTTCTGCATGACAAACTAATCTGGTACTCTTGGGATCCATGAACCCACTATGCCAGCTGGAAGGCCTACTGCTTTTGTCTTTGAAGGCCAATCATTGGAGGCTGTAAGGTCTGTTACTTTTGTCTTCGAAGGTCAATTATTGGTGACTATAGGGCCTACTGTTTTTGTCTTCGAAGGCCAATCATTGGTCTTAATTCCTTGTTTTAATTAATCTCCGCTTACTCACAAGCTTTCATCGCCATTCTGTAATAGTTTGCGGTTCGGTTTCATACAAAGGCCTCTTGCCTTGCGATAGGTTCTTGGTGTCCAGTGGCCTCTCCAAGGATGGCTGCTAGTTAGAACCCCTTGGATATGCCCTTTTATTGTAGGCATTGATTAGCCTATGATCCCTTTGCACATCTTTGTAATACTACTTCCCATCAACTAGAAGCCCTTCCAGCCATTTATAACTCAACCTACATCTGGGACACATCCATTGTATAAGAGTTGTTTCAAGTGAGTCATCATCTATGAACTCTTCGCTAGGATCATCCTTTTGGCCTATGAAACTCTGCCCATTTGCTGGTGAAGATTGTGCATTCTTTTGAAAGGCATTTGGACCAGCCACATGCATCTACACATTGACCTCATCCATCTCTTTCAAGGAAAGGCTCTTCTCCATCTTTTAGGCAAGAAAGTTTGGTGTGCCAACATTGGTTACAGCTTCTTTGATTTCTAGAAAAAGGTCAATTTCAATTCCCATTGCCTTCTTTGTCTTGGTTGGGAATTTTAATTTTCCTTTCCGAATCTACTCTTGAATCCTGTCTCGAAAAATAATACAGTTTTTAGTTGAATGAGACCAAGAATTATGCCATTTACAGTACATTTTGCCTTTTATTTCTTCTAAAGTTGGGATCTTAACTCAGGCAATTTAAAAAAATGTGTTGCTAACAAATGATCAAATATGTCATCTACTTTTGATATATCGAAAGAGTACTGCCTATGAAGATCTTTTTTTTTTTAAACTGTTGATCGATAGTGGTATTTTTCTCAATTAATGCCTCAGATCATAGATTGTTGTTCTATAATCTTTATCAGATCAATTTCAAAATTAAGGTCCCTATAATAGGTCCTATAAGATGCATTATTTCGATCCTGCTTCTTCTTCAAGGAGAGTCTCATATCTAGCAACTTTATAAGTTAGTTTTATTAGGTCTAGAAACTCATGAATCAAACTTTTTTAAAGCCTAAACTCCAACCCATTTTGGGCTAATCTACAAATTCAGTTCATGTATTATGACCCTATATTTGTTTCTGCGTCTTTGAATCTAGCAATGAATTGAGCAACCTTTTCATTAGGCCTCGCTCAACCTTGCCAAGTCTACCATGGATACTTCAGCTTTGTTTGGAAAAATCAAGCATAAGATACCTCTTCCATTTGTTGCCAATCTAGATAGAGCCAAGTATAAGGTTTGTATACCATATGAAGGTTGCCCCAGCTTAGAGAGTTTGGAAAAGTCTTAGTTTCATGTAATCATTGTTAATGAATTCACCACATTGGCTCAGAACCTAGCAATGTGCTCCACAGCTTGACCGGTTTCCATTTCCATAAAAAGGGCAAAGTCTTGTATCCTAAATCCCTTGGGTATTCATGTAACCTATCCACCCTACCATAGGTCTATCTTGTCAAACATTCTAAACGGCCTTAGGCCCATCCCGTGTCCTTATCAAATATACTATACGACCTTAGGCCCATTTCATATTCATACAAAATGACCTTTGGTCCAATCTTATAATTTCGTGCTTATCAATCACGCTTTCAAGTCTTTTATGAATCGTACATGTAACATACTCATTCATAATACAAATTTATGAGTTCAAAAATCCACATAGGTAGTAGTTAGAAAATAACATACATGAAAATATCTTTGTAAGATATTACTTACTGTGTTCAGATGGTTGATTTGTCACCGCGATTGACCCTATACAATTCATAGCACATACAAAAATTGTGTCACAATACAATTCAATCTATTCTTTAATTTATTTATCTTTCTTAGGCTTCTGTCTAACTTTATAGTTCATTTAGAATGCTCAATGTATACCTAAGAGTGCTTAGAAATGCAAAAGAACGGAAAATGCGACATAAAATAACATTTCAAACACGAGCGTAACATTGGTCGCTCGAGCGAACTCTTTGGTCTACTAACGTAATCGATGCTCTCATTTTACGCTCGAGCTAACTTTTAGTCGCTATGCCAAAACTGAAAATAAAAGGTTGTCACTCGAGCTAATTTCCAATGTCTACAAAAGTACTGGAAGCTCGAAATGTATGTTAGAGTAACAATTCCATCGCTCGAACGAACTACTCGAATTCTGGAATTTCCAAAATTCTGTTTGAGCTTCAAAACACAACTCCAAGGCTCCAGATTCATGCATGACTCACTCAAATATGCAAGAACACTCCCAAATATATATATTTAAAGCTAGTTTCAACCTATAGCTCAAAATTCCATTAATTCAATATAATTCAACCCTTTAACCTTATGTTTGAAGAGCCATCTTTATATCTTGCATCCATAGAGTTCAAAACTTAGAATTGACTCTAAAACATGGCAATTCATGCATGCATCTAAGATATAATTTCCAATTCACCATAATTTACAAGGGTCATGCTCAAAATTGAAGAATCAAAACAAATTCATGCATGCATGCTCACATTGATCACAATTCCCACAATCTTTGCTTTCACATACTTAACTACATATTCTTTTTGAATTCACATTTATGTGGCTTAAGTTCATGAATTAGAGTTCAATTACTCACCTAGAGCCTTTAATTCTTCCAATCCTAGCAAGTTCTTAAGCTTAGCTTCCCAAATCTTCAATCTCCAAGTCAATTCCTTCAAGTTCTTGCCTCCCTCTCTCTAAGATGGTGTTCTCTTAACTACATATTCTTTTTGAATTCACATTTATGTGGCTTAAGTTCATGAATTAGAGTTCAATTACTCACCTAGAGCCTTTAATTGTTCAAATCCTAGCAAGTTCTTGGGCCTTGCTTCCCAAATCTTCAATCTCCAAGTCGGCCTTCAAGTTCTTGCCTCTCTCTCTCTCTCTCTATATATATAGTGTATAATCTCAAAGACATTGATAAAGAAGAGCTCAATTCTATGAGCCTAAGCACTAATCTCATCATATAGATAGTAGGTGATTAGCTTAGGCTAATTAAGCTTGATTAAAGCTAAGCAATCTTCCTTAAGGTTAATCAACTTAATCTGATTAATTTGATCCGAATCAGTTTTTAATTAAATTTCACTATAGGCTCCCAAAATTATACTAATCACCATGAAACGGTTAATTTCATTTCGTCATTTATGCCCCTCAATTGCATATTATAACAAAATATAGAATAGATATCTCTACGCTGGACCGATATGAATTAAAAAACACATATAATCACATGATTAGTATCCAAAATCACATTAGACACATAATCACAAGTATAATCAAGATACCAGTATGATACTAATAGGGTTGTCACATTCTTCTCAGAGGAAGTTTGGTCCTCCAAACTTATGTTACCTTCCATTGGAAACAGATATAGGTAGCGCTGTTGCATGTCATCTTCTTTTCCCACGCATTTCTTTCACCATCTAATAGATTTGTTTCTCGCTTGTTTCACTTGTCAATCAACGACTGTTTTGGTCATTCTTCATATTTCATATTGTCGTCAAGGGCTATTCAATGATAATCAATTACGTGGAATGGATCTCGAAGATAGTCCCTTAACATTGACACGTGGAATGCATTGTGCATTTGTACCATACCTGGCGGTAAAACAACTTTATACACAACAGGACCAAGTCTCTCCAGAATTTGGAATAGTCCAATATAACGGGGTGACAACTTACCCTTCTTACCGAATCTCAACTAGCTTTTCATTGGAATTAAATGGATGAACACATGATCACCAACCTCATATTCAAGAGGCCTTCTTCTAACAACTGCATAACTCATTTGTCGTCCGAAATGCCTCTTGAGTCTTTGTGAGTCACTTTAATCTTTTCGGTGGTAGTTTGCAGAATTTCAGGCCCAAGCAAAACTCTATCCTTAACTTCTGTCCAACAGACCGGTGATCTACATTTTCTTCCATATATGGCTTCATACGATGCCATGCCAATGCTGGAGTAGAAGCTGTTATTAAATGCAAACTCCGCCAATGGTAAGTAATCTTCTCAACTCCCCTGAATATCTAAGGCACACATTTGAAGCATATCTTCTAGAGTTTATATGGTTCGCTGCTCCGACTCCCATCACTTTGTGTGGAATGCAAGATTAAGTTTCAATTTCTCCCATTGCTCTTTGTAGGCTTCTCCAAAATCTAGACACAAATTTCAATCTCTATCCCACACAATAGACACTAGTACTTCATGTAAATGGACGATTTGATCAACATATATAGTAGCAAGTCTATAAGCATCGAAATTGTTCAACAGAAGAAAATGTGCAGATTTAGTCACCATCAACTATAACCTAGATAGAATTTATACCTCTTGGGGTTCGAGGTAGTCCCACAATAAAGTCCATGGTTATATGCTCCCACTTCCATCCTAATAGGAGATGTTGAAATAGACCCGCCGATTTCTAATGTTCAAATTTTAACTTGCTAGCATTGAAGACATTTAGACACATATTTTGCAATTTCCGCTTCAGATTAGGCCACCAATAACTTTGTTTCAAATCCCGATACATCTTGTTGTTGCTCGATGCATTGCAAACATGGACTTGTGGGCTTCATCCAATTCTTTTTCAAATCGAGATGTTCGTAACACATAACTGCTTTTGGAATTTTAACACTTCATTCCCCATATTAAATCCTTTGGTCTCGCTTCAAACTCATCAATTATCTTCTTAAGGAACTCATTCTCTTTTTGTTTCGCTTGATCTCATCAATAATTGCTTGCTCAACTAAAATGCGCTATCATTCTCGCCTCGCTCATGTAGTACTACTTCAATCTTGGATTTTTCAAAGTCTTGCAAGATTTCATTTTGTTCAGTGACTAGACAAGCCAAGTTTCCCATTGATTTTCTACTTAATGAATTAGCAACTATATTGACTTTTCCCGAGTGATACTGAATCTGGAGATCATAATCTTTTATCAGCTCAAGATATTTTCTCCATCGCATATTCAGTTCTTTTTGGGTAAAGAAATACTTCAGACTTTTGTGATCCGTATAAATTTCACATTTTGCCCCATTGGTGTATGCCACCATAATTGCCTCTATCTTCTATGGGTCTATAGAAATCCCGTCTTTGTTGATGACATGCCCTAAGAAAACAACCTCATTTAACCAAAATTCACATTTCTTCAGTTTAGCAAATAATTTCTTTTCTCTAAGTGTTTGGAAGACAGTTCTCACATGTTGTTCATGTTCAATTCTACTCTTTGAATATATCAAAATATCATCAATAAAAACCACAATAAACTCATCAAGGTAGGATTTAAAAATTCGGTTCATAAGATCTATAAATGCTATAGGTGCATTAGTCACTTCAAATGGCATAACCAGAAATTCATAATGTCTATACCTTGTCTTGAATGTGGTTTTCTCAACATCTTCTACTTTCACCTTCCATTGGTGGTATTTGGATCGCAAATTGATTTTTGAAAACACTTGTGACCCCTGTAACTGGTCAAACAGATCATCAATTCAGGGCAATGGATATTTATTCTTGATTGTTACCTTGTTCAGCTCCTGGTAGTCAATACACAAACGTAAGGTCCCATCTTTCTTTTTCACAAACAATACTGGTGCACCCCAAGGTGAAGTACTTGGTCTAATAAAACCCTTATCAAACAAGTCCTGCAGCTGCTCTTTCAACTATTTTATTTTAGTAGTAGACATTCTGTAGGGTGTTTTTGAGATAGGTTGGGTGCCTGGTACAACATCAACGGTAAACTTTATTTCTCTGTCAACCAATTACCCTGTCAGTTTATCAAAAAATACATCTGGAAAGTCTTTAACAACATGAATACTTTCTAATTCAACATTTATTGATTATTCACTCAAGATACTACACAAGTAACCCTGACACCCCTTCCTAAGCAGTTTACATGCTTTCATTACTAAAATTAGATAAGGTGGAGGCACTACACCGTTAATAACAAATACAAACTCATCATGTCTGGGCAGTCTAAAAAAAACCCGTTTTGTTATACAATCAATAATGGCACAATATTTAGACAACCAATCCATATCCAGAATTACATCAAAGTGTCTAATGTTCAAGGGTAACAAATCCACATACAAGGTAGCACTGTCAATACGCATATCACAAATATGATACATAGATGTACGCAAAGTAGATTCCCCAAATAGACGGGATACACATGACGAATATGGCAATGATTCTAGGGGTCTATTCAATCTAGATGCAAATGTAGTTAACACAAAAGAATGTGTGGATCTGGAATCAATTAACACAAAGCATCTTGATTACATATAGATATAGTATCTAAGACAACAACTTTAGCATTTTGTGTGTCACATGGGACGAGTGCAAAGAATCTCCTTTGTCTCATTATGTCTCTGGTAGTAGCAAGCCTCATAGTATTCCCCAGCTTTGGGATGGATCCATCGAACTAGCAGCCGGTTTTCCACTTCTTTGCTGCTCAATTTGGGTACAATCCCTTACCATGTGGCCCATTTTACCATATTTAAAACAAGCCTCGGAAATACGATAACAAACCCCATGATATTTCTTACCACACTGATTACATGTTGGTGTTGTATCTTTGGCAGAGCCTGAAATGCTTGAGGATCCCGTATTTCGCTTTTTCGACGATCCCCTCGTTAAGAAAAAGCTTTTTCTACGATCCCCTCGTTAAGAAAAAGCTTTTTCTCTTACTTTTTCAGTTAGTTGGTGGTTTACTCTAATTGACCATATTGGTTTCTAATATTAAAGCCCGATCCAACACATCAATGTAAGTAGGCAATTTCAACACATTCACTCTTTCTTGAATATCATTACAGAGACTGCCCTCAAATTTTCTTGCCTGCTTATAGTCAGTGTTGACCATATGCGGTGTGAACCTAGCCAATTCTATAAACTTTGCCTTGTATTCTGCCACAGTCATATTGTCTTGTTTATATCCCTCAAATTCAGACACTTTTCTATCACGGGCACACTGCGGAAAGTATTTATCATAAAAGAGCTCTAGAAATTGTGTCTAATCTATGCCGTTGTTATCATCACGAATTAGCATCCACAACCTTCTTGCTTCATCTTTCAAAGGTAAAGGTAGCCAACCATTTCTATGCTTCAAGGCATGTAAACACTTTAAACATTTTTTCAATACCAAGGACCCAAGCCTTGACCTTCAATGGATCTACTCCCACCGGAATAGTCGTGGCTTTATTTTCTTAAACTCTTTAGTAAGAGTTATTGTTCACCATTGCTTTGCAAGTCTTGCACAAAGTTGTATTGGAGGTGGGGTGGCGGTTGTTGCCTCAATGTTTCGCCTTGTCCTATATCAACTTTGCCTATTCTATCCATCTAGTAGTAGAGGATTCCTTTATATCATTGGCTCTTGTCCTCACTATTATCAGATGAGACTTGCATTATATTTATACAAAACCATTTACACAATATCCATAGACCAAAAGAGTATGCATATACAAATAGACAACAATTCATATATCACGCTGTCACATATTTTAGAACACTTTAGCGTATTCTTAATGCATTCAAACATATATTTACCATATGAATGCAACTTAAGTCTTTTCTAGGCACTTTATTGATCACTTGGACAAGTGTGTGAGTTATTAACTCGTACTCTAATACCACTCTATCATGAGCCGAACCTGCCCCTATAGGTTAGGATCATAACCGACCAATAATCATGAGATGACCTATAGCCTCAGATGGAAATCAATCATATTTAACAATAATAGGGGGGCCAGAAATTAAAAAATTTGTCTAATGAGCTGTGCATATATGATATTACAAAACTTTACACATTATATTAATAACTCACACCATTCAGTCGTTAAAGACATACACATATCCAAGATCATTCAAAAAGAGTCCTATACAGACTTGGTCTCATGGGACCTCAAAAGTAAAAAAAAGAAAATTTATAAGTAAAGCCTCGCACATGAGGCATCCATAGCAGACTTCACAGTATCTGGTATCCTTAATGGGTTCACTAGGGTTGAGGGTGGGTATCCCGTTGGTTAGCAATAAACATATTAATAAAGAGAGAGCTAACGCCTAGTGAATAATACTAGAGTAAAGAGGATACTGAATAAGATTCGCATATACACAAACCATACTTGTACTTAATACATATGAAGAACAATTCTCATTCATAACAGACTTAAGTAAATCACAATGGAATGACCTCGGGTCCAATCCATTATATTCAGAATGTATGAAAAGAACGAAACGACCTTGAGTCCAGCATATTCATATACAAAATGACCTTTGGTCCAATACATTCATATTCATAACGACCTTCGATCCAATACATTCATAATCGAAACGACCTTTGGTCCAAAACATTTATTCATAATCAAAACGACCTTCAATCCAACATATTCATACGTGCATTGATAATCATGATCATGTTCACATTCATATTCACATTTAAAATGCCCTTTGGTCCACTAAATTCCTTACTCAAAATGACTTTTGGTCCGTTTGACAAACATATAAAATGACCTTCAAATTCATATATAAGATGACCTTAGGTCTATCTTGTCAAACATTCTAAATGGCCTTAGGCCTATCTCGTGTCCTTATCAAATATACTAAACAGCCTTGGGTCCATTTCATATTTGTACAAAATGACCTTTGATCCATTCTTATATTTTTGTACTTATCAATCATGTTTCAAGTCTTTTACGAATCAGGCAGGTGGAATACTCATTCATAACACAAATTCATGAGTTCGGAAAACTTATCACATAGATAATAGTTAGAAAATAACATACATGAAAATATCTTTACTAAGATATTACTCACTGTGTACAGATGGTTGATTCGTCCTCACGATTGACCCTACACAATTCATAGCACATACGGAAATCAGGTCACAATACAATTCAATGCATTCTTTAATTTATTTATCTTTCTTTGGGTTTTTTGTAAATCTTTAGTTCATTTAGAATGCTCAATGTATGCCTAAGAGTACTCAAAAATGCAAAAGAATGGAAAATGAGACATAAAATAACTTTTCAAAGTATCCTGAAATAGGGCACTTCGCTTGAGTGCAACATTTGTCATTTGAGCAAATCCCTTGGTCTCAAAAGTACTAGATGCTCTTATTTTACGCCGAGCCAACTTTTTGGTTGCTTGAGCCAAGTCAAAATAAAGGCCGGGTCACTTGAGACAACCTCCAATGTTTGCAAAAGTACTAGGTGCTCAAAATGTATGTCACTCGAGCAAATTGCTCGAATTCTAGAATGTCTAGAATTTTGTTTGAGCTTCAAAACACAACTCCAAGGTTCCAAATTCATGCATGACTGAATCAAATATGCAAGAACACTCCCAAATATATATATATATATATATTTAAAGCTAATTTCAACCCATAGCTCAAAATTCCATGAATTCAAAATAATTCAAACCTTTAACCTTAAGTTTGAAGAACCATCTTTTATATCTTGCATCCATAAACTTTAAAACTTAGAATTGGACTCTAAAACATGGCAATTCATGCATGCATGTAAGATATAATTTTTGATTCATCATAATTTACAAGGGTCATGCTCAAAATTCAAGAATCAAAACAAATTCATGCATACATGCTCACATTGATCACAATTCCTACAATCTTTGCTTAATTCACATACTTAACTATACATTCTTCTTGAATTCACATTTATGTGGCTTAAGTTCATGAATTAGAGTTCAATTACTCACCTAGAGCCTTTAATTCTTCCAATCCTAGCAAGTTCTTGAGCCTAGCTTCCCAAATCTTCAGTCTCCTAAGTCAATTCCTTTTAGTTCTTACCTCTATCTTTCTAAAATGATGTTCTCTCTCTCTCTCTCTCTCTAGTGTATAATCTCAGCACATTGATGAAGAAGAGCTCACTTCTATGAGCCTAAGCACTAATCTCATCACATATATAGTGGGTGATTAGCTTAGGCTAAGTATGCTTGATTAAGGATAAGCAATCTTACTTATGTTTAATCAATTTAATCTAATTTCTTTGATCCGAATTAGTTTTTAAATTTCATTGTAGGCTACAAAAAATTATATTAATCATCATGATATAGTCAATTTCAGTTTATGTCACCTCTACGACCCTCAATTGCAAATTATGACAGAATACAGAACATATATCTCTACGATGGATAGATATGAATTAAAAAACACATATAATCACTTGATTAGTATCCAAAATCACATTAGACACATAATCACAAGTATAATTAAGATACCAGTATGATACATAATGGGGTTATCACAACATCGATCCTCATCATTTCGCACTGCTCTATCTGTTAACTGTGGTTTAAACTTTAAAATTTATATTCCGCTTTCGAAATCGCTCCGCTCTGCTCTAGTTAATACATATATTCTTCAATTTATAATAAAATATCAAAGTAAAAATGAGTGTAAAAGAGATTTAATATGTGAAATTTATTACAAATTAGTAGTTATATATATGAAAAATATTATTCAAGTTCGTGTTATATATTATGTGTAGACACCCCATTTTTGACCGACCTTAAGACTCAGACGTCACCGATTGAGCGCTCGGTGATGTTGCATACTGTGCTCGTTCAGAAGTCTCAGAGTCGTGGCTGGCTACCGCCTCCCGACTTCCAACCATCTTCTACCTTGTCTCGGTTTGCCATAACCCGACTCGGTTTTCTCTGCTTTTCCCGAGGAAGGAGTGGTCTCAGAGACTATCTCCGGTCGTGAGCTACTTTTTCGTGGGTCAGAGGCCATTTCGCCCATTTCGAGCCCGGTTCCTGCTGAATCGTCCGTCATGCCTCGGCTCGGGACCGCCTAACCATCTCCGAAGTTCTCCGATTTTTGGAGACCTCTATTTTAATGTTCCGAGGAACACTGGGCCCTCGATGCTCACTTCGCAATTAACACCACTGCGTGCGGCGACCCATTTTCGGACCGAATCGCGTGATTTGGGCCCCGAGCATTCATTTCAGATCCGCTTTCTCCGATTTTTGGCAGAGACCTCGCTTTTAATGTTCCGAGGAACACTGGGGCCTCGATGCCCACTTTCCGGGTCAGATGCCACTTTCGTGCTCAGAATCGGTTTTGGACCCCAAATCGCCGGCTTTTGGTCCCGAGCATTCATTTTGCATCGGTTTTCTCGATTTTTGGCAGGACCTCTGTTTTGTCATTCCGAGGGACATTAGTCGCAGATACCCACTTCGCTGCTGAATACCACTTCCGACCAGCCTCGCCGGATTCGAATTGCTTTGCTTTTGGCTCCGAGCGTTCATTTCTCATTGGTTTTGTTCAAACTTGGCGGTACCTCTGCTTCAACACCGTGAAGATCATCGGGGGTGAGGCCAGCAATTATCCCAGATAGCTGCCACTCCTCCCGAGCCTGCTTTTCTCACTTCCGCCAATGTTGAACACCTTGGGGGTATTTTCTTCCAACCAAAGTTATATATCTGTGATCAGAGGACATGGGAGGACACTTTGGTATGGTGGTCGGCCAGAGATTATTGGTTTCATTTTTGGGCCTCTCCTTCAAGCTCTATGTTGTGACTCCTGCTTCAGTGTTGCCAATTTCTGACCTTGGAACCTTGTTGCACACATCTAAGAGGACACTTTGGTATGGTGGTCGGCCAGCAATTATTGGTTTCATTTTTGGGCCTCTCCTTCAAGCTCTATGTTGTGACTCATGGTTCAGTGTTGCCAAATTCCGACCTGGGCCTTATTCTACACACTTGGGAGGACACCTTGGCATGGTGGTCGGCCAAACAAATATTGACTTCATTTTTTGGGGTGGCCGGCGGCCATGGTAGGTGGTCGCCGACCAGGGGTGGCCACTACCACCTCCCACAAATTTACTGCCGGCTTCACTGCTTTCACTGTCCAAATTGTCCTGGATATTTTCCAACATATCCCGGCATCCGGGATATTTCGAGGGAAAGATTGGGTGCTTTCCTCCCTTTACACCCTATTTCTTGTCTATTTAAAGGGCCCTCCTCTCCTTCTTCAAGGTTGGAAAAATTGCCTCAAGAGATCATCTTCAAATTCCTCCATTTTCATAGCTCAAAACCTCAAAAGCTTCTAAGTCCCTAGGCCTTCTCTTCATCAACACCTAGCCTCACCTTCCCTACTACCATTCCAGCAGCTAGGAAGTGAATTTCAGAGGTTGAGAAGCTACAAATCGAGCCAAGAATCAAAGAAAGACAAGTCTTCAAGGGTAAGTCTTCAAAACCAACTTTTAGGGCTTTTTCTTGATTCATTTCTATACTCTATTTGGTTGAGAATTGGGACTTCGACCCCTACTGGTTTTAGTGCTCATATTGAGCCCTCTACAACTTTGTAGAAGGGCTCAACTTCATTTGAGGCTTCTATGATATACTTGTTTCAATACCTAGCTTTTATGCCATTATCTTGCATGCTAGTTTAGGCCTATTTCCTTTTTGTTTTTAGGGTCCGACCCTACTGGTTTTAGGTTCATTTTGAGCCCCTCTACAACATTGTAGAAGGGCTCAACTTCATTTGGCCATTGTATCCACCACTTCCTTCAAATTCCATCAAGTGTGCCCATTTTTGTATGCAACTTTTGACCTATTTCTATTTGTTTTTGGGACTTCGACCCATACTGACTTTGGTCTTATTTTGGTCCCCTTTACACATTTCATGAGGAAAATTTTGTCATTTGGTGCTTGCTTTGCATGACTCTTGTTATAGCCTCTTTTGAGCTCCATTTTTGCATGGAATTGTTAGCATGATTTTATTCTGATTTTGAGGATGTCATCTTCTGAAATTGTGCTTATTTTTAGCTCATATTCATTGTTGTAGAAGAAATTTTGTCCATTTGGGGTTTTCATATATCACTTGTTTCAATACTCCTCTTTTGGCCACTAACTTTGCATGCTATTGTTGATCTATCTATGCTTGCATTTTGGCCATGTTTGTTACTGAAAAATGCCATATTTGGGACTGCCTTGCTACTGTTCTTGCTTCCATGATCATATTTTGCATGTATGGCATGGCTATAGGCCATTTCGGGGCTTAATTTCACACTTTCGGGATGAATGCATGCTTCGAGTGTCATTTCGAATTGTTTCGGGGCTGTTTTCCCCTTTATTTAGGTGCTGAAATTCCATTGCCATGCTTGCATATCATTTCCCATGCCATTTGTATCATTTTTGCATTGCCTCGGTTTGCGTGCCAATGGGCACGCACTTCGAGGCACCTCATTCTTATCATTCCAAGACCTATGTGAGCGTGGTTGAGGCTATCTCATGTTGGCATAAGCCCAATTTGCATTTTCATGCTTCTACATCATTGCTCGATTTGCGTGTCCGCGGACACGCTGCTTTCGAGGCGTTTTGTTTTATCCGACGGCCTCCTATGTGAGTGAGCTGAGGCTCTCCCATATTGGTGTAAGCCCATCGTTGCATTCCGTATGCCATCTCGTCTCATTTCATCATCGCCTCGGTTTATGCGTGTCCGCGCACGCATTTCGAGGCACTTCGGTTTTATCTCGATTTTCATCATTTCATCATCGCCGGGTTTGCGCTACCAGGCACGCCGCTTCGAGGCACTTCAGCTTATCCGATTTTCA
Source organism: Camellia lanceoleosa (assembly GCA_025200525.1). Taxonomy (NCBI): domain Eukaryota; kingdom Viridiplantae; phylum Streptophyta; class Magnoliopsida; order Ericales; family Theaceae; genus Camellia; species Camellia lanceoleosa. The sequence goes on along the minus strand of CM045764.1, from coordinate 86,736,785 downwards.
TTCTTTCATCATCGCTGACGGCGCTACGCTCAGGCACGCGTTTGGCACTTCGGTTTATCCGATTTTCATTCTTTCATCATCGCCTCGATTTCGGCGCTACCAGGCACGCGTGTTTCGAGGCACTTCGGTTTTATCCGATTTTCATTCTTCTATCATCGCCTTGATTTGCGCGCCTGTGGGCACGCGTTTCGAGGCACTTCGATTTTATCCGGTTTTCTCATTTTTAGCTTCGCCTCGGTTTGCGTGCCCGCATGCACGCATTTCGAGGCACTTCAGTTTTATCTGTTCTCCTTTTTTTTAGCTTCGCCTCGGTTTGCGTGCCCGTGTGCACGCATTTCGAGGCACTCTGTTTTATTCGCTTGGCATTGCGTATGCCTCCGCTTCGGTTTGCGTGCCCGTGTGCACGCATTTCGAGACATTCTGTTTTATTCGGTTTGCATTGCGTATGCCTCCGCCTCGGTTTGCGTGCCCGCGTGTACGCATTTCGAGGCACTCTGTTTTATCTGATTTATATTTCATCATTGCCTCGGTTTGCGTGCCAGTGGGCACGCATTTCGAGGCACCTCATTCTTGTCATTCCGGCATCCTATGTGAGTGTGGCTGAGGCCCCCTTCATGTTGGTATAAGTCCATCATTACATTTCGCATGTCATTCCGCATCGCTTCGGTTTGCGTGCCCGTGGACACGCATTTCGAGGCATCTCATTTTCATGGCATTGCGCATGCTAGGTTGCATATTAGTTGCATTTCATGCATATCTTGCATATCGCACGGGAAACGAGGCACGCTCCGTACTCCGAGTAACGGAACGGGTCTCAAATTCCCAAGTCATCGCCACTCCGGATTACCCATGATGGAGTTGGGTTTTTGTTATCGCATGCACCTACGTTCATCCCTACATTGAATTGTGCAATTCGGTTCCTCGGCCATCATGCATCGATATGCGTGATTGATGGCACGAGGATCGAGGCATGCATATATTTGTGAAATACACTGCTGTGCCCTTTTCCTGCTCTCTGTTGCAGCAAAATTCAGAGTTTAGCAACTTTTCGGAGATTCGGCGCGTATTTCGAGAAATACTGCAAACAGAGGCTAATCAGGGCATTCCAGTGGATTTCGGCGCCAAGCAAATTTCAAAGATACATCATCTACTGTAGCGAGGCGTCCCCGGCTTGCACGCCCGCTTTTAATTCTTTTGTAATTAATTTGTTAATTAATTAGAATTTGTATTATTTCGATCAGATATTCTTTTATTCGTCTCAGATATTATTTATTCGACCTCTCATGAGGGCATAAATGTAATAAGGGTGTGTGAGTGTGATGTATGTCTTCCAACCCCATTTCTTTCTCCTTTTATTTACCCGCTTTGGATGGTTAGATATAGGGCATATTTCAATTAGCATACAAGATGACAAAGATGTTTGCATCATTCATCTCAGATGCATGCATCGGGCTCGGCGCATCATACAAACTGCATTTGTATTTCAATTCTAAGTTGAATACATGTTAGCCGTTGCATTTCATATGCCATCTTTAGAATAGCCGAGCCTGTTATAGTTGCATTTTTGCATGTGTTGCATTAGGCATTCTGTATATTTTAGGATCATGCATGATTTCTAATAAGCTTTCTGTTTTGGCTTGGAGTACTCGGTAAGTGGTTATGCTTTAGCATCCTTGCATGCGTGTGAGTGTTGCCATGATAGCATGCTTGCCATGAGGCTAAATGCTTATGTGATATAATTGCCTTGAATGCCTGTGGGTGGAGGTTGAGTTATCTGAATTGGAGCAATTCATTAATTGTTTGTTAAGCCCACTAGATTGTGGCAAAATCTGTATTTTAAGCCTACCTGCGGGTAGCAAACCATCTTTCACAAACAAACATGAAATGTTTTGTTCCAATTCAGACGGCCCATTTATACTTGTTTGTCATGAGCATCACATAGTAACCTAGGCTAATAACCTAATAAGAACTCACAATGTTTTCAAAAATAGATATCATGGTTAGTAGAGGCGGTCTTTGACGGCGAGAGGGTGCTCACGATGTGACCTTCCCTAATCGCATCGAGTTCCCGAGCCAACTTTGGTGATGACGGACACGTGGCCTTTCAAGACGAGTCAGGGTTTCCTAAATTTCCCATTTTAAAATATTTAGGTGGCGACTCTGTTATCTGGCAAAGCAGTCCATGTTTGGCACTTCTTTCAAAAAAAATCTGTTTTCCTTCAAAACGATTTGCCGGATTTGGACTCTTTGGTTCGAGATTGAGAACCGCAACAAAAATCGAGTCCGAGCTGTAGCGAGGCCCCCCGCGGGCGTTGTTACATTATGCAAAAGCTTGATAATTTGTTAGAATATTCTTTAATCCCCCAATCCACCCAAAACCGCTCAAACCACAATTTACCAATCCGCTAATTCGCCATTCGATTTATAATTTTACTCTCAAATTGCCTGAACTGCAAAACGCATAACCTTAATTGGCATAATGACTAGCACTCTTGTGGAATACCAAAACATCTGTAATGGGCAAGTGTAGACACCCCATTTTTGACAGCCCATAAGACTTGGGCAGCTCAAGTTGAGCACTCTATGATGAAATACTATGCTGTACAAACTGTTCAATTTCCTCGACAAGAAGCTTCAATTTTGAGTTTCAGAGCCTAAAACCTTGCACCTCTTTTGGACCAAAACCTATTTTTTTCTAGCCTGACCACTCAGAGGCCTGCTGGCCAGCAGTCTAATTTTAGTGGCCGACCGTCCCTCTATATGGTCGGCTAGCCATATTTCCTGACTGGCAGATATTTTGCTGCCAATTGTTCCCCCATGTGCATGCACTGCACCAACTGGCTGAATACAGATGTTTTCGACAAAGGCACTTGTTTTTCTATATATACTTGACCATCCCTCTTGATTTTAGGTTAGAAAAATTTGCTTTTAAATTTCCTAAGACTCAAAAACTTGGCAAACACTCTCCTTCTCTATCTTACACTATACATACACTATACATCCACTTCCTAAACCAATTTTTGGGTTTCTTGCTAAGATTCTTGAGCCAAAATTTCAGTCCTTGAGAGTGAACATCTTGTGGTTTGTGAACAAAAGAGTGTCTTCCCTTCAAAGGTATAACTCTTACCACATTTTGCATACTCTTCTCTCATCTTTTTCTTGCTGTTTTTACTTTGTTTTGGACTATTTTTGTGGGCTGACCAAAGGTGGAGGGGTTGACCACCCTTCTTTGAACCTTATTTCATAAGCTTTTATCCTTGTGTTTCTCACTTGTTTCCTAACTTTGAACCACTGATTTTCAGAGTTTTAAGAGGCTAAAACATGTGATTTTAAGGCCCAAAAAGTGGAGGGGTTAGCCACCTTTTCTTAAGCTTGCTTACTAGCTTTGTTTTCCTCTTCTTTTGCTTATTTTTTCTAGCCTTTCAAACTAATTTTCCAACACTATTTTGTGAGTTTTAGGACTGTGTTGATGTGTTATTTAGTTTATGCTTTGAATATCATGCCTGCATTATTGTAACTCCTCATAGATTCGGTGGTTTAGGCCTTAGACACTGATCTATTTGAGTTGATAGCATTTTATTCCATAATTTTCATACATATACTAACACTTGTAATAATCATCTTTGCAACCTCCCTCCTTTCTCAATTTTCTTTGTTTAAGAGTTGTTTCAAACCATGGATTGTTGTTTAAGGTATGACAAAGAGACCAACCATGCTTAATGACTTAATTTCTTCAGAGGTTCATTACCAAGGCATTACATCTCTCCCACGCTAAAGACAACTTGTTGTTTGGCACTTCTCTTCATTTAGTGGACATAACTCTCACTTTCGGACAAAATGAATTAAATAATGGAAAGGTAATGTTAAAAAAGATAAATAAAATTGGTAAAAGAGGTAAAACAAGATAATAAAATCAAGTCGGGTTCAATTGGATGTTAATTGAACCTATTGAGTTTTAAATCATTGCATACTCTTAGTGATGTTAATGGTTCAAGGAGCAATGTCCACCCCTTTCCTTGAGGTGACTCCATGATAGGAAAGAGATGTTGGTCTTTAATTTCATTTCAATGATCTTTTTGTCCTATTGGTTCATAGATCATCATGCAACAACCTTGCAACGATTGATGGTTTGTGGACCAATTCTACTCCTCCCTTGATCTATTCCATGATAGGGAGAGGCAGAGAGGATAAACATCCCCTGGAAACACTCTGGCTCTGTTTGGAATGATTCTCAAAATCGTTATCCACGCTTGAGTTCGCGCGCGGTGTTTGGCTAGAGTCGTGGAATTAATTTTCCACAACTCTACAGAAAACACTGTCAAACAAAGCGCGATTTTCAATTTCTTTTTCGAAATTTGGCCTAACTGGTCCCCAGGTTGACCAAATTGGTTGACTCAAATGATGATTTTTTTATTTTTTTTTTGGCAATTGATATGTTAATTTTTATATATTCGAAAAAAATATTTCCTGAATTTTTAAAAAAAATTTATGTGCTTTAAATTAATTTTGAGTTGTATGTTAGTAAATTTTTATATCAAATATCAAATGTCACATCAACAATTCCCCACTCAATTCAAAACTCGTTTCAAGACTATATTCAAAACTCTTTACCAAACAAAATTTTTACACTCAAATCATAATTCCAAACCTCACAAACTCAAAATACAACTTATACTTTCAAATCATAATTACAAAACTCTACCAAATGCAACCTCTGTTTTTACTCTGTTTCCATTCTATTGTAGGAGGTCAGAACCCAAAAACAGTGGCTGGCTAGCCACCCTTCAATCTGGCCGACCACTTTTTAAGGTCGGCTGGCCACTTCATTTTAGGCAAGCAGTGTCATTTTCATTATAGAACAGAGCAGAAGCTGGGGCAAAAACAGATTAATTTTTTGACTGCAAATAGAATGGTTTCTAGCAACAAAACATATAAGGTTTTGGGCAGATATTCTCATTCATGCATGTGCGACTCCTCACTTCCTGTGGCCCGTTAAGTTAATGCTTAAATAGTAATATGTTGTACTTAATTAGTAGCTTCATTCAAAACTTGTAATAGCTAGTTAATTAATTAGTTAGTTTGGCATTGTAACAATTAGTTTAAACATTCAAACAATCAAACCTTCTTGTACGAGGGCAAACTAATAATATTGTGTATGTCTTCCAACCCCCATTTCTTTTTCTCTTTTATTTATGTGCTTACAGTGGTAACATCATGTTTTACATTTTCATATCATTCCCATGTGTAAATACTCATTTTTGCATGCATTGGGTTTGGTTCATCATTCTAACCATATTGTGATTTCTTGCTTACTTGAATACGTGCACTAATCACATGCTCTGAGTTGAGCCATATGCCATGTTAGTAGATCGAACCTCGCAGTTGCATTTCGTATGTGTTGCATTAGTCACTTGCATAGTAGAGCATGCATTTTTCTAATGGTTTCATTTCTTTTGGCTTGCCTCGGTTGAGTACTAGGTGAGCATTTATTGCTTTAGCATATTGCATGTGTGTTAGTGTTGCCATATCAAGCATGTTTACCATGAGGCCAAGTGCTTATTTGATTGCCTGTGGATGAAGGCTATTTGCTTAAGTTGGAATGATTCGATTAATGTGCATATTTGATTACCCGTTTATAGGTTGTTTGAAGCCGCTGTGTGCGTAGTGAAACCCTAGCTCTTGACAAAATAGGACAGGGAAACCCTACCCCAACATAGGGGTGTTTTGGCTCTCACTTATCTGCTATGTGCTTGTTAGAGTGTGCCTCTACAGGGAATGCATGTATCAGTATGAGTTTGGGCATCGAACTGCGGGCATCGCTTTTGAATTTGGGAATCAGTTCGGCATTATCCAAGATTTGGGAATCGCTTGTCCGCGGATATCGATTCATTTATCGTAAGGATACAGAATATTGACCAAGATTTGAGGATATGTATAGCCACTTACTAACTGTGTGTTGTTGTATACCCGATCGTGTGGTGTATTCAATTTAAGCCGTTATGCTGCCCGTTTTATTTCTGGTTATTTATTTCTTTTTCGCTTTATTTATCTTTTGCTAGGACAGTTTGTAGCACAATTGCTTCCGAACCCGTCAATACCCCCCAAGCAATCTGGACACGAGGTCGCCGACTCAACCGATCCGAGGATCTAGTTGACGGACATCCGGTGTTCCATTCACTACCCCCGGTTATTAGAAGGAGACCGAGGAAACGCAGTCCATCAGAGCAGAGGTTATTGGTACAGTTAGCCTACTTTAGAACAGATAGTCGGGTTGAGATTCCTATTTCTGCTATAGAGACACACTTGCCACTTTTCAGATGGAACAATGTAATCCAACAATAGAGGCGATGATCGCCAGATGGCTGAAAGCATGAAGCAAATGCAAGATGATGCTATCCGCCAGGCGGAATTTTCCAAAACAACAGCACGCCATGGCCCAACACCGAAAGTTGATCGCCAGACATTACAATGAACGCCAGACTGCTTCAAGACCAGTCCCTCCACCAGGGGCTCTATTGTCTTAACAAACATCTATCGGGCGTAATCCTCCCCAAATCCCCAGAATGCCCCTCCAAATCTGCCGAATACCCAAGCTACCCTCCCAAATCCACAAAATGCTCTGCCCAACCCACAAAACACCCAAGAGGACACAGGTCATCCAACGGGGCTGGCTCCGCCCCCGCTTCTACCACAACTGTCCAAAAACATTACCCCTAACCACCCGGACTCTCCATTTGAGTTCGAGGTAGATCAGACAGCTCTGAAATTGAGCAAGTTGGAGAAGCTCTTTAAGAAGTCTCAAGGGGTGAAGGCCATCCCAGATATTGAAGACGGCTATACTGATGTGGCCGTGACTCTGCCGGACAGATTTAAAATGCCCCAGATCGATCGCTTTGATGGGTCTGAGGATCCTATGGTCCACCTCCGGCTATTCTCGGACATCTTAAGACCAATGGGCCTAACCCGACCGCAAAAGCTTTTGTTGGTCGAACCCTCGCCGTGTGGCATCCACTTGGTACTCAAAACTCGATGATGATGTGAAAACAAATCGATGAGATGGCCGAGGCCTTCATCGCGCAATACTCATATAACACGCAGATCGAGATCACCACTCGGGATCTCGAGACAACGAGGCAGGAGCCCAAAGAATCTTTTTCTGACTTTGTAACCCGGTGGAGGGCGAAGGCATCGATGATGACCTTAAGGCCAACTGACAGAGATCAAATACGGATGATTGTGCGCAATCTCCAGCCGGCATTAATGAAGAAGATGATTGTAGTTCCCTTCCCAACTTTCGCAGATCTGCATGATATGGGGATGCAAATAGAGGATGCGATGAAACAGGGTCTGTTTGACCAAGATCGGGATCAACCCCGGAGAACATTTAACCGGAATACCAATGCAGGCCCGAGTGGCTCTTCCAATACAAGAACTTCAGAGGTCGGAATGGTCACCACCAATCCCCCTCCCCAACCAAGGTCCGCAGCGGCCACACCTTTTTCCGATGCTTCTGGGAGCAGTAATCAAGCCCCAAGATACCAACCCAGGGGTCAACGAACCTTCTCCCCACTCTATATGACTTTGTCTAAAGTCCTCTGGTTCTAGTCGAAGGGCACCAAACCCTTGGAACCGAGGCCTCTACCGAATCCACTCCCCCCTTCCCATAACCCAGCCAAATATTGCCAATACCTCCAACAGCATGGTCACGACACCGACCAATGCTACAGTCAAGGCCATGAGATTCAAGATCTCATTGACAAAAACATCATTCTACCTCCCCAAGGACCCAACGTCACAAACAACCCACTCCCCAAACACAACCAAGATCCACCAAAAGGGTCAACCTCATCCATACCGGGTCGCTTCATATGATCCCAAGATCTATATCACTCCTCCCACCTACCCAAGCCGAGGTGATCCTCCCCGATAGCACGGACTTGTGCATGATGGACACCTCTACACCCCAACCCGAGCTAAAGGTGGTGACCACCGACGATGGAATCCGGTGCTTCGAGGAGAGCAAAACAGTTGAATCTGGATGGAGCTATCTCGAGAATTTAGCCTGGCAGAGCTTATGATCCGGCGGATATATCTTGTCAATGAGCCGCCTAAGCCGAGTATGGGGTTGCCGGAAGAGGCCGAAGTTGTGTATGATCCGGGGACAAGCTTGAATCACGGGGATGATTTGATCATGTGGAAGAGGACTTCGCCAACCTTCAATTCTACGAGCAGAATCGGGGATGCATCGATTAACCGGTTCAAGATGAGGAGTCGCCAGGTCGCCGGGTGGTTGGATGATCACCGATATTGTACCATTTGTGGCCTAAGGGCCGATGATCGACATATTGCCGAGAGCGCAGACGAAGAATTTCGCCAGAACAAAACATTTTGAAAACCGCATGCTATTGTTGGAGGAACAAGGAAAAAGATGGGATTCTGAGAGAGCCCGAAAAGCAAAGAATCACGAGGAAGTTGAGAGTGCTGCGGGCACGAAGACTGAACATGCTGTGGGCATGCGGAATGAAAACGCTGAGAGCGTAAACTTACCAGAACCAGACAGATGCCTGCTAGATGCTAATGAAATGTGGTGGAAAGATGACGACTTGTATCTTGCCCACACGCATTTAAGATTGGGCGGTGGCCAACCAGACAAAGACTGGTACCTCGAGGAGGTGGACCATATGACTAGAAGTGGGCGGTATTTCAAGCCCCCACACCTTGATCAACCCGAGGCATCAGGGAAAGATAAGGAGGCAGAGAAACAGTAAAGAGAAGTGGAAGAAGAGGTCAGATCAAGCTAAAGAAAATACAGTGACATCTCCATCTCGGGACCGCTATGGCTTCGAGGGTGCACCGGCAGGCTGTCTTATCTGCCATGGACAGAGCGAAACTTTCCATCGAAACTACGCCGGAACAACTAGTTGGTTTGGTCTTCCCGGGAGGAGGTTCCCCAGCATTGACCTTTACGGACAAAGAATTGCCGCCTGAGGGCGTGGATCATAACGGACCTCTCTACATCTCTCAGAGAATGCAGGACAAATGGATTCCGGTGGTGCTTGTTGACACCGGTCCGCTATCAATGTCTGTCTGCCGAACGGGCGATGCAATTGGGTTAAAGCTCATGACTTCACACCGACTACTCAAGTAATCGAGCATATGATAATACAAGCGAGGATGTCCCGGGGACAAGGAAAATCCAAACCAAGATTGGGCCCGACAACACGAAATAGATTTTCATGTCTTGGAGGTCCCTCGTGATCTTTCAACATGCTTTTGGGGCACTCGTTGCATCAGAAGGCCATTACATCTACTCTGCATCAAATGGTGAAATACCCTTATGGAAAGGGAGTAGCCATTGTTTTGGGAACTCATCAATCCATCCCTCCGGAGGTATCTACGCCATCTGGAGATTGAACACGGCATGGAGGACATGTTTATATCGATTTACTTTCGAGGCCCGGTGGTACAAAACATTATGGTGTGAATGAGGGTTTGTATGTCGGCCTCAGCGGATACCTCATGAATAAGCTACAACATATCCCGGATGGGATTGGGAAGAAGCGGCAGAAAGGAGTCGCTAAAGTGCCACATAATCCACATACCTTTGGATTGGGTTATCTACCCACCAAAGAAGACTGGACGAGGAAAGGGAAGGAAATGGCCGGCAGGGAGCGGGCAGCCGGAAGCCTTTGATCTAATACATAGGCCCATCTGGTACTCGAACGGACGCTCGTCCGGAGGGGAAGATTTTCCATTTTGCGGCTTCCCGTAACCATGGTTGAACGCGAGGGAAGCGCGCAGTTTCAAATCTTCTTCGCTGCAATCGTTCGGGATGAACCCAATAACCGAGATTGAGCAATACGACAGAGGATCCCGAGGGCACCGAATTGGAAATGGGGGTAGCACTGCATGTCTCTCTCTCGATCCTCCGATCGACCAGATTGCTTGGGGAATAACGCCGGTTTCCATGATTGAGATGAAACGATCAAGGCCAACCAGCGACTATTTTGGACGATCGATCGCACCTCTCATTTGGCAAGACGAGGAGGATTCTTATCCAGAGCTCCGGTCAGTAGTGAGCCGAATCGATTCCACCGAAGTCTTCGAGTCGGAATCAGTTCCACTGACCGAGTCCGAAGTCTGCACTCTGGGGTGTCAACCCGGATGCCACCGATCTGTCAGTCGTTTTTTCCTTTTCTTTTGAGTCTGTTGTAACCGATGAATTGGACGATTTGGATGAACTTAATGAGAATGAGGTGAATGTGGTTTCCGAGTACTTTTCTGTGCCCCTAATTTATTGTTTAAATCAGGACTTTCAAAATTTTGATCAAAACGAGGACGAAGTTCCTCCGGTTTTGCAATGACTAATTGAGCAAGAGCAAGAGAGGTTTGTTAAACCCTTAACGGATGAAATCATTTCGTGAATATTGGACCGAGGAGGACCCGCTACCGTCCAGATCGGGTCCACGTTGTCTTCGGAGGAACGCGAGCGCTTAGTCGCTTTATTAAAAGATTTCAAAGATGTTTTCGCGTGGTCCTACGAAGACATGCCTGGAATCGATCCTGAGATTGTACAGCATCGGATCCCCCTTGACCCCGAGGCCCGACCTATCAAGCAGAAGCTCAGAAGGATCCGCCCGGATTGGGCTCTCAAGATCAAAGAAGAGGTCACCAAGCAAATTGACGCAGGCTTCCTGCTAGTATCAGAATATCCCACTTGGTTGGCCAACATAGTGCCGGTCTTAGAAGAAAGATGGCAAGATCCCAAAGCGAGACTTGTGGATTTAAACAGAGCCAGTCCGAAGGACGACTTTCCCTTGCCACACATTGATGAGCTAGTGGACTTTACAGCAGGGCATGCACTGCTCTCGTTCATGGATGGCTTCTCGGGCTACAACCAGATTGTGATGGCACCAGAGGACAGAGAAAAGACTGCATTCACCACCCCGTGGGGAACATACTGCTATCGGGTAATGCCGTTTGGGTTGAAAAACGCTGGGGCTACTTATCAACGGGCCGCGACCACAATATTACACGATATGATCCACAAAGAGGTTGAGGTGTACGTGGACGACATGATTGTCAAGTCCAAAGAAAGAGAGGGCCACTACACCGCCTTGCGCAAGTTTTTCCAAAGGATCAGGGAATTCAGGTTGCGGTTAAACCCTCAGAAATGTACGTTTGGTGTTACAAATGAAAAATGTCGGGTTTCGACAATAAAGGCATCGAGGTCGAATTCTTCCAAAATCAAGGCCATCTTAGAAATGCCACCACCAAGGACTGAAAAGGAGGTGCGAGGCTTTCTGGGTAAAGTGCAATTCATAAGACGGTTTATTTCAAAACTAACCTTGACTTGTGAACCACTTTTTGGCCTCCTGAAGAAAGGAAAGAAGTTCCAATGGGACGGCCGATGCCAAGCTGCATTTGAACAGTTAAAGAATATCTACGTAACCCACCCGCTTTATCACCACCGTAATCGGAAACCGTTGATTTTGTACTGCTGCTGATCGAGACCACGATGGGCTGCATGCTTGCACAAGAATCAGAAGATAGGGTGGAGAAAGCCATCTATTATTTGAGCAAGAAAATGCTAGAGTATGAAACCCCAGATACGCCGAAAAAGGCTTGCTTAGCTCGTATGGGCTACCAGAAGTTGGCACTACTTGTTAGCTCACTGTAATGTTGGTTACACGACTTGATCCCATCAAATATCTTTTCGAGAAACCAGCGCTTTCGGGTAGGCTAGCTCGTTGGTTGTTGTTCTCCGAATTTGATCTTACATATGTGACGCCAAGTCAAGAAAGGCGTAGCAAGAGCGAGTTCCTTGCCGACCATCCGTTGAGGGGATGAAGCGATTGAGTACCTATTCCCAGATGAAGCAATTACGATATCGACGAGGAAAGTTGGACAATGTACTTTGACTAGACACAAATCAACATGGGTATGGGATAGGAGTGCCGATAGCACCGACAATTCCTCAGATCCTCTCGCCTTCAAACTCCGCTTTCAAAGTCTCAAATAACGGCGAATCAAAGCATGCATTGTTGGTATGGAAGCACTCGAATTAGGGCAAGACTACCGACGCCATCGAGATTTGAATCTTGTTGTGTCTCAAGCTAAAGGAGACCGGAAAGTAAAAGAAGAAAATATGATGATGTATCACCAAACCTTGGATTTGCCGATTCCTCGGTTTGAAAAGTTAAGTTTTACTCATCTACTAAGAGAGAACAACAAGTTCGCAGACGCTTTAGCAACTCTATCATCCATGATAGACATCCCACGGAGTCCGAATCGTCCAAATATTATCGACCGTAAATTGCACCGCCTATGAGTCGATTGCGACCATAGATGAAGTTCGAGACGAACACCCCGGTATTACGATATCCGAACTTTTTGGAAATGTACATACCCGCCAGGTAAATGCCAAAGACAAGAGGGCAATCGAAGAATGTCACCCAGTTCATCATCCGCGGGTAAATCAGATAGAAGAGGTCATCCGGGAATGCATAAACCGTGTTGATGCTGAAGAGTCCAAACGTCTGATGGAAGCCATCCACGGGGGTGAATGCGGTGCACATATGAATGGGGTGATGTTGGCGCGGAAGATCCTTAGACAAGGTTATTATTGGTCCACCATGGAGGAGGATTGTATCGGTTTTGTTCGGCGATGCCACAAGTGTCAGATTCATGCAAATCGCATGAACATCCCGCCGTCGAAGCTGTACAACATGACTTCGCCGTGGCCTTTTTCAGTCTGGGGAATTGATGTGATCGGAGCCGTCACGCCGAAAGGGTCAAATGGGCATGAGTTCATCCTCGTAGCGATAGATTACTTCACAAAGTGGGTTGAGGCCCAATCTTATGCAGTGTTGAAAGCTTCACACGTTGCAAAATTCATCAGAAACAACATCATCTGTCGCTACGGAGTCCCGAATGAAATAGTTTCAGACAATGGTTCCCACTTCAAGAAGGAGGTGATTGACTTGTTGGAGAAATACAATGTGGCTTTTCATAAGTCATCTACTTACCGGCCGCAAACCAACGGAGCAGTTGAGGCCGCCAACAAGAATATCAAGCGCATATTACAGAAGATGGTGGAAACCTACAGGGACTGGCCAGATAAGTTGCCGTTTGCTCTATGGGGCTGGGACTTCGATCGAACTTCTACCGGGCGACTCGCACTCATTAGTCTATGGGATGGAGGCCGTTCTACCAATTGAGATTGAGGTCCGTCATTCGTAGTATTGGCCGAATGCCGATAGCCAGCGGATTGGCGTAGAAAGCGTGTTTGAAGAACTCATGCTCTTTGATGAAAGAAGGTTGAAAGCACTACCACGCTCGTGGTTATCAACGCAGAATCGCCTGCTTTTAACAAGAAGGTTAAGTCCAGAATTTAAAAGAAGGAGATTTGGTGCTCAAGGACAACCGAAGCTCCCATCCACGACCCAAGGGCAAGTTCGCACCCAATTGACCGGGTCCCTACATCATCAAGTCAATCTGTCGTGGAGTCGTGGTTACGATGGATCTAGATGGCTTGGAGTTTTCCCAACCGATCAATATGGACAAGTTGAAGAAATACTACCTTGAGAGGCTCGCTAGGGCGAAACCCGAAAGGGCGACCTAGGCAAAACTCGAGCATAGAAAATTTGAAATTATAAAACCGAGCTCGAAGGTTGAAAACCCGCAAAGGGCGCCTTGGCAAAAGTTAGAGCGCAAAAGGAGAGCAAAAATACTCGGCGAACCTAGGCCCGAACTACGTAATACTTGATTCCCATCTTTGGGATAATGAGGCGCCTTCATCTTGAAGTTCACCATAATCTTTTTCCCCGATCAACTTTGTCCATTTTTGATCATCTCAGTCATCTTTATTCATCAAGATCTATTGTGATCTCCGACAAGGTTATGCAAACTAGGGGCAACTTTCCGCTGTAATGGAGTGTTCGATGTCATCAGACTAGGGCAACTTTCCGCTATTGAATGGCCGAGGCCCTTTTTCAGACTAGGGGCAACTTTCCAGTTGCTAGGATTCGGGGTTGTGCATCTCAGTGACAGATCTCAGGCGTGTCCAGTTCTGATCCATATCGAAAATAGTTTTGAAAAGTTTTCATAAAAGTTGACTTTGTTCAAATTAATCTTTTCGCAACTAAGACCATTTTTGGACCAAAAGCGGAGGATTTTCAGTACCACAACCTTCAATTTCATTAATTTCAAAACAAAGTTCTTTTGCTCTTGCATACAATTGAAGTTGCTTTTTATTACACTCACGCTAGAAAACTTGAAAGTACTAATAAAGCAATAAATCTGGGGCATAGTCAAGTCAGGTGTCCTCGCCCTTTCCGAGTCGTTTGAAGTCTCTGATGCCAACCTAAGCCCATCTTGTGCTTCTTCGTTGAGCCAATCCCAAAGACTCGTCGATAAAGTGCAATCGAAGACAAAGGGGGAGAGCTCTCTCGTCCTCCAAGTCAGAATGGTAGGGCAAGATGTGCACCTCGAGATCGAATGTAGCCGGATACTCGATCCCCTCCGGAGGGCAATTTTCGTGCATCGGGAATGTCGAAGGCCTCCATTTCTATCAGTTTTGGGTACGTCCCATCATCCAGATCGTCTGTCTGAAATACATTTTGTCTTGTTTTTTTTATCGAGTTGTTGTTTTGATTATCGAGTTGTAAGTTTGTCGAGCTGTCGCATTTTGTGTTTTGAGTTGTTACCCTTTGGTTACACAATTTTGTTAAGTCTTGTTTATTGAGTCGTTAACATTGTTGTACTTTGTTTATTGAGTTGTAAACTTGCTAAGATTCTTATCTCTTAGTAGAGACGATTTGTTTTTATTTGTTGCGTCGGTTCACTACGACCCGTAAATACATAAGGCACATTTCTATTCAATTCCATTTTATGCAAAATGATGCGATGCGATGCTAAGAATTTCAAATACAACATCTTTTCAAAAGTCGTTTCATTCCATCATATTTACAACGAAATAAGGGTACAAGTTTTACGTAAAATAAACCGCCTAACAATGTGCAAAGTGCTACAAACTACTAGCTAAAAAGTAGAATAAAGCAGAAATAACATCGGTGTCCTCGGGAACGGAATGGGAGGCCCTCTCATCCTCTTCATGGATAATCTCTGCATCTTCATCACCATCCGGATCGGAGCTGTCATCCTCCGGATCATCCTCGGCCTCCGCCTCCCGAGCCAAGACCAGGCCTCCTCTCCAGGATGCCTCGACACATGATCTGATCTCCTCCTCGTCATCCTCGACGATGGGTGCCCGGCTCATGAGACGACCCGCCTCGAACTCCTCGAGAAGGCCTAGATGGCCCAGCTCACGAGAAGGCTGGATGGCCCAAGACTCGACCTCTGAGAAGGCCGGGTGGCCCACCTCGCGTCGAAGCATATACTGGAGGCATCTGAAAATGCAAGGTGCAGTGCATTAGTTCAAACAATAAAAGCAGGTGCAAATGTAGAATGTGAATAGGGTGTGTGTCAGATGTGCTCTAATACAGCAGAAGGTTCAAAACCGGAGTATCATCAGAAACATGCTAGTACAGGGAAAATGAACAGTACCTCCACACCCACGATGCTCATCTGCGTCTCCCTCCGTAAGATCACGCCCTCGCATGTGGCGGAGATCCCGGCTCGTCAGATACTCAATAGGAGGTCGAATACAAATGCAAAACTATCGATAAAGGAATCAATGTCTAAATATTTGGTGATAAATCAAAATTTAACAACATACCGGGGCGAAGTCGTCTCTAACATATCTGTGATCGGAGGAGGCTCTAACGGAATCTGGTAAGGCGTCCCAAATCGCCAATTCGACAACTCGGTCGGCATGTCTGGCCACCCTGGATGATCAAGAGTCGGAGGGATCGGAGGAATCGAACTGCCCCCACCTCTGGATGTGCCAGCCCTGCTAGAAGAAGGGATATCTGTAGCACGGGCGCGACTCGAAGATGGTGCGCCGGTGGACCTCCGTGGTGGAGCCCGTACTCCCGTCAAGGGGGGCATCAGGTATATGCGGCGGTAGGTGGCGTAGCTCCCATCAAGAAGATGTAATAAGGCATCACTGCCCTGCATAGCACTACTGACCTCCTCAGGGGATAATCTATCAGCAGTCCGCATGGTGTCTGGAGGCACAGGAGGTTCCTGAGAATTGCCCCCATATCGACGCCAACGTTCCCCAGAACCAAGCCCGGCCGTCCCTCGGCGAGGAATCATCTTGAGAACTAGTCAACCCTCCGGGGTATTGATGCTCGAGGTCGTCGCCAAAGACTGCCCAAGGCTGCCAAGTGATCTGCGGACAACCGGTGTATAAATCAATTAGAAATGCTGATCAAAGATGAAAATGAAAAGAACTGAGAGTTCTGAAGTACCTCTGTCGCTCGAACAGTATCAAAGTATCGTCGCAGAGAGGAGAGAGTCTCTCGAGGCCTCGCCAGATGCTCGCCCTCAAACATCAATGAATACGGAGTCGTCGGAGGCCCGACCACCTCCATCTCCGGAGCCAATGTGGGAAAGTACACATACACCCACAGCTGAGAAAAGCAATGCAGAATATGAGTACAAAGTGCTAAAGGCAGAATACAGAATGCAAAGTGCGCCGTGTGTGTGCAGTGAACAAGTAATGAGGAGCAAAATGTAAATCAAGAGGACGGAATGTACCTCCCAGGCTCTCCAGTAGCCACCGAGTAAGTCCCCTCGTGTGCGAGAGACCGCTCATATCTTGATCTGAGGTAGCAGGGCAGTGCCGCCCAATCATCTTGACCAACTTTGTGATAAGTCCACCAGAGCGCTCAGTAGGTACAAGCCTACCATGTTCCCTCTATCAGCGAACAAGGTGGTGCCGAGGAGGTACATGAGGAAACCGCGGGCATACTGCTCCGCCTCCTCAGGAGTCTCAGGCTCCATCTGTGGCCGCCGGAAATGGGCAGCAAACCAGGAGTATCGGACCCTCCCCGAACCTCTGTCTCTGAGTGTGTGTCCCCGAGAGGTGTATCCAGGCAGCCTCCCACTGACCCATATCCTCGTCGTAGGGAATCGAAACACCGCCTACGTCTAGGCCAAGAAGTCTGACAAAGTCCAATGGGTCATGGTCATATCGATGGCGAGAAAAATGGAAGGAATTGGTGGTGTCCCACCATCTCTCCAAAGCGGCCAGTAAAGTCCTCGCTAATGAGGCAATGAGATAATCCTCTGAGAATGGCCCAAAACTTGCAAAGTCCACCAATCCGGGCTGACTTAGGAGCTCGAATACCACTCCCTCCCAGCGACGGAGCCATATCCTCGCCTTTGTCGAGTGAACTCAAGATTCCGAATAAATGCATAAATCAGCAAATGAAGTGAAAATGAGCCATATGCAAATGAAGTGAAAATGAGCTGTGTGCAAGTAAAGTGAAAATGGGCTGCGTGTTCAGTAAGTTTGGCATTTGGGCTGCGTGTTCAAAGTTTCAGAAAATCAGTGGGCTGCGTGTTCGCTTCAAGTTTGGGACTGTGTTCTACTCGTCGATCAAACATGTGTTCGCTTCAAGTTTGGGGATGTGTGTTCTACTTCAAATCGATTAAAGTGTGTTCGCTTCAAGTTTGGGGACTGTGTTCTACTTCAAATCGATTAGAACGTGTGTACGCTTCAAGTTTGGGGTGTGTGTTCTACTTCAAATCGTTAAGTGTGTGTTCGCTTCAAGTTTGGGGACTGTGTTCTACTCGTCGATCAAAGTGTGTGTTCGCTTCAAGTTTGGGACTGTGTGTTCTACTTCAAATCGATGGCAATTGTGTGTTCGCTTCAAGTTTGGGGACGTGTGTTCTACTTCAAATCGATTAAAGGGTGTATACGCTTCAAGTTTGGGGATGTGTGTTCTACTTCAAATCAAGCAATGTGTTCTTCAAGTTTGGGGTGTGTTCTACTTCAAATCGATCAAGCTGTGTGTTCGCTTCAAGTTTGGGGCTGTGTGTTCTACTCAATCGATTGGGTCGTGTTCGCTTCAAGTTTGGGATCGTGTGTTCTACTTCAAATCAAGATTACGTGTGTTCGCTTCAAGTTTGGGGTGTGTGTTCTACTTCAAATCGATGGGTCGTGTGTTCGCTCCAAGTTTGGGACTATGTGTTCTACTTCAAACCGATTAGGTGTGTGTTCGCTTCAAAGTTTAGGGTGTGTTCTACTCAATCGATTAATGTGTGTTCGCCGAATCTGGTGTGTGTTCATTGCATCAAAGTTTAGGGTGTGTGTTCTACTCAATCAATGGAACGTGTGTTAAGCTTGAATGCTGGCCGCGTGTTCGAAAATCGAGTTTTGGGATGTGTGTTCTCTTAGTCATTATGTCTTTGTGTGCTCATTTTCGACTTGGATTGTGTCTTCGATGAAACAATGTTTGAGCTGCGGTGTTCAATTTCTAACTAATGTGCACTGTGCGCTCACAATTATTCAAATATGTCAGGTGTTCATGAAAGTGTTTAAGTTACATGCTCAGGGTGCAAGTTTCATGTCGTGAGTTGAACTGTGTGTCTAAGCATGACAGGAGAATGAAATGCACGAGAAATACAGAGAATAAAGTGAAATACCTCTGCATCGTAGGAGAGGTGCTGTTCCGGCTCTCGTAGAAGAAGATCCACGGGTGCTCGATCGTTGAATGCGGTAAAATGACAAAAGTGGCTCATGGAAGCCTATGCCATTGGAGCATAACGATCGGAAGGAAAGGCGGACCCTCGGGGGTAGTGTCATAAGACCATAATCATCTCCGGCACCAGGAAAACCTCCGCCGTGAGGGAATTGGCCTGCCATATCGAGAAATCTGCAAAAAGGAGCAAAAATGAGCAAAATGAGCCAAAATTGGAAAAAGTCAACAAAAGTCAACTCGAAATGAAAAGTCAACCAAAAGTCAACTCCCGGGAAAATTTTCCAAGTATTGAGACAAAATTACCTCAAGTGGTGAAAATGAGAAGAGAAGTCCCAAAGTCGAAATTTAGTCGCTTCAAAGTGCTTAAATCAGAAAGATTTCGCAAAAACAACTTGCGTGGGAGGCCGAGGGACGCGTTTAAAATGCAGATCTGAAAGAGAAAGTGGCTTAGAGAGCAAGAGGAAGAAGTTTTGCAACTTTGGGTGTGATTTCGGAGGCAATGGAGGTGTGTATATATAGAAAATGCCAAAATGACCATTTTGCCCCTGCTTTTGGGCAGGTGGCCGGCCGGCCCCTCTACTTTTTGGCCTGGCAGATGGCCTCTCCTAGGGCAATGGGCTGGCCGACCACCTTCCCCCCTCCCTCCCCTACCTCTCTGCAAATTTTGAGGAAAATCGGAGCTCCCGGGACCCGAAAAAGTTGAAGAAAAGTACACTTTCTGGCGCGAATTGCTCAATAAACTTTAATTGCAATTATTGACATGTGTCTCATCATTATTCATCAAAATCAGAGTGTATCCTTTTTAAACATGTTGTGACCTCTCTCGAGGTGAATCGAGGTCATGATCGAGTTCTTGTCGCCAAATGCGCTGCTTTTCGTCATTTCATGTCAAATGGGCATCTGATTTGTGCTCTTTTACGTTATTTGGCTCATAATTCGCATCCTCACGAATGATCTGCATTGTCATGCATGATTTCTCGGTGTACAATACTTCTATGCTTGGACGTGCGTTGTCGCCAAGATTTTCTCTTCTCGCTGTGTTGCATTCGCTCAATCGACCGCGTGTGTCGAACCTTTGGAATCATAGGAATTACATTGAATATATGTTGTTGGCATATTGTTCTTGAATCTCTATTTTTGCAGGCACGATATTGTATGTACGGTTCATTTGAGGTCAGTGCGACTGCATCGAATCGCGCAGTATCATATCTTCTCCGTGAGACGCGACGAGAATTGAATGATTCTCCGCATTCCTAACTCGCATGAAATGTAGTTGTTTGCTTTGCATTCTTGCTTAAAATTGCATCTATTTGTCAATACCGCTTCATTCTGACTTCTGTTGCATTTGCATGATCATCTGGCTCCGCGCCTATCATTTTGCATTTTGCCCCATTTTGTCTGCGGGCACATATCTCTGTTTATCTTGTATGATTGTCTAAGTCTTCGGCCTTGTCAAAAATGGGTCGTCTCTGGGCTTTGACATTCACTCCCGTCACTTCTTGACTTTCGAAGTTCACAAAGAGGGGCAATCAGAGACACCCCATTTTTTCCCGACTTTAAGACTCAGACGTCACCGATTGAGCGCTCGGTGATGTTGCATACTGTGCTCGTTCCGAAGTCTCAGAGTCGTGGCCGCGCGCCCTGCCTCCGGACTTCCGAACCATCTTCTCTACCTTGTCTCGGTTTGCGAACCCGACTCAGTTTTCTCTGTTTTCTTTCCTGAGGGAAGGGAGTGGTCTCAGACTATCTCCCGTGGTCGTGGAGCTTTTTTTCGTGGCAGAGGCCATTTCGCCCATTTCGGAGCTCCGGTTTGAATCGTCGGGCCGTGTGCCTCGGCTGGACCGCCCAACCATCTCCGAGTTCTCCGGTTTTTGGAGACCTTCGTTTAAGGTTCCGAGGAACACTGGGGCCCCTGATGCCCACTTCGCAGCCGAACACCACTTCCGGTGCCCGGCGACCCATTTTCGGGACCCCGAACTGCGTGATTTGGGCCCCGAGCATTCATTTCGCATCCGCTTTCTCCGGTTTTTGGCAGAGACCTCTGTTTTAATGTTCCGAGGAACACTGGGGCCCCTGATGCCCACTTCGGGGCCGTATGCCACTTTCTGCTCAGAATCGGTTTTGACCCCAAATCGCCTTGCTTTTGGTCCCGAGCATTCATTACATCGGTTTTCTCGATTTTTGGCAGGACCTCTGTTTTGTCATTCCGAGGGACATTGGGGTCACAGATACCCACTGGCCGCTGAATACCACTTCCGCACCGCAGCTTTCGGGACCCGATTGCTTTGCTTTTGGCTCCGAGCGCGTTCATTTCTCATTGGTTTTGTTCAAACTTGGCGGTACCTCTGTTTCAACACCGGGAAGATCACCGGGGAGGCCAGCAATTATCCCAGATAGCTGTTTCACTCCTCCGAGCCCGCTTTTTCTCACTTCCGCCAATGTTGAACACCTTGGGGGTATTTTCTTCCAACCAAAGTTAGATATCTGTGATCAGAGGACATGGGAGGACACTTTGGTATGGTGGTCGGCCAGAGATTATTGGTTTCATTTTTGGGCCTCTCCTTCAAGCTCTATGTTGTGACTCCTGCTTCACTGTTGCCAATTTCTGACCTTGGAACCTTGTTGCACACATCTAGGAGGACACTTTGGTATGGTGGCCAAAGAATTATTGGTTCCATTTTTGGGCCTCACCTTCAAGCTCTATGTTGTGACCCATGGATCAGTGTTGCCAAATTCCGACCCTAGGGCCTTATTCTACACACTTGGGAGTACACCTTGGCATGGTGGTCGGCCAGCAAATATTGACTTCATTTTTTGGGTGTGGCCGGCGGCCATGGTGGTAGGTGGTCGTCGACAGGGGTGGCCTACTACCACCTCCCATAAATTACTGCCGCCGGCTTCCTGCTTCCACTGTCCCACTGTCCGGATATTTTCCAACATATCCCGGCATCCGGATATTTCGAGGGAAAGATTGGGTGCTTTCCTCCCTTTACACCCTATTTCTTGTCTATTTAAAGGGCCCTCTCCTTCTTCAAGGTTGGAAAAATTGCCTCAAGAGATCATCTTCAAATTCCTCCATTTTCATAGCTCAAAACCTCAAAAAGCTTCTAAGTCCCTAGGCCTTCTCTTCATCAACACCTAGCCTCACCTTCCCTACTACCATTCCAAAGCAGCTAGGAAGTGAATTTCAGAGGTTGAGAAGCTACAAATCGAGCCAAGAATCAAAGAAAGACAAGTCTTCAAGGGTAAGTCTTCAAAACCAACTTTTAGGGCTTTTTCTTGATTCATTTCTATACTCTATTTGGTTGAGAATTGGGGCTCCGACCCCTACTGGTTTTAGGTGCTCATATTGAGCCCTCTACAACTTTGTAGAAGGGCTCAACTTCATTTGAGGCTTCTATGATATACTTGTTTCAATACCTAGCTTTTATGCCATTATCTTGCATGCTAGTTTAGGCCTATTTCCTTTTGTTTTTAGGGGTCCGACCCCTACTGATTTTGTGCTCATTTTGAGCCCCTATACAACATTGTAGAAGGGCTCAACTTCATTTGGCCATTGTATCCACCACTTCCTTCAAATTCCATCAAGTGTGCCCATTTTTGTATGCAACTTTTGACCTATTTCTATTTGTTTTTGGGACTTCGACCCATACTGACTTTGGTCTTATTTTGGTCCCCTTTACACATTTCATGAGGAAAATTTTGTCATTTGGTGCTTGCTTTGCATGACTCTTGTTATAGCCTCTTTTGAGCTCCATTTTTGCATGGAATTGTTAGCATGATTTTATTCTGATTTTGAGGATGTCATCTTCTGCAATTGTGCTTATTTTTAGCTCATATTCATTGTTGTAGAAGAAATTTTGTCCATTTGGGGTTTGCATATATCACTTGTTTCAATACTCCTCTTTTGGCCACTAACTTTGCATGCTATTGTTGATCTATCTATGCTTGCATTTTGGCCATGTTTGTTACTGAAAAATGCCATATTTGGGACTGCCTTGCTACTGTTCTTGCTGCCATGATCATATTTTGCATGTATGGCATGGCTATAGGACATTTCAAGACTTAATTTCACACTTTCGATGAATGCATGCTTCGAGTGTCATTTCGAATTGTTTCGGGGCTGTTTTCCCCTTTATTTAGGTGCTGAAATTCCATTGCCATGCTTGCATATCATTTCCCATGCCATTTGTATCATTTTTGCATTGCCTCGGTTTGCGTGCCAATGGGCACGCACTTCGAGGCACCTCATTCTTATCATTCCGGCAGCCTATGTGAGCGTGGCTGAGGCTATCTCATGTTGGCATAAGCCCAATTTGCATTTTCATGCTTCTACATCATTGCCCTGATTTGCGTGTCCGCGGACACGCGTTTCGAGGCAGCTTTGTTTTTATCCGACGGCCTCCTATGTGAGTGAGCTGAGGCTCTCCCATATTGGTGTAAGCCCATCGTTGCATTCCGTATGCCATCTCGTCTCATTCCATCATCGCCTCGGTTTGCGTGTCGGCGGGCACGCATTTCGAGGCACTTTGGTTTTATCCGATTTTCATCATTTCATCATCGCCTCGGTTTGCGCGCAGGCACGCTTTGAGGCACTTCTGCTTTTATCCGATTTTCATTCTTTCATCATCGCTTGATTTGCGCTGCCAGGCACGTTTGGCACCGATTTATCCGATTTTCATTCTTTCATCATCGCCTTGTGGGCGCACGCTTTCGCTGCACTTCGGTTTTATCCGATTTTCATTCTTTCATCGCGCTCGATTTGCGGCACGCTATGAGGCACGTTTGGCTTTTATCCGATTTTCATTCTTTCATCATCGCTCGATTTGGCGCTACCAGGCACGCGTTTCGAGGCACTTCGGTTTTATCCGATTTTTATTCTTTCATCATTGCCTCGATTTGCGCGCCTGTGGGCACGTGTTTCGAGGCACTTCAGTTTTATCCGATTTTCATTCTTCCATCATCGCCTTGATTTGCGCGCCTGTGGGCACGCGTTTCGAGGCAC
The DNA here is from genome assembly GCA_025200525.1 of Camellia lanceoleosa. Taxonomy (NCBI): domain Eukaryota; kingdom Viridiplantae; phylum Streptophyta; class Magnoliopsida; order Ericales; family Theaceae; genus Camellia; species Camellia lanceoleosa. The sequence continues at coordinate 86,713,166 of CM045764.1, read as the reverse complement.
TTCGATTTTATCCGATTTTCTCATTTTTAGCTTCACCTCGGTTTGCGTGCCCGCATGCACGCATTTCGAGGCACTTCAGTTTTATCTATTCTCCTTTTTTTTAGCTTCGCCTCGGTTTGCGTGCGTCTGCACGATTTCGAGGCACTGCTTTATTCGCTTGGCATTGCGTATGCCTCCGCTCGGTTTGCGTGCTGCAGTGTGCGATTTCGAGACATTCTGCTTTTATTCGGTTTGCATTATGTATGCCTCCGCCTCGGTTTATGCGTGCTGCGTACGCATTTCGAGGCACTCGCTTTATCTCGATTTATATTTCATCATTGCCTCGGTTTATGCGTGCCAAGCACGCATTTCGAGGCACCTCATTCTTGTCATTCCGGCATCCTATGTGAGTGTGGTGAGGCCCCTTCATGTTGGTATAAGTCCATCATTACATTTCGCATGTCATTCGCATCGCCTCGGGTTTATGCGTCGTGGACACGCATTTCGAGGCATCTCATTTTCATGGCATTGCGCATGCTAGGTTGCATATTAGTTGCATTTCATGCATATCATGCATATCGCACGGAAACGAGCCAGACTCCGAGTAACGGAACGGGTCTCAAATTCCCAAGTCATCGCCACTCCGGATTACCCATGATGGAGTTGGGTTTTTGTTATCGCATGCACCTACGTTCATCCCTACATTGAATTGTGCAATTCGGTTCCTCGGCCATCATGCATCGATATGCGTGATTGGTGGCACGAGGATCGAGGCATGCATATATTTGTGAAATACACTGCTGTGCCCTTTTCCTGCTCTCTGTTGCAGCAAAATTCAGAGTTTAGCAACTTTTCGGAGATTCGGCGCGTATTTCGAGAAATACTGCAAACAGAGGCTAATCAGGGCATTCCAGTGGATTTCGCCATGCAACAAAGATACATCATCTACGAGCGAGGCGCCCCGGCTTGCATGCGATTTAATTCTTTTGTAATTAATTTGTTAATTAATTAGAATTTGTATTATTTTGATCAGTATATTCTTTTATTCGTCTCAGATATTATTTATTCGGACCCTCTGAGGGCATAAATGTAATAAGGGTGTGTGAGTGTGATGTATGTCTTCCAACCCCCATTTCTTTCTCCTTTTATTTACCCGCTTTGGATGGTTAGATATAGGGCATATTTCAATTAGCATACAAAGATGACATGTTTGCATCATTCATCTCAGGCATGCATCGAACTCGGCGCATCATACAAACCCATTTGTATTTCAATTCTAAGTTGAATACATGTTAGCCGTTGCATTTCATATGCCATCTTTAGAATAGCCGAGCCTGTTATAGTTGCATTTTTGCATGTGTTGCATTAGGCATTCTGTATATTTTAGGATCATGCATGATTTCTAATAAGCTGCTTTTGGCTTGGAGTACTTGTAAGTGGTTATGCTTTAGCATCCTTGCATGCGTGTGAGTGTTGCCATGATAGCATGCTTGCCATGAGGCTAAATGCTTATGTGATATAATTGCCTTGAATGCCTGTGGGTGGAGGTTGAGTTATCTGAATTGGAGCAATTCATTAATTGTTTGTTAAGCCCACTAGATTGTGGCAAAATCAGATTTTTAAGCCTACTGGGTAGCAAACCATCTTTCACAAACAAACATGAAATGTTTTGTTCCAATTCAGACCCAGTCTATACTTGTTTGTCATGAGCATCACATAGTAACCTAGGCTAATAACCTAATAAGAACTCACAATATTTTCAAAAATAGATATCATGGTTAGTAGAGGCGGTCTTTGACCCAAGCGAGGGGGTGCTCACGATGTGACCTTCCCTAATCGTACCCGAGTTCCCGAGCCAACTTTGGTGATGACGGACACGTGGCCTTTCGGCACTGAGTTAGGGTTTCCTAAATTTCCCATTTTTAAAATATTTAGGTGGCGACTCTGTTATCTGGCAAAGCAGTCCATGTTTGGCACTTCTTTCAAAAAAAATCTGTTTTCCTTCAAAACGATTTGTCGGATTTGGACTCTTTGGTTCGAGATTGAGAACCGCAACAAAAATCGAGTCCGAGCTGTAGCGAGGCCCCCCGCGGGCGTTGTTACATTATGCAAAAGCTTGATAATTTGTTAGAATATTCTTTAATCCCCCAATCCACCCAAAACCGCTCAAACCACAATTTACCAATCCGCTAATTCGCCATTCGATTTATAATTTTACTCTCAAATTGCCTGAACTGCAAAACGCATAACCTTAATTGGCATAATGACTAGCACTCTTGTGGAATACCAAAACATCTGTAATGGGCAAGTGTAGACACCCCATTTTTGATAGCCCATAAGACTTGGGCAGCTCAAGTTGAGCACTCTATGATGAAATACTATGCTGTACAAACTGTTCAATTTCCTCGACAAGAAGCTTCAATTTTGAGTTTCAGAGCCTAAAACCTTGCACCTCTTTTGGACCAAAACCTATTTTTTTCTAGCCTGACCACTCAGAGGCCTGCTGGCCAGCAGTCTAATGTTAGTGGCCGACGTCCTCTATATGGTCGGCTAGCCATATTTCCTGACTGGCAGATATTTTGCTGCCAATTGTTCCCCCATGTGCATGCACTGCACCAACTGGCTGAATACAGATGTTTTCGACAAAGGCACTTGTTTTTCTATATATACTTGACCATCCCTCTTGATTTTAGGTTAGAAAAATTTGCTTTTAAATTTCCTAAGACTCAAAAACTTGGCAAACACTCTCCTTCTCTATCTTACACTATACATACACTATACATCCACTTCCTAAACCAATTTTTGGGTTTCTTGCTAAGATTCTTGAGCCAAAATTTCAGTCCTTGAGAGTGAACATCTTGTGGTTTGTGAACAAAAGAGTGTCTTCCCTTCAAAGGTATAACTCTTACCACATTTTGCTTACTCTTCTCTCATCTTTTTCTTGCTGTTTTTACTTTGTTTTGGACTATTTTTGTGGGCTGACCAAAGGTGGAGGGGTTGACCACCCTTCTTTGAACCTTATTTTATAAGCTTTTATCCTTGTGTTTCTCACTTGTTTCCTAACTTTGAACCACTGATTTTCAGAGTTTTAAGAGGCTAAAACATGTGATTTTAAGGCCCAAAAAGTGGAGGGGTTAGCCACATTTTCTTAAGCTTGCTTACTAGCTTTGTTTTCCTCTTCTTTTGCTTATTTTTTTCTAGCCTTTCAAACTAATTTTCCAACACTATTTTGTGAGTTTTAGGACTGTGTTGATGTGTTATTTAGTTTATGCTTTGAATATCATGCCTGCATTATTGTAACTCCTCATAGATTCGGTGGTTTAGGCCTTAGACACTGATCTATTTAAGTTGATAGCATTTTATTCCATAATTTTCATACATATACTAACACTTGTAATAATCATCTTTGCAACCTCCCTCCTTTCTCAATTTTCTTTGTTTAAGAGTTGTTTCAAACCATGGATTGTTGTTTAAGGTATGACAAAGAGACCAACCATGCTTAATGACTTAATTTCTTCAGAGGTTCATTACCAAGGCATTACATCTCTCCCACGCTAAAGACAACTTGTTGTTTGGCACTTCTCTTCATTTAGTGGACATAACTCTCACTTTCGGACAAAATGAATTAAATAATGGAAAGGTAATGTTAAAAAGATAAATAAAATTGGTAAAGAGGTAAAACAAGATAATAAAATCAAGTCGGGTTCAATTGGATGTTAATTGAACCTATTGAGTTTTAAATCATTGCATACTCTTAGTGATGTTAATGGTTCAAGGAGCAATGTCCACCCCTTTCCTTGAGGTGACTCCATGATAGGAAAGAGATGTTGGTCTTTAATTTCATTTCAATGATCTTTTTGTCCTATTGGTTCATAGATCATCATGCAACAACCTTGCAACGATTGATGGTTTGTGGACCAATTCTACTCCTCCCTTGATCTATTCCATGATAGGGAGAGGCAGAGAGGATAAACATCCCCTGGAAACACTCTGGCTCTGTTTGGAATGATTCTCAAAATCGTTATCCACGCTTGAGTTCGCGCGCGGTGTTTGGATAGAGTCGTGGAATTAATTTTCCACAACTCTACAGAAAACTCTGTCAAACAAAGCGCGATTTTCAATTTCTTTTTCGAAATTTGGCCTAACCGGTTGTCCGGCTGGTTGACCAGCTGGTTGACTGAAACAGTGATTTTTTTTTTTTTTTTTTTTTTTTTTGCGATTGATATGTTAATTTTTATATATTCGAAAAAAATATTTTCTGAATTTTTAAAAAAAATTTATGTGCTTTAAAATAATTTTGAGTTGTATGTTTGGTTATGAGTTGTAAATTTTTGTATCAAATATCAAATGTCATATCAACAATTCTCCACTCAATTCAAAACTCTTTTCAAGACTATATTCAAAACTCTTTACCAAACAAAATTTTTACACTCAAATCATAATTCCAAACCTCACAAACTCAAAATACAACTTATACTTTCAAATCATAATTACAAAACTCTACCAAATGCAACCTCTGTTTTTACTCTGTTTCCATTCTATTGTAGGAGGTCAGAACCCAAAACAGGGTGGCTAGCCACCCTTCAATCGCCGACCACTTTTTAAGGTCGGCCACTTCATTTTAGGCAAGCAGGTCATTTTCATTATAGAACAGAAGCGTAAGGGGCAAAAAGCAGTTAATTTTTGACTGCAAATAGAATGGTTTCTAGCAACAAAACATATAAGGTTTTGGGGATATTCTCATTCATGCATGCGACTCCTCACTTCCTGTGGCCCGTTAAGTTAATGCTTAAATAGTAATATGTTGTACTTAATTAGTAGCTTCATTCAAAACTTGTAATAGCTAGTTAATTAATTAGTTAGTTTGGCATTGTAACAATTAGTTTAAACATTCAAACAATCAAACCTTCTTGTACGAGGGCAAACTAATAATATTGTGTATGTCTTCCAACCCCCATTTCTTTTTCTCTTTTATTTATGTGCTTACAGTGGTAACATCATGTTTTACATTTTCATATCACTCCCATGTGTAAATACTCATTTTTGCATGCATTGGGTTTGGTTCATCATTCTAACCATATTGTGATTTCTTGCTTACTTGAATACGTGCACTAATCACATGCTCTGAGTTGAGCCATATGCCATGTTAGTAGATCGAACCTCGCAGTTGCATTTCGTATGTGTTGCATTAGTCACTTGCATAGTAGAGCATGCATTTTTCTAATGGTTTCATTTCTTTTGGCTTGCCTCGGTTGAGTACTAGGTGAGCATTTATTGCTTTAGCATATTGCATGTGTGTTAGTGTTGCCATATCAAGCATGTTTACCATGAGGCCAAGTGCTTATTTGATTGCCTGTGGATGAAGGCTATTTGCTTAAGTTGGAATGATTCGATTAATGTGCATATTTGATTACCCGTTTATAGGTTGTTTGAAGCCGCTGTGTGCGTAGTGAAACCCTAGCTCTTGACAAAATAGGACAGGGAAACCCTACCCCAACATAGGGGTGTTTTGGCTCTCACTTATCTGCTATGTGCTTGTTAGAGTGTGCCTCTACAGGGAATGCATGTATCAGTATGAGTTTGGGCATCAGGCCTGCGGGCATCAGTTTTTGAATTTGGGAATCAGGCCTGCGGGCATTATCCAGTATTTGGGAATCAGTTGTCCGCGGATATCAGATTCAGTTTATCAGAACAGTGATACAGGAATATTGACCAGTATTTGAGGACAGTGTATAGCCAGCTTACCAACTGTGTGTTGTTGTATACCCGACTGTGTGTGGTGTATTCAATTTAAGCCGTTATGCTGCCCGTTTTATTTCTGGTTATTTATTGCTTTTTCGCTTTATTTATCTTTTTGCTAGGACAGTTTGTAGCACAATTGCTTCCGAACCCGTCGATACCCCCCAAGCAATCTGGACACGAGGTCGCCGACTCAACCGATCCGAGGATCTAGTTGACGGACATCCGGTGTTCCATTCACTACCCCCGGTTATTAGAAGGAGACCGAGGAAACGCAGTCCATCAGAGCAGAGATTATTGGTACAGCAGTCTACTTTAGAAACAGATAGTCGGGTTGAGATTCCTATTTCTGCTATAGAGACACACTTGCCAGCTTTTCAGATGGAACAACAGAATCCAACAATAGAGGCTGATCCAACATAGTCTATACTTGTGTGCCTCACATAGTAAGTTAGCATAATACATTAGAAAAAGAGCATATAATATTGACAAAAATCACATCATGATTAGTAGAGGCTGATCCTTGATTGGGTAAGTGGGGTAATCAATTCATGACCTTTCCCTCTTATACCTAAGTTCTTGAGTCGAGACACTCTGGTGATGACGGACAAGTGGCCTTTGGGACGATTCACGGATTTCCTAAATTTATCAAAAATATTTAGGTGGCGACTCTGAAAATTGGCAATGCAGTCCATTTCTGGCATCTTTTATGATTAAAGTGGATTTTCTAAAAATTGCCGAATTTGGACTCTTATTTGTTTAATCTATTTCACATTGTACTTGTGAAACCAGATTCAGAACCATGGGAGTCCGAACTATAGGGCTATCGTATCCGAGGAGACTAAACCCCTCGAAAGAGCATGAAAAGCAAGCTACAACAAGAAGCCCCTCTTTTTGTAACATCTTGTAATGTTACCCCTCCTTTGTTTAATACGACACTCTTCATGTATTCATTGGGCTTCATTTATTGTTTGGGTTGATTCATCTGAGTGTATATTGACTTCCACATTGCATTTGATCAACATTAATCCTTTCCTTAGATAGAAATACAGATCATTTGAGCAAAATAGGGACTCTACTCGTATAAATGAACAAGGCTGGTTGTTTATTTTGGCTGTTGTAGACATCCTATTTTGACCGCACTTAAGACTTACGCACTTCACTCTGAACACTCGATGATGAAATGTTACGCTATGCAATTGTTCGAATCTTCAGCAAAAGGATTCGGTTTCAAGCTTTAAAACCTAAACCTTGCACTCAATTTGGACCAAAACCTTATTTTTCTAACCTGACCACTTAGAGAATAGATGGCCAGCAGGCCATTTTCATTTGGCCAACCATACATCCTCATGGCCAGCCGGCCATGTTTAGCATAATAGTTATTTTGCATCGGCCAGCTGCTCCCATGCACATGCTTTGGACTAGCTGTCTTCTTTGAAGATATTTCTGATGTGAGTAGCTAAAAGTCTATAAATAAAACACCCCTTTTCATGGTTTAGGGTTAGGAAAAAATTCCCAAGAGCCTATAGCCTGTCCAACACACCTCTCTACCTTCTTGCAATATAAATACACAATAGATATACCATACAAGCTTAAACTTGAAGCTTTTGTTGAGGTTTTTGAACACAATTTCAGATACTTGAGAGTGCTTAGATTGTGGTTTGTGAACTAAGAAGATCATCCTCTCTTTCAAGGGGTGAACTTTGGGCCATCTTCATCATCTTTTCTTTTCTTTTTTTTTTCTTTTTTTCTTTTTCCTTGTCTTTCATACTGATTTTAGAGTTATTTTTAAGCTTAAACCATGATTAAAACTTTGCTAAAAGTGAGTGAGCTAGCCACCCTTCCATTAGGTAGCTCACTAGTTGTGCACACTTCATTTTCTTGCACTTTTTCACTTTCTTTTCACTTCATTTAGTAAATTTCAGTACCTCTTAGCACTATTTTATATTGTTTTTGTGTGGTATGAATTGAATATGGGCTTATAAAAGGTTCCTAGTCCTCCCCACTACGTGTGCTCTTACTTTCTATAATTTGAATATCATATTTGTGTTGTTGGAAATCCTCTCGGATTTAGCGTGTTTAGGATATAGCAATCCGTTTGAGTGGATCATTTTTACTTTGTTATATCTTTCCTTATGTAAACTTGAAACCTTGTGGTCATGGGAGGATTAGAGCTTAGGCTTAGCTACACCACCACAAGTTTGCTTAACTAGTGTAAATTTCTTACTTTCGTATTATTGTTGTCCACCTTGAAGCTAGGTAGTAGCTTAGTGTTCAAAGTGTTGAAGAACTCTCTTATCAATCATTTTTGAAACATGGAAATAGATGTCTCATCGTTTTCCATGAAAAGAGGAGTTGTCAACAACTTTGGCAAGTTGTGTGTTTAACCTTTGATAGATAGCTTATTTCTTGTTTTGTTCCTTACTTGCTTTATTACTCCTAGATATCTCTTTATCGAGAAGTGTTGAAAACCCTCTCCTAATTCCTTTGTGAAGCATGGAAATGGATGTTTCATCCTTATTCCACGAGTAGGGAGATGAGTTGACAACACTTTTTTTGAGTTGTTACTACTTTTCATTTTGGTTGCTCCATAATCATCACATACTAGCTTGTGATGTTTGATGGTTTATAAAACATGTCAATGTCTTCCTTGAATAAATTCATGATAGGAAGGAGGTAACCTTTTTTTGTGTTTAGCTAAGTCTTCTCCTCTTGCTCTTATGATTATCATGCAACAACCTTGCTATAGTTGATGATTTGGGAAGCAAACCTACTCCCTCCTTGAAAATCCTCATGACAGGAGGGAGCAGGAAGGATGAACAGCTTTCGGAAACCCTCTATCTTGTTCTGCTTCAATTTTCTTTGCGGCAGGTATTCTCGAAATAGTGGCCGGCTGGCCATTATTCTGTACGGCTGACCATCTTATTAAGCCGACCGTCCAAGCATGTTATACGACAGTGGTAATTTTACAACAAAATAAAGCAGATCCTGAGGCCAAAACATAACTATTTTCTAGTTGTAAACACGACAGGTTCTAGTAGCAAACAAAGAGGTTTCCGAATGATGTTCTTGATTGTGCGCATGTGATTCCCCGCCTTTTGTTTAATTCCTTTAGATTAGCTCATTTGATTCATATTTGTAATTAATTAGTTGCTTTCATTCGGACTTGCAATAATTAATTAGTTTATTCATTTGTGTTTATAATAATTAGTTAATTAGGACATTTGGACCCTCTTGTACGAGGGCAAATTTGTAATATGTGATGTTTGTTTTCTAACCCCCATTTGTTTTTCCCTTTTTACTTACATACTTATCATGGTTGTATATAGCGTCATGTTTTCGTTTCATATCATTACCATGCTTTGCATCCATTTTTGTATACATTAAGGTTCGGTTCATCATTATTGAAAATCATTGTCATTTTCTACTTACCACATCTTTCAAGTTAATCCATATGATATGTTAATAAGCCAAACCTAGCTGTTGCATTCTTATATGCGTTGCATTAACCATTTTGCGTATAGGATCATGCATTTTTTTGACTATACTCTTTTCTTTCGCTTGCCTCGGTTAAGTACTAGGTAAGCATTTTTGCTTTAGCATATTACATGTGTGTTCATGTTGCCATGACAAACATACTACCATGAGGCTACGTGCTTATTTAAAATATCTATTTGAATGCCTGTGGATGAAGGCTATTTAAGCAAGTTGGAATGACTTTGATTGTTGTAGATATGAGCTTATTTTTTTTATTGAGTTGTACATATTCTAAACTCTTTCAGAATAACATGAAATCAAAGCATTCCAAAGTAAGTGACGTGGTTGATACTTGTTTGCTTCACATAGTAATGTTAGTATAATAATAATCAGAACATGAGCATATAATGTACATAAAATTCACATCATGATTAGTAGAGGTTGATCTTTGATCGGGTAAGCGGGATGCTCAATTCATGACTTTCCCCTCTCATACCTAAGTTTCTAAGTTGAGATATTTTGGTTATGACGTACAAGTGGCCTTTGGCACGAGTCACGAGTTTCCTAAATTTTTCTAAAATATTTAGGTGGCAACTCTGAAATCTGGCAATACAGTCTATTTTTGTCATCTCTGATGATTAATGGATTTTCTAAGATTTGTTGGATTTGGACTCTCATTCATTTTTCTAGTTCACATTGTACTCGTGGAACCAGAATCAGAACCACGAGAGTCCGAACTGTAGGGCTATCGTACCCAAGAAGACTAAACTGCTCCGAGAAGCGCGAAAAACCAACGATAGTGTCCGGCGACTCCGTTGGGAAAAATAGAGAACTTGACTTGAACTTCATGATGTGAAATTTTATTGCCATATATATGTTCATTGCATTGCATTTGCATGGTGCTCTTAAGATGCTGTGTTTACCATCTAATATACTGGACAACTTGCCGGAGGCTTGCCAAAAGGCTAGTTAGACGTAAGCAATGTCACGTTGGGAATACAACCCTTGGATTTGGGTTACCGCTGTACTGCTTGATCCTCCTTTCACTTCTCGGTGTTAGGTGTGAGAAGTATATTAGGTAACCTTGCTGAGTACCCTTTTGACCAATTGGCCTAGTGCATATAGTAAAGCTCTAGTGACTATTCCAAACTTGGACATGATGCTCACCCGTATTGAGGATTTTGTGATCCCGCTTGTTTGAACTAGTGAAACTCTTGATCATTCCAAAGCTAGGATGGGGTAACCCTTGTAGACACTCCAATTTGGTTGCCCTTAAGACTTGGGTGCCTCACTCTGAACACTCGATGATGAAATGTTATGTTGTGCAATCGTTCGATATCTTCAGCAAAATGATTTGGTTTCAAACTTTAAAACCTAAACCTTGTACCTCCTTTGAACTAAAACCTTTTTTTTTTTTTCTTTCTAGCCTGACCACTTAGAGAAGAGTTGGCTAACAAGTGGCCGACAGGCCATTTTTAGATGACCGGCTAGACTTTTTCATAGCTGGCCGGCCATGTTTGCTGACAGTAGTTATTTTGCAACAGCCAACTGTCCCCATGTGCATGCTTTGCACCAGCTGTCTCTTTGTTGATATTTTCGATGTAAGAACCTTTTTTTCTATAAATGCAAGGCCCTCCTCATGGTTTGGAGTTAGAAAATTTTGCCAAGAGCCATAACTTGTCCAACACACTTCCCTCCTCTCTTGCAATATACATACACTATACATACACATTCTAAGCTTAAAATTGAGGATTTTGCTGAGGTTCTTGAAGATTATTTCAGATCGTAGAGAGTATTAAACTTGCGATTTGTTAACCAAGAAGAACACCCTCTCTTTAAAGGGGTAATCTTTGAACTCTTTAACCATCTTTTCTCCCTCTTTTTCTTGTATTTTCATATTGATTTTAGAGTTGTTTTTAAACTTAAAATATGATTTAATGTCACAAAAAGAGGAGGGGTTAACCATCCTTCCTTAGGCCTTGTTCCATAGCTTGTTGCTTTGCCTTTTTCTATTTTGTTTCTTTTGATTTTGGACACTATTTTTTTGGAGTTTAGGGGCTATTTAATGTGTTTATTTAATTTATGCTTTGAATATTACACTTGTGTTGTTGTAATTCCTTATGGGTTTGGTGTATAGGCCATAGCTTCCAATCCATTTGAGTTGAAAGTCTTTTCTTTCTTTTTTTATAACTTCCATATATATTCATGTTATTGTAATCACTCACTTTGCATTCATAATCTGCAACCTCCCTCATTTCTTTGTTTCTTTTGATTAAGAGTTGTATCAAGCAAAAGATTGTCGCTCAAGGCATAAGAAAAAGACCCCTCATGCTAAATGGTTTAATCTCTTTGGAGGTTCATTACCAGGGCATTACATCTCTCTTATGCTCAGCAAGATCTTTTGTTTGACACTTCCCCTTATCGCCGGTGCATTATTTCTAAGGGACTAATTTGCTAGTAGACCCTCGGAAATCATAAAGAAAAGATTCATTATAGCTCATTATTGAGTTTGGATTTGGAGTCATCATCGCTCATTTTGAGTTTGACTCCGAATTCATTATCACTTGTAAATGAGTTTGATTCCTCATTTGTAGTTTCCTCCGTAGAAAAGGGCTCGAAGAGTTCATTTCTCGAGTCAAGTTATGCTTGTTATTCTCTATTGCTTTGGCTTAGTGGATGTAATCATCACCTTTGGACAAAAAAAAAGAAAAGATAATAAAATGGAAAGCTAAAGTAAAAAAAGCTAATAAAATTGGAGTAAAAAGGAGTAAAACAATAATAAAATTTGGTTAGGTTTAGTCAGACGTTATACTGAACCTATTAAGTCTTGGATCATCGCATACTATTTTAGTGATGTTCGATGATTCATGAAGCAAGTCTGCTCCATCCCTTGAAGTAACTCCATGATAGGGAGGAGGTATTGTCTATTTTTTGTTTCATTTATTGAGCTCTTGTCCTATCATTTCTAAGATCATCATGCAACAACTTTGCGATGATTGATGATTTGAGAATTGAATCTACTCCTCCCTTGATCATCTCCATGATAGGGAAGGGCATAGAGGATAAACATCTCCTGGAAACGCTATGTCTTGCTCTATTTACCTACATTGCGATGGGGCATTCTCCGAAATAGTGGCCGGCCGACCATCATTCTGTACGGCCGACCACTTTCTTGTCGACCGGCCACCAATTTTTGTATAGGCAGTGGTATTTTTATAGTAGAACAGAGCAGATCTTGAGGCCAAAATAGAATAATTTTCTGACTATAAACAGAGCAAGTGGCAGGAAACAAAGAGGTTTTTGAGGGTGTTCTCGGTTGTGCACATGTGGTTCCTCGCCTTCCATTCAAGTGCATTAGATTAGTAGCTTTTAGATTCGTATGTTGTAATTAATTAGTTACTTTGATTTCATTCGAATTTGTAATAGTTAATTAATTCATTCATTCAATTGTGTTGTAATAATTAGTTAATTAGGACATTCATTTAAACCCTCTCGTGCGAGGGCAAACTGGTAATATTTGTAAGTCTTCTAACCCCCATTTTCTTCTCCCTTTTATTTATATGCTTATCGTGGTTGTATATAGCATTATGTTTTTGTTTCATATCATTACTATGCCTTGTATCCATTTTTGCATGCATTAAAATTCGGCTCATCATGTATAATGCTCTTACCAATTCCTAAACGATTATGTGTGCTACCTCATGCTTTGAGTTACTTCACATGACATATTAGTAGCTGAATTTATTAATTGCATTTTGTATGTGTTGCATTAGCCATTTTGCATTTTTCTAAATTGCTTTCTTTTTCTTTGGCTCGCCTCGGAGTACTAGGTGAGCATTTTTGCTTTAGCATATTACATGTGTGTTTGTGTTGTCATGTCAAGCATACTGTGATGAGCTTATGTGCTTATTTGAAATACTTCTTTGAATGCCTATGGATGAAGGCTATTTAAGCTTAAATTGGACCGACTTTGATAAATGTACATATGAGCTTACTTTTCCTTCAAGTAGCATATATTCAAAACTCTTTTCAAACAAACATGAAATCAAAACATTCCAAAGTGAACAACGTGGTCTATACTTGTTTGCTTCACATATTAATGTTTAGTATATTAATAATCAGAACATAAGGATATAATGTCTATAAAAATCACATCATGATTTGCGAGGTGATCTTTGATCGGGTGAGTGGGGTGCTCAATTCATGACCTTCCCTCTCATACCTAAGTTCTCGAGCCAAAACAACTTTGGTTATGATGGAGAAGTGGCCTTTGGCGAGAGTCATAGGTTTTCTAAATTTTCCAAAAATATTTAGGTGGCAACTCTAAAATTTGACAACCTTGATCCATTTTTGGCATCTCTGATGATAAATGGATTTTCTAAGATTTGTCGGATTTGGACTCTCATTGATTTTCTGTTTCACATTGCACTTATGAAACCAGATTCAGAACCACAAGAGTCTGAACTGTAGGGCTATCGTACCCGAGAAGACTAAACCCCTCTGAGCAGCACGAAAAACCAGCTACAGTTTCTGGCGACTCTGTTAGGGATATTTAGAGAACTTGACTTGGACTTCTTGATGTGAGATTTTATTTACAGATTTATGTTCATTGCACTGCATTTGCATGTCGCTCTTAAGTCACTGTGTTTACTATCTAATATGGACGACTTGCCAAAAGCTTGCCAAAAGGCTGGTCAGACATAGCCAATGTCACGTTGGGAACACAACCTTTGGATCTGGGTTACCGCTGCACCCTCCTTTCAGTTTTTGGTGTTAGGTGTGAGAGGTATATTAGGTAACCTTTTGAGGTACCCCTTTGATTAATTGGCCTAGTGTATATAGTAAGCTCTAGTGACTGTTCGAACATAGGTCAGGATGCTCACCCGTATGCAGGATATTATTAAATTACTTGTTTGAAGTAGTGAACCCCTAGATCATACCAAAGCTAGGACAGGGTAGCCCTATTCCCTTATTGGGCTATTTTGGCTCTCTTTACCTGGTATATGTTGTATGCAATTGAAAGCGCAGGGTGTTTCATATCAGTGGTACAGTTGATATTCATTTGTGGGGTAGAATTCAGTAGGGAGTATAGTCCTACAGTTATGATCACATCTGTTTTGAAAAAATCTTGGCTGAGGTGCTGTCCGATTTCTAATTGTTGCTTTTTCTTTATTTCTTTTGCTAGGTAGTCCAAAACCATAGCTTCTGAAAGTTCTGATATCCCCCAAGTGCTCTAGACCCATGTTGGAAGACTTTGTAAGGTCGGAGATCTTGTTTGGGGACAGCTAGTGTTTGCCTCACTGTCACCAGTTGCAAGGTGAAGAAAGGTCAGGCAGGGTTCACTAGTTCAGTTATTTTAGCAATCACCTCTCTACTTACCTATATTGAGTTCACCTCAAACATAGTCACCTACTTCTAGAATGGCTCAGTATCCATCATCAGATTTGGAGGAATTACTAATTCGTCTTTAGCAGTCAGTTGACTCACTCCAGCACGACATGGCCCGTCAAGCCAAGGTCATGAGTAGGTTGCAACAACAACAACAGTAGCCTGCTGCTGCTTCTACTTCGCATACACCTAACGTGGCTATCCTTATGCTCAGTACCATTGCCAATGCTACTGCAGTTCAAGATCCAGAGGTCGAGGGTGTTCCGATTTTTCCCGTCCAGGCAGACCCAATTAAAGTACAGATGTCTAGAGCTCCGGTTTACCAAACTGAGACACCTTTTGAATTCGAGGTTAACTTGACCATGCTCAAAGTCAATAAACTTGAAAAACTATTCAAGAAGGCACAAGGGGTTAACTTTATTCCTGATATAGAGGATGGGTATACTGAATCTGCCATTACTTTACCAGAGTAGTTCACAATGCCGCATATTGACCGCTTTGATGGCGCTGGGGATCCAAGGGTTCATCTACATCTGTTTTTTGATATCTTGCGACCAATGGGTTTAACTAGACTTAAAAAGTTGTCACTCTTCAGCTGAACCATGTCAAGTAAAGTTGTCATTTGGTATGCTAAATTAGAGGACTCTGTGAAATAGAGCTGGGAGGAATTGGTTGAATCTTTCATTGCTCAATACTCTTTAACACGTAGATCAAGGTCACAACTTGTGATCTTAAGGCAATGCATCAAGAACC
Source organism: Camellia lanceoleosa (assembly GCA_025200525.1). Lineage (NCBI taxonomy): Eukaryota > Viridiplantae > Streptophyta > Magnoliopsida > Ericales > Theaceae > Camellia > Camellia lanceoleosa. The sequence goes on along the minus strand of CM045764.1, from coordinate 86,697,830 downwards.
AAAAGAGGGTTTCTTAGAGTTTGTAACTAGATGGAGGGACAAGGCATCGATGATGACCACCCGACCCTTAGACTAGGACCAAATCCAGATGGTTGTCTTGAATCTTCACAGCAAGCTACTACAGAAGATGATCGTTCTCCCCTTGTTCATGTTCAAAGAACTTCATGAAATAGAAGTTTAGATTGAAGACACGATGAAGTAGGGTATCATCATAGATGACAAGGAGCCGGCCAAGAGGCCTTCTATTCGTAGTTCCAATGCTACCAGGGAAAGCACAGTTGCGAGGCCTTCAGAGGTGAGTGTTGTCACCACTACCAAAACCGTCGACCCCTTTGCCAATATGAGCCCACAAACTTCCAATTCTATCCAACCTCCAGGTAGGACTTTCAACCAGCTTCATATGACTCTATCTCAAGCCATGTAGGTGTCAATAAAAAAGGGGCATCTGAAACCCCTGGACCCTCGACCACTTCCAGACCCTCTTCCATCCAAGTACAATCCTACCAAATGTTGTGCCTTCCATCAACAACATGGCCATGAAACAAATAGGTGTTTCCCCCTACGTTATGAGATTCAAGATCTTATCGACAACAAAGTTATAGCTCCACCCCAAAAGCCAAACACTGTAACCAACCCACTGCCCAACCATAACCAGGTACCACTCTTACCACACACTAACTACATCCATACATTACCCTTTTCCTATGATCCGAGCGTCTATATCACCCCCATCTACAAAAGCCAATGTTCATCCCTGATGGCACAGACTTGTGCATAATGAATACATCCAACCCACAATCTGAACCTCATAAATTTGTGGTGACAATGCCTAAAGAATAGGAGGTTTTGACCTTGTAAGGAAGTGCCAGTCTATCACTGGAAATTCCTAGGGAATTATCTGAGGGGAAATATGACCTAAGCTAATACATTGTTCCTGTTGCTAAACCCAAGCCTAAGGTAGTATTGTCGAGCTCAGTTAACGTTAATGTGGTCAGAGAAGACGGCCCAAGCCAAAGGCTGGATGATCTTGTAGATCTTGAGGAGATTTGGACGACCTTCAATTCTTCAAAGAATAGGACCAGGGCAATGTAAAGATTGGTTTGTTTGATTTGAGCATGTTTGCTGATAATCGGGGATGGCTGAGTAATGAATCTGACAAAGAAGAGAAAGCGAGTTAAGTCGAGGAAAGAATGTCTAGCAGTTGGGAAGTGAAGACAAAGAAAGTGCTTGAGAAGCGATGAGAAAAAACAAACCCAAGAATTGGGCATTGATGAAATTGCAGGCGCTAAATGGGAAGTCATGTTGGGGCAGTTTAAATAGGAGAGGATCAAAGATAGTCAGAAGGCCATAACACCTTGTCACCTCGAGGGAGATAATTGTCCTATGGGAGTGATTCAAGTTGAGCCAGACAACTGTCTGTTAGCGAATGATGGTGAATGGTCGGAAGATAGCGATTTACATCTTGCCCACACAGATGAAGACTGGGGAGATCATATCGCGGACAATACTTGGTATGCAGAATAAATAGACCATCTGACTAAGAAGGGACAATATCTCAAACTTCCACATTTGGATCAAGCTGAACCCTCAGGAAAAGATAGAGAGATTAAGAAGGAGAAGGAGAAGAAGCTGGAGGAAGAGCTGATTCTGAAACAACTAAAAGAGATTCAGGCTGACATTTCCATTTAGGGCCTCCTCATGGCTTCATGAGTACACCTGCAGGCGGTTTTGTCGGCGATGGATAAGGCTAAGCTATCCATCGATACTACACGAAAGCAGCTCGTCGGCCTGATCTTCCCAGGTAGCACCAAGCTTATGCTCACCTTTTCTAATAAGGAGCTGTCACCGGAAAGATCGGCTCACAACAAGCTACTGTACATATCTGATGAATGCAGAGGAAAATGGATTACAGTGGTTCTAGGGGACACCGGCTCTGCTATCAACGTCTGCCCTTCTCGCATCAGCTATGCAATAGGCCTGAAGCTGACAGATTTTGTCCTCATAACCCAGGTAATCCAGGCATATGACAATATGAGTAGGGAAGTTATGGGGATGGTGAAGGTATAGATCCAAGTGGGCCCTTCCCAGCATGAGATTGAGTTCTATGTGCTCGATGTGCTAGCTAGCTTCAACCTACTTCTAGGAAGGGCCTAGTTGCATCACGTGAAAGTTGTGTCCTCCACCCTACACCAAATGCTAAAATAACCTCATGAGGGAGAAGTTGCCACCTTTTTTGGGAACTCATCCATTCATCCACTGCTAGAGGTTACTACACCTTAGCTGGAAATCAAACACAGCAATGCGGATATGTTCCTTTTAGGTTTCACTCTAGCAGAAACCCAAGTGGTACAAACGATCTTAGCCAAGGACAAAGGCATGTATATCAATGCTTCGTCCATTTATTTCATGAACAAATTGCGGCACATTCTTGGGATAGGGCTCGAAAGGAGCAGAAGAAAAGGTGTTGCGGTGTTAGCTGAGGTGACACACAATCAACATGCCTTTAGGTTGGGCTATGTGCCCATCAAAGAAGACTGAAGAAAGAAGAGAGAAGAGATAAGAGAAAGGGCCATGGCCAAGAGAGCTAGGAAACACTATGAGCTAGTTCATAGGCCAATCCGAGGAACGTTGAATGGACGCTTTGTCAAGGGAGGAGATGATTTCCCCTTCTGCGGCTTTCCTGAGCCTTGGGTCGATTCCTCAACGAAAAAACATTTCTTGGGTTTCAAAATCTTCTTTGATCACTAACTTCAAGACAGTGATGAAGAAGGGGTTGATCCAAGTATTAACGCCAGCCAAAGATGATTCAGACAGCAGTGAGGTTGGATTAGAGGCAGCATTGGTTGATCTCTCGACAGGTCCTGAGACCAGTACAGAGAACTTTAGGGTTACCTTTACTGTTTCTATGATCGGAGAAGAACCAATTGTGGACTTCACCAGTTGCATTCTAGATGCATCGAGTGCACCAAGCCTCACTTGGCAGTTGGAGAAGGGCTTTACTGCCAGTTCTGAACCGGATGATGAGCCTAAGTCTGATTCCACCGAGTCTATTGAGTTGGAGTCAGATTCAAGTCAGTCTGAGGAGTTTGAGTCTGGCATTTCCGGGGGTGGTAACCCAAGTGCCAAAGTCCTGTCGAGGTCTTCTGTTAGTTTTTCTTTTGAGTCAACTATAACAGAGGACCCAAACTTTATCATGAGAATACAGTGGACTTTACGTACTTCTCTGTGCCTTTAGTTTGTTACGCTGATATTGAATTTCAAAATTTTGACTTAAACGAAGAGGAAGAAATTCCTTGGGCTTTGAAAAATTTGATTGACCAAGAAGAGAAGAGGCATGCTAAACCTTGCATAGATGAAATCATTGTAATTAACATGGAGTCTTGAGAAGGATCCACGCTTAGTCCAAATTGGGTCCACATTGTCTTGGAGGAGCGTAAGTGTTTAGTTGTTTTATTAAAAGAATTCAAAGATGTTTTTGAGTGGTCCTCTGAAGACATGCACAAATCGATCTTGAGATTATGCGACCTTGGATCCTCTTGACCACGAGTGCGACCAATGAAAGCGAAACTCTCTGAGAATCCGTCCAGATTAGGCATTAAAAGTTAAAGAGAAGTCACCAAGCAGATCAATGCAAGCTTCTTGCTGGTGTTTAAATATCCTACTTAGTTGGCCAACATTGTTCTAGTTCTAAAGAAGGACGACAAAATTAGAGTTTGCGTCGACTTCAGGGATCTGAATAAGGCTAGTCCTAAGGACGACTTTCCACTGCTGCACATCAATGAATTGGTAGACTTCACCACCGGCCATGCTTTGTTATCATTCATGGATGGATTTTCAGGGTATAACCAGATCTTGATGGCGCCTGAGGACAGAGAGAAGACTGCGTGCACCACTCCATGGGGTACCTACTACTACAGGGTTATGGCATCCAGGTTGAAGAATGTTGAGACCATATATTAGAGAGCTGCAACCACAATCATGCACGACATGATCCATAAAGAAGTCGACGTGTATGTGGATGATATGATTGTAAAATCCAAAGAGCGAGAAGGCCACTACATGGCACTGGAAAAATTCTTTGAAAGGATCAGGGAGTACTAGTTGAGGTTCAACCCACATAAATGCACTTTTGGGGTGACTGCAGAGAAAATGTTGGGTTTTCTAATTACACAGACGGGAATTGAAGTAGATCCATCCAAGATCAAGACCATCTTAGAAATGCCACCACTAAGGATTTGAAAGCGGAGGTGGCGGCTTTACGGGAAGGTGTAATTCATAAGGCGGTTTATCTCCAAATTAACCTTGACTTGTGAACCACTATTTGATCTTTTGAAAATGGGGAAGAAGTTCCAGTGGGACGATCGATGTCAATTCGCCTTCGAACAAGTCAAGAAGTATCTTCAGAATATGCCTATATTGTCATTGCCAGAGTCAAGTCGGGGAAACCACTGATCATGTATCTGTTGGTGACAGAGTCAACCATGGGATGCATGTTAGTGCAAGAATCAGAAGCTAAAGTGGAAAAAGTTGTTTACTATCTGAGCAAGAAGATGTTGGATTATAAAAACTATTACACTTCTCTAGAGAAGGCTTGCTTAGCTTTGGTTTGGGTCATTAGGAAGTTGAGACACTACCTGTTAGCCCACTCCGTAATTCTGGTTTTGAGATTGGATTCCATTAAATATCTCTTTGGGAAACCGGGACTTACAGGTAGGCTAGCTCGTTGGTTGCTTCTTCTCTCCGAATTTAACCTCAAGTATGTCACTTGCAAGTCGATCAAAGGAAGAACAATAGTAGAATTTTTGGCAGACCACCTCGTGGAAGAAGATGAAACAGTAGAGTACTTGTTCCCAGATGAGGAGATCCTATAGGTAGAAGAAGAGACATGGACAATGTACTTTAACGGAGCGGCTAACTAATACAGTTATGGGATGGGTGTGTTGCTTATAGCACCTAATGATTCCCATATATCCCTAGCTTTCAAACTCGAGTTCAAAGTATCTAACAACGAAGCAGAGTACGAGGCGTGTATCGCTAGATTAGAAGCTGCCCTAGGACTAGGGGCAATAAGGTTGGACGTCAGCGGAGACTCGAACCTGGTTGTTTCTTAAGCCAATGGAGATTGAAAGGTCAAAGAAGAGAAAATGAAAGTTTATCACTAGACCCTAAACATTCTGATTCCAAGGTTTGAAAATTTGACATTTACGTACTTATTAAGAGAGAACAATCAGTTTGTTAATGCGCAGGCAACTCTATCCTCCATAATAGACATACGGCTTAGGGTTAAGATGCGTCCGATTATCATTGAACAGAAGTATGCACCTGCTTATGAGACAATAGTCACAACAGACAAAGTTCAGGACAAGAACCCTTGGTATCATGCCATTTGGAACTTTACGGAGAAGGATGAGTATCCACTAGGGCAAATGCCAAGGCTAAATGGGAATCGGTGTCTAGCCGTCCAATTCATCATATGTGGAGGAAAGTTGTACAAAAGAGGGCATTTGGGAATGCATAAGCTTTGTGTCGAAGAGGAAGAGCCAAAATGTCTCATAGAGGCCATCCACGGAGAAGAGTGTGGAGCAGACATGAATGGTGTGATGCTGGCCAGAAAGATCCTCAGGCAAGGCTATTATTGGTCAACCATGGAGGAAGATTGTATCAACTTTGTTCAACAATGCAACAAATGTCAAATCTATGCTAATCGCATGAATATCCCGCCGTCAAAGATCTACAACATGACTTTACCATGGCCTTTCTTAGTCTGGGAAATTGACATCATCAGAGTAGTCTTGCGAAAGGCTTCGAATGGACACGAGTTCATTTTGGTGGCGATCGACTATTTTACTAAGTGGGTGGAGGCGTAGTCATATTTTGTGTTGAAAGCGTCGTATATGGCCAAGTTCATCAGGAATAACAACATCTGTAGGTCTGGAGTGCCAAATAAAATAATCTCGAACAATGGTTCACACTTCAAAAAGGAGGTAGTAGATTTGCTTGAGAAATATAACGTTGCTTTTCACAAGTCATCAACATATAGACCACACACCAATGGAGCTGTTGAAGCCACAAACAAGAATATCAAGAACATCCTGCGAAAGATGGTAGAGACCTACAAGGACTGGCTAGATAAACTGCCTTTTGCACTCAGGGGTTATAGAACGTCAATTCGAACATCTACAAAGGCAACCCCAACTTTTTGGTATATGGGATGGAAGTTGTTTTGCCAATCAAGATCAAAGTACCGTCGCTGAGAATCATGGCTGAGTGTCAGATAGTAGAGGCAGATTGGCAGCAAAACAGGTTTGAAAAGTTGATACTATTTGGCAAAAGAAGGTTGAAGGCGTTGTATCACTTCCAGGGATATCAGCGCAGAATCGTCCAGGGCCTTTAACAGGAAAGTGAAGTCCAGGAACCTCAAAGAAGGTGATATGGTGCACAAAGACAACCGAGCTCCCATCCATGACCTTAAGGGCAAGTTACCCAATTGGATTGGCCCCTACATCATCAAATGCTGCGGTTAAGAAGAGCAATCATCCTTATGGGTTTAGATGGCTTGGAGTTCTTGCAACCGATCAATATGGACAAATTGAAAAATACTATACTTAAGAGGCTCGCTAGGTCGAAAACCTAGAAGGCGACCTAGGCAAAAGTTAGAGTATGAAAAATTGGAAATAAAGAAAAATAGAGTTGGCAAGGTTGAAAACTCAAAAGGGTGGCTTTGGCAAAAGTTAGAGCACAAAAGGAGAGAGTTAATACCCGAGTGAACCTTAACCAAACTACGTAACGCCTGATTCCTATCTTTGGGATACGTAGGCAACTTCATCTTGAAGTTCAGCTATAATCATTTTCAACTCAAACTGTCCTATCCATTATTGCTTGGCCCATCTCACTATCGGTCGATTTGGTTGTTTTACCTCCATTTAACGGAAGCGTCTAATTGCAAGATGAAGTAAGGGACAGAACAATAGTGAAGGTGAATGCAGTTGTGGGCAATTATATTCCTTTTGATTCAGAGCTGCACGTCTTTGGGATTGATTCCATGTGTGTCTGGTAGTGACCATTCATGAAAATTTGTTTTGAATAGTTTTAGTGAAGTTAATTTTCTCAAAATTTTACTTTTTGCAACACAGGCCATTCTTTGGGCCAAAAAGGAAAATTTTAAGCACTCACAACTTTAATTACATGATTTCAACATAAGTATACCCTCCAACTCTTAGGTTAAATCAAAGTTGCGTTTACATTATAAGAACTTGAAAAGAAAAGTCAAAGCAATAAACTAGGGGCACATATAAGTCAGGTAGTAGTCCTCTGCCTCTTGCCCACACTAGCAGAAGTCTCTGCTGTCAAGGATGGCCCAACCTGTGTCTCATCCTGAAGCCAAGTCAAGCACTCGCTAGAAAGGCCTGGCCGAAGTTAGCGATGGGGGCTAGAAGCTCTCACATCCTCCAAGCAGCGAGGTATTGAGCAAAGTGCAAAGCACGAATTGGAAATGGAGTAGGGTGTTCAACCCTCTCATCTGGACAAGTCTGATCATGCCCAAACTGGCGTCTTAACTTGAATGGGAAGTAGAAAACACAGTGTGTAAGGCCGATCAACTGTTGTAGACACCCCATTTTTGATCGTCCTGAAGATTTGGATGTCATTGCTTGTGCACTTGATGATTATGATTTAATGTGTTTGTTTTAAGTGCTCCAAGTTCTCGGTGGAGTGCCCTACCTTTGAGCCTTGAAACCTTATCTGTTTTGTGCTTTGTTTTGGACCAAAACCTTGGTTTTTCTTGCCTGAACTTTTAGTGACTTGTCGGCCACCACCATAGGCTATCGGCCATGGATAATGGCTGCCGGCTAGAAGTGTGGCCGGTCGGCCACCAGTGGTGGTCGGTCGGTTACCAATGGTGGCTGACGGCCACCAATGCCTTTTTCCAAATATTTGTTGGTAGTTGTGCCAGCTGTTGGCACAATGAGCTACATCTCCATACACGTGTATGGTGAGATGTTTCTAAGCTCAAGGAGTGTTTTTTCTATATATAGGGGGTTTCCTCTCCCATTTTGGGAGGTTAGCAATTTTGGAACAAAATTCTTTCTCTCTCTCTAGATTTCTCTCTCTCTTACAATTTTGTGCCTTGAAGCTTGTTTTCTCTACACTTTTGCATACATTACCTTGATCAAAGTTACTTCTTTTTGAGCTGTGGTTCCTTGAGACTTATGTTGAGCTCTAGCAAGTGGTTTTAGCTTGGATTTGTGCCTAGAGTTGCTTTTTGCTTCAAGAGGTAGTTTATTTGCTTTGTTCACTTGTTTAGTATACTTGTTTTACTATATTTTTTAACTATTTTGAGGCTGGTTTTGAACCAAAAAAACCTCTATTTTTGTGACTCAAAAGTGGTGGTTTAAGCCTTTTCTTTAGTTAGGGGTGGTTCACCTTTCTTGCTTACTAGTTTGCTAGGTTTTTATGCCTTTGTTCATCACTTTCAAACCAACTTTTTTGGGCCTATTAACCACTAAATTTCATAGGTCTTTCAGTGGTAAAAAATTTATTTTGAAGTCCAAAATTGGAGGGGTTAGCCTCCCCTCCTTGTGTCTTGCTTGCATGCCTAGTTAGCTTCACATGTTAGTATGTTTTTTTAGCCTAACTTAGTTCAAGTCCAGCATGTCTTAGCCTCTGAAATAACCCGTTTTAGCTCTGTTTTGGCTGGTTAGTTTGTTTAAGTCTTGTTTTGCATAGTTGTAGTGCAACCCATGCATTATTTTAATGTTTTGGCTTTTTATGTCTTGAGTCCAGCATGTTTTAGACCATATTTAGGGCTGTTTTGCCTCTGTCTTTGGTTGTTTGTTTCATTTGAGCCTTGCATGGCATGGTTGTAGTGTTAATTCTTTCACAAGCTTAGTGTTTTAAGGATTTAACCATCATTGGTGTGAGTTGGTTGCATGTTTTAGTGCTTTTTCCACCTTATTTCAGCACTTAATCATCTCTGCAATCCCCCTAAATTCTTCACTTTTGATTTGCTTTGAAAGTGGTTTCAAACCACTTGTTTGCCTAAGTGTGAAATTGAGGTGTTACACCTAATGGTTTAATCCCTTAGGGGGTTCATTACCAACAGTGTAATGCCTCTTTCATGCCCAAAGAAAGTTGTGGTTTGAGCCCTCTTTTCACTAGAGGACAATCACTAATGGACAATTAGATTAAGGAATGGTTTGGTAATTAAAATGAGTAAACAAAAATTGACAAGTAAAAGAGGCAAGATAATCATTTTTAAGTGTTGCATTGCATATGTTGAATTGGACATTAATTCGAACACAAGGAAAACGGGACATTTCATACTCAAAAGTGATTAAATGTGTTACTTTCCTTGGTCCCCATTGCCCTTGATCATGCATGATAGGGTGGTGGTCATTTTGGTCTTGTTTGTGCATTTATTAAACTTGTACAAACTGGGTCCCTTAGCTATCATGCATGGATATTGCTTGATTGATGGTTTGAGGGCCAAGAGTTTCTCTCATTTGAGCTTGCGTGATGATAAGGAGGGTAAACAGTACAAACAACTTGTGAGAATATACTGTTTTGCTCTTTTTTGCTCTATATTGCAGCATGGAAGTGTGAACCAGCAGTGGCCGACAGCCACCATCAATGGCTGACCGGCCACCAATTGTAGCCGATCGACCACCATTGGTAGCCGACCGGCCCCTTGTCCTTCTTGTCAGCCATCAGTGATTTTTGCACAATGTGTTGGTAAGATGAAGCAGAGGTATTCTGGTAGTTGGCAGAGTTTTCAGTGATCATATGTGCAAACAGAGGCTTTGCGTGACAAAAGCAATGACTTTTCGGGTGGAAATCAAGCATACGCATCAGCCTCCCTTGCATTTTAAGTTTACTTGTCGCTTAAATATCGAGCTTAGATATGTGTTGTAGTTAATTAGTTGTAGCTAATTAAGTGTTGTGAATAATTAGTTAGTTTAGCGAGTTATTTAATTTCGGTCTATAATAACTAGTTAACTAGAATAGTCAATTAATTCGGTTTGTAATAATTAGTTAGCTTAATTAGCGTAGCTACTTAGCTTATTCATTCGGACCCTCCTTCGCGAGGGCGTAATGTTGTAATAAGTGTGCGTGCGTGTGTGTATGTCTTCCAACCCCATGTCTTTCTCCCTTTTATTTAATCACTTTTGATGGTTAGATTAGGGTCATGTTTCAATTAGCATATTGTACGCTTGCATCGATTCATTTTGTTTTGCATGCACCGAGGCTCGGCGCATCATTCAAACTGTATTGTCATTTCAATATCTTATTTGAATACGTGTTTAATCGCATGTTATTCAAATCAATTCATATGCCATATTAGTAGCCGAGTCTATTAAATTGCATATTGCATGTGTTGCATTAGACATCTTAACATAGTTAGGATCATGCATCTGTCTATCTATTTTTGTTTTGGCTAGGAGTACTCATTGAGTTTTTTATGCTTTAGCATACTTGCATAAGTGTGAATGATGCCATGATTAGTATGCTTGTCATGAGGCAATGTACTTAAATGCTAAACTGCATGAATGCCTGTGAATGAAGGCTTGTTGTTTGAATTGAAACATTCAACGAATGTGTGTTTTAAGCCTACTTTGTTGAATGGCAAATCATCATGTTTTAAGCCCACTATGTTTGGTGGCAAATCCGTAATCTTTAAGCCCACTTGAGGTGGCAATTTCAAACCATTTTCACAAACAAACATGAGTTGAATTGTTTCAAATTGTGGAAACTAGTCTATACTTGCTTGTGCGCATCACATAATAAAGCTAGTTTAATAATCGAAATAAGAACACATAATGTTTATAAAAAATCATATCATGATTAGTAGAGGCCGATCTTTAATCGGGTGAGTGGGGTGCTCAATTCATGACCTTCCCCTCTCGTACCCAAGTTCCCGAGCTGAGGCAACTTTGGTGATGACGGACACGTGGCCTTCAGCACGAGTTAGGGTTTCTTAAATTTTCCTAAAGCAAAAATATTTAGGCGGCGACTCTGTATCTGGCAAAGTAGTTCAATTTTGGCACTTTTTGATTCAAAATCAATTTTCCAAAAGATTTGCCGGATTTGGACTCTTTGGTGTTTATTAGTTTCATATTGGACTTGTGAGACTAGATTCAGAACTGCGGGAGTCCGAACTGTTAGGCCCTTCATTTCAAACCTTTCCGAAAGGGGGGCGCAGAAAAAGGGTGAGTCCACAATTTCTAGCAACTCTGTTGGGGATTTAGAGAATTTGACTTGAACTCATGATATGTTATTTTATCTACACTTATGTGTTTCTTTGCATTTGCATTTGTATCGGTGCGTTTAAGTCACAGTGTTTGCCATCTGCTATTCCTAAGCGGTTTGCTAGAGGCTTGCTTGGAAAAGCTTGCCAAAAGGCTGACCGGTTGTGAGCTCTGCCACAATGGGAACACAACCCTTAGATGTGAACTACCGCTCTACCGTTTGATCTTTCTTTCACTTCTTGGTGTTAGGTGTGAGAGATATATTAGGTGGTCTTGCTGAGGTACCCTTTTGACCCATCGACCTAGTTGCATATCGAAAACCATAGAAACTCTTCTAATCTAGGACAGGTTGTTCACCCGAATGTAAGAATTGAGTGAAACCGCTTGCTTTGCGTAGTGAACCCCTAGCTCCTGACGAAATTAGGATAAGGTAACCCTACCCCATCATAGGGGTGTTTTGGCTCTCACTTGCTTGATATGTACTTTTGGAGTGAAACTCTGGAAGAATGTATGTATCAGTTACAAGTCTGGGTATCAGTTTTGGGGCAGAAATCAGTGTTGAGTACAGTTCTCTAGCTTATGATTGCAACTGCGTGTTGTTTACTGCAGCGAGGTCTTTGTGTAGTTTCTGATTTTTGTTTCTTTTTGCTTTATTTTCTTTTTGCAAGGTAGTCTTTCACCATTGCTTCAAACAATTCTGTTACTCCCCAAGCACTTTGGACCCGAGTTAGAAGGATTTGCAAATCTAGGGATCTAGTCAGGGGACAGCCAGTGTTTGTTTCACTCCCGCCGGTTACTAGACGGAGGAGGATTCGACAAAATTCGCCAATTCAGTCGTCACCATTTACCTCGCATGTGCCCAGTCAGGCCCAATCATCTGCTTTTACTCCAGACAGAGAGTATTCACCAGTTCCGGTAGTTCAAAGTCCTCCAATCAACATGGAAGATATGCTTCGCCAACTCTAGTGGACTATTGAGAACATGTAGCTAGATGCTGCTTGGTAAGCTGAGACCATAACTCGCCAAGCCGATGTTGTAGCCCGTCAAGTAGAGGTAATAGAAATGCTTCAACAACAGTAGCCCCAACCTGCAGTAGCCTCAGCATCCCATGCACCTCCAGTAGGAATTTCGGCACCCGGGGTCACAATCAATGTCCAAGAAAATGCGGGCATTCAGGCGGATCCTATCCGACCTCAGACCTCCAAGGCACCGATTTACTCAACAGAGGCGCCGTTTGAATTTGAGGTCGACCCTACTGCACTGAAAGTGAGCAAGCTGGAAAAGCTCTTTAAACGGGCACAAGGCGTGAATTCAATCCCTGATATTGCAGATGGCTATACTGATTTGGCAATGACTCTGCTAGATAGATTCAAGATGCCGCATATAGACCGATTTGATGGTTTTGGGGATCCTATGGTCCATTTACGGCTATTCTTTGACATCCTACAACCCATGGGTCTCACCAGACTACAGAAGCTGTCGCTCTTTGGCTGGACCCTATTGGGAATAGCGGCTATTTGGTATGCCAAACTTGAAGACTTTGTGAAGAGAAACTGGGAGGAAATGGCCGAGGCCTTCGTAGCACAGTACTCCTATAATACTCAGATCGAGGTCACTACTCGTGATCTTGAAGCGACCCGTCAGGAGCCGAAAGAGGGTTTCTCGGATTTTGTGACCAGGTAGAGGGCCAAGGCCTCTATGATGACTATCCGGCCGTCTGAAAAGGACCATATCAAAATGGTGGTTCGTACCTTGCAAGGAAGATTATTACAGAAGATGATAGTCTTGCCTTTGTCTACTTTTGCTGAGTTCCACAAAATAAGGGTGCAAATAGTGGATGCAATGAAGCAAGGTCTCATAGACCATGAGAAGGAACAACCTAAAAGGCCCTTTACACGCAGCTATAATGCAGCCACGACTGGCGGTACTTCTGCGCGGCCTTTGGATGTGAGCATGGTCACCACCACACCCAAGACTACCAATCCTTTTGTCGGCACATCGAATACAACCTCCCAAACCTCCAGCCATCAGGCCGGAGGCCAGAGGGTCTCCATACCGCTCTATATGTCCTTATCTGCGGCCTTGAGGGTTCTAATCAAAAAGGGGCATCTTAAGCCGTTAGAACAACGCCCACTGCCTGATCCTCTCCCTCCAAAACACAACCCGGCCAAATACTGTGCCTTTCACTAATAGCATGGTCATGATACTGATCATTGCTTCAGATTACGTCATGAGATTCAAGATCTCATTGATAATAAGGTGATAACACCTCCCAAAAAACCCAATGTCACTACAAATGCTCTCCCACCACATAACTAAGCCCCTCTACCCCGACAAATAAACTTCATCTATACACTGACCGTCTCTTTACAGCCCAGTATATACATCACCCCCTCCCACCTACCTAAGCTGACATTGTTCATCCTTGAGAGCACAGACTTGTGCATGATGAACACGTTAACAATCCTACCCAAACCCGTGGTGGTGACAGTGAAAGATGAAGGGAGATCAGCTTTGGTGGAGAACGCCAGTTCGTTGCTCGAGGGCTTTGAGGACTTATCTGATGGGGTGTATAACCCGAGCTGCTATGTTGTGCCAATCAATCAAGCAAAGCCAGAAGTGGTACTGCCGACTAGGATAGAGGTTAGTGTAGTCCGAGAAGATGGACCCAGCTAGGGATTAGATGATCTTGCTGACCTGGAGGAGGACATGGACAATTTGCAGTTCTTTGATGAAAATGATCAAGGGGACGTGCACACTAACTGGTTTGATTTGATCTGAGCAGGTCAACCAATAATTTAGAATTGGCTAAGTGATGAGCCGATGTAGAAGAAGGAGAGGAAAGGGAACAACGAAGAAAATGACAATAGCGAGCAGTGATAGAAAGGGTAAACTAGAATCTTGGGTAAAACAAGTGGCTCGAGGAACTAGGCATGGTTAGTGCTATACATATAGAACAAGCGTATTGGAGCGGTTTGGGTAGGAAATGAGTGAAAGTGATCAAGAAGCTAGAATAGCTTGAAGCCCCACGGGGAATGTTACTACCGGAACTGGACAATTGCTTGTCGGTTGTCGGAGGTATATGGTGGGAAGATGATGACCTACGTCTTGCCCACACTGGTGAGGATTGGAGTGAAGGTATTCCTAACAATACTTGGTATGTGGAAAAAGTCGACCACATGACACGAAGTGGCCGATATTTCAAACCCCCGTATGTGGACCAACCTGAGGCATCTGGGAAGGACAAAGAGGTAGAGAAACAAAAGGAAAAACTGTTAAAGGAAGAGGCTGTGCTGAAACAGTTAAAGAAGATTCAAGCATCTGGGGGTTGCTTATGGCTTCGCGTGTGCACAAGCAAGCTGTATTGTCGGCGATGGATAAAGCAAAGTTGTCTGTCAACACCACCCTGGAATAACTAGTGCGATTAGTCTTCCCAGGAGGTGCTGCGCCAACCTTGACCTTTTCCGATAAGGAATTACAGCCAGAAGGCTCTACACACAACAAGCCTCTATACATATCCGTAGAGTGCCCGAAAAAGTGGGTGCCAGTTGTACTAATTGATAGCGGGTCTGCAATTAATGTCTGTCCATGCTGCATGGCTTATGCTATTGGCCTAAAATCGGCCGATTTTGTGCCTACAACCTAGGTGATCTGAGCGTACGACAATACAAGCAGAGAAGTGATCGAAACAGTGCAGATTAGAACACAGGTTGGACCCGCGTAACAGGATATTGAATTTCATATCCTGGATGTTCTGGCCACTTTCAACCTACTACTTGGCGACCACAATTGCATCAAGTAAAAGCTATCTTTTCCGTTCTCCACCAAATGTTGAAGTACCCTCATGGGAAAGTGGCAGCCATAGTCTTTAGGAATGCATCTATACATCCTCCGCCTGAGGTTACTACACCTGTGTTGGAAATTGTGCACGGCGAGGAGGATGTTTTCCTTTCTGGATTTACCTTGGTTGAGGCCCGGGTAGTGCAGAGTATCCTGGCTGTCGATGAGGGCTTCTATGTCAGTGCCCAATTTGTGTACTTCATGAATAAGTTGCAGCACATGCTCGGAATGGGATTAGGCAGAAGTAGCTGGAAAGGCGTTGCTGTATTTGCCAATGTGCCACATAACCCTTATGCCTTTAGCTTGGGCTATCATACCAAAGAGGACAGGTAAGGAAAGGGAAAGAAATGGCGGAAAGAGCGAGCAAAACAAAGTGGGAAGCACTATGAGCTTGTGCATATGCCAATTTAGGGAACTCTGAACAGTCGCTTTGCCCGGGAGGGGGAAGACTTCCCATTTTGCTGCTTTCCTAAGCCATGGTTGAACTCTGAGAACCGGTGTCTTCCTGGCTTCGAGATTTTCTTCAACTTACAGCTACAAGAGAGCGACATAGAGGAACAGACTAAACAAATTGCTAAGGCTAAACAAAACACAGAAAGTGAGTCTAACAACCATGAACTTGAGGTAGGAGCAGCACTGGCATGTCTCCTTTCAGATCCTCAGATCAATCTGGAGAGCTTGGGGGATGACCTAACCGTTTCCATGATCGGAGACCAATCAGGTGTAGACCCTTCTGGTGGTATCTTGAATCCATCTGACGCACCATCCCTCACTTGGCAGCTGGAGGAGGGCTTCCTGTCCAGTAGTTCTGAATTGGTTAGTGAGCTAGAATCTGATTCCACAGAGTCTGTAGAATCGGAATCAGATTTCAGTTCCTTTGAGTCGGAGTCCGGTATTCTTGGGGTTGATAACCCGGATGATATGGTTTTGTCTAGGTTGTCTTTTTCCTTTTCTTTTGAGTTGGTTATAACCGAGGAATTGGATGAGCTGGACCTTTTGAATGAGAATATCACTGTAGTTTCTGAGTACTTTTCTGTGCCACTTGTATATTGCATTGATCATGATTTTCAAAATTTTAGTAAAAACGACAAGGAAGGAATTCCTCTGGTTTTGAAACATTTGATCGATCGAGAGGAAGAGAGGTTTGTAAAACCCCTTGTTGATGAAATCAATCCAATTAATGTGGAGTCTTGAGAAGGA